>OV277706.1:0-1200000 GCA_922987775.1 Agonopterix subpropinquella | reverse complement strand
GTCTGAAGTAACCCTTTAAAGCTCCAACAGGGTTTTTTTACAACTTGTATAAGGTAAGCAAGCTTGTAATATTTATAGGGGTGGGTTAGACCATCAATCTAAACAACTTTCAATGTGGAGAAACTTCACACTGAAAGTTGTTTAGTTTTCTAATCTAAAGATTAGACCATCAAACTGAATAACTTACTATATCTACCTGAAATCGTAAAGAAATACCGAACTCAAATCTGCTGTTCCATCATCCATGGGGTCAAATGTTTACCTATCGAACATAAAAAAAAAAAAAAAAAAAAAAATACTAAACTGCAATGCCTGCGCCCAGTAGTTATAAGGTCTAACAAAATTAGCTGAAACTATTTTAAGGGTATGCTCAGACCATCAAACTGAACAACTTTCTCTATTTGACCAATATCGAAATCGCGAAAAAAAAATCTGCTGTCTCATACATTTGAGTCAAGTTACGTTTGTAGTTTTGTATGGGACAGCTCATGAATTTTTTCGCAATTTCGGTATTGGTCTCAGAGAAAGTTGTTCAGTTTGATGGTCTGAGCATACCCTTACAATAGTTTCAGCGAATTTTGTTAGACCTTATAGTATATGCTAATCAATTATGTTTCATTAGCATTACAAAAGACTAACTTAAAGGAGGTTGTTTCCAGATAAGTCTCGGCGGTATAGTGGTGGCCCAACAAAACGGTAAACCGGTGATGTTGGGTATAGCGCAGGTCGATGACCACGCCACGTTCACAGTGTTGCCACTGTCCTCACACGCTGTTTGGATCAACAAGATGCTGGAACGGAAGTAAATTGATAAAAAAAATGGGTGGCCACTTTCCAGCATTGGGACATACAGCAAACCAAGTAAAAAATAAAATATGTGTTTTTTGTTTTCAAATTGTGCTTTTTATTTTACCTTTCTTTATAGATAAACTACAAAAGCTTTCAAGCCATTGTTATACAATACTTTTATAGGTTCTAAACATTCCACTTTTAGACAATTTCGCATAAAAACAAAAGCAACCGTTTTTTTTTCATTTTTCAAAATTTGTATGTTTAGATCAAAGATTTTTTTTGGTCTAAAAAATCTTTGGTTTAGATCTTTCAAACACCTATAAAAGTATTCTATGAAAATAGCTTGAAGGCTTTTGTAGTTTATCTGTTGAGCACTTTTTTAATTTAGGCTTTCTTTATTGAGAAATCTTTTTTAATGTGATGAGGGCGCCGAGATCATTTTTAAATCAGCGCCATCTAGCGTCGAATAGCAAGCAAGTCGTAGGTATTTTTATGTTTCTGGCGAAACGGATTTGAGTTTATACTACTAGCTTTTGCCCGTGACTTCGTCCGCGTAGATTTCGGTATACTGTAAACCCCGTCGCACCCTTTCAGGGGTTGATTTTCGAAAAAATCCTTTCTTTTTGCATTCATCTCTGGATTATAGTGGTAATATAAGCTATACCTCATCTGAAATAAAACCTCCCAAATACCTCTCTAATATGTATATCTTATCTTATCTTAAACGGAGTGTCGCGTAATCGCAGTTGGCGCACATCTTGTCTTCATAAGTGCGATTTCTGAAAATCATACGAGCGACTTGGCAGTAGAAAGATGCATAATCTCCATAGTAATTTTGACATTTTCTACTGCTAAATCGCTCGTATGATTTTCAAAAATCGCACTTCTGGTCTTGATTTTTATTTTGGAATGAACATCTAAGACCGTTGTGCCGTTTTAACAGGGAAAAAGAATCTTAGCAAAAAAGTCAAAACGGTGCATTTTTTATAAGATTGAATCATAATTTCATTTGCATTTTTACCTAATCTTTTGTCCGATTACTACGCATATGCTCACGACTATATTCCCCGAGGGGGTAGTCAGAGATATTCTGAAACTTCAGAACATCAATGTTTCACTAGTAGTACCGAAACTCTGTCCAGTGTGAAGGGGAGTGAGCCCGTCGCCACTTGTAATGGACAGTAGGTACAATACATGCCCCGAAATTGAAGCATGCAGGTTTCCTCACGATGTTTTCCTTCACCGAAAAGCTAGTGATGCTACAAATCGTACATAAATTCCGAAAAACTCATTGGTACGAGTCGGCCTGGACGGGGATCGAACCATCGCCTCCTGCACGGCAGGCAAGGTTACTCGCCACTGGACCACCACGGCTAACCGATCGATTCGGTCGAACGGTCCGATTACTACATATAATAAATTAAATTATGTTTTTAGGGTGTAATATCATCAATAAACGTTACCGTTTGTGGCCCACAAACGGCATTTTAGGCAACGGGTATTTTAGGCCCTAAAATAAATTGACTCCTTTGTCAAACGATTCTTGATAGATTTATATGAGCATACTTCGGTTATATTCAAATCAAATAAGATCAATGTTTCTAACAAAGTCACATTTTAGCACCTCTAACAGTTTGTTTATAGCATGTCAACATTTAATAACAATATGAAAAGGTTGAAAATGAATTGATTACGATTTACGATCGCAATTTGCATTTACGATAACGATTTCAACAATGCCGTTGACGGCAATCAAAAGTATACGATATGAAGATTGCTTTCGTTTTCGGGAATCGAATGTCAATGTCCTTTGTAACTTTTAAACTGCGATATAGCTGACAGTTTTTTAAGGGGAAGACCTGAACAACTTTCTCTATGAAACCAGCATCAAAATCAGGAGAAAAAAATATTTTGTCTAGTATGATTTCTCAACTCGCATAGAAAAACCATCATCCCGCGGTTTTTAGAGAGAGAACGTCGCGCTTGCTGCGACAAGTAGGTAAAAATTGAAAATTGAAATTGAAAAAGTTTTTGTACAGCAATGGGGAACACAAAAGGGTCAAAATATTACTAAAAAATACACTTAAAATCTTAGCGTAGATCATGTACATTACATTAGTTTTTATTTCACTTCAATACATGCAGTATTTCCGAAGTTATGACGACGAGAAGTTTAAGCGCTTTTTAAAATTTCCGAGTTTACGCGCGCTCACGCTTTGACGTCACACCCCCGCTCAGCCCGCGACCGCGATACAGCGCGGCGCTCGGTCCGGTGCATTTTGTTTCGTTTGTTCGTCAAAAAATCGTTTTATTTCGTTTATACCTAATAGTGTGCTTGTATTTCAAGGAAATAATACTTTTACATTAATTTTATAACCGATTACACTAAAGTAAACCGTGTGGTGTGTAGAATGGATGAAGGTTTTCAAAAAGGTCAGTCGGACAATCTGCCAAGAGTGGATAGTTTGATGGTGGCACAATATTTTATGAAGAATAAGGATTTTACGGCTGCCGAAATAATAATAATTAATAATAATTTCTTGGACAATGTCACACAAACTATCTAGTCACATTTAAAGTACCAGAATCTAGCCTGGACTTGTATTATGATGACTGGACAACGATATAGAATACATAATACAGGGTGAAATTGATATCATTGGCATCCTTTTAAACTAAGAGTCTACCCATCAAACTGAACAACTTTCACTATGGGAGCAAACCAATCGGAGCAACTAAAAAATCAATAAAGATGAAAAGGTGTGTATGTTTTATGTAAGCATTACCTACTGTCGGGTAGGTATTTGTTCAAGCTTAAACCTTCCTTAAAGTGTGTCTGTGTGTGTTTTATTTAGGACCTACATTATGGACAACGATTTAAAAAATCTAGGTAGGTACTCGCAAACGCAATCCACATCTTGCTCGTACGAGGTTGTTGTTGTTGATGATTATTTGGGTTTTATTAGTTTAAAAACATCGAAATGGCCTTCTCAGCAGTGCGCTTTAGTTTTAGGCCCTAATGCATCTAATCTTTTTATGGCCGTCATCCACTTCTTTCTCATTTTTGGGTCCTCAGGCACATAAAAAAAGAGTTTATCGGGTGTTTTTACAGTTGAATTGAAACACTGAGGCACAATACAATACTTTTTTCCATTTTCACTGAAGAGAACTCTATGTTTACTGCACAGCAGTGAGCGTACGAGAGCGCGACTGACGAATGACCGGGGGTGTGACGTCATCGGCTAGTGGGCGCCCGCCCGCGTTTTTAAAAACCTTCGTCCGGAAATACGCAATTTGATCGTTAATATCTCAGCCATTTTTGAAGATATAAATAAAGTAAAAACACAGTTTTTTTCATAACTTTTTGAAGATTTATTTGACATGTAAAGTGAAAAACGTTTGTCAGACCCATTGTTATAATAAAGGTGTGTTAGGCAGTAGACAAAAGCGGAGTCGCGCGCAACTAGAGCAGTCATACTAGAAGGACAGTCATTAGTACTCTTTCTTATTCTGTGGCATATGTTTATTAACTTAGGATTCCCGTGAGACCTACATTAGCCAAGAGTTAGCCGTTATAAGATTGTTGGTATTTGTAGCTATGTTTCTGACCACCCTGTTGAGTTATGTATGCATTATATACTATAAGCTATATTGCCCGCGAGGCCGGGACTTCGTTCGCCCGCAAAAATTCATTTTGGTAGTCATATAATATGTCGCTGTCACGCCTAGCTCTTGTACTGTTCGCACATTATCAGAGCAAGATAAAAGCGCGACAATCGGCGACAGAGCTTTCTCGCGCGCATCATGCTAGGTCTCAGGTCAATTTAATGGAGACTACGACCTTTAGGAGCTAACTGACCGATTAATCATTGAAATACGTAGGTAAGGCCTAGACTTATATTATATATTTGAGACAATGCTCTATTACCTACAACCTATTGAATGGGTGACATAAGAATGGAACAGTCACCAGAATATGTTTTTAATAAAACACGATATAAATTCCTAACTCCATTATACCTTGTACTCTTATTTTATTATTGTGATTATACATGAGAACAATGAAAATATATAGGGTCCAACTTGCTACGCTGACGGTGTTTTCAGACTATCAAACTAAATAACTTTCTCTATGGGACCAAAATCGAAATCGAAACAAAAATCTGTCGTCCCCATAAAGTCGTCCCATTACATTTGGGTCGAGTAGGATTACAGTTTTGTATGGAACAGCAGATTTTTAACGATTTCAACTTTATAGTCCCATAATGAAAGTTGTCCAGTTTGATGGTCTGAACATCCCTTTAAAAAACCGGCAGCATATTATGAAGGACCCTATAGTAGGTATAGAGCAACCAAGAGCACAAGAGTGGGGGGTTTCCCAACCTTTTTTGCGTCAAGCCTCCCCTGGTATAATAAGTAATATTTGCATGCCCCCCACTATCGAAATTTTAACGACAAGCGCGGATGGAAAAGTTGCTATCTGAGACCTGAACATGTCAGTAACAACAAACGAATGGGTGAATTGGTAACTGAATGAATGAATGAATGAATTAATAAAATCAATTAATGAGTGGAATTTACGTCGAAAACTGGATTTTTCTTTTCAAAATGCAAACGCATTGTGCCCCCCCTACGATATCACTACGCCCGCCCCCCAAGGGGGGCGCGCCACACTGGTTGGGAAGTCCTGGTGAATGGAGTGAGTATTGAAAAGACGGCAAACCGAGATGAATGGAAGATTCCATAATACCTATTGCTCTCCGACCCCGATGGAATAAGAACAATAACAAATAAAAGGTACTAGGTTAATACCTAATTATGCTAGTTACTCATACCTAATATACCTACGCAGGAGGATGAAGAAATTCTAGAGGATTCTAGAGGATATTCTAAACTTGCCAGACAAAAAGATAGTCTGATTTTAATAAAGTTAGCCCTCTGTAAAAAAGCTTAAGATTACCTACTATAAACTCGTGAGTATAGAGATGTGTGTTGAAGAGTTTCTCCAACGGAACACCTTCTGAAGCGGCGGGAGAGTAAAAAAAGGGTTTGAGTTGAGTATCGTAAACTCAAAATTATGGCTCCTGTCGCATATTGGTTCCTCGGTGGTAGAAAAATAAGTCTAGCAACGTCGGGTGAGGCGCGACTTTGAGTTTGTCGCAGCTTTAGTAAGATTGTAAGTCCGGTCCGGATACAAGAAACACAGAACCAAATGAGCCCGCGTGTGTTGGGAGGGGCATATGTCCAGCAGTGGACCTAGCTGATGATGATTGATGATGAACCCCGCGAAAGCGTGTTCCATTCAAACTTAGCGTTAGCAACACGACACGTAAATGTGTTCCCATCAAGGTTCTCTCACTCATTCGTTTCACAATGAAAATCTTGACAAGTGGGAGAGTATCCATGTCATAATATTGATTTCTTTTATCACATACCTAATAGCTTTGGAATTTTCTCTAGTAGTTATACCTAATTCTACAAAAAAACTGACTTTATCCCGCCGCGACGCCTTTTATCTCGGCTGGGCAGCGTTCTGGTAGCTACGTATTATCTTCCCGTCCCAAATACCGCATTGTCTCAAGACTGACCAGTATGTATTGCCAGTGATGATGATGACATATGGAACAGAGACTCAAGGCCTCATAAAAAGACTGAAAGTCATCCAAAGGGCAATGGAGAGGGCTATGCTCGGAGTTTCTCTACGAGATCGAATGAAAATGAAAGGAGAAATGAAGAGATCCGCAGAAGAACCAGAGTAGCAGACATTCATTTTCGGGGCTCTGATTTTCATTGAAAAACGATGAACATTTTTTCCCTACAAACATTCGAATTTCGGGGTGGATAAATCTCACCTATCAATGTTCGTTAAATACAATTTCGTTACACGGAGTTCACACTGTATATTGCCGTTTTGGGAAATATACTTTTGGGCAAGTCATGTATATTAGGAAATTGACGATTTAGCAAGATTTCCTTATCATGTCCTTATGAGCCTAAAGACAACTCGCCCCATATGACCATTTAATCGAAAGTACATCAGGATAATAATTGCTGAGCGGACCATTATTTACTCTCAGCCTCTGCCTCGTATATTTGGAAACAGCTACCGGTTCCGCCGCCAGTAGGCCAAGTCATCTTACACAATTAACTAAATATTACGTCGAAATCGAAAGTGGGTAACTGCTTATTTACAAATATTGCTTACTACAATAACAAAGGCTAGCGACAGGCTGGCGATCAATCCCGAAACCTTGAATATGCGATATATGTATAAGCTAGCCCTCCTACAAGCACATAATAGATAATAAGTACTAACTGTATTAAAACATCAAAGCCTCTTTATACATTATGCTGCCAATCGCATGCAATATAATAGACGTCGACCGGTCAGTTTGAAATAAACTTGAAATAACACACCCTCTCGTAGCAATGTTTGTGGCTTTCTGGCGCCAATACATGCCTCGGAGAAGGGTCAAGCATCTACCAAAAACAACGTCATTATTGGATCGGTCATGGAAGAAAATATTTTTAAATAAAGTAGTTTGGGTAGATTTAACCACATATATTGGAACTAATCAAAAGATGCTAATATTAACTTAATCACTTTGGTATTGTTTGCTCAGTTAAATAATAAGCGTTTAATCTCCTTTTAATGTAATTCTTACTTACTGTGTTATGGCACCTGGCAACTTGACCAAATTGTGCATTAGGTATGCATTTAAACAATTAAATACTAAGTAGCTAATTATGATGACTTAGTTTGCTTCTGTAGCGTGCTACTTAATTAGTAAGAATTAAGATAGGTAAGTATTTTAAAGTTTAAATTTAAATGTATGCCATGTTTTGCTTTATTTTTATATGATCAGTAGGTAGTTTGGTTGGCTTTCGATCATGTTGCTTGATACAAGGCGATAAGAGACTAACTTACTAAAAGTTGGTTTTTTTTTACTATACACGGTAAAATAAAGATAATACAGCAAGATTATAGGGGGAGATTATCCCTTAAAAGATTTCATTAAGGTGATCCGTGCGTGATAGAGTCTGTACAATGTGAGGCATGCGCGCATTTATTCGATGTAATGGCATTAATTTGCTCTAAACTTGATATTGGTAGTAAATATGATAAGTAATTCGAAGTAACGCAGCTGGCTGCTGTTAGCGCCTTAACAATTAAGAAGTAGATTTTTTTGGTAGCTCTAGGTTAATGCTTGGAAAGAACATCTAATTCCGGATGTTGACTACGCTCTTTCCACTTCTACGCTCTACCACCGGTTTGTATATTTTATTTGTTGCCGGTATCTAATAGCAAAACTTTCTCATTAACTAATTAACCCAAACACTTGATATGTAGCCCTCGTTTTGGTATCGGAAGTACCCGGCATGCAGCATGGCCCCATCCAGTGAAACCTCTTCGCAACACACGACGCGACGTCGTGACGTCACCCGAAGAAAGTGTCTCCGAACCTAGCAGTCAGCACAGCACACCAGTCCACGACTGACACCCGCGCGGTCCGCACGCACGCGACATGGACGAACGCGCCGACACCTCGTCATAAAAAAAAGTTAAATTAAAAAATCAAAATGTCATTTCGACGGTTGTTGAGCGCGGTCCGCTCCGCGCGGGAAGCTTTAACACGAGGCGCGCCAATGGCGGATGGACTCCTAAAATCTTTAGTTTCGATTATTGTTATTTGTTTTATTGCTGTTTCGTCGCCACCGCCGGCTTCTGCGAAGCCTTTTGCGTTTAGTTTTCCCGCTGGATGGTCGCTGGCGGGGCTGGTGGGGACGGTGGGAGCCAGGTCTGACGACACGGAGCGGCGGGAGCCGGCAGGTGTGAAGCCCTACACCGGCCGGCGGGTGGGCAATAACACTCTGAGGATGATATACTACCACGACCAGACGGTCGCCGTGGTGGAGCTGGGGCCTGGGAAGCTGCTTCTGAACTGCGAGCTCATCGAGACTTAGTAAGTTGAAAGATAGAGTTTAATTTCGTTCGTGTTTAGGATACTAACGTGGAACTTCGTTAATGTTTGTGGAACTGACTGTGACTGACAGTTAGTGAATTTTTTTTTAAATTTTGAACTTGGCTATTGGATTTGACTGCTGCATCAGGGCTAGCATACGACAAAACTTAAGATAATTACACACTTAGGAGTCTTAGGACCTACGTAAAGTAGGTATAGTGAACCCATAGTTATTTCGGGACTACTAAAGTTAAATTACCTAGTAAATTTACAATTTACAACTGAATAGAAATCTTCACGAACCTTAAAAAAAAATGTTGAAAATTTCTGAAGATATCGACAGAACGTCTCGTCAGTGGCTCAATTGGACGAAGGCTAGCCCCAGATTGGTAGGTTACGGGTTCAAATCCTGTGTCCGATAGCAGATTTTTTTATCTTTGGATTTTAATAGAAATATTAATCACTGCTGCTGTAGGTACAGTAGGTAACCGCCTTAATGACTTTTGATTAATTATAGAACCTAATCACGGTATAATAACGTACATAATTGTATCTAACATTAAGCTTTAATATTACACTTAATTATATGTTTTTGCTAAGGGCTATCATTTTCATTGTGCTCATGACACTGTTGTCGTGACATACGATCCTAGAACGCCTAGACCTAGAATAGAATGCCCTAGACTCAAATTTGCAACCGTACTTAAGGTACGCGGTACCTACTATGACAAACAATCATAGTAAATTGTAATTCAGTAACAGATTCCCCTCGGAAGGGAAGCACGCCGTAATACAACGTCAACTACCTATTGAATGAATGCGATGTCATAATTGATACGACAAATTACAATTCTAAGAGCAAGGATCTCCTTTACTCTAAAGGCATAGAGAGAGCCATACCATTGCAAGAATGTCCATGTTTTTGACGTTTGTGTTTGAGTGTGTGGTGTCAAGTAGTATGGACAAAAGAGACCAAGAGTGCGATTTTTGAAAATCATACGAGCGACTTGACATTCGCATACGAATTGAGATTTTCATTCCGAGTGGTTACGTTTTTCTCTATTTTTGAAATCGTTCGGATGTGCCAAAACCGTTTCGATTCACACAGAAAACGTTTCAATTGAACGAACGAACGAATGAATGGTTTCATAGTAACATTTCAAATCGGACTTTACCGCCAAAATTATGGGTTAACGGAACGTAGAAAAAAAGTTAAATCTGTTGACGTCTGACAACATTACAAACGTCAAACATTCGAGTGGTAGAATTGGTTACGAGTGGTTCGGAGCACTCGTTGCGAGTGATAGAAAGTTGAATTCAAAAATGGCAAATCATCGATTTTACGTCATTTTCTACTACTCGTTTTGAACGTCTGATTTTCAAAAATCGCACTCCTAGTGACAACTGCCCTAATGTTTACGGTCACTTTTCATATACACTAGTACAAAAGTTACAAGTGGAAAGTGGACAGCCGTCACAGCCGCATAAACAAAGATCCGTCCGTTCCGTCTCCTTCTACTATTAAGGGTACGTCATAAGACAAAAGATACTAACTACAATCTTAAATTGATGCGGTCTGTATGCTTTAGAATAAAGGAGATCCTTGCTCTTAGTTACAATTCATGTTTTGGTTTCTGGAAAGTGTGACTACTATGGTCCGTCTAATGTTTCTGGCCGCATCTTCTCTCAAAGAAACACCTTCCGGCGCGGTGGTAGAGTCAAAAAATGACGTCAAAAAGCTATCTATTTGATATTATTTTGAATAAAAAAAATTGAATTGGAATTTTGAATTTTGAATGTTTTGCATTGAAGGGAAAAACTAGAACACGGCGGAATTTCGTTTTAATACCATCTTAAGAGGTTACACGCAGATTTAGGGCGATATTTTTAGTGGTCCTTAAAATCAACTAGAGACCCTTATTATTAAGAGGGTATCGAGCCTCAAGTGCTGCCTTCAATCGTATTTTTTTTAATTTGCATGCACATGACATAACCACCATAATCCATTGCGGGGTGGTTCGAAACCATGCTGCAACTGCCGACCATTCACCACCATCGACCATTATCCACCATCACCGACTAACCACCAACTACCACCACCACCAACCAACCATTTTTTTTTCTTTGTAACTACAAACATTATAAAAACAAATCCGAAATGACCCGATAAATTGAAAATCAGCAATGACTACAATGTGACATTCTTGTTTTTTGGAAATCTATACTTTAATATTATAAAGAGGAAAGATTTGTATTTTTGTGTGTGTGTATGTTTGTAATGAATAAACTCAAAAACTACTGTGCCGATAACAAAAATTCTTTCACCATTAGAAAGCTACATTCACCCTGAATAACATAGGCTAGAAAAGATTAGATTTCCACCCGTGCGAAGCCGGGACGGGCCGCTAGTGTTGTATAATTTTAAATAAAAAATACGATTGCAGGCAGCACTGAAGGCTCGGTGCCCCCTTAAATAGGTAGTTACTTTGTTTGCCGAGAAGAAGAATTAATAATAAGTAATTAATTATTATCGTGAACAATAAAGTCTATCATCTATCGTCACGCTACCTTAACAAGTTGCTGAGAATCAACTGTACCGCCATATAATAGTAAATACGAGACTTAATTTTAAATTAAGTCTCTAATAAATAAATAATAATAATAAATAACGCTCACAGGCACATACATTGTAATGATCCCACGTAAGCTCTAACAGGCTTTTTGTTGTGGAAACCATACAACAACGGCACAAACATAACATCCATGACCGAACCGGGATTCGAACCCAGGACCCTGGTTTGGCAGTCCGGCGTGGTAACCATTAGACCAACAGGGTCGTCCCAATTAATTATCGTCCAAATTAAATTACCCATTCTTATAAAGAAGTAGCGACTTCGTGCGCACAGACCACCGACTTGATACTCATAACTTTTGAATGAACCGATTGCGATGAACCGAAGCCTAAATGTTAATCCAAACTAAGCCCCTCTCATTCGCTGAGTTCAGCAGTTGAAAATGTCAAAATTACTGTGGAGATATGCATCTTTCTACTGCTGATTTGATTTTCAAAAATCGCACTGCTGAAGTATGATCTTTGAAAGTCAAATCAGCTGTAGAAAGATATGCATTTTTCCACAGTAATTTTGACATTTTCAACTGCTGAACTCAGCGAATGAGATTAAAAAATCGCACTCCTGGAGTGCGATTTTTGAAACTCATACGTCGAACTCGGCAGTTGAAAATGTATGGAGATACGCATCTTTCTACTGCTGATTTGACATAAAAAACTCATACTCCAGGAGTTCGATTTTTGAAAGTCAAATCAGCAGTAGAAAGATGCGTCCAATATCTCCACAGTAATTTTGACATTATCAACTGCTGAACTCAGCGAATGAGATTCAAAAATCGCGATCCTGTGGTTTTGTGAAAACCCTATTCAATATTTTAGAATATGAATATTTTAGCCTGCCGAATCAATAAAATCAGAGGCCTTGGGTTCGAATCTCGGTTTGGTCATGAATATTGTACAACATTATGTTATCAATACTGAACATAAAACCTGCAAACATTTGATACAGGTATGGAATTTGCTATATTTAGAATAGGTACCTTATGAATACCACTTCCCCATACTCGATAAGGGAATCCTTTTGATGTACGGACCCTAAAAACGTCAGAACCCTAGCCAAAACCTTTTATACGCTTACTATACCGGCAAGATTTCAAAACCAACGTAAAGATTTATACTCATTCAATACTAGCCGAACGATCACAACCACTTTAACTGGGCAATTTTTATAAACTGGCTCACAATGAAATTGTTAGATCAGACCGAGATTACGTCTAGAATAAACTGTAAAACCTCTGCGCAGCATTCTAACCTTTACAAATATATTGTTTTTGTACTTGAAAGTTTTGTATCTCGAGAATGTAATAGTTTGTTAAAAATCTTTTAAAAGAAAAAAAAATTCTTCTTCGGGTTCCATTACTGGAGGTTGGCAGTCACCTCTGCATCACATTAGCATATACAGGGTCCTTCTTAATATGCTAACACTTTTTTAATGGGATGATCAGACCATCAAACTGAACAACTTTCTCTATGGGACAAACATCGAAAACGCGAAAAAAAAAATCAGCTGTCCCATACATTTGGCTCGAGTAAGTTTGCCAGTTTTGATGGACGAGCTGATTTTTTTTCACGATTTCGATGTTGGTGCCATAGAGAAAGTTGTTCAGTTTGATGGTCTGATCATCCCCTTAAAAAAGTGTCAGTATATTAAGAAGGACCCTGTATAATGTCCCACTGCAAGGCACAGGCCTACCCCCGTTAATCTCATCTATCCCCCCCCCCCCCCCCCTGGATACGTGTTTTAAGGGTAGTCTCGAGGCCGACTGCTGCCATAGTTATTCTATTATATGCTGCTGCCCAGGCCAGGGCGCGAAAGTCGTCGAACTCAGTTCTCGTCACTCGGTCTCCCCGATTCTCCTTGCAGTTGGGAGCTTGGGTACAACCAACCTCTTCAAGGCCCACCTTTCCAATATTTAAGGTTTTACGACGAAATTAATTACGAAACTAAATAATATTTAAGCACGTCTAAGCCTACTGAAGACTTTTTTGATGCAAGCCACCCTGAGAACTTAACAACAATCAAAAGTTTCTGCTAGGCATACAGGATCTTCGGGTAAACAGTTGCATTACTTTAAGGGGTGATTGTACCCATGATACTGAACAACTTTCCCTAAGAAAACTATATGAAATTCGTAAAAAAAATTTTGGACTTCCCATTCTAAATGCAATCACCGGGAGTGCGATGTTTGAAACTCATTCGTTGAACTCAGCAGTTGAAAATGTCAAAATTACTTTGGAGATGAGCATCTTTCTACTGCTGATTTGACTTTCAAAAATCGCACTTCAGGAGTGTGTACAGTACAATTACCATAGTAATTTTGACATTTTCAACTGCTGAGCTCAGCGAATGAGTTTCAAAAATCGCACTCCTGATCGAACTTTTGTATGATTATATGAAAAGTCGAAATTTTTTTTGTCAATTTTCTACAGGTTACTTAGAGAAAGTTGGTCAGTATCATTGGTACAATTACCCCTTAAAGTAATGCAACTGGTTATGTTTAACCTAACACGCTCAATGCCTTGACACTAGTTTAAAACAGAAACATTTAAGTTCAGACAAGTTAACATCAATTTATTATGGGATCGATATTATACCTGAATGGCATTATGATTGCCCACAACCACATTACTCTGATCGATTCCATGGCAGTTTGACTTGTGTACGTGAACGTGAGTCATCAGCCATCACAATCGATCATCATTACCAAGCACGTGCCATTATTTATTTAGATATTAGTGTTCGGTCTGTTTGCTACAGAAAAGTTTGTAATGGCAAGGACGTAAAATTACCCATTAAATTTATTCTAACTGCCTCCGTGGTCCAATGGTTTAGAGCATTGGCTCTCGACACGGAGGTCGTGGGTTCGATTCCCACGGGGGACACCTAGTGACATCTCACTTTGTGCGTTTTTCCCCAGTTGCTAGTTGGTTAGGACATTGCAGGCTGAATCACCTGATTTTCTGAAAAGAAAAATGATTCCGTGCTTCGGATGGCACGTTAAGCCGTTGGTCCCGGCTACTATCTCTGGTGGTAGTAGTCGTTACATAAAAACCACGTCAGAGGCCGTAAGGCGGTCTGAAAAAACTCTGACACCAGGGCTCTGCCCACACGATAAGAAGAAGAATTGATAGGT
This sequence comes from Agonopterix subpropinquella, assembly GCA_922987775.1. NCBI lineage: Eukaryota > Metazoa > Arthropoda > Insecta > Lepidoptera > Depressariidae > Agonopterix > Agonopterix subpropinquella. Next base: position 1,185,481 of record OV277706.1, on the reverse strand, counting down.
ACATCTATTTTATTTCGACTTAATATAGGGTCCTTCTGTAGGGACCATCTATAGGGACCATAGTAGAAATTGCGATAAACAAATCAGCTGTTTTATACAAAACTGTAATCCCACTCGACCCAAATGTATGTATTCTTCTTTCACGATTATGATATCGGTCCTTTACAGAAAGTTGTTCAGTTTGATGGTCTGGAGTGCGATTTCTGAAACTCATTCTTTGAACTCAGCAGTTGAAAATGTCAATATTACTATGGAGACGTGCATCTTTCTACTGCTGATTTGACATAAAAAAATCATACTCCAGGAGTGCGATTTTTGAAAGTTAAATCAGCTGTAGAAAGATGCGTATCTCCATACATTTTCATCTGCTGAGTTCAACGTATTCGAGATTCAAAAATCGCACTCCAGATCTTAAAAAACCGTCAGCATATTAAGTTGAACCCTGTTTAGGTACAGTCACCAGCAGATATATCGTAGCAAACAAGGTGGTCAAATATTTCTAAGCAGTTCTAATTTTCAATAATTTCTTTACTAATAGTCAAAATATAGGAACGCCGAGAACATCAAATATACAGGTGTACAATAAAATGGGACAGCTACTCAAAGGGGTGCTTCAGACCATCAAACTGAACAACTTTCTCTATGGGACCAATATCGAAATCGCGAAAAAAAAATCCGCTCTCCCATACAAAACTGCAAACATAACTCGACTGAAATGTATGGGACAGCAGATTTTTTTTTCGCGATTTCGATATTGGTCCCATAGAGAAAGTTGTTCAGTTTGATGGTCTGAAGCACCCGTTTAAGTAGCTGTCCCATTTTATTGTACACCCTGTATTGACGCAGTCATGGTGGCCATAAACATCTGAACAGTTTCGGATAAAAACCTTACTCCGTTGTTTTGCATGTTAATTTTAAATAACATTGTAAAGAAATTATTGAAAATTCGCTGTTCACATATTTATGACAAAATACACGTTTAGATATAATTGGTAACATTTACTGTAAATAATTTAATGAAAATTAGCACTGCTCAGAAATATTTGGACACCTTGTATGCTACGATACCGATGCATGTCTGTCGATGCACCAGGAAAGTTCTTTGAAGACCAGGTCGACCAGAGATGTCAGGACGAACTGGATAGTTCCTCCGTCTATATTAAATGTACCTACCTCACAGATTTTGGAATGCGGCAAGCTTTTCTTATCAGTCACCTATGAGAGATTTTTTATTTTTGGGGGCTTTTACCCGAAAACATAAACTAAGTACCTATAGCAGAGAATTAGCAGCAAATCATAATACATGCATACATAATAATTAATTCCGCTTCGTCCTTGCGACATCGGCACACGTAGCATTGAAAGGCTACGAACGACGGACATGCGCTTGCGCCAGACTCTTGTAGGGTTCAATAGGGTTGCCATTCCTATGCTGCGATGAAATGAGAATGACCGGATAATCCATTTTCAGTATATTTGACAAAATGGTGATTAGAAGCATTGAATTAGTATACATTTTGTGGCAGGGTTGGTACAGGTGGCATTGAAGTTTTCTATAGAACTGGGGGTCTTTAACTAGGTACCTACCCTACCCTATCCAATCGGTATCAAATGGGCATGGTGGTTTTTGGAGTTATTAGCTCTTCTGCTGATATTTAGTTAATTAATTACAGACAATGGATACAGATCTTCACAGAAACAAAATATTACTAACTTATTGTAAAATTACCTGTAATATAATCATAATACGTTATCAATCTTGTCAACGATATAAGTAATGGGAAAGTTACACAATACCCCAGTTGAAGATAGGTGGTTTATTTATTTGTTGAGCGTTGCAAGAACTCAATATATATTGAGTTCTTGTAATTGGTATGCAACGGACCAGAGACCGACGACCCTCTGTGTTACATAAGCTTCACGAGCATAGCTTTGGGTGGTTTGGACATGCTAAACGATTCCAGGACAGATACCAAGGGGTCATCCTAATACTAGATGGATGAACCATAAACTTAAAATTAAAAATTACTTACTATAAGTTTATGGGTGAACACAGTTCGCGGTTATATGACCGAGTGTAATGTCTCCGAAGACGACGACGTCAGAAAATCGAAAGTGAACAGTACAGTATAGGAAAAAAAAGTCTTGAGTTGGGTCCTATCTGAACCCCATCTATATGGTTTTTAAGTCAAGTAAGTAACAGTATCTATTGTAGCTGGAGTTGGCAACCCTATGGAGCGATTACTTTAGGTCGAGGAAGTCCGGCAACAGCGAGGTTCAAAACCGCGATTAATATCAGCTTGATCGCTGACTTTAATTCTCTCTGTCTAGTCTGGCTGGGTACGTCACATCTTAAAACTCGTTTCAATAAACGAGTTAATTATGTAAAATGCCAATACCTGCTGGTATTATTATGGTATCGCATCGATACCGTGTCGTATGGTGTCCGGCTTCGAATAGCACCAGCCCAGACCGATGTAAAAGAGGCGCCTGATTTCATCAGGCATTGTCGACATCTCCTATGCCCTCACCGTGTGGATGGCTAGTGGCTACTGCTTAAGAGCATTGACTGCATCCGACCAAAAATCTTCTGGTTAATAGCCAAGGGGGGAGCAGCTGCCTAGAAATTTTATTTTCCTAAGCTAATAGGCATCTTCAGGCTGATTATGATATAAGTCCCACTGCAGGGCACAAGCCTGCCCTCTGGGAGGGTTATGGGCGTCAGTCTACCACGCGTGCCCATTGGATGGGTGCCCATGTGGATTGGTAGACTTCACAATTTCACATACGCATCAGCGTATGCAACCTGCATATGCCCTCTCGTAGTTTCCCTTCACCGTTTAATAGCAGTCGGTTCTCATGCCATGCGGATTCGATCTCGGACCTCCATGATTGAGTGTCCATACCTCTCCGCAACACGCCACCGACGCTCTAGTTATCTTATGTTGTTGTGGGGGCTGGCAAGCCAGCAACCCTCCGACCCAGTGGGATCTTTTGTGTTAGCCCCAATACTTTTTGCTTTCTTCACCCTTCAAATACATGGTCAATGAAGGAGGCAATACCATTGAGGGGAAGAAACCTAAGATATCCCGGTTTTGGGTATCCATCTCCGAGGAGGCACATGCGTTTGCCGCCTAGACATCACAGTCACAAAGACGCTCTAGTTAGGTCATCATCATCATCATATCAGCCGATAGACACCCACTGCTGGACATATCCCACCGACTGGCGACGTCCTTGATCTTACGATTCGCGGTTTTATTGAATTCAGTGAGAGAGTGTGCATCTGTTTAGCGTACACATACTAGACCGAGATCCGACCGTTTATTAACCCCTGTGTAAGCATACACTAGAATCACATTTCGTTCGCCTATGAAATAGGTGCATAATTTTACGGTCGGATCTCGGACTATACGTAGTAATTATAGTACTCAGGCCCTATACCCGGACTTTCGATGTTTCGATGATCGCCCCTGTTTCGGTCCGCACTTCATTGTAATAGAGTTGACATTGGAACGAAAACATTCACGCAATTGCGAAGTTCGAATGTGCGGGTAGACCCACTGTGCACATACTAACATCCTTTGTTCGTGACTGCTTTCATAGATTAAACATTATGTCTGCCTCTCTTTTAATACTTTTCACTGTTGCGGGTCTGCTGGAAGAAATCTCTTAAGAGATAAGCTCGCCCTTTGTACATGTCTTTTCTATTGTATGTATCAATCTGCTTGTGTGTACAATAAAGTGTTATAATATAAATAAGCTGAGTTGTTCGCCTTATCAAACCAATATTATTTAATCATCCTGACAAAGATGATAAACCCAAACAAAGCAATCTCTTAGTCTGAATTACGTTGAGTTCCGGGTTGACGTTCGAAGCCACAATACCTCGGCTTCAATGAGCGACAACAATTGACAAGCTGCGCTATTTACAAACAAGGCTGCTGGTCTTCAGGTGGTACTGTCTTTAGTAAGATTCCAGTAATGTGAGAATTTATAATGTTTACCATAGGCATAGTCAGGCCGGGGTTCAGAGAAGTCAAAAACAATTTTTAAGCGTAGGAGATTTCGCGACTGCAGCCTAACGCATAGCTGCTATATTTACTGAGCGTTATCGCTACGACTTCGCCGTGACACTGCGATTGATCTTAAAAATATCGCGGCGATGTCGCGGGGATATCGTGTCTACATACAACGTGTTAATAAATTAGCGCAAAACCTCATACACCCCAACTGATTTATAACAAAAGAATTAGATTGAAACAATAATTTCATTATTTTGATAGTTAAAATTTAAAGTTATTCGCATTTTAAGTTCAGGGGCAAAAATGATTTGTTATCATTTCAGCAATGAATGAAAACGCTAACGTACTTATGGATACATTTTAATAATCTTGTTTTGGTAGTAAGTAGGGTGAGTGTGCCCGTGGGGTGGGTTGACATCGGGTTTAGTAGGTAAATTTAAAATTTTACGAAAAAATTATTTAAAATTTTGAAAAATATTGTCAATGTTGAAACCATGATAATTCGATTCTGCTCTCGATTCTAAACAAACTACTTTCTAGTTTTGCGTTAATTCATTAACACGTTGTATATCACCTACGCTCAATAATCGCTTTTGTGATGTGGCTCTTTTCTTCTTCTTCTTAGTCGTAACCTCATGGCTTAAGGGCGTGACCATCGTAGGCCGTTTGTCCACCACAGCTCTCCAGGCCGCAACAGGCTCTAGTTTGCTCTAGTCTTCGTAGGGTCGAAAATGTACGAATTTTCAATGAGTTCATAGAGCAAAAACCGTCTAAACAATTATTAAACTGAAGTGTGTCTGTACATTCAAGATATTTACAAAAAAAAAATTACGACATGGTTTTTACCTGTCCCTGATTCCAAATCACCAATTTTTGGATTTTTTGTCTGCCTGTTTGTTTGTTTGTTTGTTTATTTGTTTGTTTGTTTGTTCGAGTATCACGCAAAAACTACTGAACCGATTTTGATGAAACTTTTTAGGTTTAATAGCTTATCATCTGACTTAAAATCTGGTATATAATTTATGCGGACGAAGTCGCGGGTAAAAGCTCGTAACATCTATGACCGTATTACGTTTCGGGGGGAGGTCAGAAACGCTGCTAACAATAATACACCTAGTCTAGTGTAGTGTGGTCCTAAAACCATCTAATGGTTTTATTTGTATAAAAGTTCACCAAAATCAAAATATACGTACGACGGAACACTGACCTCCAAAAGACAATTTACAAATACGACATTTTCGTAATTTAGATTGGAGACCAGATGTCCTTCAAATGATTATTTAAAAAAGACCTATTTTAATTTATTTAAACATTATGTTTGGTTAATAAATCATTTTTATTATTTTGTATATTATTTATTTTATTCAAAGAAATAATATAACTAGAGAACTTTTTGATGTCAGTTTTGGTGACTCTACCACCGCTTCGGAAGATCTTATTGCTGTAGAGAAGATGCTGTAGAGTAGGTGGGGTCTTTCTTATTTATAAATAAATAAATATCTTGGACAATATCACACAAAGTATCTAGTCACATTTAAAGTTCCAGAATCTAGCCTGGACTTGTATTACGATGACTAGACAACAATATAGAATACATAATTATACAGGGTGGCCGGGGAGTTGACGTTCAAACGTAAAATTTAGGTCCGGTATGTCGTGGGGTATCCGAATCACCCCCATGTATGTTCCGCGATTTTTTATAGTTTTCGAGTTATGATGATTTTTCCGATCTTTTGAGGAAACTCGACATGACCGGCTTGAACAACTTCTAAAAAAAAAGTGTAAGACTTTTTAGAGATTCTTTTTTTGCAACTTAATCTTCATGAATTGTGCCTTTATTCATAACATCATCAGCATCGTAACTTTGATAAAAGTTATGAAAATATTGATCTAAAGTTAAAAATTTGCGATCCGTGAATTATGACTAAATTTTCAACTTTAAATTAAAACTCTAAACAGGTGACCTTATGATTTTTTAGCTAATCCCAAAAATGCGCCCAACTCTCAGCTTTCATAATCATAAATAAAAAGTAGTACTTAAGAGGGCTACTTTGGCTAGAATTGATCTTCAAAGACAACAAGGCGGAAAATTCTTAAATTTAAAAATATTTTTTTTGCCATAACTACCACGCCTAAGGCTAAATAATGATTAAAGAATGCTGGAAACCGAAACGGCGACGGGTTATGCCGGACTCTTACCGGCTAAAACCTCACCGTGTTCCACCTCATCGCATATTGCCGTAGAGCCTGAGGGCCCGTGAGGAATCTTCCACACTCTTTGGCGCAGCGACCGACCTTACCAGGTCTCATCAATAATGATTAAAGAATGCTGGAAACCTATCGTGTTGGTGGAATAAGGAAAGTTTTAAGTAAAAAGTAGATAACTTAACCTAACCTAACCTAGGAGGAGGGAGCCGACAGCCGGGTGCCACCACTGCGACGGCTGTCTCGACGAGACGGCGCAGCACGTGCTGCAGGAGTGCCCTGCGTGGGCGGGAGAGCGCAGTGAGCTCTCCCAGGTAGTTTCAGACCTCTCGCTGCCGGCCATGGTTCGCGCTATGGTCGACAGTGAGGCGTCTTGGCGCGCGGTTCTCTCCTTCTGTGAGGCAGTAATGCTCCAGAAGGAGACGGCGGAGAGGAAGAGGGAGTCGACTTCTGAACTCCCGATCCGCCAAAGACGCACGGGGCGCAGACGGGCTGCGTTTGCTCGCGGTCTGCCTCCCCCGTAATTTTTGAGTCTCTGGGCGTCGGGCTGGGGGGTCCGGCGTCCGATCATAGGGACTCGAGGTGGTTGTGTGCGTGTTCCCACGCACCGCCTAAAGGCCTGTAGGCTTGTCAAGGCCAACAGAGATGAGACCTGGTAAGGTCGGTCGCTGCGCCGTAGAGTGTGGAAGATTCCTCACGGGCCCTCAGGCTCTACGGCAATATGGGATGAGATGGAACACGGTGGGGTTTTAGCCGGTAAGAGTCCGGCATAACCCGTCGCCGTTTTGGTTTCCAGCATTCTTTAATCATTATTTAGCCTCAGGCGTGGTAATAATGGCAAAAAAAAAAAAAAAAAAAATTTTTAAGAGTTTTCCGCCTTGTTGTCTTTGAAGATCAATTCTAGCCAAATTAGCCCTCTTAAGTACTACTTTTTATTTATGATTATGAAAGCTGAGAGTTGGGCGCATTTTTGGGATTGGCTAAAAAATCGTAAGGTCACCTGTTTAGAGTTTTAATTTAAAGTTGAAAATTTGGTCATAATTCACGGATCGCAAATTTTTAACTTTAGACCAATATTTTCAAAACTTTTATCAAAGTTACGATGCTGATGATGTTATGAATAAAGGCACAATTCATGAAGATTAAGTTGCAAAAAAAGAATCTCTAAAAAGTCTTACACTTTTTTTTTTAGAAGTTGTTAAGCCGGTCATGTCGAGTTTCCTCAAAAAATCGGAAAAATCTAACTAACATATCCTCCGTAATTCTAGGTAGGTCCCTACTAATCACCTCTCTTCTCGAAGACTCGAACGACAAAAAGGTAAAAACCGGCAGAAATGTGTTCTATTGCAAATTTTTAAGTAGGTAACAAAAGGAAAACATTTTTTAATGATACTCGTATTGTCTAAGTACTCGTAGAAACGGGAGCAGGTGGTCAAGTTCACGCGGCCGAAGATTACGTGAAATGGAATCAATAAAACGACCGGCCGACTGCAAACAGTAGTCCGGCCGTTCATTTAAAATGTGTAGGGCCTTGATGATTTATTATTGATTTATAGCTAATTTTACTCTACCTCGATGTGCCTATATTTTAGTAAGCAATTTTACAGATACTACGGCTATCCGTATCGAATAAAATTGTTTGCTAAATATAGGTAGGTACTATTTTTACTATGATACTTATGTACGCATGGCACCTTATCACCTCCGTAACTGCCTCCGTGGTCTAATGGTTAAGAGCATGGGGCTCTCGACACGGAGGTCGTGGGTTCGACTCCCACAGGGGACACTTAGTGATATGTCACTTTGTGCGTTTTTCCCCAGTTGGTTAGGACATTGCAGGCTGAATCACCTGATTGTCTGAAAAGAAAAATGATTCCGTGCTTCGGATGGCACGTTAAGCCGTTGGTCCCGGCTACTATCTCTGGTGGTAGTAGTCGTTACATAAAAACCACGTCAGAGGCCGTAAGGCGGTCTGAAAAAACTCTGACACCAGGGCTCTGCCCACACGAAAAGAAAGAGACCTTATAATCTGGAAAACGCAACGAAGCGGTAAATATTTTTGTCGTTAACCCAGGGAAACCTAATAATTTCTCTTCCTCTACTGTTCATCATCTACTTACCTTGCAAACCTACTACTACCTTCCTTTCGAATGAATGACGCATGTTTCAATAACACCTTCACTCGCATTTTCATCCTGAAACCCTAAATAAGTTGTGCTGTGATCGATCGATCACATAATATTGAAAACTTTACATGCATGAATTAAAGAGCAATATGTACACTTTTGTCAGTGGAATACTAACGATTAGAACCCGGACTCTTTTGTGAACCTGACTGATTCATGATTAATACGTGCCCTTTCTCTTTTAACTCGACCACGATCAATAATAATCGACTAGGCTGTTATCGAATCACAAGACAATGCCGATTCTTTAACACACAATGTCAAGACCAAAGTTGTTGATTGTCATGCACGCAATATAATTTTCACTATAATTTTATAAAGAAACAATGAACTGACTTGACAATGGGAATTGCGTGTGCTCATGCTCAGGCATTGCTGCGCGCACGCAGATAATGAATGAGAATCTTCTTGTTAGATCATCTGGAGTGGTTTATTGTGCATATACGTAACATGGATATGGAAACTCAATCTCGAGGTCATGGTTCGTACCTATACAGGGTGAAATTGATATCATTAGCATCCTTTTAAACTAAGAGTCTACCCATCAAACTGAACAACTTTCACTATCACACACCTGGAGTGCGATTTTTGAAACTCATTCTTTGAACTCAGCAGTTGAAAATGTCAATATTAATTTGGAGATATGCATCTTTCTACTGCTGATTTGACATTCAAAAATCATACTCCAGGAGTGCGATTTTTGAAAGTCAAAAATCAGCAGTAGAAAGATGCGTATCTCCATACATTTTCAACTGCTGAGTTCAACGTATGAGATTCAAAAATCGCACTCCAGGTCTTCATTCCATCTTGTCCTCGGTCGTCTTTGCTGTCGATATAACCATCCTCCGTGATCGATACCTGACCTCACCTTTCCATAGGCATATGAAAGACATGGTCAGCCTACTTCTTAGTTTGATTACTCAATCGAAATTTCTAGACCTAATTCCAAGGCCTACATTCAATTGACAGTGGATATGTTAAATGTCAGCATGCATGCCACCTGCTATCAGGCCATGTATCACGCCATTTGCCGACACGCCACTGAATGGCCTATTATGCGATGTGACCAGTGTCCACGGTACAATGCCGCGTCGACCCGGTAAGTGCTTGTTGCTAGGTAGATTGTGTTGTGTGCTTGTATTGGATGTATTGATGATTTGCTATGGATTGGATAGGCATAAGCACTCAGTGTAGGAAAAGTGAATCAGCTTTGGGGTCTAGGTACAGCATCACAATACTGAGGTTACGTTTAGTTTCATTGTCCGGGTTTAATGCAATTAAATTATTAGTTTATAAAGAAGTAGCTCGTGTCTTATTGTTGTGACTACCGGATTCAATCGGTATCGCAATGGTGACTGCCTCCGTGGTCAAATGGTTAAGATCAATGGGCTCTCAACCGTCGGAGGTCGTGGGTTTGATTCCCACGGGGGACACCTAGAGATATGTCACTATGTGCGTTTTTCCCCAGTTGGTTAGGACATTGCAGGCTGAATCACCTGATTGTCTGAAAATAAAAATGATTCCGTGCTTCGGATGGCACGTTAAAAAACCACGTCAGAGGTCGTGAGGCGGTCTGAAAAAACTCGAACACCCAGGGCTCTGTCCACACGATAAGAAGAAGCAATGATGTTTTGTGGCTGTTCTAAGCCTTCATTTTAGATATTGAATATGATGATCACAGAAACAATATGTTATATACTTAATACGTTAACAATCTTGTAAACGATAATAATCGGAAACTTACACAATAGCCCAGCCCTACCGATTAATTTAATTGAATTTGGTTCGGTATTTAGTATAATTTTATTTATATAAAATAATAAATAAATAAAAATAAAAATCATTTTTCAGTTCAGGAAACAAAGTCCCATACTATTGTAATACAGAAGTCTGTGGTCCCACACACAACACCAAGCACCACAAGCATTACATAGACAGGCAGAAACAAAACCACAGAAAAAGACAAAACAAAGAACATAAAGACAGAAAAACTTGCCTTGACATTTTCAATAGGTATTGTGTGTGTGTATTCTGTGTATAAAGAACGCTGTTTGGATATATTTTTAATTTGTGTGTGGTGTTTTAAAGAAGTCTTAATCTTAATGTTCAATGCTAAATATTGGTATCTGGAACTGCTTCAAAAAAGTTTGCTATCGTAACATTCAGAAGACAATGTTTCAGGAAATCTCTAACAGCTTGAAGCCATTCATTTACCGCAGAAACTTGTCAACAAAGTAGGTATTTGTTTTAAATAAACACTACTAGAGTTGAATAGAGATCAATATGGCACACACTTGCTAATTGTCGCCGCTTTCACAGGCTGTCTGTGACTTAGTGTCACAATTCCACTGTGTCACTGTAATTGCGTTTAGCACAGTCTTGTGTTTTCTTTTCTTTTAGTAGCGTTCGTTGGTAACACGTTGGTACCCTCTAGGAACCGCGTAATTTCTCTATGGTTGGTACCATCAGTCCATCAGTTGGAAAGCTTTGTTAGTTGCTAGTTGTTACAGAGAAACATTTATTTATGTTAAAGCTGGGAAGTAGGTGTACTTAATAACAACGCACCATCATGTTTCATCTTGAAACCTTCAATTTGCTAATAGTGCGCCTTGTTACGACTGTATGCAAGACAGCTGCTAGTTGTATCAATACTTCTGACTACCCCAAAGGGGATTATGGTCGTGAGTTTGTGATAGTATAGGCAGTTGATTGAATCAGGCGTTACTTTGCGGAAATCCATGACCAATAGGTAGATGACTGCCTCCGTGGTCTAAAGGTTAAGAGCATTGGCTCTCGATACGGAGGTCGTGGGTTCAATTCCCACGGGGGACACCTAGTGATATGTCACTTTGTGCGTTTTTCGCCAGTTGGTTAGGACATTGCAGGCTGTATCACCTGATTGTCTGAAAAGAAAAATGATTCCGTGCTTCGGATGGCACGTTAAGCCGTTGGTCCCTGCTGCTATCTCTGGTGGTAGTAGTCGTTACATAAAAACCACGTCAGAGGCCGTAAGGCGGTCTGAAAAAACTCTGACACCAGGGCTCTCTCTGCCCACACGATAAGAAGAAGAATAGGTAGATGTCTGGGTAGATGACACGATTGTATCGAGAATCGCGACCTCTGCTTCTTTTACAAGCAGAGGTTCCGTCGGTGTCATCTACCTAATAGTATCTAGTAATAGATACTCTTTCTTATACTATGCTAATAGCCTAAGAGTATAGGCAACAAAGACATACCTACAATGAAATATGTAGGTACTCAAGCCACCACCTGATACGATCTACCGACGACGATTCCCTCGATCGATCGCTTCTTCAATATTCATACGACGGCTTCGGTCGGGTACATCTAACTTGACCCCTTTTAATGTCACCAAATTACTCCAAGTAGGTACCCACGTATGCCACCCTTAGATCAAACCCTATGCCTAGCCTAGAACGTCTACCTAATTCCGTCAGACTGTGTCGTCGACATCTCTCTAATCCCCTCTTACTGCTGGTTAAATATAGGGTGAAATTGATATCATTAGCATCCTTTTAAACTAAGAGTCTAACCATTAAACTGAACAACTTTTACTATGGGAGCAAACCGATCGGAGCAACAAAAAAATCAGCTGTTCCATACTAAACTGCAATGCCTACTCGACTCAAATGTATGCAACAGCTGATTTTTTTGTTGCTCCGATCGGTTTGCTCCCATAATAAAAGTTGTTTAGTTTGATGGGTAGGTACATTCTTATATTGCATCTGACACCACCTCTGATCGCATCGGTCTATCGCTCCCGTTCCAGGTTTCCGATTCAGGAGGGTACGGACGAAAGAGTGCATCTGTGTCTTATGAAGTCCTTGGTTCAGCAGCCAGGCCAGGTATATTAACTCCTTCATTATAAATAAACGGGGAATGCTATTGAATCTTTTTATTATCGAATGTATATTCTTGTAATGTAATATTCTTGTAACATTACTTACCTATTTAAGTTTAGTAAATACAACGCAGGCCACTAAGTCAAGGAAACGTCATGTTTTGTACGGCTTCGTACGACCGACCTGCTAATACAGAATGTATTGTATTATCTAAACTAAAACAAGACACAAACCTAACCATACATGTGGTTGATAATGATAAACCACAAGCAACGGATGAATGAAATGAAAAAAAATGAAAAATGATGAATTAAATGATGAAATGAAAGTGAAACTGATTTAACTCGCACTTTTCGCTCGAAAACATTATGAGTCATACAGAGTTTAAGACATTTATCACGTAATCTCTTGAAATTGATTAATAAAACCGGTCAAGTGCGAGTCGGGCTACTCGCGCACCGAGGGTTCCGTACCACACCACCACAGAACACAACATTATTAACTTTGAAAAAAACTTTTTTTGTCCGGGACCTTTAGCGCGAGACCGACTCACACTTGGCCGGTTTTTACAACAAAGTTTGGCGCTTGTATGTATTACCGTTTTTACTATAGAGCGTGAAGAAAAAACGTTGATAAAAACTAGTTTCTTGTTGAAAACCCCCCTTAATTTTTAACTTTCTGCCATTTTTATTATTTGTTAACAAATCCGCCGCAATAATGCATAATCTGAGAAAATTTCAACTATCTAGCTATTACGGTTCAAAAGTTACAGCCCTAAATAGGTAGGACAGACGGACGGACGGACAGACGGACAGACGGACGGACGGACGGACGGACAACGTAGGCTTAGTAATAGGGTCCCGTTTTTACCCTTTGGGTACGGAACCCTAAAAACAATAACTTATAGATATTGTTTTAAAATATGAAATGGTAATTAGCAGTTGAGGTGATTTGAAAATACTACGGCAAATTGATTTGATTACCCTTGCCTCTATCGATTGTAAGCATTCAGATTTCTAACTCTTTCCTCACATAATTTCTCACATAGCTAATTAAATTCTTATTTGACAAGAATTTAATTAGCTATGTGAGAAATTATTTTATGCCCGCGTGTAGCACCACCATCCAGCTTATAATAGCACCAAATTAGCTATATTGTCAAGATCTTAGATGGCCAATGCAATGCCTATACCGCAGCTACTGTTTATATTGTTATCGCATCCGACCTTGACTCTTCGTTGCGGTTTCATCATATTCAGGGGTTTTATTGTGTAACCACCCGATTCGATCGGTACCAAACCGAAATGGTGTTTTTAGGGTTCCGTACCCAAAGGGTGAAAACCTGTGAAAACGGGACCCTATTTCTAAGCCTACGTTGTCCGTCCGTCCGTCCGTCCGTCCGTCCGTCCGCCTGTCTGTCTGTCTGTCCGTCCGTCCGACCGTTCGTCCGTCTGTCCGTCCGTCCGTCCGTCCGTCCGTCTGTCTGTCTCCGTCCGTCCATCTGTCCTACCTATTTAGGGCTGTAACTTTTGAACCGTGATAGCTAGATAGTTGAAATTTTCACAGATTATGCGTTATTACGGCGGATTTGTTAACAAATAATAAAAATGTCAAAAAGTTAAAAATTAAGGGGAGTTCTCAACAAGAAACTAGTTTTTATCTACGTTTTTTCTTCACGCTCTATCGTAAAAACGGTAACACATACAAGCGTCAAACTTAGTGTGGTTATAGAGCAAACTCTACAGAATAACAACAAATACTAAAAACCGGCAAAGTGTGAGTTGGTCTTGCAGCTAAAGGTCCCGGACAAAAAAAAAATGTTTTTCTAAGTTAATAATGTTGTGTTCTGTGGTGGTGTGGTACGGAACCCTCGGTGCGCGAGTATCCCGACTCGCACTTGACCGGTTTTATTTATCAGTTCGTGGCGTTTCGGCTTCTTAATATTTAGGTACTTCGTCAATTTGCTTTGTTTGTTTGCTGCTTTTATTTCTTTCATCATCATGATCATCCTATATGTATACTTACATCCTACTGCAGGGAACAGGCCCTCTAGGAGGGAATATGGGTGTTAATCCACTACGCAGGCTAAATGCGGATTGGTGGACTACTCATAATCATCAGAAAATTTCTTCTTCAGCGTATTCAGGTTTCCTCCACGATGTTCTCATTTCCATATTTGTTTTACAGGGCTGCGTTCAGAACGTTTGGGTGCGGTTGTTTTTTCACTAGTAATGATAATAGCCCGTAATAAGTAACACATTTTCGATCTTGTACTTACGCAATAGCGTGTATATTAGGGTGGCCTACTACACGACATGAGCTAGGTAGAGAGTGCACCTGGGTTTAGCGCACTGCTTTAACTGTTGGTAACTAAGAAACCGATCTAGTATCAATAATAATTAGGTGAGGGAACGAGCTGTAATATGTAGTTAACTAATATAAGTAGTAAAGCTTATTGCGATTTGCTTTAGTTGGTCAAGTGCTTTCAATAGAACCCAGATAGAAAGGAGGATAGAGTTTTTGGAGCGCCTAGGAGAGGCCTATGCTCAGCACAAACAAGTAGACGTTGATGTGCTAATGCTAACAGAGGTACACCTATTATAATTCTAAAAGGCTTTATTTTCCTATAATGGAAGTTTCATGCAGTATGCACACCCTAAAAGTTACCCTAAGACACGCGATCACCGCACTTAACCACACGGATTGCCGATCGCAGTTAGAAGAAGGTAGACAAGTGAATGGTGCTGTTCCTTGATGACATCCAGGCGTAGTGTTGAGGCCCTATTCTAGCCAGGAACAAAGTAGAAACAGACAACTTGACAAAGGTTTACAGCGTGAAGAGTTTCTCTGTTAGAATTCTAGATATTTGCCTGTAGGTCTAGAAGTGTCAGATCTCATGTAGACAGGAGGGGCTCGTCACTGATTGGATCATTTAACAATTGCCGCATCGGAATCGGCGCTCGCGCTGGCCCGAGTTATGCAATAGCACGTCATTTATTTAAATCTTCTACTTAATATATGTTAATGTGCCGTAAGATTTTAATGTAAGGCCAAGTTTAGATTGGTCATAGTTTTCGAAACACGTGTACGATGCATATCCTTCGGCGCAAATTGTTATAATAGTGTCCTTGATTGGGGCTTTGTTTGTTGACTCTGCATTTTGATATAGTTTTCTTTCTCTGTTATTTTGAGGAGAAAAGAAGGAGGGTGTCGATGAGAGGATAAACCGAAGATAGCGGTCCTCTATAGGTAGGTAACAAAGTTTATTCTGTGGCATCATTTGCGCATATTCGACTTGCACTGACCCAAAGTTAAAATAAACAAGTGTTTTTCTATTATTCTAGAATATTTACCTAACGTTGATTAAGTATCTACTGAAGAAATAACAGAGAAATAAACACTTTATTCTAATATCCAAGCAGTTTGCCCGACGCCTTCTCTGGCCTTGTTTACCTCTTGCTTAGTTAATAAATTATGCAAAACTTGTCCAACTAGCTGCTGAATGTGATTTAATAGCGAAGGTCTTACTTAACAGACGTGCAAGAGTCACAAAGGGGTTACGAAAACAGACATTGAATCTTTGGATAAAGTATACAGGCTGGGCCACACAGAGTGCAGCTGCAGAACGGCTGCAAGCCGGCTGCGGGCCGGCAGTAGAGGTAAACTATGGAATTATATCCGAGGTGTCACAAGAGGTGCAGTCCGGCACGGCTGCGGAACAGCTGCGGAACGTTAGCCGCATTGTGGCACCTCGCATACAATTCACTGCACTCTGTGTGGCCCAGCCTTAAGTACATACAGTGACACATCAAGCTATACAAAACCAACATAAGCTGGCCACGCGTAGGTCGAGTAACGTATAACGTCGCGCGGCCAGCGTATGTTGGTTTTGTACAGCTTGATGTGTCGCCGTGCGAACCTACGAAGTTCAACACTATTTTGGCTTGAAATTATTATTCTTCTGTACCTATTCAATTAAAGTTTTTGATGGAATGTAGAAGAATAATTAGAGGGTGTTGTTAGAGTTTTATTATGCAGTGCTTTTGTAAGCGAAAGGCTGGCTAGAAAGGCGAGCTAGCATTACCACTTGAAACGCTTTGATGCTTTTAATATGATGAAAGTGATCTTCTATATTTATCGTAGATAATTATGTTTCTTATAGGTGTTCCCTGTTTTGATATACAAAAATATTCCTGCTTGGTTCTCTCCCGCATTGCATAAAACGACAAATTGCTCTCTCGCGAATGTAGCCACCACGATGGGACAAACACGTGAGCGAGAGCGTACAGACAAACCGGCGAATAAAATGTAGTTTTTATTATACCTACAATCATTATAATCGGCCTAACCACCAGGTCAAAAGCCTCTAAAAATTTAAAAACAAAAATAACCTTTGTTACTTCTACTGCTGCTGGAAATCACCAAATAATAAAATATTGTTTTATAACAATATTTGGGTTTTTATAATTTCTGATGAAGAGTTTTTAACATTTTGTGATAGTTACCTACAGTTCTTGAAACATTCTGTTATTCCACCTTAGCTATAAACACTATAGCACCACTATAGTAACGAGTTTTCCAGCCTCGTTGATCTACTTTAAATTAAGTCAAAAATCATAAATTCATAATTAGTGAACGCAATATCTATATTTACGTTCACTGTTCATCATAACATAATAGAGGCAACTTGACATCTAAAGTCGGAATTCACGAAACAACTTGGTACTTGTTTAATTTAATCCTTATTATGGAATGAAGTACGATAATTTTTCTTTACTAAATATAATTAGAACAATTTAAAGTGAAACTGGTGAAAAATATCAATCAATTTCGCTGTTCACCAACATACTGTGCCAAAGCGTAGTACGATTTTGAGCTAATCGAAGTAGAGTGGGTATGTTTCATCTTGTTTTTGACACTGGAACAAAGTGCCTAGGTTTCAATTTGTTATTTAATCTACGAATCAACGACCCAGACCACATAAATAGAGTTGCGAAACATAAATCTAGCACAAGGATGCCGGATAACATGCAGCACATTTAAATTCCTCTTAAAGTCACCTCTCTAATTTGTCCAAGTAACTACTTACAATCTTTGCCTACTTCGATTTTAGCTAATGGAGGAAAAAACCAGTTATTGTAAAGGTCCATAGTTCAATATTGTGTCAGCCAACCAAAATGTTTAACACTGATGCCCGCGACATCGTCACCCGTATAGCCTATTCAGGGATAGTATAGCTTCCTATTAGGTATCGAAATCCCCTCCGTCCCCGGAGGGGTTCGTCGCGATCTCTGCCCACTCTTTTGCTTTCTGGCGCCTACAGACGCTACCGGCACGTCGCTGGCCGATTCTCACCGATCCCCGCTACCCCATCGTAGTCCGCGTAGTCCCAGCAACGCCCATTGCCGAGGTCCGTACTCCTTAGGGGTGCCCCTTGGGCAGGTTGCTTAAGTTCTTTCATTGGTTCGGTAGATCTACCAGGGCGCTTCGCCGTCACTGGTGTGGACCCCCCATAGTCCGCAGTAATAAGCAGTAATGGCTCCCGGAGCCGTACTGTATTGGTCAATTCGAAAAAAAAAATCCTATTAGGTACCTAGTGAAATAATTTTTAGAAATGTAGTTTCCAGAGATAACTCCCTACAGTATACAAACAAAAAAACTGTTATGATTTTGACCCCATATTAAATCAATGAACCTACCCAACTTTCGGACAAGAAGGCGAGAGAAACATAGTAACTTGACTAGCCCCATGCAGCAAAAATTCATAAACTGGAATCTGAAACGATCGAGCGCGAGGTGATAATATAGATTTCTAGATTCTTGTGTAGATTTTTCTATAAGATAAAAAGATTGGCTCATCTAACAACGGAGTTGAAACAGTCACTGTCACCGAAATAGGTCAGGACCAACGACTCGCATGTAGGTACTTCGCGAAAGTCAATGGTACCCTAATAAATAAAAGAGCAGCAGGAAGCGGCCAGCCAGAGAAGTGACTAATAAACGGAGCAATCTTTTTATATCAGACGTTTAGGCTGGACCTACGTAGCAGGGCTGCCAGTAGATTTTTCACAATTATTCAGCCATGTCAGCTGAATAATCAGAGGTTAAAAAAACGAATCAAATAAAAAAAACTTTTTTTTTATTAATTAGGTATCACATCATTCGAAATTTTTTACCTATTCACAACAGGAATTCTTATACCAACTTATTTTAAGCATCTATTGGTATAACATTCTGTTCTAAACACAATAATAAGGTCAAGATTCAGGCTGAGGATAACTTCTTTGAACTTATTTTGAGCATGACCCCAACAGCACAAATGTCTACAAGATGTCTAATAGATATCTACAAAATATCTAAGTGTCTACAAAATATCTAATAGATATCTAGTAGATATTCTGTGCTGTGTGGGGAGATTAGTCTAAGTATGGTTGAAAATGTATTGTATCTATGACTGGGACTAAGTAGCGGCTTCTTATGTTACTGGTCTGTGCTTGCTAATTAGTTGTATGCCTGTTTTGTATCCAATTATACATGAGAGTACAGGATACATAGAGGATACAAACTGCCACCCAATTATACAGTTTTTGTATCCAATTATACAATCTGGCAGCCCTGCTACGTAGGTACCTACCTAGTTACATTATAACGCAGAACTTGCTTCTCAATCATCCAAATCAAATCCAAGTAAATCTAGGCTTTATTTATCGGTTTACTTTGTAGCGTAGCCTAGCCTAGGCTAGGCTAGGTTAACAGCTCTAGCTATTGTAGCAGAGTTTCTGTCCACCCCGAAAGGGATTATGATCGGAGGTTTGTGTTTAGTGGTTCAGTATACATTTTACCTCTATGCAGTTCAATCATTCAATTATAATAATATAATATAAGATGATTGTAGGTATCAAGACTACATGGCCCGAATAGTTCTAAGGTTCTAATAAAAACCAACAAGAAGAAGATGAAGTTATCAAATAGAAACTCATAAATAAAGCAGACAATCTTTCGAGAAAAAAAAAACTAAAACATTAATGCTGCACTAATAAAGACTTACGTTAATTATAATGTAATCATATAGGGTATACGAAGTTCATTGAACTATGCTAATGGTAATGTTGCTAATTACTCCAATACATTGTAATTAACTGAATGCTTGCCCAGCATGATTCCTGAACCTTCCGCAACATCCGGACGAATGATTTTCAAGAACAAACCGTTTCCCACGGTTCGGATGTTTCATGGAGAAGTTCCTGCGTTTGTTCTAACGATATGCGATGTTTTCATTATTCTACGACGTACAATTGACTTACTTAGGGCAGTAGCCCTATACTTAGGGCGCCTTAGGTCTGAGTCAGAGAATCGTTCACGCGAATTGGGAGGAGCTCTCAGAAAATACAGGACGGAAAAGAAAATAAGAGACGGTTGCATTCATGACGAAGTCGCAATTTTGGCAGAGAAACGTGACAAAAGAGAAAAGGCATATCGACCTAATGCTGTCTCAATCTCGCCATATCCTCCGGTGTGTGCAGTTCTGTTGTCGAGTTTGCAGGCGTATATGCTACTCTCGTATAGGGACTTCAGACATAAATTCCACTATGCTATAATAATAGCCATGCGTGTTTCTCTTTAGGATACGTGTAAGTATATCATATTTTTGTCAGTGCTGAAATTGCAAGTGGCAACTATCAATTAATAGGCATGGCATTTATGCCATTAAATTAAATTAAATTAAATTAAAAATTATTTATTTCAGATTATTCATCCATATTGTGTTAGTAACAATTGTCTTATAACTATGTTAGTTCACAAATAAATACATTCATTAATATGGGTTGACCATCAATTCTTTGACATGAGTAGGAGAAGAGGTCATATGAGTTTTTTGAGCAGAGGGTCAGCATTGTTTCGGCACTGCTAGTGAAAAGGGAATGTTCCAAATATTCGCAATATTTGAAACATTCGCTGTGGCACACCCACTGAGGAGTACCTTCTACCAACCTAAAGTCAACGTGGCCATAATCGCCCCCTTTCAGGCCTATATAAAATATGTTCCATCGCTATCCACTTCTTGGCAAATCCTTTTTACTCAAACATTTTTCGCGTTCTTTTATTAGAATCCTCCTTTTATCGAAAAGGTACTTACTTGAAATGTTGTGCAAAATTAAAATCTGTTGTTTCATACATTAATTGAGTCCGGTGGTGTATATAGGCGTTGCAGTTTAGATGAAACAACTTATTTCTTTCTTTGCGATTTCATATTTGCCCCCGTAGTAAAAGTTGATCAGTTTGATAGGTAGAGTCATGCTTAAAAGGGTGCTAATGACTTCCAATTCACCCTGTGTAGAGATGATGATGATAGCAAACTATCAAAACCAGCACTGTCGTAAAGTATTGTATTTTATAGGAACAATATTGGTTTTATTTCTATTTATTGTGAAAATACGTTGCATGTGGAATTTGAAACAAAATTGTAGATTATAATATATTATTGTTTTTGTTAACGTGTAATGTTGCATCGCCGACCGATAGAAAAACTGCATTTTATTAATATAAATTAGGAATTTAAGTGACGTAGTTTGCGCTGACATGTTTTTAATTGAAGTTTAGTTTAGGCTATTTCATTTTATAGTCGGTTATTTCCGAGAATTAGCTCACTTTTTAGTAGACAGGTAGGACATTATATTGTTCTGAATTCAGAGCCGATTCTTTCAAGTGATGGATGCCAACATAGGCTCTGAAAATTGTGTAAAATGTATGCTAAGGAACGAGCGAGGGCTCTCTCAGGAATAATTTGCTTCGACTCTACTTACTCCTCTTTTGAAAAGGTAGGATTGTTGAAAATAACTTTAACAAATGTGATTTTAGCAAGAATAAGAGATTGTTGTAAGAATTAACAATAATAACATGGCATTATGACCGTGTGAGCACTAAATGAGGCGTTGAGGAGAAATGTCAGGGTGTAGCGTAGAAAGCGGGGAAACTCCACGACTCCGCGCTGCGCCGGCGCAGCCGCAACGTGCAACAATGGCGGAGAATACTAACTAACGTCAATCATAGGTTTTGATCGACAAATACGGCTTGTTAAATGTGAAACTGGTGTATTTTAACCAGATTCAAAAATAGGAGGTTATTGTATCGGTTTTTTAACCTTTTTAAAATCAGTGAGTTTTCAATGTAGGTACGTTACTACTATAGTTGCGGCGCAAATTTTGTATGTCGTTCTCAACGTAACGACTAGGAGCGCTGTACGAAATTCAATACAAAAACTGTAGTTTACTACAGTAGTTTAAAGTCATGGTAGGCCTACTGTACTACATACTTAAATATTATAAACGTGTGCCTGTCAGTCTATTACGCTTTTACGGCTAAACCACTGAAATAAGCTTGATTGAACCCTATGGAAGGCACCAAAAATCGATCTAAGCATCGATGTGTTCCTTCCTGCACCACAATGCATTGGACACGTGTGGCGATCTAATAACTATGCACCCTACCTTGAGGGTGGGCCTGTGCCCAGCAGTGGGAACGATAGAGGCTGACAAAAAAAATACAAAATTATTTATTTCAATGAGCACTTTCACTTAGGTACATTTAGAACAAAGAATAGGTGTTCCACAATGATATCAGTATACATATACCTATCTATAGCTTACAAATGTTACAGTGATTTCACATACAGAGTCTATCAATTCAGACAATTGAGGGCTGGCGCATGGCGGCTCAATCAATTGATAATGTGGATTCTTTGGTCTCAATTACAGAATAATCTTTATATACGTATGAACAAAAAGTAACTACTAACGTATATAAAGGACATATAATCACGCTCTTTATCCCTAGTGGGAAAAGTAGAGCCTCAGGGACCCATCCGTTGAATCTCCTGCTCCGACTAATGCACAAGTCGTAAAAGACGATAGAAGGAATATACATGGTCCTTCTTAATATGCTGACACTTTTTTAAGGTGCTGCTTAAAGTAATGCACAAGTCGTAAAAGACGATTGAAAGTAGACAATTAGTTTCCTAAATAATTCTTAAGTTTAAGGTCTATCCAGGTCATAGTTAAACTCATTCAGATCATACCGGGCTGGATCTAGAGTCTAACAAGTAACAACCAATAAATTAAATGTAGACACAATACGCCTCTAATGACCGTACTACAATGTGGCAATGCAATAAATATTTGAAATTGAAAATTAAGGACATTTGTTACACTCGCATGCTAATGGAACACATGTTATTAAAATATTTTTTGTAAAAATTTCTTAAATTATTATAGGCACTTTAACACTTTATATGTAAATGCTTTTGAAACATTAAAAAAGTAGGTACACTCTACAATCTCTTTTCTTAATTTGTTTTACTGGCCGATATTTATCTAAAAAATGCTAAAATGCCATTATTCAATAAAAAAGCAGACCTATACTTTTTTCCTAATTAATGGCATCTTATGAAATTTTTTGGAACTGTAAGCCATATAAATAATGTAATCTCTTTGGTCAATCTATCACATGTAAAAATCAGGTTTTAACAGTGGATTTTTAAGGGGCCAAATTATTTCAGAGATAATTATTGTTAAACTGGGTGTTAGGTTGCATTACTTCAAAGGATGATTGTCCATGATACTGAACAACTTTCCCTAAGAAACGGACAGAAAATTCGAAAAAAAAATGTTTGACTTTCCGTACTAAATGCTATAGAAAGTTTTTATAAAAAGTCGATATTTTTTTTTGCTCATCTCATATTTAAGTTTCTTAGGGATAGTTGTTCAGTATCATGGGTAGGTACAATCACCCCTTATTATAATATCAAATGTAATACTAATAATACAAAAGTCATACATTTTATGTTTTTTAGTATTCGAATACCTAGGATACGTGAAATTGACGTGAAAATCAAAAATAGCTTTTACATCATATACAGGGTGTAACAAAACACCCTAGTAATACTTAAGGGGGTGCTTCAGACCATCAAACTGAACAACTTTCACTATGGGGCCAACATCGAGAAAAAATTTAAAAAAACGGCTGTCCCATACATTTTAGTCGAGTTGGTACTGCAGTATGGGAGAGCCTGGGAGAGCAGATTTTTTTTATTTTTTCTCGATGTTGGCCCCATAGTGAAAGTTGTTCAGCTTGATGGTCTGAAGCACCCCCTTAAGTATTACTAGGGTGTTTTGTTACACCCTGTATAAACAATTTCAATCATTTATCGTATAAATTGATAGTCAATGTGCTTTACACCTTTTTGCTCGGCTCTACATAACTTAGAGAAAGTGATCAAAGATTACCCAGTGAACGGAGGCTTTTGGGGTCACTGGCCGGATCTTACGCAACGTGAACGTGAATCTACGTTACGTTGACCTTGGCTCATAGGTCACTGCTTCATTTGATTTGAGTTATTCGTGTATGATTGATCTATGGTGTAGCCATTATTATTTATGTTTGTCTTTCACCATGAATCCGGTGTTTAGTATTGGTATATTTAGATCAAGGACTTAGGATTGGTTATTAATGTTGAAATACTAATGCCCAACGATTTGAAGAAAGGGCAGACAATAGTTACACACGGCGACACATCAGGTTACGCACCCTATATACCCATAACTACACTACGTACAAAACACAAAAAATAGTACGGTAGAGAGCCTGCATAGACGCGGCTGCCGACGCGGGCGCAGCGTGCTGTGAGACGAAACAACAACAACATACCGCACCCTCTCGCACGATTCGCAGCGTTCAACTTCTAATAGTTCAAAGTCCAAACAGGGTAACCTGACCTGTCGCCGTGTATACATCATACCTACCTACTTAAACTATTGTATAGTAAATCAATTGTTTGCACGCATGCATTATGCTCTAGACGATTTTTCGTCAGGGAATTATTAGTAAATAGATCTATCAACGATTTACTTCAGTAGGCATTTCTGGAGTGCGATTTTTGAAACTCATTCGCTGAGCTCAGCAGTTAAAAATGTCAAAATTACTGTGGAGATACGCATCTTTCTAGTGCTGATTTGACATTCAAAAAACATACTCCAGGGGTGCGATTTTCGAAAGTCAAATCAGCAGTAGAAAGATGCATATCTCCATAGTAATATTTATATTATCAACTGCTGAGTTCAAAGAATGAGTTTCAAAAATCGCACTCCTGATCTTGAGGTAATTTTCGTGACAGAGTAGGTATGGCCTTGACGGACGTTATAAAAATACTTTTTGTGCTTAACCGTGGTTCAAAAAAGCCTCTTAGTTAAGTTGTAAGTACGTACCATGCAGAAGATGTAGTTTTAGTTAAAGACACCGAAACTAGTTGACGTAATATGTTTATATCTAGTCAAAAGAATGTGAGTTCGGTTTCCTGATCCGCTTAGTTGAATGTTATAAAACGGCTGACTAGGTCACCAGTGTATTATTTAAACGCCTCGTTGTGAATATCATTAGTCTAGTATCCCTCAACATAGACTAAATGTATGGAATTCATTTCGTACAATTACTAAAAACACAAATTTCCCTCTTTCCAGTGATGAGGGCGACACAGAAAGACTCCTAAGGCAGTTGAGCACCATCAACAGGCCCCTGGGCGTCACCTTCCCACAGATGGTCAAACTGATGAGCCAGTGCCAGCAGGTAACTCCTCGTCTCAACAACCAGGTACAAACACTCGTGAGCTTCATAATGCTTAGGTATCAGTCTCGAAGGACCAACATTATCAACAGGCCCCTGGGCGTGACCTTCCCACAGATGGTCAAACTGATGAGCCAGTGCCAGCAGGTAACTCCTCGTCTCAACAACCAGGTACAAACACTCGTGAGCTTCATAATGCTTAGGTATCCGTCTCGAAGGACCAACATTATCAACAGGCCCCTGGGCGTGACCTTCCCACAGATGGTCAAACTGATGAGCCAGTGCCAGCAGGTAACTCCTCGTCGAGTAGAGATATTTAGCCAAATATTTAGGTATAAGGTAGCCAAATATTCCCTGTAGGCCTCGCATGCCACCCCCGAGAAAACGATAAAAATCGAGATATGCCTTCATCTTTATTTTTTTGCGTATGCCAGAAAGAGCGCGCATGACGTTTTACTCATTTTTAAACGCTTTGTCGCGGCTGGCATGCTAGCCGTGCTGGATGCAGAATTTGAAAAAATGCTATACCTACTGGCAAATGCAGCCCAAAAAGCATTAACAGTTTTCGGAAAAAACACTTATTATTATATGGTTAGTGGGCATTTAATTAACTGTCTGCCTAAAACAGTTGAGAGACGATACAGTAGGTGGGTAACTTTTAATTAACAGTAAGACCCAGTAAGACTACATTTCCGCGTTTTTAATATTAAAGTTTCTTTTGTTTTATGCTGCCAAGGTTGTACGTGTGAACAGGATGGTAAGATTGTCTGATTTGTTCTGTTATCTTAAAATAACAACAATGCTTTAATAACGTTTTATCAACGATTACAACGACCATAATCACATTTTGGTTAGTCAAAACCTCTGCTAGTGTTACTACTAGGTACCTACCTACCTACCAATTAACTTTTTTAAAGCGCCGTTGTAGTTGTTAGTAGCACAAGTCTTTATGCATTATTAGGATGGAATAGGACTTGTATTCTAATGTAATGATGAAGCTTTGAAGTATGTAGCAATCATCGACCAAGGTCCGATGTCAGTTTTAAGATTAAAGCTAGTAGAATTTAAAATTAATATCACGGTAATATTCCTAAGTCGTAGAATGTTGTAGGAAATATTGGTATCAAAACTACAAGTGAGAATTTAAAAAGATAACATCAAAAAGTAAGACGGAGTTCACTTCTTGCCATGGGTCTGCCTTGTAAAGAGAAGATTTGACATAATCAGAAAATGTTTTGCAGAACTCAGATAATAGGTAGATCATAGTGAATAGGTTGGGGGAAAACATCTTCTCCATATATTATACCTACTGCAGGGGAACATTTTGGGAGGACGAATGCCTGTGGTAGAAGTAGAACTTCCTGGCTTAAGAACCTGTGTGAATGATTCGATATGAATCGATCTCACAATTTAGGGCAGCGTCTCCAGGGTCGGAAATCCGAATAGCCCTTAATGACAGCCAACCTCCAATAGGAGATGGCACTACAGAAGAAGCACTAATCACAACAAGCGTTATTAAGTGTAAGCCGCCTCGTACAACACCCAGAGTACCTATGGACGGTTATATTATACCATCACACGCTTAATGCATCATTCACTTACAAAAACCTAAAAATGTTAACACAGGTGGAAGGAGTAGAAGCATCAGATGAGTTGGAGAGGCGGCGAGAGAGCAGCCGCGACTGGCGCGCCGACGGCGCGGCGCGTGCGCGCCTCGACGCGGGCGGCGCGCACGCAGGCCTGCTCGGCGGCAGTCCGCTGACGCTGCTGCAGGGGATCATACCTGGTGAGGACTCTAGAATTAGTGCATGGTAAAATAATATACTGCGCCTGGTATTCTCTTCCGATCACGTGACTGACCACGTGACTGACACAAGTCTACGTCATCATACCCTTCTAGCATGTTAAGCGGCCATTTTTTTGTGACGTAGGCTTGTGTCACTCTGGGAATAGAAGACCTTGTTTTTTTAGACTATGAATTAGTGTCAGCGGGATCTATTCTATCGGGTTCAGAATGGCGAAAAACACGCGGAGTGTACTACAAGGCCTGCCTGGTATAAAAATATACTTTGGTACTCACCTCTACGAAACCCGCCAACGGGGCAAGCTAAATAGGTACATTTCACGCCTATCTTGCGGCTCTCATACGAAGGTGGCATCTGGCATGTACCGGTTTAGTGTAATAATAATAACATAAAGCTCAATAACAGTAGCGGAATAGTAGTTGTGTATAGATGAAAAGGCCTATGATTGATTGATTATCTTATTGATTGATAGTTAATCGGAAATCGCTACTGTAACAGTACCAAAGAAAATATACACTACGACACTACTGCCTACTGCATGGGTAGCATGCCAACCTGCGATAGCCGTGATACGGCTATATCACGTCTTTTATCTCGTTCGTTTGGGCGCGAACGAATTAGATAAAAGACGTGATATAGCCGTATCACAGCTATCGCGGGTTGGCATGCTACCCATGCTGTACTACTGTAGAGCTTGTGTGAGGGTAGTTTTACCTTTTGTGATGTCTGCAGCACGCACGACACGACAGAGTGTAAAATGAAATGTGTTACATGGTACTCTAGGAGGTGCTTCAGACCATCAAACTAAACCACTTTCTTTCACTATGGAGCCAACATCGAAAATATGTAACGCATTTAACTTTAGACTCTGTATTTCCAAAGTATATTTTGTATGGAAGTGAGACTACTGTACATTGCACTATTATTTATTCTGTGCGTTTACTAACTAAAGTTAACCCATTCCTTTTCCAGGTACAAAATGGTGCGGAACGGGCGACATAGCGGCGGACTACCA
Source organism: Agonopterix subpropinquella (assembly GCA_922987775.1). Taxonomy (NCBI): domain Eukaryota; kingdom Metazoa; phylum Arthropoda; class Insecta; order Lepidoptera; family Depressariidae; genus Agonopterix; species Agonopterix subpropinquella. The sequence goes on along the minus strand of OV277706.1, from coordinate 1,157,767 downwards.
CGATCTCGGCGCGGACCGGCGCCTCGACCGCTGCTGCCGCACCCACGACCTCTGCCCCACGAAGGTGCGCGCCTTCTCCCGCCGCTACAACCTCACCAACAACTCCCTCTACAGCAAGTCCCACTGCCGCTGCGACGACATGCTCTTCGACTGCCTCAAGACAACAAACACCTCCGCCGCACACCTCATGGGACACATATACTTCAATCTAGTTCAAGTACCATGCTTGGAAGACCTACCCACCGGCAGGCAGTTCAGAGACGCCAAACAAGGCTTTTAATAACAACGCCATCTAGCGGCGAGTAGTGAGAACCACTCTTTTGTACAGCGCCATCTGTGAAATGGTCTTTGTATTAGCGTTGCACAGATTGTTGATGTTGAATTTTAGCATTTTATTTTCGTGTTTCTTGGATTGTAAATAATAAATGATAATTATTTAATTTAAAAAAAAAAATTACACATCAAACTGTGATATGTCTGTGCCTTTGAATGTACTAAAAGCATTTTGGTAGATGGTGGCGCTATACAAATAAAACTATAGAATATTAATTTAAAAATAGTATATTTTAAAGATAATTTAATTGTTATAAAATTGTTAATTATAACACTTTCATGACAATGAAATTAGATGATGTGAAACAATTGTAGGTACTATTTTACAGCACTTTTTTGTGTAATACAGTCAAATTAACAAAATTAAACCTATGTGAATGTCTTATACCAAATAAAACTTTATTTATTATAAAACCCTGTTTTATTATTAAAACTGCATACCCTGTACTGTACGTACTTAGTACTTATTTATGAGGTATTTCATGGGTATTTCCATATCAGAAGCTCTCAAATCTACATGGAATCTATTATAATGATGAATCAAATGATACGTAAAGCTCTATTCACAATACGACGGACGGACGCGGAGGGGCGAAGGGTGCAATGCGATGTAAAACAATACCTTTTTTTCAATACAGATAGAGTTGACAAAGAGAACGCCCATACGGGCCTCACGGACATGGACGAAATTTTCTCTGTAGACTCGTATCGCGCCCGCCCGTGGTAATGTGCATTGGGCTTGAGTTTATATAGGTACTAAAGTCCATCGAGTAAAAAAAGCAAATTGAAGACCTAAATTAAAAAAGCTAGTCAAACATTCCAGTCCAGTAGTTGTACTTTAGGGAAAACAAATTGCCGGCTAGGTCCTTGAAATATCCGGATTTTAAGAGGTCTATCACAATCCAGTGGCGCGCCCTCATCACATTAAAAAAGATTTCTTAATAAAGAAAGCCTAAATTAAAAAAGTGCTCAACACGAACACTACAAAACCCTTCAAGCTATTTTCATAGAATACTTTTATAGGTTTTTTAAAGGTCAAAACATACAAATTTAGAAAAAAGAAAAAAAACGGCCGCTTTTGTTTTTATTCGAAATTGCCTAAAAGTGGAATGTTTAGAACCTATAAAAAAATTGTATAACAATGGCTTGAAGACTTTAGTAGTGTTCGTGTCGAGCACTTTTTTAATTTAGACTTTCTTTATTGAGAAATCTTTTTTAATGTGATGAGGGCGCCACTGGACTGTGAGACAACTGAGACAACACTATTTACCATAGACTACACTAGCTAAATACTAAGGCTAAATACCTTGACTCCAGTCCAACTCCAGTTTATAAAAAAAAAATTACAAAACGTCAAATTCCAGAAAGAAACGTCAACTAATTTTACACGATTGCTCACAAAATAGTCTTATTAGCGATATTTTTTCTCGGATTTGAGACTCTAATTTTACAATTGACGATGCAGGAAACCGTATAACACATCTCTAATAGCCGTATTAATTAATCAGGCAGCAAAAAACTACGAGGCGAAGATGTCTAGTGAAACAACGGAGATTTCCCCAGGTGTGCTATTTAGTGCTTAAATCCGTATAATTAGGCTTTAATTGTGATCAGCTTGAAGCTGAGCAGTGTTTCTGTTTCAAGTGGAAGGCGATGGGGAGCGCGGCGGCCAGTCTCCTGACCAGGTCAGGCGGGAAATTGAGGAACAGTTTAATGTTCAGCGAGCGAAAATGAAAGACCTATTCTTGCAAAAAGAAGGTTTGTAGCCTATTCCTGGTGTGGTAGTGAGGGGAGGGAGTGGTATGGTAGATGTTGGTGTCCCTTAGCTCGCATTAACAACGTTTTTATGTCTAACTGTTCATCGCAATGAGAGAAAATGCATGTTTTGTTTTGGTATGTTGTGTCCATGTAGTGTGTAGCTATAGTGGTACATGTAGCATGCATTGTCGTATAGTTAACGATTAATCAAACCATCAATTTTAAACCTAGTTTATGTGAAGGTGGTGGAAGCAAAATTACAAGCTGAAAAAGTTTTGACAGTGAAATTTTTTCAATAATTTTTAGGAACTGATCTACCTAAATTGTATCTTATTATATATTCAATTTACGACTATGATGTCGATGTGAAAGAATATAACTTTTAATACATTAGAGATTTTCACTCGGAGCCTGCTCTAGATTCGTTCGTGATGCACCCATATGCAGGGTGTAAAAAAACCCTGTAGGAGCCTTAAATGGTTGCTTCATACCATCAACCTGAACAACTTTCTCTATGGGATCGATATCGAAAATGCAAAAAAAATCAGCTGTCCCATACATTTCGGTTGAGTTTATGTTTGCAGTTTTTTATGGAACAGCAGACTTTTTCGCGATTTCAATGTTGGCTCCATAGTGAAAGTTGTTCAGTTTGATAGTCTGAAGCAACCCTTTAAGGGTCCAACAGGGTTTTTTTAACCCTGTATGTGGTCTGGGCACTGCTATATGTCTGCAGAATGTCTAAATATGTTAGGGCTCTTACCTACGAATAAGAATGTATAGAAATGTAAATCAAGCTCAAAAAGTGACCCCAAAAAAAGTACAGTGTTCGAAATTTGTTCCTTAAAAACTACACCTTGCTGCCAAAACTCATACAAAATATCATTTTTCAAAGGGTGCCAAAAATTATGTTGCTTTTGTTTAGAGTTATTCTTCCATAGTTATTCTTATTCGTAGGCTCTTACAGACGAGCCACACTTTGCTGTCGCGGCGGGTCGCAGAGCGCCGCGCTCATTCATACATTTTACGGTCGTGCAACCCTCTGCGGCACCCGGCGACCGCAAAGTGTCGCTCGTCTGTGAGAGCGCTTAGGGAACAGAAATGCATTAAAAACTTATTTTTTTTTATACCAATCACTTAATTGATAAACAAAATGTAAGAAACTTAACATTCACACCAAGTCACAACATCATGCCATGAAGGCCTGCAGTAGAGCCTGCCTGTATCTGATTAAGATCCTGACTGACTTCTCCTGCCTAGTTTATGACTTCTGAAGCTGTAGCATGTTGCGAGTGATACTGCTGTATCACACCTGTTGCGGACCAAACAGTCTGGCTATGACAGACTGGCCGCTTACGACCGACAGTTTGAGTTTATGATGAGACTTTTTTGACAGAGGTAAATTTGAGACGACAGACAATATTGCGGAAGAAAATTATATCGGTATTTTTAGTCGACAAAGACGTTTTTCTTTCAACACCTTTTATCTTGTTCGTTCGCACGCTAATAGAACGAGTGAAGGCACAACAGTGCTGTATCACGCTGACATACTACAGCCACTGAAAGTCACTCATGCAGGTTTTAAGTGCATTTTAATGCAATAAATAATAAAGTTTAATTACATTAATTTTTCCAGTTTCTGTCTTTTTATTGCAATGGTTGAACTGAAACTAAAAAAAAAACAAAAATATAGATAGTAGCTTGAAAATTTTAAAACAGTTTATTATTTTCCTTTGCAATAAAATATTGAACAATGTTGTAGCTAATCTTTAAAAACTGTAGGTACTCATATATAACCAATTGATTCTTTACACAGCTGCTGTGTCATTAATATAATAAAAATATGTTTTCCAGGTCATTCTAAGTAAAGAGCATTGAACCATTCGCATTTTAAGAAACAATATCTTTTTAAATATGTTCCAGAGCTACACTTCCATACTTATTACAATGAGGGATTTTCCAAAAGCAAAAAAAAAGTAAAAAGTTAGTTCCAAATTTCTCGATAGGTGGCGTTGACAAGAGAGGGGTCGATTAGGTATGACCAATATAAGCTGACCGCGCAGGGTGAATAACGTCGCGCGACCTCGTTATTTTGGTTTTGCTTAGCTTGATGTGTCGCCGTGTGTACAAAAAAACCCTTTCTTATTGTTGTTGGTTTACTATTAACTATCTGCGGGGCTAGTATGCCAACCCACGATAGCGTGATTAATCGCTATCACGCTTCCGCTCTCTTTCTATTTTCGCGCGAACGAACAAGATAAAAGATTTGACAGATGGATGTGTTAAATGTCGGTCCATTGCGCCATTTTTTCGTGTTTGCTAACATCGTTTTCTAACTTTTCCCTCCCCCGCAGGCGAACACGGGTGATGTTATCCATTTGCATCGGATAACATCACCCGCGTTCGCCTGCGGGGGAGGGGAAAGTTAGAAAACGATGTTAGCAAACACGGAAACATGGCGCAGCGGACCCGGCTTTAGGTTTTTGTAGTTTGTTATTGTTTGTATATTCAAAATGGATACAAAGCCCATGCAGCCACGTCCGATACTTGATTCGTTGTTGACAGACAATAACACCGAGATTGTTAATAATAAAACGACAATAATATGAAAGGGTTTGTACTACGTCTTTTTATTAATAATATTCATAAATATATTTGCCTTATATTTGCTCATACCTAATCGACCCCTCTCTATTCAACGCCATCTATCGAGAAATTATGAACTAGCTTTTTTTTTCTCTGGAAAATCCCTCATTACAATATAATGTCCAACCAACTTCACTTTAATATTGTGTCAATAAACATCCAAATAAACATATCCAAAGTTTTACATTACATACTTATATTCTTTCAATAGGACATTCAACTCAGAAAGTCCACTTTCAAACTTTCTTTCTTTCCTTTGTCTTTTTGCTAAATCTCGGTTTTAGATAATGTAAACAGAACAATAATCTCTATATTATTTGCATTAATATCTTCACAAATTAAAATTAGATGCTAACCTAATAACAATAACACAAATTAACAAAATAATTCTTCACATTGGATGTTCACATAAATACAGGGAATAATAGTTATAAACAGTACAATAAAAATTTTTTAACCATCAAAGTTAAAGACAGCATGGAATGTATTGTTTTTTTTTTTACTTCTTTCTTAAATGTTTTCATCTTAATTCTAACATATACATAACAACAATGAAACTTCTATTCTATTGTGCCTCATTCTGTGTCCAAGAACATGTTAAATAAAAGACTAAACTATATCTAAACTATTATAAAACTGTAACAGAAATGTGTCTGTACATTGAAGATATTCACAAAAAAAAAATTACGACATGGTTTTTACCTGTCCGGCCTGTCCCTGATTCCAAATCGCCAATTTTTGGATTTTTTGTCCGTCTGTTTGTTTGTTTGTTTGTTTGTTTGTATGTTTGTTTGTTTGTTTGTTTGGGTGTTTGTTTGTTCGAGTATCACGCAAAAACTACTGAACCGATTTTGATGAAACTTTTTTTGTTTGATAGCTTATCATCTGACTTAAAATCTGGTTTATAATTTATGCGGACGAAGTCGCGGGTAAATGCTCGTAATTAATAACAATAATGAATAATACTTAATTCTATTTTAATTTTGAAATTGTGGCGTCCATCTTGGTGTTAATGATTTTTGCCGATGTCTAGTTAAAAGTAACAATTAAGCTGTTGGTGGTGGGTTTAAACAATATTAACTTTGGTAAAATTAATTATGTTGAATATTTGTGGGATTAATAAAAAGTTACTTGGGTCGTCACTAACAAAAATTTACTGTATCCTCTGGGTTCTGTAGTCAGAGGAATAGCCTCCCCATAAGAATAAGGGTGAGAGGGAGAAGCCCATACAACACCACACTGGCCCAGCACCGATCGGGACCAACTTACTGCCAGAGCATAAATAAATAAAATACTGCCATACAATATTACCAAAAAAATTTTGATTTCTTCGGGATCCTTAGCGCAAACCCGATCCACAACTAAATAAATACGTATAAGTATGCACTATAATCACACCAAGCTTGACGCTTACTTGTACGTGTTACCGTTTTTACGACAGAGCAAAAAAAAAACGTTGAAAAAAGACGCGTTTTGTGTATTGGGTACCTTAATATTTACTTTTTAACTCTTTTTAATATTTTGTCATCAAAGCCTCCTTAATAACGCATATTCTGTAAAAGTTTCAACAGTCTAGCTAATATGGTTCAAAAGATACAGCTCTTTATAGGTAAGACAGACGGACGGACGGATGTCAGCATAGGGTCTCGTTGGCAACATTTGGGTATGAAAACCTGATAATAAAACTAAGGTACCACCTTCCGAAGGTAGGAAATGAATCTTATTAACTGCAGAAATTTTAATAACCAACTTGACTTGATTCCAGTGGACTTGCAGAGGATGCAGACGGAGAAGGAGCAGCTGGAGTCGGAGGTGCTCGGCCTGAGGGCGGAGGTGCAGCAGCTGCAGATCCTCAGCGGGAACCAGCTGTCCGAGATACAGAACCTGCAGCTCCTTGTTAGTGGTGGGTGCTTTTTCAACAGTTGTCTCTGTGACTGAATTTCTGGCAACTAGTTTAAGAAAAACGTAGTTCCACATACCTCGATAGATGGCGTCCATGTGACATGGCTCTAAAAATGGAACGTTTTACCAGCAATTTTCCTAGGGTTCGCTAGATGGCACCAAGAGCTGTGTCAATCTACAGGCTGTAAGATTAAATGTGTTACAAAATTAACTGGGGAGCTTCAGACCATCATATTGAACAACTTCGCGATCGAAAAATCGCGATATAAAAATTAGCCGTGCTATTGAAAATGTCAGTATTTTCTCGACCAAAATGTATGAAACAGCAGAATTTATTTTTCGTGATTTCAATTTTAGTCCCGTAAAAGTTGTTCAGTTTGATGGTCTGAACCACCCTCAAAAGTATGTACCACAGTTTGGAGCGCGCTAACGGGTATGTCGTTTTAATCACCTCATACGAAACGCAGGTTGGCACCATACTGGTACAGAACAAATATAATCACCATTGTTTTTAATTCTTATCAATTACGTTCGATATCGATTTTAATGTATTGCTAATTAAAATACAAACACCTTATCATGTTTTTTAACAAATTAAAATTATTTTTTAGTTTTTCCCTCTTGATCCATTGTTTGTCTAGAAGTAGGTACTTGATGTAAAACATGTGTTTTGTAATGGTGTTAACAATATTCCTAAAATAATGTTACCGTCATTTTGTCTACTATGGGGTTCGAAAGGTCAGTATCTAATGTTTAATATTCACCTGTAATTCATGCAATAAATTATTTGATTTGAATAGTTTTGAATATGAACCCATCAATTGACTGAGGACGGTGGCGCGTTGCGGAGAGGTAGAGGGCGTAGAGGACACTACCAGGTCCGGGTTCGAATCCGCACGGACGACCTGTAGGCCTACCAATGAGTTTTTTAACATACATACATACATACAATGACATACATATGCTCACGCCTATGTCCCACTACGGGGGTAGGCAGAGACAACAGATCGCCACATGCCACGATTCTGATACACATCTCTCGCCTCCTCAACATCCATAAGTCTCTTCATACAAGCTCGTCGGTTCCGAGTTTTTTAACTTATGTACGTAATACCGAATGCTCTCAAACGATGAAGGAAAACATCGTGAGGAAACCTGCATACGCTGAAGAAGAAATTCTGATGTGTATGTGAAGTCTAACAATCCGCATTAGGCACGCGTTGTGGACTGAAACCCATACACCCCCTCTGAGGGTAGGCCTGTGCCCTGCAGTGGGACTTATACAGGGTTTAAACTTAAATACGTTACATACGAAGGGTGCCGTTCAGACCTTCAAACTGACAACTTTCACTATGGAACCAACATCGAAAGCGCGAAAAAAATCTGATGCATCATACAAAACTGCAGTACCGATTCGACTCAAATGTATGGGGACGGCTGTTTTTTTTTGCGATTTTGAAGTTTGCTCCATAGTAAACGTTTTTCAGTTTGATGGTCTGAAGTACCCCCTTGACACTTCAACTGCTGACGACCTACGTGGTAGGTCAGCGACAAATGGGCCGCAGTACGCACGACTCAAACGTTGAGTCTTGAGTCAGAATTGTATAGCATTCCACAGTGTTAGCACTGCGCGAATATCATTGTTTTGAGCTTAGCAGCGAAAGTTTTAAGGATAGGGTGATGCCATATGCCATAGAGGAAGGAAGTATAGAGATAGTGCGACATACAAAATTCATGCGCTATGTGCGTGTGCAAGAAGATTGCAGAGAGAGAGAGAGAGAGAGATAAGAAGATGGTAAAAACTATACGCGCGATAAAGACAAAAAATATACATAGCTTCGTGCATACTATTGTCTTCTCTTTTTCGCGTATAGGTTTGTCCTTATTTGCATTTCCTTAATATATTTTCGAGGGCGGGAAAGCGACTAAATGCCAGAGTACTATATCGCCGCAGTTGAATGGGACAACTTCATGAAGCGCGATGTTCACTCTATACTTCTTTCCTCTATGGGTGATGCTGAATATGAACCTATCAATCGACTTCAGCGCGTGTATGTCCGTACAGAGACAGTGGAGGTGTCGTCATCCGGGTCTGAGGAGTTGCGCAGACTTAAGGCGAGGAACAATGACCTGGAGCAGCTGGTCAGCCAGCTGCGGCACCATATCAGTCAACAGGTCAGTTGAATGAAGCTTTCGCTACTAAAATTTAAACACGAAACTACGCGTGTCCTTACACCGCAGAATGGTTAACTTGTCGACAATAATTATACAGGGATCTTACATCAAAGTAATGCACATTTTAAGAGGATGATCAGTAGAGATCGGATAATCGGATGCATATTTACCTAAACTTCACTTTTCTCCCCACGAAAACATAATATGGATATGCCTTTCTGAATAAAGTTAATTAAAAAAATCGGGCCACCCGCACCGTTTTTCACGTTGTCCACTTAAGTACTTTCGAAAACAAAACATCTCAGACAACTTGATCAACTCAGACAACATTGTATAAGTTGACCAAATTGTCAGAGTTTTTCAAGTTATCCTAGTTGTTCGATTTGTTCTAATGTCCATGTTCTACGATATTTTAGCAGTCCCGGGAGTCAAGAACGAACCTAGGATTGTTTCATTAAATAAATAAATTAAGACGTGTCCACATTATTCTTGTGAAAAATGAAATTTTGGTAAATATGCATCCGAATATCCGATCTCTACTGATCAGATCATCACATTAGCAACCAAAAATTTTTTGTTTAAAAATCCCAAACTCTTAATTTACTTATGTTAAGAATAAATTGTAGTAGGCCTCTTATCTGCAAATAAAGATCAAACTAAACAACTTTCTCTACAGGTCTAACATCGATATCGCGAAAAAATTATTAGCTATACATTTAGGTCGAGTAAGTTTGCTGTTTTTTATGCGCGTTTTCTATCATGGTAATAAAGAGAGTTGTTTTATTTGATGGTTCGTTTAGAAGGACAGTGGGCAGGAAGAAATGCATACTGCTCATCATAAAAACTCACTGTGTAACCTACACCTTATAAACTATGCTTCCAACTCGGTTGTTTTTTGCATTCGTTGTAAACTTATCGTTTACATAGAGATCTTGTTTTTAAAAGAATAACTATAATATCTTTCCTTTTGCGTATAAATGTAACAATAAAATTACTGATGGTGCCTTAAGTAAGTTTAGCGCGTGTTATCAAGTTATCAGCAACTGAAGGAAGTACTCAAGTTTAATATTGTGTACGCATTGACGAGCGAAGGCGTTACTATCAGAGAATTTTTAAAATGAATCAAAGGTCTACCTCTTACTCGTAGCTGTAAAGAAAAAATGTCGAAATCGCCAAAATAAAACGCTGTTCCATACAAAACATGCCCAATGGCCTATCTATGGGCCAAAACCACTACCAACTGGTCCCCAGTAAAACAAAAACGGCGTCGAGGCAGACCTAGAAGAAGGTGGCGGGACGAAATCGATGGCTTCTTGAAGAACTGGCCTGTCGAAGCACAAAACTGCATCGCACTGGAGAGAACGGAGGGAGACCTTTGCCCAACAATGGGACAGTAACTGCTGATATAATATAGGGTCCTTCTTAAAATGCTTACATTTTTTTAAGTGGATGATCAGACCGTCAAACTCTACCCTTCCATACAAAACTGCAAATCCACTCGAGCCAAATGTCGATGTTTTTTTTCGCCATTTCGATGTTGGTCCCCTAGATAAAGTTGCTCAGTTTGATGGTCTGATCATCCCCTTAAAAAAAGTGTAAGCATATTAAGAAGGAACCTGTATAAACACAAAACTGCAATCCTACTCGACTTCAGTTAATCAGTAGCCATACCCTAATTTCCTTATCACCATCCGAGCTACATTACCATATCGCCGCGGTAGTACATCGCAAATTATACACTTAGACGTAGCATTACGACATTGCGCTCACGCATACTGCGCCGGAGTCACTATTTAGTAATACTTTAACATTTCGCATTTAGTAAAGTTTTTAGTTTGTGACTTATTTAAATTCTTCTTAGTACTATTTTAATTAAAGTTACTATATGTATCAAATAACAATGGATTGTTAAAATTTTATGTTAATCTAAAACAAAAAAATATATTACATTTTTCATATTTATAAACTCCAGCGTCCCGCCCCAGCTTAGCCCGGGTGCGATTTACAATATAAATAGCTACACATAACATAACATAAACCTTCCGGAAGAAATTATCTAAAAAACAGTGAAAATAGTATCAAAATCCGTTGCGTGGTTTATGAGGAGTTAGCGGATATACAGACAGATGCGGAAAGCGACTTATTTTATTCTATGTAGAAATGCGGATAAGTCACAGCATTAAAATTTTATGAAATGTTATATCTAAACCTAAACGCCAATTGAAAAACCAAGACTAAAATAACTTTACATGACACGTCACATTTGGGTTACATTACATAGATAGATTTTAAAATTTTTAATTTTAATTTATCTTAATTGAAAAATGATCTTTATTAACAAACAATCATCAAACAACACATAAACATAACTTTAGAATTGTTGTCCGACTATCGAGCGGATTATAGACTATGAATATTCTCGCTAATCACTCACGCGATTTTAAAAATATCCTTATTAATATTATTATTCTCACAAATGGGACATCCCTTCTTGTAGAAATGTACATTTATATCCAATATTTCCAAAACTATAATACTTTTAAACTAAATTCCAGTTCAATAGCTAACGATAAGCAATACTAATTAGTTTATACTTCGGTTGGTATAGCCATGACTGTTGTGAAGGTTGCGTTACATAGGATTGTTTAAAAAACTGTATAAAATGCAAGAGTTTAAAGTCGAAAGATATATTAGTAAGTCTGCAAAATTTTAATACGTGATTAAATAATTAAATAAATAGTGTTCGAATCTCTTCTTAAACAACAGTCTCTTCATAGAAGCGTGAATAAATATTCAAATCATTATCAATAAAAAATGTACCTTAAACTTACATTTGATATCGGAGTGTACTTGATTATGGTTCTCTTCTATCAATATGGGAAGCATATAGGACTAGATCATCTATGTGCCACATGTTCATGATATTTTTTTATTGTAATTATATAGGTATCTCGATTCTATTACAAAAATACAATAATAATATTACGCAACCAGTACTTTCAAAAATACATTTTAAAAAAAGATTCGCATTAACATTAAACGGTATGCGAAATCATTATACGGTAGTTAGCCACATTACATGCAGGCTCGAAATTTTAACAGTAATATTATATATTAAGACGTGGACATATAAAGCAGCAAATTTCTTTCTCAGCCAATAAAAAAAATTCTCAAATTCAAGCCCCTATTATAATAATAAGTAATACACTACGTCAAAGTGAAACTCCCGCTCTAGATGCTTTCACAGTACCTACGCCTACGTGTACCGATAAGCCTACCGTCATCGTGTTGTTATAGGGATACGACACATTGATCGACGGTTTGTCCACACAAAAAAACACGATTAGTATAGTACGCCGTACGCATCCTTACGCATTGACGTGGCGAACGGCGTCCCATCCTAATCGTACTTTTTGTACGGACAAACCGTCGAACAATGTGTCGTAACGTAACACCAGGTTTTTGTGTTATAACCAACAACAGGCCACGAAGTTTCAGTAGAAGCGAAGCTTTAACTGGTGATGCGACAGAGTTTAGTTAGTGTAATAAAAGTGTGATGTTGCGGGGATGGATGTGAAATTAACTATGGTGCCTATGCGGGCGCGCGCTGTGTGGCAGGAGGTGTCGCTCGCGCCGGCCACGTTCGTGCGCAGCCTCGCGAGGAAGCTCGGAGGGGACACGGAGGTCGAGCAGCCCTCACCGAGAAAGGTACGATTCAGTTTTTGAAATAAAATAAATCATTTTCTTGCCTTTATGCCACCTTCTTCTTCTTATCATGTGGGCAACAAGCCCTGGTGTGAGAATTTTTTCAGACCGCTTTACGCCTTATGCCATTATTTGGGGTCTATATATTATCTCTCGTAGCCGTCATTTCACCGCTCACTTCTTTCTTACACATATGTTAAACAATCATGGTCTACATTGCTCTAAACAATAACTGTTTGATAATGAAACCAGAATCTTCAATAGGGTTTTTTTTCCAAAAGGTAAGGTACAGTCTCTACTGAAGATATCTGAAGACTATTCAAGCGATCGACTGGTTATTAACAGAAAATTTTTTCTTTGACATCTAGCGGCGGTTGGATATTTAGGGCTATTCGGACCCTGGAAACTGCAGCCCTGAACCGTGAGGTGGTGTTTATATCGTACCAGGTTCTTAAGCCAGAAGCCAGGAAGTCTTTCTTTCACCAAACATTTATCTCCCCAAAATTATCCCCTACAAAATCAGCAGGATAAGTTGGTATTTTTCACTTCTCTTAATGTGACCGAGGTACTGTACACAACATATTATGTGTTCAGTTAAATATCCTTTGAAAGGATTCCTTTCGCCCCTATTCTTCAGTGGATACTGTGCAGATGTAGTAGGCTGATGATGATGATGTCCCCCCTCCAGAACGTAGAGGACGGTGAGCTGATGCAGTCGATCATCCAGCCCATGGACATGGAGATCACGGCGCTCAAGAACAAACTGCGCGAGACTGACGCGCAACTTCAGGAAGTACTGGTCAGAAATGTTTGTTACCTACAGTCCTATACCAACGATACCTCCACTAAATATTTTTAGTCTTAAGGTCCAGTTGTTCAATCTTAGTTTTGATCCTATATAATTTTGTTTATTATATTTTCTTCCAAAATAGGAAAAGTATCATTATTTACGTCCTAAAATCTGTTAATTTCGCTATTTTATTCTAAAATCTTTAGTGACATAATATCAGATGAAAAAAAAAATACTTATTCCGAATTCATTGGTATAAAGGTTGATCTAGAGTCAAGACAGGAAAACGTCATTTATCTATACATAGTAGTATTAATTGTAATTGCAGAAAGCAAAAGCCATCACACCAGCCGTGAGCAACGTTGGAGATAGCAAATCTGAAACAGGTAAAACACACAAGTTATAACAGCCTTAAGATCCGGTATCCACCAAAGCGGAACTGTTTAAAATCCAACAAAAGAACGGTCGCTCGATTGCGTCATAAAAATATAACGCTATTTTATATTGGTATCTTCAGTTTTTGGCAGTGTTTTGTGACACGTCATTTCATCGTGAAACCTTCAACGTGAAACGTTCAATATGGTCAAAGTGAGCGTTGCTACAACGCACTGCACTCTTAACATTGTTATTGGTCATTGTAGCAAAGCTTCCACCCCGTAAGGGATTATGGTCGTGAATTTATGTATGTATGTATTTCAAGAGCGAGCATAGATATTAGTTTGTAGACTGTTTCTGTAAAATTTCTTTGAATTTAATTGGATAATATTGGAAATATAACCAGACATCGTTTGTATGGAGCGCGCTCCGAATTATATCCCTTTAAAATTGTTGCCGCTTTTTATTATATCCATTAAAATGTGCCTAATTTGTTTTTCTATTAAATTTTCAACAAATAATCGTTTGCTATCGAAATTGTAAAGTTACATACTATGTTTACCTCCAAACCATCACTCGTAAGCCGCAGTAAAGGAATTATGCTGCTTTACCTCGACGCATAAATGAATTTTTTTCTTGAAGCTGTTGTATGATAAGTGTCCAACAAGTATATGTTTTTATAAACTAGACTAAATAACCTTTATTTAGTTAATTTTGTTTTCTTATATTTATCAAGATTTCCAAAGATATAGATGTTTAAAAAAAAATTAAGGCAATGGTTTTTACTTCTTCGTAAAAAACATTATTTTATTGTATGGAAACATGCCTATTATGCAATAAAAATGAATTCCTCGTATCTGTTTTACTCGAAAACGATACCACACAAGCCCTAGTAGCATTAACTGATCAGTAAAATAATAATGAAAACAATGACCCAGATACGTATTTCACCCCCCTCCCCCCGCGCACAGGGGACGAATCAGACTTCCCTCCACATCTGAAAATGATCACCGAGGAACACCCTATCCATGGTAGAAATTTGATGCTTTTAACCCGAAGCGCACAATTATCGCGGGAAATAGCTCTACTAATATCAATTTCACCCTGTAGAATAGAAAGAGGAGCAATTTTAACGCTCCAATTTTGATATAAAACCTTTGAATTATATTTGTATCATACGAAAATCGAAATCGACAAAAATTCTGCTGTTCCATACATTTATTTAGTGTGGAAAATACAGGTTTTCTTTTCTCACTCATTCATCAGACGTCTTAAACCAACCTGACCTGAATAAGTGTTGTAGAGGCTACACATCGCTCTCTTTAACGGTTGAAAAGAAGCCTTGACCTTGCATTGAGGCAGCCTAATAACAATAACTTATGGGTATGTTTACAACAGAATCGACCGCGGGTACGGGTACGACATCAACACAACCGACACGACAGTGCGACATGTGTGTCAACTATGAGAAGCAACTAGTCGCAGAGCAGAGCAGTGCCGACGCAGCCAGGGAGCGCGCCAACAAGCTCGACCAGGCGCTGCGACTGGTAACATAACATAACATAACATAATGTACAACTACGAGAAGCAACTAGTCGCAGAGCAGAGCAGTGCCGACGCAGCCAGGAAGCGCGCCAACAAGCTCGACCAGGCGCTGCGACTGGTAACATAACATAACATAACATAATGTACAACTACGAGAAGCAACTAGTCGCAGAGCAGAGCAGTGCCGACGCAGCCAGGAAGCGCGCCAACAAGCTCGACCAGGCGCTGCGACTGGTAACATAACATAACATAATATACAACTACGAGAAGCAACTAGTCTCACAGCTGATCAAAGATTCTGCGAGATTTCTCTCGCTTTCTCCACATTCATTTGTCTTTTTATGCATGCTCAATTGCTCATCGGTTTCAGATACATAAGACCGTTGATCCAATTTTGCCATACTAATAAATGCTAAGACGAACAAGTTCTAACAGAATATCGCCCTAGGTAATTTCATCGAAAATAAGTTTGGCGGAAGGCTATATAATTTGAGACCTAGACATAGAGGTCCCATACATGAATGAAACTTAGTAATACGTGTAGAGTGAAACAAAACTAACAAAACTGTTAATTAGTTGTAATCTGTAGAAGTTGGGGGAAAGGTATTTCGCCTTATGGTACCTTTTGTATCATGTGTGTGAAACTCATAATCTTTCTTATTAGATAGCCCACTTAATCTTCTACACATTCATTGTGTTTATTTTAATGAAAGTTCACGATAACTGTACCATATTATGATAATGGAAGAAAACGAAATTACACACACTATCAGTTCAACCAAGCAAAATACGTTCTGTAACGACCAAAATTACCTCAGTGATAATATTAGATGAAAATAGCTGACGTGGTTGCGTTTTACTTCTGCTTTTTGGACGATTTGTCTATTTTACTAGTAATTTCTACTTTTGAATCTGGACTTCTGGAGATGTGGAAGTTTCTTTAAAAAATGCCTTAATTTTTTCTGTTTATAACAATTATGACCAACGTCCTGAATGGTTTTTAGTTTTCGTAAGAAATGGCTGGGTCCAAATCTGTCAATCTTCTTTATGAATTTTTTCTAACCGAAATAAAACCAAGGATGATGGTCCTGCTGCTTTGTTGCCATAATACTAAATGCTTAGACGGACAAGTTCTAATAGAATATGATTTTTTTTTTTGCTGGCGATGTCACATTTCGAACCAAAATGGATGAATGGTCTTTTATGTAACACATTGACGTAGAATATTATGGACGACGGGTATAGTACAAAATTCTCGAAAAAAGTATTCGTATACTTAGGTTTGTATCACTACACAAACCTAAGTATATGGATACGTGTGGTAATACAAACCAACTAAATACATTGAAAATGCTGAAATTCTTTTCTATCTCACTTCCCATCGGGGCATATTCGGCCGATTAAACTAAGACTGTCATTTAATTGGTTCTCTTTTAACGTTTTGGTGCTCTTTTGGTTCGGACACATTTGAGCGTGGACTCTACATCCAATAGTTGGTATTGGTAAGTGAATGATGTAACAATAATAACGTTGCAGGCGACAGAGGAGCTAGAAGGCGTGCGCTCGCTGCACGACGAGACGGTGCGGTCGTGGCACGGCGACCGCGCGCTCAGCTCCGCGCAGCTGGAGGCGCTGCAGGGCGCCGTGCGCGCCGCGCGCGAGGATCTTACCGTGAAGGCGCGCGAGGCCGAGGCCAGCGCCGCGCGCGCGCTCGAGTGCGTCACCACACTCACCGTCGAGAGGGAGACGCTGCAGAAGAAACTCGACACGTACGTTAAGTATATTACATTTTGTAGATTTCCGTACCCAAAGGGTAAAAACGGGACCCTATTCATATGCCTACGCTGTCCTTCTGTCCGTCAGTCAGTCCATCCGTCTTACCTATTTAGGGCTGTAACTTTTGAACAGTAATTATGACGAATCACTTTTAAACAAAGATAAAAAAGTTGACAAGTAATGAGGGTCGTCATACAAGAAACTAGTTTTCATCAACGTATTTTCTTCTCGCTCTGCCGTAAAAACGATAATACATACAAGCGTCAAACTTGATGTGATTATAGATTAAACTCTACCCATCTACTTCATCATAATCATCGTAATTATACTACTTTGGCGAGGAGAGACCAGGTCTTCCGAAGCAAAGGCTCTGCCTACTTTGGACTCCTATCTCCCTATATAGTATGAAGTGACAGCCTAGCAAATACTGAAACGGTGAACTCAGACCATCAAACTGAACAACTTTCACTATGGAACCTACCTCAGAAAACCCGAAAAAAAATCAGCTGTCCCATACAAAATAACTGTGCCTACCCGACTAAAATGTATGGGACAGCTGATTTTTTTTCGTGTTTCCTGAGGTAGGCTCGATGGTGAAAGTTGTTCAGTTTTATGGTCTGAATTCACCGTTTCAGTATTTGCTAGGCTGTCACTTACACCCTATATAATATTAACTACATAGATACCAATATTCTTAGTTTTACATATGTGAATTTGTTATAATTAAGGGAGAACAATAAACATTATCTTATCATCATTCTCTTGCCCATTTCCCATTATTTGGGGTCGTCGCAATATGTCATCTATCAAACTCTACAGTATAGAAACAAATAATAAAAACCGGTCAAGTGTGCATTACGAAAAGGTGTGGATACTCAATCATGATGGTCCGAGTTCCAATCCGCACGCATAGGCCATGTAAAGATGAGTTGATCTAACTCGGACTGCTTTCAAATGGTGAATGAAAACATCGCGAGGAAGAAGAAATTCTGATGCGTATGTCAGATATACCAAACCGTATTGAGCACGCGTGTCGGACTAACACTATACACCCTTCTTGTGTATAGGCTGATGATGATGAATCTAATTAAAATAAATAAAAATAAATAACGCTCACAGGCACATACATTGTAATGATCCCAAGGTAAGCCTTAGGCTTTTTGTTATGGGAATCATACAACAACGGCACAAACATAATTGAATTGTCACTTTAAATATTTTGTGCAAAATATAACCGTCATATTGTTGTGATTATGTTACAGTCTAGAGCGTGACAATGCTGTACTAATGGGACAATACACAAAGAAAGCTGCCGAAATGCAGAACGAAGTCATCGACCTACCGGATAATGTTGCGGTAAATACTTTTGGCCTTTTACTAGTTGCAATGAGTGTTTATCTTTTGCAAATACGTATTAATGATTACGACATTATACAGGATGTAAGGAAAAGTATCATTAATCTTTAAACCACATACTCTACCCCTCAAACTTACAAAAATGTATGCAACAGCAGATTTTCGTTTTGCTCCGATCTATTGGCTCCCATAGTAAAAGTTTTTCAGTTTGATAGGCAGAGTATGTGGTTTAAAGGTAAATTATGATTCTTTTCCTTACACCCTGTATAGGTAAGATACTTTTCTGTTCCTCTAATATTTTATATTAACTTTTGCCCGTGACTTCATCCACATGAAATTATAATGAGCATAGAAAAATGATTTCTTGAAAATGAAGTGAATAGAAAAAACTGAAAAAACTTTCTTAGTGCATCTCCGTAGAATCTGTTCCACATTTCATGTTTCTTCAGTCATCTTCAGAGGTTTAGGCTGTACGCTGTCTGTTAGTCAGTCAGTCACGGAACAAGTACAGATAGATAGATTCACTGTGACTCGTATAGCCACTGTGATTCTTTTTGAAATTCGAACGTGTTTTGTTGATAAACAGGAGCTACAATTGCACACGCTACAGCTGCGCGAGCAGTTGATAGAGTGCGCGATAGGGCGCGAGCTCGCGCTCGATACAGAGACGGAGCTGCGCGCCCAACTACTGGAGCACGGCGCGCTGTTCCACCGCCGCGAGGACGAGCTGCGCCAGGCGCGGGAAGCTCTGCGGGACGCCAGGTGATACCATCGTCAGCCACTAGGCTATCAAGTTCGTGCGCGGCACTCCCATGGTCAGTGCGGGGTGCGGGAGAGGTATGTGTAAAGGTTACAGAGGGGAGCGGGCGGCAAAGCGGGAAGGGGACGCGCACATGTCGCGTGTTTGCTGGTACAATATCGCTCATGCACGGCGCTCGCGCGCGTCGCGTGCTACCTCGCCCCCGCCTACGTCTGTACCCATAGGGCGCGCCGCGCACGAAGTTGACGGCTTATAGCCCAGTAGGGTAGGTAGTAACACCCCGACCTGCTGATGACGGGGGGAATCCATTGTACGAGGGTAGCGCAGGACCGTTCGTTGTGGCGAACCACGGTGGAAGCCCATGTTCAGTAGTGGACGTCTTTCAGTCGAGAAAAAGATTTATCGTGATGACTTTCACGACGCAACGACCATTTCTTATTATTAGAACTAGTTTTTCCTGCTTATACCTTGACTTTCTTCCAGAATAATGTGTTTTCTGCAAAGCGTATAAGCGTATGTATGTCTCTGGAGATTAACATGTTCCGTTTTATATTCGCAGAGAACAACTAGACAGGTTACAAACGGAACGGGAACAGATGAAGGAGCTGGGCGACAAACTACGACACTCCAGCGACATGATAGAACAATTGTTAGAAGATAAGGTGAGTTGGCAACTCTAGTTGCCGAACATAAATTAGTCGATATAGTCTGACTTAAAGAGGTGCACCCCTCTGAAAAAGTCTTCAATGTCGTGGATTTTGTCCGCTGTCCAAAAAAACTGCGACGGGCTCACTACGTACATTATTATTATTATTCTGAATCTTTAATGGTTTTAATGAAATGTTCGTAGAAACGCTTACAAGCGGAGGTGTACGAGCTCCGTTCAAGAGTATCGGTGCTGCAGCAGGAGCTGGACAACAGTGAGATGGTGCAGCAGGACTTCGTGCGGCTCTCGCAGTCATTACAGGTTCGTGCTCCATCCGTCAAGTATCTTTTATATTATACGAAACCGAGCGCGTGTTCGAATCGGAAGTATTGCGCGCGCATTCCGCAGCCGACCGCATTTGCACAGCGGGAGAAAATGCGCTGAAATAGCATGCTCGCGTGTCATAAAATATCCGCCGGCATGCTCTCATATGATCAACCTACCGGCCAGTGACGGCACTCAAGAGCACGCGGCGGCATCTGGATGCTTTCACCAGAATGCGCGTGGACTGGGCGCAGCCGGTCGGATTCAAGATACGTGGGCGGATTGAAAAGTTCGCGGCCTAGTCAAGAAAACAGAATAAAATACATACAAAAATATTATTATTTCTCGACGTAGTCTCCATTTAGCTCTATGCACTTCTTCCACCTGGTTTCCAAAGCTTCCATGCCAGTTTAAAAAAAAGAATCCTCAAGGTCTTCAAAATACAGGTTTACTGCGGCTTCAACCTCTTCATTCGATAAAAATTTCTGGCCACCGAGGTGTTTTTTTAGGTTTGGAAACAGATGTAAGTCCGAAGGTGCCAAATCAGGAGAATAAGCCGGATGAGGCAGCAATTCGAAACCACAATCACGAATTTAAGCCATAGACTCAACAGACGTGTGAACTCGAGCGTTGTTCTGGTGAAACAACACTTTCTTTCTCAGTAATCCTGGGCGTTTCAGTTTAATTTCTTCACGTAAACAACGCAAAAGGGTGCAATAGTACGTTGAGTTTATTGTTTCGCCTTTCGGAAGATAGTCCACCATAATGACACCCTTAGCATCCCAAAAAACCGACGCCATCACCTTGCCAGCCGATAGAATTGTCTTCGCTTTTTTTGGAGTTGGTTCACCTAATCTTTTCCATTGTTTGGATTATTGTTTTGACTCTGGGGTATAGTAGTGAACCCAGGTTTCCTCCTTTGTGGATCAGTCTCAAACATCTCCAAACACTCGCGAGAATTCGTAAGTCGAATTCGCTTTTGCTCGACTGAAAGCAATATGGGGACCCACCTAGCGGAAACCTTAGAAAAGCCGAGTTCATTGACAGTGATGTTTTGCGTTCATTCATATGAGATGCCTATAGTGTCTGCAATTTCTCTGATAGTTAATCTACGGTCTTTCAATATGAGATCACACACTTGGCCGATGTTTTCTTCGGTGGTAGACATCATAGGCCGGCCGGAGCAAGGGTCATCTTCGATGTTCTCTCGTCCACGTTTAAATTCTGCTACCCATTTTTTCACAGTGGTATAAGACGGGGCAGATTATCCTAATGTTGTTTGCATGGTAGTTTGCATGTCATCATGGATCTCCTTTGGTGTTAATCTTTTTTTAAACAAATATTTAATTACAGCACGGTGTTCCAATTTCTTCATTATTGAAAATCTGTTCTACACACGTATTTAAATTGTTCATGAACAGGATTAGAAATTGAAAATTCGTGGGCTGACAATTGAATGACAGTTCAAAATGGCGGCAGAAAAAAATACTAACGTTTTCTTTTTAATGGCCAGGCCGCGAACTTTTCAATCCGCCTAAGTATATCAGTTCCATGAAAATATTAACTTTGATCACTGTTAATAGACACATAAATTATTTTTCTCAAACATGCTTGGAAATGTGAGCATTATTTTGACAACCTTCTTCGAGATAAATCGAAATTGCTGTACTGGCCAAATATATGCGCGCAGCGGCCGGCAATGTTGTATGAAAATCCATATCTGTCGTGTTTAGCGGCCAAATAAATTACATAGTAAACTCATATCTGTCGTGTAATTTAAAAATGGAACGATCTTTTATTCCGAAACATGGCGACCAAGGAGGTAACTCATCAAAGGTTTTATTTAAATTTCGAACTGGATTGCAAAATTTTGAATGTTTTTTTTTTAAAGCTGTTTATTGAAAAAAAAACAAATTGTTGTTCGTTGTTCGTCATTGATTTTGAAAAGAGTTTTAATTTCCGCGAATTATTTGAGAAAATTTACTGTTTTAATTTCCGCGCATTGTTTGAGAAAAGTACTATACAAGCCTTGGCCACAACTAGGCATTGATGGACTTACGTATGTGTGCCTCGGCTTCGCCTCGGCCCACATTTAAACGTTCGTCCATCAATGCCTCTGTTGCTGGCCTCTGCAGTAATGTACTATTACTGCATAGTAAAATAAAATCTAGATCAAATATGAGAATTGTCGGACTACTCATGACCTCATGACAAAGCCTGGTTCGTACATTTGGCAGAGAAACGTATCAGGTATAATGCTGTCACAATCCTGCCGTCGTCATCCACCGTACAGGCGTACAGCTCTACTAGGAATACAACATAGGAACTACAACAGCCATGATAAAAAGTGCTTCTCCTGCAACACTGCTTACATCATCTGTAACTGGTGTTAAGGCCTATGATGATGATGAATTTGATGTTGTACTGTTCAGGTGCAGCTGCAGCGCATCCGTGAGGCGAACACGGAGGTGCGGTGGCAGCACGAGGAGGACGTGACGCAGTGCCCCTCGTGCCACACGCCGCTGCCGCACACCAAGAAGAAGGTGCACTGTCGACACTGCGGCCGCATCTTCTGCTCCTCGTGCGTGTCGCACGCGGTGCCGTGCGGGCCCCGCCGCGTACCCGCGCGCGTCTGCTCCGTGTGCCACACGCTGCTGCAGCCCGACACCGCGCCCTACTTCAGCACCGACCCGCCCACCTCGCCGCACTAGCCCACACCTCACAGCCCGTATCTCACACTCACACCCGCGTCTGCACAGCGTACCACATGCTGCTGAAGCACAGTATCACTATAAGCCTCACAGTATGTCAACGCTCTTGATCGCGGGCGATGCCGCCGCCCCGCGCCCCCCGGCGCCGCGCCCTTGCACTCTAGCTGTCATGCGCAGATATGCAAAGCAATACCGACACCTTCATACATATCTCATGAGAAAATCCCCAACCCAACCTGAGTCCGCCCACTAGCCCCTACTTTATTTACACTACCTGTAGCCGAATGATTCAGGTGCTAAATCAACTTACCTAACTACCTGAAAATATCTCTAAGGAATCGATAATAGACGTAAATCATACGCCACATATACAAAGCGTTACCACACCGGGCGAAGCGCAACACAGATAGTTTTTCGCTGCCAAATCATTATCGAATTTGCTCACGTTGAAATAACATCGAAAATCAATTAACTTAACTTGAAATCGTCTGCGGACCTGGTCGATTGCGAATTCAATCCAGGTCGTTGGCGTACCGGTCTGGCAAGTTGCGAATTCAAAATACGGTCGTTTACGTGTACGGAAATTTGCGATTCTGGCACTATATCGAGTCGTTTCGACGCTCTCAGGGTAGTTGTGTTAATTGATGTTATTTCAACGCAAGCAAAGTCGATAATGGATTGACAGCAAAAAATGCTCTGCGCTGGGTTTTCTGTTCTGTTCTATTATTAATTCCTAGAAAAACTATTTTCAGGGTCATTTAACACCTTACATGTCTGATATGTGATATCACACCACTAACTACAAATATCCTGGTTTACAGCAATGACATTAGTAAACAAGAATGGACAGGCCTTACGCGAACATTTCAAACCAGAAAAATTGAGGCAAAACAATTGACAGTTTTACTTCGAAAATATACTGAGATGACAGACCAAGTACCCTAATTTGTATTGAAGTGCCCTAGTTTTGCGTGCTTCAACTTAAAGCGCTTTGGGCCTATCCATTCATTTTACTTTGATCTAAGGGTTTACAGTAACAAAACACCCTAGTCTAAACTATTATAAAACTGTAACAGAAGTGTGTCTGTACATTGAAGATATTTACAAAAAAAAGATTACGATATGATTTTTAGATGTCCCTGATTCCAAATCACCAATTTTTGAATTTTTTGTCTGTCTGTTTGTTTGTTTGTTTGTTTGGGTGTATGTTTGTTCGAGTATCACGCAAAAACTACTGAACCGATTTTGATAAAACTTTTTTTGTTTGATAGCTTATGATCTGACTTAAAATCTGGTATATAATTTATGCGGACGAAGTCGCGGGTAAAAGCTCGTAATACATAAGGGTGTGCTTCAGACCATCAAACTGAACAACTTTCACTATGGAACCAACATCGAAATCGCGAAAAAAAATCGCTCTTTCATACAAAACTGCAGTATCGTCTCGACTCAAATGTATGGGACGGCAGATTTTTATATATTTTTTTTTGACATTGGCTCCATAGTGAAAGTTATTCAGATTGATGGTTTAAAGCACCCCCTTAAGTATTACTAGGGTGTTTTGTTACATCCTGTATAACTGTTTGTAGTACTTTTCAAAGTAAAACCATATAGGTAAAGTCGGACGAGAACAGATTTATATCGTCCATGGCGACTTTTGCCTCGATTCAGTCGCAATGCTGTCGCTCACGAAATCGACGAATCGAATCGCATTGGCGTCTATACAACTGCGTTTACAGTAATACCATGTTTATAAGTCTTACCGATGTAGGTACCTGCGCAGACGGCTCGAATAGTACATTACTGCAGCGGCCAGCAACAGAGGCATTGATGGACGAACGTGTAAATGTGGGCCGAGGCGAAGCCGAGGCACACATACGTAAGTCCATCAATGCCTAGTTGTGGCCAAGGCTTGTATAGTACTTTTCTCAAACAATGCGCGGAAATTAAAACACTTAATTTTCTCAAAAAATTCGCGGAAATTAAAACTCTTCAAAATCAATGACGAACAACGAACAACATTTTTTTTTTTTTCAATAAACAGCT
Source organism: Agonopterix subpropinquella (assembly GCA_922987775.1). Taxonomy (NCBI): domain Eukaryota; kingdom Metazoa; phylum Arthropoda; class Insecta; order Lepidoptera; family Depressariidae; genus Agonopterix; species Agonopterix subpropinquella. Next base: position 1,132,922 of record OV277706.1, on the reverse strand, counting down.
TTCTATTTGCAAGTCAGTTCGAAATTTAAATAAAACCTTTGATGAGTTACCTCCTTGGTCGCCATGTTTCGGAGAAAAAGATCGTTCCATTTTTAAATTACACGACAGATATGAGTTTAGTATGTAATTTATTTGGCCGCTAAACACGACAGATATGGATTTTCATACAAACATTGCCGGCCGCTGCGCGCATGTATTTGGCCAGTACAGCAATTTCGATTTATCTCGAAGAAGGTTGTCAAAATAATGCTCACATTTCCAAGCATGTTTGAGAAAATGATATTGACCAATTGGTATGGCACGTCGCGCGCCTTAAATTGAAATTATTTGCTAGTTTTCGTCATAAATATCGTCGTGGGCTGTCCCTAAGAAATCGATACGGAACTGGTAGTTCAATTTTATCAAATCAACTAAATAAAACTAACATTTAGGTAAATGGTTCTTGCTGGAATGTTATAGTTCTAGCGTTTATAATATAGTATGATTAGAACAAGTAGCTAGGTCCGTTAGATGTATTATTTAATGTATAGATTTTAATAATATAATACAATGTTGCGTTGCGATAAATTGCATTTGACATGTCAGAGGTCCAATCGCGCTAATTTAAAACATCGATGTTCAATCCTTATTCAATTTCCGTTCTAATTTAATTGCAATCCAGTTACTATTCAACTGTGGTTAATTCCGTATCGCGCTTCTCTCGTGTCGATGGCGAGTCATTCTGAATTTTTCCAGCTCAGTATTTCGCCACACGGATAGCACTGCCGGCAGCGTCCATAAGCTCCGTTCTCGTGCAGGTGTCAGGGCAGGAAGGGCAGGATATGAGGTGGGCCACAGTCTGTGGCGAAACACCGCATTCATACTGGAGGTCAGACCCGTTTATGTAACCCCACTTGAACAGGTTGAACGTATCCACTTGAACGTATCGTGCTAAACTTGAATTATTTACTATGTTATTGACAGCCCGAAACGTTTGAGCATCTGTCAAACGGCTTTCATGACCTGTCAAATGATTAGCGCGATACCGAATGAGTAAAAATAAGTGGTTCGCACGCGGTCCAATAATTATTTTGTGGAAATTTATTTAGCGCGATCAGTGCCCAGGGTTCCAGTAGTACCAGATTTATAAGTTCCCCCGATGTACCTGCGCAGTTGACAAATTTTAATAGCGTGCGAAATAACATTGACCAATCATGATGTACCACCTTCAATGCCTTGCAACGATTGGCTGATTGTATTCGCGCCCTTTTCGCTGCTATCTGACTTTGCACCCTTTGATTACTAAACTACTTTTTTCTTCGGGACTTTTGTTGGGGACTGCGCAAACGAAAATTGCCGAGGTTAATTCTTTTCCTGGTAGTACTGTACTGTACCTACTGCAGTTTCAGTCACGTTTTAAATTTCTTGGTCTTATGAATCAACATGTCACATGTGTTTATAGCGACGCAAAACATTGATAAGCTCTTACAGGTTTCTATTAGGCTCAATTCCCACTGGCGCAGAGTCGAAGCGTCGCGACGCGGCGTGAAGCGTCACGTTTTTCAACCGTTCTAAATTCATCTCTATTAATACGGTACGAATTTGTGTTGCAAAAATTTGAAAACGCGACGCGCGTCTTCGCCCTGCAAGGGCGCTCGGGTTCGCGCGTCATCGCGCGCAGAAATGCTAACATTCACGGTTCAATGGGGCGAATTAATTCGCGTCGCGTCGCTTCGACTCTGCGCCAGTGGGAATTGAGCCTTAGTCCACACGTTCTGCTCAATGCAAGTGGATGCTTATTATTGTACCCTAGTATAATAGACCGTCTGGCATTGTAAATAGAGATGAATTTATGTTAACACTTCAAGTCTTTAAGTGTAAATACCGATTGGTGGTTAGCTGGTAAAGCGTATGTAAATAAAATGTTCGGATATCGTATATCTATGTATGTACTCGACTGTTGATTTAACGTTGCATTGTTAATGATAAAGTATACTGCGAGACAGAAAAAGTTTCAGTTGACAGGGGTGTATTTACAACTATTGCGCCCCTGGGCAAATATATTTGGCCGCCCCCCATCACTGCAGTTTGACGGCGGTGAGCCTGTAGCCAAGATTTGTGCCAGCAAAAGTTCTAAGATTTTGAGATATTTAAGAATTGACCAACAAAAGCTGTCACAAGCTACATCCAAATTGAATTTTGCGAAAGTAGTAGATTTAATGGACTTTGTAAGGTGGGCGGCGCCCACTAGTTACGCCGATGGTGTAATATGCATGCAGATAGACGGAACGCGATCGCGCGCGGCGGTGCTGCGGCGTGCTGTCGCGTTCCGTCTACCTTATTTGCTCTAGCAAATGACGTTCCTCAGTGACAGAAAAGGATAGAGCGACAGAAAAAGGCGATGCCGTGCTGCCAGATGAGGTTCAACCCTAAGGAGAATTGGTATCCTTATCATTCTAAAATCCTTGAGCAGGCCTGACTTCGCAACAGCATAGTGATCGTGTGATACTTAAGGGTTTACCACAGATGGCGCTACTTGTCCCTCTTAAATATGCTCCATAATATCCCAATCAAAACCACTTCGCACGTCATACACGTAACCCGTAATGTACTGCATATAAGGTTTACAACCGAATGCAAGACATAAATCGCGCAAGAGAAATAATAATCATCAGCAATCAACTGGTTTTATTGTCTTATTGTAAATTAGTTTGAATCTACTTGATAAATTTTAACAATGCAACGTTAGACACAAATATAGAACATTAAATATAATTTGCTGCTTTCCATCTTAGGTGGTCGATGACCGTGACCAGAAAAGGTCAAAAAGGTGTCCGTATAGTTAGCAGCCTCACCAGCTCATTTGAAGGTTTTGACTAAGCCACGATTTAGTGCCCAATTAGTGCAATTTGGTGCCCAAAGCACAGATTTGGTGCTCATGTAGTTTAAAAGATATTTGGGTACCTTACTGAGGCTGCTAGATAGACGTCAAGCTAGCAGTCGCATTTTGAAATACTGTTTGTATCGATGTGATTTATATGTCACGATTTAGTGCTCATTTAGTGATCCCTATATCCAAAATTTCATGAATATTGATCCAATACAAGCCGAGATATGATAGTACATTGTTGAGGCTGCTAACTAGACGTTTCTTCCAACGATGATTCCAATGAAACGGATGCACATTTGAAACAGATAAATACATAGCGATTTAGTGCTCGATTTGGTGACTCTTATGATATTTATGAAAAGTAGAATTTTCTTTCCTATTTCCAAAAAAAATTACGTAAACTTCTACATACAATGATTTTCGGTACAACCGTGCACAAAAATTATAATTTCTCGGAACTACTGCCATGAGCTAGCGCTTGCGCTCGCGCAAGTAGTTCATAGTTATACCGAGAGATGGCGGGACTGGCGGATTGTTTACGTGAGTTACGGAGATGCGAATACGTGTCTTTTTATTACATAGAATGAAGAACTAATTGCTTGATACAAATTAGTGCATTATAACTTCTTATCGTCGTCTACAGTTCCACATTATATTATTTATCCTATAAATTAACTAACTGCCTCCGTGGTCTAATGGTTAAGAACATTGGGCTCTCGACACGGAGGTCGTGGGTTCGATTCCCACAGGGGACACCTAGTGATATGTCACTTTGGGCGTTTTTCCCCAGTTGATTAGGACATTGCAGGCCGAGTCACCTGATTGTCTGAAAAGAAAAATGATTCCGTGCTTCGGATGGCGCGTTAAGCCGTTCGTCCCTGCTACTATCTCTGGTGGTAGTAGTCATTACACGTCAGGCGGTCTGAAAAAACTTTGACATCAGGGCTCTGCCCACGTGATAAGAAGAAGACTAATGGAATGTTCAGACCCGCACGACCAAAGCGACTGGGAAGCGGGAGCGTCTACCGCGCGGCGGTCGCTGCCCATGTAATCTTAGAGCGCTTACAGACGAGCGACAGTTGTCTGCGACAGCTCGCGACAGGGTCGCGCGACCCTCTGCGACTGTGACGTAGGTATAGTCTGAAGCACAAGTCTTGTTCTTGAGAGATTTCAGTTTGAAGAAAACGGAGGCTAAAAAATAACATGTTTGATATTTCGGGTTTTTATACGTTTTTCGTAGATTTTGGTTTCTTTAGATAATAGATAATCCAGAATTGATTATCTTCATCATCAAGTCCATAAAATATTACAGCCTGGTAAAAAATAGGGAAATTATAATATACATTGGTACCGATTCGGACTGTGCCACGACTTAACTTAACTAAATTTATTCCTGTCACTTTCTAAAATAAGATTAAGAAAAGAGACAGAAATCCAACAGCTGACTTTAGTGCTGTCAAAGTGACGTTAAACGCCCAAAATAAGATGCCATCATAATGTACGCCATCTTATTTAAAGCGTTTTTGGGCGTGTAACGTCACTTTGACAGCACTAAAGTCAGCTGTTGGTTTTCTGTCTCTTTTCTTAATCTTATTTTAGAAAGTGACTGAAATAAATTTAGTTAAGTCGTGGCACAGTCCGAATCGAGGCCATTATACAGGGTGTAACAAAACACCCTAGTAATACTTAAGGGGGTGCTTCAGACCATCAATCTGAACAACTTTCACTATGGAGCCAACGTCGAGAAAAAAAATATATATTGCCGTCCCATACATTTGAGTCGAGACGGTACTGCAGTTTTGTATGAAAGAGTGCATTTTTTTATCGCGATTTCGATGTTGGCTCCATATTGAAAGTTGTTCAGTTTGATGGTCTGAAGCACCCCCTTAAGTATTACTAGGGTGTTTTGTTACACCCTGTATAGTTAATTAGTTATGATATAATACTTAACACAACACTAATAATTATAACACATAATATTATACACATAAATATTTATAAATACGTATACAGGGTGTAACAAAACACCCTAGTAATACTTAAGGGGGTGCTTCAGACCATCAAACTGAACAACTTTCACTATGGAGCCAACATCGAAATCGCGAAAAAAAATCAGCTCTTTCATACAAAACTACAAACCTACTCGGAGCCAAACGTATGGGACAACTGTTTTTTTTTTCGCGATTTCGATGTTGATTCCATAGAGAAAGTTGTTCAGTTTAATAATATAATAATAATTTAATAATAATAATTTTCCGAGTCATGGATGTTTGTATCTATAGATGTATTCTATATCGTTGTCTAGTCATCATAATACAAGTCCAGGCTAGATTCTGGTACTTTAAATGTGACTAGATAATTTGTGTGACAATGTCCAAGATATTTATTTATTTATTTAATAGTCTGGTCATCGCCTTAAAAAAGTGTCAGCATATTAAGAAGGACCCTGTATACAACGTGTTAATGATTTAGCGCAAAACCTCATACACCCCAACTGATTTATAACAAAATAATTAGATTGAAACAATAATTTAATTACTTTGATAGTTAAAATTTAAAGTTATTAGCATTTTAAGTTTTGAGGCAAAAATGATTTGTTATCATTTCGGCACTGAAAGAAAGCGCTAACGTACTCATGGATACATTTTTATGATATTGTTTTGGTAGTAAGTAGGGTGAGTGTGCATGTGCTGTGGGTTGACATCGGGTTCAGAAAATTTTAAATTTTGCAAACAAATTATTTAATATTTCGAAAAAAATTACCTACGTTGAAACCATGATAATTCGACTCTGCTCTCGATTCTAAACAAACTACTTTCTAGTTTTGCGTTAATTCATTAACACGTTGTATAGGATGTTACAAACTACCAAAAAAACTGTTTTGGATATGGAGGTCTATCTCTCAGACTATACAACACTACGTCACGGTCTTCAACTGTCGCGCGACCCTGTCGCGAGCTGTCGCAGACAACTGTCGCTGGTCTGTAAGAGCCCTTACGGCGTACCGCCAAGTCGCCCAAACCAACGCGACCATGATGCGGGAAGGCAGCGTCAGCGGAGCGGGAAGCGTGCGTCAAGTGGTCAGACGTGTACAATGTTAAGCTCACGTAACAAAATAAAACACAAATTTTAAATTTCAGTACATTTTGGTTCTTTATGATAGATTTGGAACGTTTTTGATAGTTCTTCCTAGATTTTTTGTAGATTTTGGTTGTTTTTGGTTCTTTTTTGTAGATTTTGGAAATTTTTGTTTCTTCTGGTACCTAGTTTTTGGTAATTTCTGGTAGATTTTGGTAGCAAAAACCATAAAACTATGTAACTATGTAACGTCTACTACCACAAGAGATAGTAGCAGGGACCAACGGCTTAACGTGCCATCCGAAGCAAGGGATCATCTTTCTTTTCAGACAATCTGGTATTTAGCCTGTAATGTTCTTACCAACTGGGGAAAAATGCACACAGTGACATATCAGGAGGTGTCCCCCGTGGGAATCGAACCCACGACCTCCGTGTCGAGAGCCCATTGCTCTTAACCATTAGACCACAGAGAGGCAGTTATTGGCAGGGCATTTCAATAAGAAAAGTCCTAAAATCCTCATTGCTTGATAGTAATGAGGATTTTTGCCGACAGATAAGGTAATTTTTTTGCAAACTACGTCCTTATTTTACTTTAAGATTACTATTACCCTCCTTCTAGCGCAGTCGGGTAAAAACTGAATGTTTATAAGAAAAACTAAATGAAACTAGGAGAATAATGAACAGATTTATTATAAGAGAATAAATCACACACAGATTCTTGACTTGCTTGCTTTGCAAGCTTGACACAAATGATTTGGGACTAGTCAATTAATACAGTAATAGTCAAATAGTAGAGAAGAATAATAGACTCCTGGAGTGCGATTTTTGAATCTCATTCGCTGAGTTCAGCAGTTGAAAATGTCAAAATTACTATGGAGATAAGCATCTTTCTACTGCTGATTTGACTTTCAAAAATTGCACTCCTGAAGTATGATTTTTGAAAGTCAAATCAGCAGTAGAAAGATGCATATCTCCACAGTAATTTTGATATTTTCAACTGCTAAACTCCGCGAATGAGATTCAAAAATCGCACTCCTGGACTCAAATTGAGTCACTCAATACATACATAAGAGAGTGAGTATTGTCACAGTTATAAAAATTTAATGTCATTTAACTTTTTTGCTTGGCAGTACTAACCATAAAATTAAAAACAATTTTAAACCCTATCACAGTTGAATAAAGTCTAAATTTGATCAACGGTTTCGTCAGACCTAAATTACGATTAGTATGTAGAAGTTTACGTAATTTTTTTGGGAAATAGGAAAGAAAGTTCTACTTTTCATAAATATCATAAGAGTCACCAAATCGAGCACTAAATCGCTATGTATTTATCTGTTTCAAATGTGCATCCGTTTCATTGGAATCATCGTTGGAAGAAACGTCTAGTTAGCAGCCTCAACAATGTACTATCATATCTCGGCTTGTATTGGATCAATATTCATGAAATTTTGGATATAGGGATCACTAAATGAGCACTAAATCGTGACATATAAATCACATCGATACAAACAGTATTTCAAAATGCGACTGCTAGCTTGACGTCTATCTAGCAGCCTCAGTAAGGTACCCAAATATCTTTTAAACTACATGAGCACCAAATCTGTGCTTTGGGCACCAAATTGCACTAATTGGGCACTAAATCGTGGCTTAGTCAAAACCTTCGAATGAGCTGGTGAGGCTGCTAACTATACGGACACTCAAAAAGTGATAATAAATAGTGCAAAAAAGAACTAAGCACCTTTATTTAAATATAAATTGTAACTATTGTAAGATAAATACCTTTTATTGTAAATAAAAGAGCTCCGATAAGTATCATTTGGAATTTTATTTATAAGTACCCTAAGTACCTACCTATTGATCTTCACCTTGATAAGTTATATGTCAAGATATGCAGTCGAATCCAGACACTACCGATAAAAAAACAATACCTCAATAACATACAGGACTTTATACTTAGTTACAAGGAACCAACTTAGTCTCTATGTAAAAGTAATTAAAGCTTATTTTCGGTCGAACGTACATGTCCCGTGCGCTTTGGCGGAACGAACGCACGCAGCGCGCTCATGCAACTTATATGGACGACGCCAAAAATCGTGTCCGTATAGCTAGCGACTAGCGAACGACATGAAAGGAATCTAAGAAATTAGTGCCAATAAATTTAATAGTGCCTAATTAGTACCTAGGTCAAATAAATAGTACCTCATCGCTATACACGAACATAGAGATAAGTTGTATGACGCCTCACGCAAAAGAAAGTTAGCCCGTTTTTCTTTAGTACGTTAGAAGCGTGAGGCTCTATCTTGACATATTATTTATCAAATCTCCATATACCTACAGGGTGTGGCAAACCACCCTAGTAATACAGGGGGTGCTTCAGACCATCAAACTGAACAACTTTCACTAATTCGAAATCGCAAAATAAAAATCAGCTGTTTCAAACTGCATAACGGCTCGACTCAAATGTATTGGGCAGCAGATTTTTTATTTTTTCTCGATGTTGGCTCCATAGTGAAAGTTGTTCAGTTTGATGGCCATTACTTGGATGTTTTATATTTAATTTATCTTTATTGGATATCATACAGCAAATTACTTAATTTCTAATACAACAACATTTAAATTATACAGCGCCAATTACATGATAACACGTTTAAAAAACTGTTTAAGGTACAGGGGACAAAACTAAAAAAAAAGAAAGTTCGGAGAAATAAAAAGATAACCTAACATTTAAACTAACTGCTTCTACAGGATACATTATCCCGTTTTAAAAACTGTTTGAGGTATAAAAAAACAAAACGTACCAAATATGAAAATTTGGACAAATAAAAAGACTAAGTACCTACCTTACATTTAATCTATATGTTCCTACGGGATAAATTACCATAGGTTGCTCAATAAACAGTTCGGTCATACAGTCAAACATTAGACGTATTGAAAACACTAGTACAAAATGTCAAAAATTACTATAATATAACTTCTATAAATCTCAATAGTCATAAAAATGGTAGACTATACGACCAAATCGCTTGCCGAGACACCGATCAATGTACAGTTTGTCGTAGCTGCTGACGAGATGATGTGTTATGCGAGTAAACAAATGTGTTTGTGTGTATGTGTGTGAATGGGTGTCAAAAGATACTGAAATTAAATAAAATTTAGGTATGTAAAAAATATAATATTATATAAATATAATATTTATATGTGGTTTAAATAGGCTGCGTTCTTTACTGCGTCCTTCGCTCCTTTGGTATACTGCCCCAGTGACATAAAGAAGACATCAGAATCGCACATAAGGTCCTCGTGAGCGTCAATACATCGGTTCAAAACAGAATTCCTGGCATAATTACTCTGTGCATGCGGGTGGTGCAGAAGGCGAGGCCGCCGCAAGCGAGAGGTGTTCGTACGCAACCCCACCCGTGACAACAGTTCCGGGCAGTCCAATCCACCATTGAGGAAGGAGTGTAAAAATTTTAGATCCACGATCACTCTTCTATCCCTAAGACTCACGATCCCAAATAATGCACGACCCTCCTCATAGTGGAGGAAGTTGAGTTTAAATTTTTTAAGGAATCTTAAAAATTTTTTTTGAATTGCCTCTATGCTGTTTGTATACGTATTATATGCAGGAGACCAGACAGGAGAGGCATACTCGAGGATGCTACGAACGTACGCACAATACAATGTTTTCAATGTTTGTGGTTTCCTGAAAGCCTTTGCTACACGAAAAACAAAGCCCAATAATCTACTTGCTTTTTGAATAATGCAATCATAATGCATTGTATAAAGCAGCTTTGAGTCGAGAGTAACTCCCAGGTCCTTCACATGTGACACGCGAGAAAAATAATCTCACTGTTAAGTTTGTATGGGAATTCTATAATCTTGCGCTTTCTAGTAAACGTGATCGTTTGGCACTTACCGACATTTAAGTCCAATTTATTATGTTTTGTTACATATACATTGTACTGCGGCCATTTTCCAGGTATCAGGTAATCAAGGTACGTAAAAATGCTTACGAACCTCACTTAAATTCGGATGGCTGATTTTTACGTTATATGTTACAGAATATCGTTAAAAATCTATCATCAATAGAAGTCAAATCAGCGGTAGAAAGATGCATATCTCCATAGTAATTTTGACATTTTCAACTGCTGAACTCAGCGAATGAGATTCAAAAATCGCACTCCAGGTATGCACACGATCATAGTACATACTAACGCTACTCAATATTACACATTTTGTTCATCAGAAAATAAGTGACGTCTGGCGGCCTTGGGATCTTGATCTATAATGGCCGGTTCACACAGAGGCGGTTTTGCGGGAAAGCGGGCCGGCGGCGGTTTTGCGGAAAGCGAAGGCGTTCCGGAGCCTGCCACACAGGGTCCGCGCGGCGCGGTAGCGGCGCGGAGGCGGCCGGTATGACATCCAAAGCGGCGGCGGGGCGGCGCCGCTTTTTTTTTAACGGCTCTGGAATTGATGACTGAATTTTTTTGTTTCTCAACCGATTGCTTCCAAAATCGATATCTGGCGGTCCGCGTGGACTCCGAACACGAATCCGATGTCAGATTTGAGAAAAATGGCCGCCATCTTGAACTTTTTTGATTCTCAACCGATTGCTTCCAAAATCGATATCTGGCGGTCCGCGTGGACTCCGAACACGAATCCGAAGTCAGATTTGAGAAAAGTGGCCGCCATCTTGAACTTTTTTGTTTCTCAACCGATTGCTTCCAAAATCGATATCTGGGGGTCCGCGTGGACTCCAAACGCGAATCCGATGTCAGATTTGAGAAAAGTGGCCGCCATCTTGAACTTTTTTGTTTCTCAACCGGTTGCTTCCAAAATCGATATCTGGGGGTCTGCGTGGACTCCGAACACGAATCCGATGTCAGATTTGAGAAAAACGGCCGCCATCATGAACTTTTTTGTTTCTCAACCGATTGCTTTCAAAATCGATATCTGAGGGTCCGCATGGACTCCGAACACGAATCCGATGTTAGATTTGAGAAAAGTGGCCGCCATCTTGAACTTTTTTGTTTCTCAACCGGTTGCTTCCAAAATCGATATCTGGGGGTCTGCGTGGACTCCGAACACGAATCCGATGTCAGATTTGAGAAAAACGGCCGCCATCTTGAACTTTTTTGATTCTCAACCGATTGCTTCCAAAATCGATATCTGGCGGTCCGCGTGGACTCCGAACACGAATCCGAAGTCAGATTTGAGAAAAGTGGCCGCCATCTTGAACTTTTTTGTTTCTCAACCGATTGCTTCCAAAATCGATATCTGGGGGTCCGCGTGGACTCCAAACGCGAATCCGATGTCAGATTTGAGAAAAGTGGCCGCCATCTTGAACTTTTTTGTTTCTCAACCGGTTGCTTCCAAAATCGATATCTGGGCGTCTGCGTGGACTCCGAACACGAATCCGATGTCAGATTTGAGAAAAACGGCCGCCATCTTGAACTTTTTTGTTTCTCAACCGATTGCTTTCAAAATCGATATCTAAGGGTCCGCATGGACTCCGAACACGAATCCGATGTTAGATTTGAGAAAAGTGGCCGCCGTCTTGAACTTTTTTGTTTCTCAACCGATTACTTCCAAAATCGATATCTGGGGGTCCGCGTGGACTCCGAACACGAATCCGATGTCAGATTTGAGAAAAGTGGGCGCCATCTTGAACTTTTTTGTTTCTCAACCGGTTGCTTCCAAAATCGATATCTGGGGGTCTGCGTGGACTCCGAACACGAATCCGAAGTCAGATTTGAGAAAAGTGGCCGCCATCTTGAACTTTTTTGTTTCTCAACCGATTGCTTCCAAAATCGATATCTGGGGGTCCGCGTGGACTCCAAACGCGAATCCGATGTCAGATTTGAGAAAAGTGGCCGCCATCTTGAACTTTTTTGTTTCTCAACCGGTTGCTTCCAAAATCGATATCTGGGGGTCTGCGTGGACTCCGAACACGAATCCGATGTCAGATTTGAGAAAAACGGCCGCCATCTTGAACTTTTTTGATTCTCAACCGATTGCTTCCAAAATCGATATCTGGCGGTCCGCGTGGACTCCGAACACGAATCCGAAGTCAGATTTGAGAAAAGTGGCCGCCATCTTGAACTTTTTTGTTTCTCAACCGATTGCTTCCAAAATCGATATCTGGGGGTCCGCGTGGACTCCAAACGCGAATCCGATGTCAGATTTGAGAAAAGTGGCCGCCATCTTGAACTTTTTTGTTTCTCAACCGGTTGCTTCCAAAATCGATATCTGGGGGTCTGCGTGGACTCCGAACACGAATCCGATGTCAGATTTGAGAAAAACGGCCGCCATCTTGAACTTTTTTGTTTCTCAACCGATTGCTTTCAAAATCGATATCTAAGGCGGTGTCCTATTGCCATCGCACGCGCGATGGTGCGATGCGATCTCATCGCGCGATGAAACCGATCGCGCGATCAAAAAACGTGTGTCCTAATTTGGTGCGATGCGATCGATGCGATCGATCACCCTCCCTTGCTTCGTGTACCTGCACTCAGCGGGACCCCGTGTCCTAGAACGATGCGAGTATGTATGGGATTTAGTTCCGAATTTGTTCTATCGAATTCAATTAGAAATAAAAAAAAATCCGTCAAAATGGAAGAATTAGATCCAGAGCCACCAACGGTCTAGGGCCTAAACGTATTATAATTATAGGAAAGCTGGATTCAGTCTAGCTCGAAAATAGACGCCAAAGTACATCATTTAGCCTCGGTCTTATGACTCAAAGCGGTCACTGATTTTTTTTACAGCGGTAAGACAATCGCGAAAAAATGGGGTCTGGGCCTAAATATATAGGATACGAACTGGACGCATTTTAAGAAAGAGCCCTCTTAGGAGAACACCACAGCAGATTTAGTTATTCTCAAATCGGTCACCGTTCAAAATCAGACTGGGGTTGAAAATAAAAAAAAATAGGTCTTAGGCATAAACATATAGGAAATGTGAAACCAACTTGGATCGAAAGAACACACTTTACCCATCACGAAAAACCCGGTCTTACATGGCGGATCGGTCACCTTTCCAGAATCAGACCACTTTTATAATATAACAAAAATGACAGATATCTCGACAATGGTAAGTGATAGAAAAAAATTTGTTATGAACAAAATTGTTGGAAATTTAATGGTCTTCACGCTTGTATAAACTTTGTTTACAATCCTATGCATAGGAGACGAGATATTTGTAAAAACTGAATAATTAAAATAGTAACAGACAGATATATCGACAACGGTTGATGATAGGAAAAGTTTTTGAAAAATAAAATTGTAGATAATGTTATGTTCTACAAGTTTACAACTTTGTTCACGATTTGAAGCATACGAAAAGAGATATTTGCAAAACCGAATAAATTAAAATAGTAATAGACCGATATCTAGAAAACGGTTCATGATAGAAAAAGTTTATCTGAAAAACAATTATAGACAATGTTATGTTCTACAAGTTTTGTTCTAACTTTGTTCACGATTTAATGCATACGAAAAGAGATATTTGCAAAAACGAATTAATTAAATAGTAATAGACAGATATCTCGAAATTTTTTGATGATAGGAATAGTTTGTGCAGCATACAATTGTAGATAATATTATGTAGTACAAGTTTTGTTATAACTTTGTTCACGATTTGATGCATACGAAACGAGATATTTGCAAAAACGAATTAATTAAATAGTAATAGACAGATATCTCGAAAATTGTTGATGATAGGAATAGTTTGTGTAGCATACAATTCTAGATAATGTTATGTACTACAAGTTTTGTCATAATTTTGTTCACGATTTGATGCATACGAAACGAGATATTTGCAAAAAATTATTAATTAAAATAGTAATAGACAGATATCTCGAAAACGGTTCTTGATAGAAAAAGTTAATCAGAAAAACAATTGTAGACAATATTATGTTTTACAAGTTTTGTAATAACTTTGTTCACGATTTGAAGCATACGAAAAGAGAAATTTGCAAAAACGAATAAATTAAAATAGTAATAGACAGATATCTCGAAAATTGTTGATGATAGGAATAGTTTGTGAAGAATACAATTCTAGATAATGTTACGTACTACAAGTTTTGTCATAATTTTGTTCACGATTTGATGCATACGAAACGAGATATTTGCAAAAACGAATTAATTAAATAGTAATAGACAGATATCTCGAAAATTGTTGATGATAGGAATAGTTTGTGTAGCATACAATTCTAGATAATGTTATGTACTACAAGTTTTGTCATAATTTTGTTCACGATTTGATGCATACGAAACGAGATATTTGCAAAAAATTATTAATTAAAATAGTAATAGACAGATATCTCGAAAACGGTTCTTGATAGAAAAAGTTAATCAGAAAAACAATTGTAGACAATATTATGTTTTACAAGTTTTGTAATAACTTTGTTCACGATTTGAAGCATACGAAAAGAGAAATTTGCAAAAACGAATAAATTAAAATAGTAATAGACAGATATCTCGAAAATTGTTGATGATAGGAATAGTTTGTGAAGAATACAATTCTAGATAATGTTACGTACTACAAGTTTTGTCATAATTTTGTTCACGATTTGATGCATACGAAACGAGATATTTGCAAAAACGAATTAATTAAAATAGTAATAGACAGATATCTCGACAACGGTTGATGATAGAAAAAGTTTCTTTTTGATACAATTATAGCTAATGTTATGTTCTACATGTTTTGTTTTAACTTTGTTCACGATTTGATGCATACGAAAAGAGATATTTGCAAAAACGAATTAATTAAAATAGTAATAGACAGATATCTCGAAAATTGTTGATCATAGGAAAAGTTTGTTACGCATAAAATTGTAGATAATGTTATGTTCTACAAGTTTTGTACTAACTTTATTCACGATTTCAAGCATACTAAAAGAGATATTTGCAAAAACGAATAAATTAAAATAGTAATAGACAGATATCTCGAAAATTATTGATGATAGAAAAAGTTTCTTAAAAATACAATTATAGACAATGTTATGTTCTACAAGTTTTGTTCTAACTTTGTTCACGATTTGATGCATACGAAAAGAGATATTTGCAAAAACGAATTAATTAAATAGTAATAGACAGATATCTCGAAAATTGTTGATGATAGGAAAAGTTTGTGTAGCATACAATTGTAGATAATGTTATGTACTACAGGTTTTGTTATAACTTTATTCACGATTTGATGCATACGAAATGAGATATTTGCAAAAACGAATTAATTAAAATAGTAATAGACAGATATCTCGACAACGGTTGATGATAGAAAAAGTTTCTCAAAGATACAGTTGTAGACAATGTTATGTTCTAGAAGTTTTGTAATAACTTTATTCACGATTTGATGCATACGAAACGAGATATTTGCAAAAAATTATTAATTAAAATAGTAATAGACAGATATCTCGACAACGGTTGATGATGGAAAAAGTTTGTCCATGATACAATTGTAGACAATGTTATGTTCTTACTTGTACAACAGTGCTTGATTATTTTAATAAAACAACTTGAGTTTAATTATTAAGGCCAAAGGTTTTATTTCTCACCTTTATCAAACTTCGATAAAACAAAATATTAATTTTCTTATAGATTCGAACGTAAAAGTCAAACTGAAATATTATTTTTTAACTTTTTTACTTTGAAGTCGGTTTTCGTTTTTTGTTGTTGTTGAAACTCGAATTCTAGTCGTAAAGACCAAAAAAAATCTTTGCCTATGCCATTCTCCCATTTTGACGGAACACATTTTATTTCTAATTGGATTCGATAGAACAAATTCTAATCAAATTAAAGATTGAAAAATTAAGTCTCGAGCCGGACTTGAACCCGCACCCTTCCAAACCGGGGAAGTGCGTTATCCAAAGGCTGTAATATGTTTGAAATCAATAATATTTGAAATTAGAACAAATTCTATAGAACAAGTTCTAGGACACGGGGTCCCGCTGAGTGTAGGTACACCCTTGCCTCGTCGCGCTCCTCGATCGCGCGATCGAAATTAGGACAGTCAATACTGATTCCTATGTTTGATCGCACGATCGCACGATCGTGCGTCGAAAATAGAACAATTCGAACGCATCGCATGATCGCGCGATCGAAATTAGGACAGTCAATACTGATTCCTATGTTTGATCGCACGATCGCACGATCATTTTCATCGGACGGACGCATGATCGCGCGTGCGATGGCAATAGGACAGCGCCTAAGGCGGTGTCCTATTGCCATCGGACGCGCGATGGTGCGATGCGATCTCATCGCGCGATGAAACCGATCGCGCGATCAAAAAACGTGTGTCCTAATTTGGTGCGATGCGATCGATGCGATCGATCACCCTCCCTTGCTTCGTGTACCTGCACTCAGCGGGACCCCGTGTCCTAGAACGATGCGAGTATGTATGGGATTTAGTTCCGAATTTGTTCTATCGGATTCAATTAGAAATAAAAAAAAAACCGTCAAAATGGAAGAATTAGATCCAGAGCCACCAACGGTCTAGGGCCTAAACGTATTATAATTATAGGAAAGCTGGATTCAGCCTAGCTCGAAAATAGACGCCAAAGTACATCATTTAGCCTCGGTCTTATGACTCAAAGCGGTCACTGATTTTTTTTACAGCGGTAAGACAATCGCGAAAAAATTGGGTCTGGGCCTAAATATATAGGAAACGAACTGGACGCATTTTAAGAAAGAGCCCTCTTAGGAGAACACCACAGCAGATTTAGTTATTCTCAAATCGGTCACCGTTCAAAATCAGACTGGGGTTGAAAATAAAAAAAAATAGGTCTTAGGCCTAAACATATAGGAAATGTGAAACCAACTTGGATCGAAAGAACACACTTTACCCATCACGAAAAACCCGGTCTTACATGGCGGAACGGTCACCTTTCCAGAATCAGACCACTTTTATAATATAACAAAAATGACAGATATCTCGACAATGGTAAGTGATAGAAAAAAATTTGTTATGAACAAAATTGTTGGAAATTTAATGGTCTTCACGCTTGTACAAACTTTGTTTACAATCCTATGCATAGGAGACGAGATATTTGTAAAAACTGAATAATAAAAATAGTAACAGACAGATATATCGACAACGGTTGATGATAGGAAAAGTTTTTGTAGAATAAAATTGTAGATAATGTTATGTTCTACAAGTTTACAACTTTGTTCACGATTTGAAGCATACGAAAAGAGATACTTGCAAAACCGAATAAATTAAAATAGTAATAGACCGATATCTAGAAAACGGTTCATGATAGAAAAAGTTTATCTGAAAAACAATTATAGACAATGTTATGTTCTACAAGTTTTGTTCTAACTTTGTTCACGATTTAATGCATACGAAAAGAGATATTTGCAAAAACGAATTAATTAAATAGTAATAGACAGATATCTCGAAATTTTTTGATCATAGGAATAGTTTGTGAAGCATACAATTGTAGATAATATTATGTACTACAAGTTTTGTTATAACTTTGTTCACGATTTCATCCATGCGAAACGAGATATTTGCAAAAAATAATTAATTAGAATAGTAATAGACAGATATATCGACAACGGTTGATGATAGGAAAAGTTTTTGTAGAATAAAATTGTAGATAATGTTATGTTCTACAAGTTTACAACTTTGTTCACGATTTGAAGCATACGAAAAGAGATACTTGCAAAACCGAATAAATTAAAATAGTAATAGACCGATATCTAGAAAACGGTTCATGATAGAAAAAGTTTATCTGAAAAACAATTATAGACAATGTTATGTTCTACAAGTTTTGTTCTAACTTTGTTCACGATTTAATGCATACGAAAAGAGATATTTGCAAAAACGAATTAATTAAATAGTAATAGACAGATATCTCGAAATTTTTTGATCATAGGAATAGTTTGTGAAGCATACAATCATAGAAAATATTATGTTCTACATGTTTTGTTTTAACTTTGTTCACGATTTGATGCATACGAAAAGAGATATTTGCAAAAATGAATTAATTAAAATAGTAATAGACAGATATCTCGAAAATTGTTGATCATAGGAAAAGTTTGTTAAGCACAAAATTGTAGATAATGTTATTTTCTACAAGTTTTGTAATAACTTTATTCACGATTTCAAGCATACGAAAAGAGATATTTGCCAAAACGAATAAATTAAAATAGTAATAGACAGATATCTAGAAAATTGTTGATGATAGGAATAGTTTTTGTAGATAATGTTATGAACTACAAGTTTTGTTATAACTTTATTCACGATTTGATGAATACGAAACGAGATATTTGCAAAAAATTATTAATTAAAATAGGAATAGACAGATATCTCGACAACGGTTGATGATAGAAATAGTTTGTCCATGATACAATTGTAGACAATGTTATGTTCTACTTATGTTCTTACTTGTACAACAGTGGTTGATTATTTTAATAAAACAACTTGAGTTTAATTATTAAGGCCAAAGGTTTTATTTCTCACCTTTATCAAACTTCGATAAAACAAAATATTAATTTTCTTATAGATTCGAACGTAAAAGTCAAACTGAAATATTATTTTTAACTTTTTTACTTTGAAGTCGGTTTTCATTTTTTTGTTGTTGTTGAAACTCGAATTCTAGTCGTAAAGACCAAAAACAATCTTTGCCTATGCCATTCTCCCATTTTGACGGAACACATTTTATTTCTAATTGGATTCGATAGAACAAATTCTAATCAAATTAAAGATTGAAAAATTCAGTCTCGAGCCGGACTTGAACCCGCACCCTTCCAAACCGGGGAAGTGCGTTATCCAAAGGCTGTAATATGTTTGAAATCAATAATATTTGAAATTAGAACAAATTCTATAGAACAAGTTCTAGGACACGGGGTCCCGCTGAGTGTAGGTACACCCTTGCCTCGTCGCGCTCCTCGATCGCGCGATCGAAATTAGGACAGTCAATACTGATTCCTATGTTTGATCGCACGATCGCACGATCGTGCGTCGAAAATAGAACAATTCGAACGCATCGCATGATCGCGCGATCGAAATTAGGACAGTCAATACTGATTCCTATGTTTGATCGCACGATCGCACGATCATTTTCATCGGACGGACGCATGATCGTGCGTGCGATGGCAATAGGACAGCGCCTAAGGGTCCGCATGGACTCCGAACACGAATCCGATGTTAGATTTGAGAAAAGTGGCCGCCGTCTTGAACTTTTTTGTTTCTCAACCGATTACTTCCAAAATCGATATCTGGGGGTCCGCGTGGACTCCGAACACGAATCCGATGTCAGATTTGAGAAAAGTGGGCGCCATCTTGAACTTTTTTGTTTCTCAACCGGTTGCTTCCAAAATCGATATCTGGGGGTCTGCGTGGACTCCGAACACGAATCCGAAGTCAGATTTGAGAAAAGTGGCCGCCATCTTGAACTTTTTTGTTTCTCAACCGATTGCTTCCAAAATCGATATCTGGGGGTCCGCGTGGACTCCAAACGCGAATCCGATGTCAGATTTGAGAAAAGTGGCCGCCATCTTGAACTTTTTTGTTTCTCAACCGGTTGCTTCCAAAATCGATATCTGGGGGTCTGCGTGGACTCCGAACACGAATCCGATGTCAGATTTGAGAAAAAAGGCCGCCATCTTGAACTTTTTTGTTTCTCAACCGATTGCTTTCAAAATCGATATCTGAGGGTCCGCATGGACTCCGAACACGAATCCGATGTTAGATTTAAGAAAAGTGGCCGCCATCTTGAACTTTTTTGTTTCTCAACCGATTACTTCCAAAATCGATATCTGGAGGTCCGCGTGGACTCTGAACACGAATCCTATGACAGATTTGAGAAAAGTGGCCGCCATCTTGAACTTTTTTGTTTCTCAACCGATTACTTCTAAAATCGATATCTGGGGGTCCGCGTGGACTCCAAACACGAATCCGATGTCAGATTTGAGAAAAGTGGCTGCCATCTTGAACTTTTTTGTTTCTCAACCGATTGCTTCCAAAATCGATATCTGAAGGTCCGCGTGAACTCCAAACACGAATCCGATGTCAGATTTGAGAAAAGTGGGCGCCATCTTGAACTTTTTTGTTTCTCAACCGTTTGCTTCCAAAATCGATGCCTGAGGGTCCGCGTGGAATCCGAACACGAATCTGATGTCAGATTTGAGAAGTTATCAGTTAGTCAGTTATTGATTTTGGAAGCAATCGGTTGAGAAACAAAAAAGTTCAAGATGGCGGCCACTTTTCTCAAATCTGACATCGGATTCGTGTTTGGAGTCCACGCAGACCCCCAGATATCTATTTTGGAAGCAATCGGTTAACAAAAAAGTTCAAGATGGCAGCCACTTTTCTTAAATCTGACATCGGATTCGTGTTCGGAGTCTACGCGGACCCCCAGATATCGATTTTGGAAGCAATCGGTTGAGAAACAAAAAAGTTCAAGATGGCGGCCACTTTTCTCAAATCTGACATCGGATTCGTGTTCGGAGTCCACGCGGACCCCCAGATATCGATTTTGGAAGCAATCGGTTGAGAAACAAAAAAGTTCAAGATGGCGGCCACTTTTCTCAAATCTGACATCGGATTCGTGTTCGGAGTCCACGCGGACCCCCAGATATCGATTTTGGAAGCAATCGGTTGAGAAACAAAAAAGTTCAAGATGGCGGCCACTTTTCTCAAATCTGACATCGGATTCGTGTTCGGAGTCCAGGTGGAGCCCCAGATATCGATTTTGGAAGCAATCGGTTGAGAAACAAAAAAGTTCAAGATGGCGGCCACTTTTCTCAAATCTGACATCGGATTCGTGTTCGAAGTCCACGCGGACCCCAGATATCGATTTTGGAAGCAATCGGTTTAGAAACAAAAAAGTTCAAGATGGCGGACACTTTTCTCAAATCTGACATCGGATTCGTGTTCGGAGTCCACGCGGACCCCCAGATATCGATTTTGGAAGCAATCGGTTGAGAAACAAAAAAGTTCAAGATGGCGGCCACTTTTCTCAAATCTGACATCGGATTCGTGTTCGGAGTCCACGCGGACCCCCAGATATCGATTTTGGAAGCAATCGGTTGAGAAAAATAAGTTCAAGATGGCGGCCACTGTTCTGAACTCTGACATCGGATTCGTGTTCGGAGTCCAGGTGGAGCCCCAGATATCGATTTTGGAAGCAATCGGTTGAGAAACAAAAAAGTTCAAGATGGCGGCCACTGTTCTCAACTCTGACATCGGATTCGTGTTCGGAGTCCACGCGGACCCCCAGATATCGATTTTGGAAGCAATCGGTTGAGAAACAAACAAGTTCAAGATGGCGGCCACTGTTCTCAACTCTGACATCGGATTCGTGTTCGGAGTCCACGTAGACCCCCAGATATCGATTTTGGAAGCAATCGGTTGAGAATCAAAAAGTTAGAGATGGCGGCCATTTTTCTCAAATCTGACATCGGATTCGTGTTCGGAGTCCACGCGGACCCCCAGATATCGATTTTGGAAGCAATCGGTTGAGAAACAAAAAAGTTCAAGATGGCGGCCACTTTTCTCAAATCTGACATCGGATTCGTGTTCGGAGTCCACGCGGACCCCCAGATATAGATTTTGGAAGTAATCGGTTGAGAATCAAAAAAGTTCAAGATGGCGGCCACTTTTCTCAAATCTAACATCGGATTCGTGTTCGGAGTCCATGCGGACCCTCAGATATCGATTTTGAAAGCAATCGGTTGAGAAACAAAAAAGTTCAAGATGGCGGCCATTTTTCTCAAATCTGACATCGGATTCGTGTTTGGAGTCCACGCAGACCCCCAGATATCGATTTTGGAAGCAATCGGTTGAGAAACAAAAAAGTTCAAGATGGCGGCCACTTTTCTCAAATCTGACATCGGATTCGTGTTCGGAGTCCACGCGGACCCCCAGATAACGATTTTGGGAGCAATCGGCTAAGAAACAAAAAAGTTCAAGATGGCGGCCACTTTTCTCAAATCTAACATCAGATTCGTGTTCGGAGTCCATGCGGACCCTCAGATATCGATTTTGAAAGCAATCGGTTGAGAAACAAAAAAGTTCAAGATGGCGGCCATTTTTCTCAAATCTGACATCGGATTCGTGTTTGGAGTCCACGCAGACCCCCAGATATCGATTTTGGAAGCAATCGGTTGAGAAACAAAAAAGTTCAAGATGGCGGCCACTTTTCTCAAATCTGACATCGGATTCGTGTTCGGAGTCCACGCGGACCCCCAGATATCGATTTTGGAAGCAATCGGTTGAGAAACAAAAAAGTTCAAGATGGCGGCCACTTTTCTCAAATCTGACATCGGATTCGTGTTCGGAGTCCACGCGGACCCCCAGATATCGATTTTGGAAGCAATCGGTTGAGAAAAATAAGTTCAAGATGGCGGCCACTGTTCTGAACTCTGACATCGGATTCGTGTTCGGAGTCCAGGTGGAGCCCCAGATATCGATTTTGGAAGCAATCGGTTGAGAAACAAAAAAGTTCAAGATGGCGGCCACTGTTCTCAACTCTGACATCGGATTCGTGTTCGGAGTCCACGCGGACCCCCAGATATCGATTTTGGAAGCAATCGGTTGAGAAACAAACAAGTTCAAGATGGCGGCCACTGTTCTCAACTCTGACATCGGATTCGTGTTCGGAGTCCACGTGGACCCCCAGATATCGATTTTGGAAGCAATCGGTTGAGAATCAAAAAGTTAGAGATGGCGGCCATTTTTCTCAAATCTGACATCGGATTCGTGTTCGGAGTCCACGCGGACCCCCAGATATCGATTTTGGAAGCAATCGGTTGAGAAACAAAAAAGTTCAAGATGGCGGCCTTTTTTCTCAAATCTGACATCGGATTCGTGTTTGGAGTCCACGCAGACCCCCAGATATCGATTTTGAAGCAATCGGTTGAGAAACAAAAAAGTTCAAGATGGCGGCCACTTTTCTCAAATCTGACATCGGATTCGTGTTCGGAGTCCACGCGGACCCCCAGATAACGATTTTGGGAGCAATCGGCTAAGAAACAAAAAAGTTCAAGATGGCGGCCACTTTTCTCAAATCTAACATCAGATTTGTGTTTGGAGTCCACGCGGACCCTCAGTTATCGATTTTGGAAGCATCGGTTTAGATAGAAAAAAGTTCGTAACGTTCTATAACAAAAGGAAAATAAAATAATACTAGTGGCACAAAAGGACTAGAATCCAGTGCCGTAAAGCGATTTATTAAAAAAAATCGTGGAAAAATACAAAATGACAGTGCGGTAAATACCGCTAGGGATCCGCAAAAAATCAAAAGTATCGATACTTACTCGATACTGGTATCGCAGAAGAAAGTATCGATACCGATAAAAGTATCGAACCAAAAGAATCGATACTACTCAGTATCGAGTACTTTTTGATCACCTTAGAAACTGTAAATAATCGCAAAAAAAATGGAATAAACAAGCACATACTCAATCTATTATTATTTATTTTAAAAACATACAAAATTACCATTATAATTATCATTTAAGAATCATTATATCAATTAAAATAATCAAATGGACTTTTATGTCGGAGAGCAGAGAGCAGGGGAAAATATTAGTGTTTTAAAAATACTGATTTAGAGTGCATGTAAGTACAGTACTCTTTTGCATAGTAAAAACTAAAATTAATTTTTAAATCCCCAATCTTCTTCGATGCAATCAGACTTATAAAGTAATTTGTCGATACATACGCGATAACGCAACCCAGTGAGCCGGTTCCGAGTCGCTGTCACCGTCGCTCCAGCTTTCGAAAAAAGCCTTTCAGATGGGGCTGAAGTGCCTGGTATTAACAAATACTGACTTTCCAAACCATATAATTTTGGAAAAACTGCTTTCTGAAGGGCGATTTTTGAAAATCATACGAGCGACTTGGCAGTAGAAAGATGCATAATCTCCATAGTAATTTTGACATTTTCTACTGCCAAGTCGCTCGTATGATTTTCAAAAATCGCACTTCAGCTCACTCCAATGATTAAATGGTTCAGACTTCCTAGAGGACATCGTTACACGTCCGAAAAAGAAATGGTGACTGCGTAAAACTACACTAGCGAGGTGAGGAGACAAAAGTATCGAGTATGTGAAAAAGTATCGATACCTAGTAAAGTATCGGAATCAAAGTATCGAGTACAAAAATACTTGGTATCGAAGAGAAAGTATCGATACTACTCAGGTATCGATGCTTTTTGCGGATCCCTAAATACCGCCTCCGGACCGCGACGCGCCGCCTCCGCTCTGTGTGACACCTCGCATTGACTACAATGGAATACAGCGGCCGCGGCCGCCTCCGCGCCGCCTCCGGCCCCGCGCCGCCGCCGCCTGTGTTCTGCGCGGTACCGGGCGTACCGCGCCGCTCCCGGCCCGGTTTTCTGTGTGGCAGGGTGCATATAAACTCGTACATTACAACAATCCCGCCTCCGGACCGCCTCCGGAACCGCTTTCTGTGTGAACCGGCCTTAACAGTTGTATAAGTACCTTCGCTCCTGCACGCATATACATCTGGAGCGAGCTCGAAAATACTTCTGAGTTTTGGCTAGAATTTTACTAGATGATGTTGCCTACTATTATTTATTTATTTAGTTCTTCAATACTTTCCATTTTTCTAAGGGAGATGGGCTTTCTTAGGTGGGCGTCGCCCACGTCTCCATAGCTAGCTACATCAATGCTTAAGTACAGTCGACTATATTCCCCGAGGGGGTAGTCAGGAGACATTCTGATACAGATTTCTGATATTCTTCTATTTAACTGTTATTATTTAGGAAATAATCGTATTCTCTTACCTTTATAACGCGTGTTCTACAACCTCCTTAAAAATCCCAAGCCAAATTCTGGTTACGGGAAGCCTTAGGAAAATGAATTTTTGGATTTGAGACTTGCTATTCTACTGGAGCGGTAGCTATGAGCTGGGTGGCCGGTTGCCCCCTCAGGGAAAATCTCTAGCTACGCCGCAAATACAGGGTGTCCCAGAAATGGTGAATCAAAATGCTATGGGAGGCAGCTTGACTAATGTCCTATCCATAAAAAATATTAAAAAAAATAAAACGCACATGACCATAAAAAAAAAAAGAATATCCAAAAAAACGGGAAAATCATCAAATTTTTCTAAGTTTCCAGCTCTAATTATCGCGTTTTGGGATAATTTGTAATTTTTTTCTGCCAATATTAATTGTTAGAGGTTGCTTCGACTGATTGTTAACATTTTACAAAAAAAAATGTCTGCACTTAGAGCACAGACCACTTAGTTTAATTGTTTTTTCTGAACCGAAAAATTTTCTTGCTATTTTAACCAGCTGTAGTATAAAAAAAATGTATGGGACTTGTGCGGCAAACTACTTCAAAAAGTTGCCTATTTAATGACGATTTTAAAATGATACGAATCACTGAATTTACTTTACAAAATTGGGAGATATTAATTTTCTTGTGTGCTAGGGTGAAATTTGTGCAATTTATTCTTTACTTTTTAATTCATTTTCCACTTCTAATCCGTTGCTTCTAAGGTTAGAATTGGCTAAAAAAGTTGTTTCAATACCCGGTAGTAATGGCACGGTTTTTTAGAATCCCGGTTTTTCAAAATCCCGGTGTTTTAAAAACCCGATTTTTTTTAAATCCCGTTTGTTTAAAATCCCGTTTTTTTAAGAATCCCGGTTTTTTAAATTCCCGGGATTCCCAAAAAACTGGGAATTTAAAAAACCGGGATTTTAAAACACCAGGATTCCCAAAAAACCGGGATTCCCAAAAAACCGGGATTTTAAAACACCGGGATTCCCAAAAAACCGGGATTTTAAAACACCGGGATTCCCAAAAAACCGGGAATTTAAAAAAAACCGGGATTCCTAAAAAAACCGGGATTTTAAACAACCGGGATTTTAAAACACCGGGATTTTGAAAAACCGGGATTCTAAAAAACCGTGCCATTACTACCGGGTATTGAAACAACTTTTTTAGAAAATTCTAACCTTAGAAGCAACGGATTAGAAGTGGAAAATGAATTAAAAAGTAAAGAATAAATTGCACAAATTTCACCCTAGCACACAAGAAAATTAATATCTCCCAATTTTGTAAAGTAAATTCAGTGATTCGTATCATTTTAAAATCGTCATTAAATAGGCAACTTTTTGAAGTAGTTTGCCGCACAAGTCCCATACATTTTTTTTATACTACAGCTGGTTAAAATAGCAAGAAAATTTTTCGGTTCAGAAAAAACAATTAAACTAAGTGGTCTGTGCTCGAAGTGCAGACATTTTTTTTTGTAAAATGTTAACAATCAGTCGAAGCAACCTCTAACAATTAATATTTGCAGAAAAAAATTACAAATTATCCCAAAACGCGATAATTAGAGCTGGAAACTTAGAAAAATTTGATGATTTTCCCGTTTTTTTGGATATTCTTTTTTTTTTATGGTCATGTGCGTTTTATTTTTTTTAATATTTTTTATGGATAGGACATTAGTCAAGCTGCCTCCCATAGCAGTTTGATTCACCATTTCTGGGACACCCTGTATATCGTAGCAAACAAGGTGGTCAAATATTTCTAAACAGTTCTAATTTTCAATAATTTCTTTACTTATTACCAATCAAAAATACATACATTATGACCGCCGTCCTAAATGGCTTTTAGGTTTCTTAAAAAAGGCTGGGTCCAAATCTGCCATTCTTCTTTGGCACACAGAATTTATTCTTGATCAAAAGAGGACTTTTTAATTAACTGCGGGCAATAACTGTTCTAGTCTCGTATACAAAAATCTAGTTCACTAAAATCACAAGGTACTATAAAGCCATAAAGCTACTATAATTACAAGCGCTAAAATGGTAAAGATTCTGTAAACCCTGAAAAGGATATGTTGGGGATGTGAGTTTAAGGTAATTTTAAATCAAAACCAGCTTAAATAATGTCAAATTTTAATTAAAATATATACTTACCATAAACAAAAATGCCGTAAGTTAGGAATGAGAGAACAAAATGGATAAAAGACATTGCCCAATCCCGTTTCCCATAAAAAACTGGCAAATTTGAATTTTATAAGAAATCACACTACAGAAAAAGATAATTTCTATTCAATTGGGAAGCACGATATTCCTCCTATCCTGTGTATAATTCATAAAGATAGTATACTCGTAGTACCTTACAGTAGTAGAGCAAAGCAAGTGACTCGAGTTGTCAAATGAAACCGTTTTTGGACGTCTTCAGGAGATTATCGGCAGGGTAAAAATTCGATTTCTGTGTATAATTCTCAATCTAACGTGCAATCGTGGATCATTTAATGAAATAGTTTTAGTATATTTCACAAAATTATCGACGATTTCACTTTAGGTTCACGATTATTCACAGAAACTGAATTTTTACCAGGACTCTACATCCCATCCGGTTCTATTCCTTCGCGTCACGTATCTCTTTCTATTATACAGTGATGCCGCTAGGTACATCTCACTCTCTCAACTGTCACTGCCTCTATTCGTATAACAACTTTGTGGTATAATTTCAGCTACCATATAAATATTTGTATATTTGTTCTTACCCTTCTTTGTTTTGACCCGAAACGAATACACTACGTCACGTGGGCAATGTCTTTTGTATGAAAATAACTTTTAATCTTGTCAAGGAATGAATGATGTTGATTATGATTATTTGTGGTTGGGCCATTGCAAGCAAGGGTCGTTGTAAAACTGAGACCAGCGCTGGTCCTTTGTGTACCAAGCTCACCCATATTTACTCATAGGACCTCCGAACTTATGGTATTTTCTTTTCATTCTCGGGAATGCAGGTTTTCTCACGATGTTTTCCTTCACCGCCGAGCTAGTAAATAATAAATACAATTGCACATAAATTCCGAAGAACTTAGTGGTTCAGGCCAGGAATCGAACCGCCGAATGAATGATGTTAGTCTTCGTAGCACTCCAGGCTGAGTGTAATGATGTCACTGACGAGGCAGTCCGCGGGCTGCAAGTAAAGAGGCAAGGTTAGTTTAATATGCTGGGTCCATGCCCAAATATCACTTTAACTTAATGCTACGAATAAGAATGTAACGGAGCACCCTTTCAGCGCACGCGCCTGAATGCTCCGCTATCATAAATGGTAACCTTCTACTGGAGATGGGGTACCTAGAGGGTTGCAAAATGAAAGGTGGTAGGTACAAATAATAGACTCTTTAATAGTTCTCTCTTACAAAACATAACTTGGCTATTCTAGCCTAAAACTAAACCTATCTAAGGGTATTTCTTGTACCCTAGGGTGGAATGAGTTCCTACCCTTATATCTGAGCTATAATCCGAACCGCGAAGGGGTTGGGGGGCTGAAGGGGGAAGTCCCTAGCGATTTCCCGCCTGAAGCCCTATCCGACCACTCGGGTTTCCCAAGCCGTCAGACGATGGGACTACAGGGAGAGGGTGTCTTCCTGAAAACCCTATCCGACCACTCGGGTGTCCCAAGCCGTCAGACGATATGATTTTCAGGAAGGGTTCCGTAGCTATTCCCACTGAAATCCTATCCGACCGCTCGGGTTTCCCGAGCCGCCAGCCGATAGGGTTTCAGGGGGTTTTTCAGGGGCTGAAGACTTACCGGACCGCTCGGGGTTCCCGAGCCGCCACACAACAAGGCTTCAGGTGAGGGAGAGGGGAAGGGAGGAGGAAGGCGAGCCGACCCTTCGTACAACTACCAGTTGGCCAGAGATAGACTGCTCGAGGGCTCCCGAGCCGCCATGCACCTCTGAACCGACTGAGAGCCGGTCGAAGAGTGACTGCCCGCTACGGTGGCGGGCTGCCTTTTATACTATTCCGAACGGCCGGCCATGATGCGCTTGAAGTTGTGTGGGTCGTCGCCGAGCGTCGTACGCTGCGCTTCTCCTTAGTGTGTGTGCCTTGTGACGCGGTGTCCATAACACCGGCGTTACAAGAATGTATAGAAATGTAAATCAAGCTCAAAAAGTGGCACCAAAAAAACTACACCGTGTTCTAAAGAAGAAGAACGACCACTTCCCATACATTCGTTTACCTGTCAAAATATTTTTTATTTAAGTAGGTAGGTACCTAGTTGAAGTCGTATAATACTCTAATGTTGAAGTATATAGTTAATATAGGAGAACTATAGGTTGATTCCATTCACATCGGTAATAATTTATTTTAATTTGATAATGAGGAATAAATGTTATACACGTTAATAGTTGTCAAATTATTTGACAGGTACAAAGTGAACATCCTTCTTTGTTCCTTAACACGTTGAACGCCGGCGGGTCACAATAACAATAGATTTTCCATTGTTTGTCGGTCTTTTGGCAGTCAAAGCCTTTGTAGTGTACAGCAATAAAGAGTAGTTAATGCGGAAAGCGCCGGTAGCGCCATCTATCGCCTGGTGCGGTCTGTGGTCAATATCTATCGTTCATTCGCTCGGTATTCGTGCACCGACCGCCGTGCTGTGCGGACGTGCGCTAGTCACATTACTAGTGAAGACTATATCTGTGTTTCATTATATACATCAACCTCAACCAACCCTTAGTAGAAATGTGTATTCTACATTGGCGACGACGGGATTCGAAATTCACGTGAGTAAAGTGTTTATCAGTTTGTTGAGGGTTGAAAATTAAAAAATACAAACGGTGCCAACGAAATAAAATCCACCAGTTAAGGACACCCAGTTAAGGAAGCTAAGCGAGTTATTTAAACACAATCGAAGACGGTTTCTACTGGCGTTGCTTTGTTTGTTGCCTAAAAAGTTACACAGTGTTAAAATATATTTCAAAAGAAAAGTAAAAATAGTTTTGTCCCGATTTTAAATCGTTTATTTGGAATTATCTTAATTATCTGGTTTCTGCTAGCATTGCTTTGTTTTTGCCTTTGCCTAGTGATAAAAATATATTTCAAAAGAAAGGAAAAAATATTTTTTTGTCCCGATTTTAAATCGTTTATTTGGAATTATCTACATACTGTATTTCTTTTCCCACATGTCGACCATCAAATGCTGGAGGAAAGAGGAGAGACCAGACAGGAGGAAGGTGTGGGACAACACGGGACGGCGCGGCGCCTAGGATGAACAAATGTACGCCAGCGCCAGCTGTGGACATCAATCTTTAAGGTCACGTAATCATTCCTTATTACTTTAAACGATTGAAAGAATTTATTCAAGTCCGTAGCTCCAGGCTCACTGCCCGTCACACGTGACTGGACGGAGTTCCGATGCACCAGCACCGGAAGCCCCACCAGGGGCAAGGGTGTTCTGGGGTTTCTGAGTCTCTGACTGCTCCTCGGGGAGTGTACTCGTGAGCATATACTAATGCATGCTTGTAGTCCGTCATTATGCCCTAATGGGTATTCAAAATACGCGCATTAACCTCTCGTATGCCGGAAAAGCCAGACACAATAGAAATAAATGGTTTTCATCATGCTGATGCGCGTTCCTGCATACCAAAGGTTAAGAATAGTGTCTTGATTCGAGACAAACAGGATTAGGTAACCAAGATATGCCAAGTGAGTTTATTCCAATAGTGTTTTATACTTATATTGACACATTGTCATTTTTAAGTAATTGTCTTACTTCGTAGTTGTGATGGTCTCTAATAAAAGTTACTTATTACCATTATGCGTACCGAA
The DNA here is from genome assembly GCA_922987775.1 of Agonopterix subpropinquella. NCBI lineage: Eukaryota > Metazoa > Arthropoda > Insecta > Lepidoptera > Depressariidae > Agonopterix > Agonopterix subpropinquella. The sequence goes on along the minus strand of OV277706.1, from coordinate 1,102,422 downwards.
CATTCTACGTATAGAACATTCGGCGTAACCGATGTTCGGCGTAACGAACATTCGACGCCACGAACATTCGGCAAACGAACTTTCGGCGTAACGAACATTCGGTGTAACGAACATTCGGCGTAACGAACATTCGGCGTCACGAACATTTGACGTAACGAACGTTCTGAGTAACGTACATTCGACTTAACGAACATTCGGCGTAACGAACATTTGGCGTAACGAACATTCTGATGTCACAAAAATTTAAGTTGTAATCCAAAGTTTTACGTTTTGAACGTTTTACTTATTGGACATTCTCAGTGTAGGTATGCGAGAACAATAATAATATACAACACTTTCGGAGCTTATTTGGTGGTACTAGTTCATGAAAATATTTCAATTCAAACATCAATAGTACCAACATAATTTCCGATCATCATCATCATCCGATTTGTTACCGGAACTTGTTTGACGTATTCTATACTTTATAGAACTTCAATTCAGTAACCTTACGTTGATCTTATCTTTGCAACATTGTTGTTAATGTCATAATTATGGATATCATTACTCCAGGTGAAACTAATTAGTTTCTTTGGCTATTTGAGCAAGGAATTTTATATTTTAAGGATCAATGTAAATTCAGACAATTATTTACAAAAAGTATTAGAAAATGATTAGGTGATTTCTTATTAAATTTAGTATTTCTGGAAATACCTACTCACATTTTAACAAGAAACACTTCATCTCAGTTGAGAGAAGATTAATAACTATATCATATTCAAGCATCATAACATACATGACCAAACCGATAATACTGGTTAACAATTTTGTTCGCAGATTGTATGTTCCTAGATGTCACAGAAAAACCAGCCTTCAACAGGACGACTGCTAAGGCGCCGATTGAACCATACCTCCTTGCTTTAGTGCTTAATAAAGAGAAAATGTCTCCAATTAATAGCTAAGAGGTTTGAAATGGTCAGGGTGATTACTCTCATATTGTCAGCTTGTAGCTGGTTAATGGTTAGTGCTTTGCCATGTACAACAAACAGTTACAAACAGTACAGTTGGTCATTCAATTGACATTGGCAGCTTTTAGCTGGTCATTCAATTGACATTAGAAACTTGTAGCAGCTCATTCAATTGACATTATCATCTTTCAGCTGGTCATTCAATTGACATAGGCAGCTTTTAGCTGATCATTCAATTGACATTAGAAACTTTTAGCTGGTAATTCAATTGACATTAGCATCTTTCAGCTGGTCATTTAATTGACATTAGCAACTTGTAGCTGGTTATTCAGTCATTCAATTGACATAGGCCGCTTTTAGCTGGTTATTCAATTGGCATTATAAACTTGTAGCTGGTCATTCAATTGACATTAGCATCTTTCAGCTGGTCATTTAATTGACATTAGCATCTTTCAGCTGGTCATTTAATTGACATTAGCAACTTGTAGCTGGTCATTCAATTGACATTAGCAACTTTCAGCTGTTCATTTAATTGACATTAGCAACTTGTAGCTGGTCATTCAATTGACATTTGCAACTTTTAGCTGGGCATCAAATGCTATCAAATTTACTATCAGCAGCTTGTAGTTGGTCATTCAGATGACAAGTCAAATAAATAAAATAATTATTAGCAACTTTCAGCTGGTCATTCAATTGAAAAAAAAACTGTTATTTCATTATCAGCACCTTGTAGTTGGTCATTCAAATGACAAGTCAAATAAATTATTATAAGCAGCTCGTAGTTGGTCATTCAGATGACAAGTCAAATAAGTAATTATTAGCACCTTGTAGTTGGTCATTCCATTGACATTAATATAAGGAATTAATGACTTATTGCTCTTTCTTCTTTGCATAGATAAAATCTGTATCTTACCTAATCACTGCAGGCACTGCACTGTTAATTTATTCATTTGTATGTGTTAAAGTATACTACATTGTACTTGAACCAAATCCGTTAGTTATAAATTCATAATATTTTAAATAAAGAATATAATTTCAGTGCAAGCAAGTCAAAAAACAAAATGATTTGCAGTTCTGTAATAATATTACGCCACGCAATTAAGTTGAAACAACAGTTGCACTTAATTCATGTACATTGTAATTAAAAATATCATTATTTTTTTTAAAGCCTACCAAATGATATAACTGTATGTTTCGTAAAAGGAAAACATTATTAGTGTTTAAATAATAAGTAAGTAACTAATGTTTCAGATACATACCTAAGTATACCTTACATTAGACAATATTTTCATGAGTTTCATGACGTTACATGTAACTAACAACTAATTGCTAAATTGGTTATAGTTTATTTTATTGTTATTGTTATAGAAATGTATGTATGTATAAGGGAAATTAATTATAATAACTTATTCACGGTTGAACGGCAGGAAATATTATGCCAATTTATAAAATTTATTTGGAATACTGCTTTAGTGACTGAATACTTATGTATAGCAGACAAAATAACTCATAGGGTAGACCACCATCAGACCCTTTGCTAAAACAATATTCGTGAGTACCAAGATAGCGGAATCAAATCTCAAGTTTCTAGTCTAGCATACTGTTGTAGTAGGCTAGACTTCTTTTTATTTTTGGTTTTGGACGGAATGACTTACCAAATGGTGAGAGAATGACAAGCTTTTCAACCACAAAAATTTATTCCAATATTAGGAACAATCGAAGCATAGCATACCTAATGGGGTAGAACTTTTTACAGACAAAAGGGGAAATAGATGAATAAGAACGGGCGTTGGCTGAAATTGTGCTCGTGGCATAGAGCCCTAAATGAGAGCGACAGTAATGTGTGGACTCTGATTTTTTACTTGCCCGTAACATTAAATTGTGACTGCGTATTGAATTGCGAATCTTTTGAGTAATTGCAACACCGTCAAAGATCGGCATTAAAGTGGGTCAAAGAACATTTAATTAAATTATTACGATTATTATTTTATTTAGGTATCAGCATTTTATCTGTATAGGTTGAGTAAAATAGTATCTATTTATTAAACGGGTCCATTAAATTGAAACTGCTGATTTCTCAAAACTAGTCTAGTCGACTAAGTAAAGGTAACTACTGTACATAGCTGGTAACAAAAGCGACCTAGTGTACCTTACTTAATATTGTTGTCAGTCAGCGTTATATCAGCATTCATGAAACTGTAAAATTATATGGGTTATAGGACATGCAACTATGAAGTTGTTAGCGAAAGCTAAAATATCATGCAACAATAAAATGATATGGGTTACAGAGCCATGCAACTATCAACTTGTTAGCAAAAGCTAAAGGGTCATGCAAATAAAATAGCTGTGAGTGCTTAATTGCAATGGCTGGCACCCGCCAGAATATTTTGAGTGCATAAGTGTATGTGCTTATCACAGATTCACTCTTTTGTCCTTACCTCCTTAATTTGATAAAACGGAAATGGATACGATCTTGAAGCAGTGACTTTGACTAGTAGTTAGCCAAAATAAATAAATAAGAGATAATAAAGATCTATGGAACGTTATTTTTGTAGGTTTACTTACACCTATCAATAGAAAAATATTTTTACAGGGAAGGGATAGTATAGAACAGAAGTAACAATAACTGAAATGTGTTAATATAATGAGATTGTAATTTCCATAAACATTGTTTATCGTTGAATTTGGTGTTTGACAATTTCAGATCAATATTTGATAAATATCTATTTTCTGTAAACAAATTAGTCTCAATAACTTATTCGTAATTTGTTTAATGTAATAGCATTGATAACAGTCAACACTGTATTGTAAATAAGATTTAAGAGATTAGCTAAACTGTGGAGTTTCTTCCGCCGCTTCTTCTCCACGGGCTATACCTTCCGAAGCGGTGGTAGATTCGAGTAAACGTAAAAAATAAATTAAAACAAGAAAGGGATGTAGTGTACAGCAATAAAGAGTAGTTAATGCGGAAAGCGCCGGTAGCGCCATCTATCGGCTGGTGCGGTCTGTGGTCAATATCTATCGTTCATTCGCTCGGTATTCGTGCACCGACCGCCGTGCTGTGCGGACGTGCGCTAGTCACATTACTAGTGAAGACTATATCTGTGTTTCATTATATACATCAACCTCAACCAACCCTTAGTAGAAATGTGTATTCTACAGCCTTAAAAAGTCTACCTTGCCGCCAAAACTCATACAAAATGTAATTTTTCATTGGGTGCCAAAAATTATGTTGCGTTTGTTTAGAGTTATTCATCCACAGTTATTCTTATTCGTGGCCTTAATGCCACACCCTGGAGGGCGATCGGGCTTATTTAAAACATGAAAGTTCAATCCTTATTCGTGTCCGTATAGTTAGCAGCCTAACCAGCTCATTCGAAAGTTTTGACTAAGCCACGATTTAGAGCCCAAAGCACAGATTTGGCGCTTCTGTATTTTAAAAGATATTAAGAGCAGAATAATTACCGCTCTCACTCGCACTCACTCAGCTCTAAAAAAGCTCTAAATCAATCTCTAGCTAAATAAAAGCTTGTAAAAAAAGTGAAAACAGGAACAGGCATACGTTTTCGCCGCGCGGTAGAAAGAGAGGGGGATATGTCTGACCAATTTTCGATCAGGTCACGTGACGTCACGGTCCTGAATCGAGTTTATAATTTTTTACCCATCCCAAAAAGTGCACAACGCCGCTCAAGAACTCCTCCTTGAGCGATATTACAATGGTCTGGAGGCAGCCCTTCTTGGAGCGGATGTAGGAGGCCACCTTGCCGATGTTGTGTTATTGTTGGTTCTTACCTCGGAACAAATGCCGACGAGAGCATCGGCGCACCCGTAGAACTCCTCCTTGAGCGATATTACAATGGTCTGGAGGCAGCCCTTCTTGGAGCGGATGTAGGAGGCCACCTTGCCGATGTTGTGTTATGGTTGGTTCTCACCTCGGAACAAATGCCGACGAGAGCATCGGCGCACCCGTAGAACTCCTCCTTGAGCGATATTACAATGGACTGGAGGCAGCCCTTCTTGGAGCGGATGTACGGGGCCACCTTGCCGATGTTGTGTTATGGTTGGTTCTTACCTCGGAACAAATGCCGACGAGAGCATCGGCGCACCCGTAGAACTCCTCCTTGAGCGATATTACAATGGTCTGGAGGCAGCCCTTCTTGGAGCGGATGTACGGGGCCACCTTGCCGATGTTGTGTTATGGTTGGTTCTTACCTCGGAACAAATGCCGACGAGAGCATCGGCGCACCCGTAGAACTCCTCCTTGAGGGATATCACAATGGTCTGGAGGCAGCCCTTCTTGGAGCGGATGTAGGAGGCCACCTTGCCGATGTTGAGTTATGGTTGGTTCTTACCTCGGAACAAATGCCGACGAGAGCATCGGCGCACCCGTAGAACTCCTCCTTGAGCGATATCACGATGGTCTGGAGGCAGCCCTTCTTGGAGCGGATGTAGGAGGCCACCTTGCCGATGTTGTGTTATGGTTGGTTCTTACCTCGGAACAAATGCCGACGAGAGCATCGGCGCACCCGTAGAACTCCTCCTTGAGCGATATCACAATGGTCTGGAGGCAGCCCTTCTTGGAGCGGATGTAGGAGGCCACCTTGCCGATGTTGTGTTATGGTTGGTTCTTAGTACCTCGGAACAAATGCCGACGAGAGCATCGGCGCACCCGTAGAACTCCTCCTTGAGCGATATGACAATGGTCTGGAGGCAGCCCTTCTTGGAGCGGATGTAGGAGGCCACCTTGCCGATGTTGGTGTTGTCCAGCGCCGCGTCTATCTCGTCCAGCAGGAAGAACGGCGCCGGCTGGTAGCTGCCGATACACAACATTATATTTTTTACATGTTTTACAGTCACATCTAGTAATGTGCTAATCAGAAAACTCTTGAAACACGGATAAGGCCGTCAGTTGTGTTAAGCAGGACACGCGCTTGCAAAGCCTTGTGCTGCGACTTGCCTGCGCGCGGTCCCGACAAACCGGTTTGATCAACTATTGATCTGTCGTGACCGCTGAGCTTTCACACTTTATTGTTTTTATTTTGTAAGCTTTTACAAACTTCGTCCGCATAAATTATAATTATACCAGATTTTAGTCAGATCATAAGCTATCAAACAAAAAAAGTTTCATCAAAATCGGTTCAGTAGTTTTTGCGTGATGCTCGAACAAACAAACAAAGACACAAACAAACAAACGGACAGACAAAAAGTCCAAAAATTTGTGATTTGGAATCAGGGAAGCCTGAAAACCATATCGAAATCTTCTTTTTGTAAATATCTTCAATATACAGACGCATTTCTGTTACAGTTTTATAATAGTTTAGATTATTATTGCTTATGCTGTGACTGAAGTCTGATTTTATACAGGGTGGCCGGGGAGTTGACGTTCAAACGAAAAATTTAGGTCCGGTATGTCGTGGGGTATCCGAATCACCCCCATGTATGTTCCGCGATTTTTTATAGTTTTCGAGTTATGATGATTTTTCCGATTTTTTGAGGAAACTCGACATGACCGGCTTGAACAACTTCTAAAAAAAAAGTGTAAGACTTTTTAGAGATTCTTTTTTTGCAACTTAATCTTCATGAATTGTGCCTTTATTCATAACGTCATCAGCATCGTAACTTTGATAAAAGTTATGAAAATATTGATCTAAAGTTAAAAATTTGCGATCCGTGAATTATGACTAAATTTTCAACTTTAAATTAAAACTCTAAACAGGTGACCTTATGATTTTTTAGCCAATCCCAAAAATGCGCCCAACTCTCAGCTTTCATAATCATAAATAAAAAGTAGTACTTAAGAGGGCTACTTTGGCTAGAATTGATCTTCAAAGACAACAAGGCGGAAAATTCTTAAATTTAAAAATATTTTTTTTGCCATAACTACCACGCCTAAGGCTAAATAATGATTAAAGAATGCTGGAAACCGAAACGGCGACGGGTTATGCCGGACTCTTACCGGCTAAAACCCCACCGTGTTCCACCTCATCGCATATTGCCGTAGAGCCTGAGGGCCCGTGAGGAATCTTCCACACTCTACGGCGCAGCGACCGACCTTATCAGGTCTCATCAATAATGATTAAAGAATGCTGGAAACATATCGTGTTGGTGGAATAAGGAAAGTTTTAAGTAAAAAGTAGATAACCTAACCTAACCTAACCTAGGAGGAGGGAGCCGACAGCCGGGTGCCACCACTGCGACGGCTGTCTCGACGAGACGGCGCAGCACGTGCTGGAGGAGTGCCCTGCGTGGGCGGGAGAGCGCAGTGAGCTCTCCCAGGTAGTTTCAGACCTCTCGCTGCCGGCCATGGTTCGCGCTATGGTCGGCAGTGACGCGTCTTGGCGCGCGGTTCTCTCCTTCTGTGAGGCAGTAATGCTCCAGAAGGAGACGGCGGAGAGGGAGAGGGAGTCGACTTCTGAACTCCCGATCCGCCAAAAACGCACGGGGCGCAGACGGGCTGCGTTTGCTCGCGGTCTGCCTCCCCCGTAATTTTTGAGTCTCTGGGCGTCGGGCTGGGGGGTCCGGCGTCCGATCATAGGGACTCGAGGTGGTTGTGTGCGTGTTCCCACGCACCACCTAAAGGCCTGTAGGCTTGTCAAGGCCAACAGAGATGAGACCTGGTAAGGTCGGTCGCTGCGCCGTAGAGTGTGGAAGATTCCTCACGGGCCCTCAGGCTCTACGGCAATATTGGATGAGGTGGAACACGGTGGGGTTTTAGCCGGTAAGAGTCCGGCATAACCCGTCGCCGTTTCGGTTTCCAGCATTCTTTAATCATTTTTTAGCCTTAGGCGTGGTAATAATGGCAAAAAAAAAAAAAAAAATTTTAAGAGTTTTCCGCCTTGTTGTCTTTGAAGATCAATTCTAGCCAAATTAGCCCTCTTAAGTACTACTTTTTATTTATGATTATGAAAGCTGAGAGTTGGGCGCATTTTTGGGATTGGCTAAAAAATCATAAGGTCACCTGTTTAGAGTTTTAATTTAAATTTGAAAATTTGGTCATAATTCACGGATCGCAAATTTTTAACTTTAGATTGGTCTAAAGTTAAAAATTTGCGATCCGTGAATAATTTTTAACTTTAGATCAATATTTTCAAAACTTTTATCAAAGTTACGATGCTGATGATGTTATGAATAAAGGCACAATTCATGAAGATTAAGTTGCAAAAAAAGAATCTCTAAAAAGTCTAACACTTTTTTTTTTAGAAGTTGTTAAGCCGGTCATGTCGAGTTTCCTCAAAAAATCTGAAAAATCATCATAACTCGAAAACTATAAAAAATCGCGGAACATACATAGGGGTGATTCGGATACCCCACGACATACCGGACCTAAATTTTTCGTTTGAACGTCAACTCCCCGGCCACCCTGTATATTACACGAATTATCGTTGGTCCAGCGTGAGGACGGTACATCGCTGTTTGCCAGCTTTAAGCCTCGTATCTGTTAGGTAACAATTGACGCGCAACACGTGACGCACGTTGCTACTTAATAAATTGCAAATAAGTTGAACTTCCGTCTTCCGCGACGTCGTGCGTTGTTTTACAACGTTGCCGAACATGTTGCGCGTCACGTGTGGATACGAGGCTTTAGAATTATATTGTCTAATGAATATACCTGTGTATCATCATCATCATCATCATCAGCCTATCATCGTCCACTGCTGAACATAGGCGCGCCACAAAACTCTGTCCTCGGCCTTCCTCATCCAGTCGCTCCCCGCTGCTTTTTTTAGGTCGTCTCTCCAGCGGGCAGCAGGGCGTCCCACAATACGCCTACCAGTTTGCGGTCTCCACTCGAGAACTCGGATACCCCACCGGTTGTCAGTGTACCTGTGTATAGCGAAGAGTAAAGCTAGCGCCGCGACGGTCTTCTCCCCGCCGGAGAGGTTGGACATGGGCTGGAAGCGCTTGCCGGGCGCCACGCAGTTGTAGTTGATGCCGTCCAGGTACGGCTCCTCAGGGTTCTCCGGCCCGAGGAACGCTTGCGCTGACTGGTTCATGGCTAGGACCTGCGGGGACGAACAATGTTTTAATGCGATAAGTGTCCAGTTAACAAACCGACGAATATAGCCTATGTAAGATTCGTAACATGCTTAAAATCAAATTAAATAATAATAAGCTTACCTTGTAGATGGCGTCAATTTCATTAGCGACGTGCTCGAAACAAACCATGAATTTGTCATGACGCTCTTTCTTTACCTGTAAATCGAAAAAGATTTCATTAGGTTACAGAAACCTTAGTGTAGGAAAAAAATGCCACGTATTGGTGTGTCGCTGGTGTAGGGAAAAGCATTTCACGTTTATAGATAATATATAGAACAGAATTGCACGCGTAATTAACGTCGTGTAAATTCGGCAGATGTGTCATAACATAATATAGCCGTCAAAGAACTTTGCAAAATCCTTGACTGCGTAGAACAACATTTGTAGGCGAAAGCGCGCTCACCTTTGTCGCGTAGTGTATTAACCCGATCAGTCATTCCTTTTTAACGTCAACAAATCCAAATCACATCTCCTAGCGATCCTAGATCCTAGCGACTTCTGGCAAGAGTGGCAGGTAAAAGCAGTAAGGGCGTACCTTCTCGAAGGCGAGCCTGGCCTTGTGCACGCGCTTGCGAGCCGCCACGAACGCCTCGTTCGTCGCGCTGACCTTCTCGCATGTTGAAGGGCTTCAGGGAGATCCTAGAGACTCCTGGCAAGAGTGGCAGGTGGAAGCGGTAAGGACGTACCTTCTCGAAGGCGAGCTTGGCCTTGTGCACGCGCTTGCGAGCCACACGAACGCCTCGTTCGTCACGCTGACCTTCTCGCATGTTGAAGGGCTTTAGGGAGATCCTAGAGACTCCTGGCAAGAGTGGCAGGTGGAAGCGGTAAGGGCGTACCTTCTCGAAGGTGAGCTTGGCCTTGTGCACGCGCTTGCGAGCCGCCTCGAACGCCTCGTTCGTCGCCCTTGCCTTCTCGCGCACCTCTTTGTTCAGCTGCTGCATCGCCTGTATATACATTAACAACTTAGTAAAAAAAATTATTGTATCACCGGAGTCCTTATCCTAATACCAAAAACGAAACAGTCTAATAACTGATTTCCTATAGCTATAGCACTTAGTTATGGCAAAGTTTTAGATCACTCCATTAGGGATAGTGGTGAGTTTAGGTTATGTTTCTTGTAGGTAGTTTAAAAATTAATCTAGCGATAATTTAGATGTTTCTGTCGTTACGCTATCACAGTTTTTCTATCAGAAGATTGAATACATTCGCATAGCCGATTCATACCGTCTTCTGTATTAGAAAAGCGCTAAACACAGATGCACTCTTTCGTCCTTAACCTACTTGTAGGTAGATCGGCGATTCGACAAAAGTCGCTTAAATTAGGTTTTGGCACAAATCATCTCTTTATAGCGTATTGATGTACATCTCTTATCTTTGGATATTTCTGGTTAATTATTTTTTGACGCATTATAGAGGATATCTGAGTCATTTAATATATATTTCACAACAATCCATTCAGTTGTTTATGATCTACAGCAATTCAAGGTGAACTCTGAATTGTGTTTTTTTTTTTAGTTTTTCTAATGATTTGTTCAACTTAGAAGTGAAAATGTTATACTATGCTATATATTTGTAATGCACTCATAAAGTCCTTTCATTTGATACCCCACACGGCACGATAAGACGATTTTTTTTTTACTTTGTTTGACCAACTTTATGACGTCACAGTTTCTACCCCAACAGTCTGAGCGCTTATCATCTCACATATATTTGTATTCAAGAGGTCATACTGAACCCATTGATACCAGATAGCCCTATAAAAGAGATGACTTGAACGGAAAGTTCCGGGAAGTCCTTTTGCCAATCTACTATACTGATACTCAGTGGCTTTGGATGTAGTAAACGGCAACCCACGATGAGATTATCTGAGATGTTGACATAGCCTAAAGGTATTAATTAGTTGCCTCTTACGACACCCGTCTGGGTCGGTGATGTTCTAAGACTGACACCTGGGCCTCTACCCGCACATTCGAACTTCGCAATTGCGTGAACATTTTCGTTCCAATGTCAACTCTATTCCAATGAGTGCGGACCGAAACAGTGGCGATATAGCGAACATCGAAAGTGTGTCAATCGAAACAGGGGCTGTAGTATTATAATTATAACATTTAAAACAATCGAAGAGTGAAAACGGAAATGGTAAATGGGTCACGCGCTGCGTGACTGCGTCTGCACATATGACGTAGGTAATTATGTTTTAGCAATACCTCGTTGTATCTAATCTCTTTTTAATTCATTCAATGTTATAGACTAAATATGTCTTTGATTCATAGATATATTACTTTGATTTGACTATAAAAACCCTCCATGTTATTTCACTCAACACGGCAACAGAATGGTGGACTGGTGAACATACCCTCATGTTAGGTGGCCGTATCTTGTCGACGGTGTTCTGGAGGGAGTTGATCGCCTCCTGCAGCTCGTCCGCTTTCCGCTTGCACTCGTCGGCCTCCTCCAGCTCCTTGAGCGCCTCGGACAGAGAGCTGTAGTCTACGCGGATCCTGGATCATAAACATACAGTAAAAATTTTATATGTGTAGGTATTTGTTTGTGTAAAACTGAGAATGAGTTGTGTTGAACGTTTTGTCTCAAAATGTCCCTTTCCCAAAATGTCCCCCGGTTTCAAATTGTCCCTTTCCCAAAAGATTGTGGGTCTCATAAACGTCATTCAGCGAGGCATGAAGAAAGCTGTACTTTGATGTTATATATATGCGAGATTAAATCATGAATGACGGGATTGAAAATCCAAGTCAGCAACATAGCTCGAAGGATCAGCAAATTGAAGTGTCAGTAGACCGGAAATAGCTCGTGAAATCGATAGGAAATAATGGTTCCTGAATGCTTACCTACGATAGATATTTTGGACAAATGATAAAATGAACCTTTTGCCATTTTGCACCCTTATCATTGAAATGCGAACACCACGAATGCACGTATTCTACTTATTTTTGGTGTGTTAATAAAGAAAATTTTATGTTTAGTTTATGTTAGATCATCATCAGCCTATACACGTCACTACGCGTGCCAAATGCGGATTGGTAGACATTACATGAAGACAAAATTCAGAAAAGTGGCCGCCATCTTGAACTTTTTTGTTTTTAAACCAAATGCTTCCAAAATCGATATCTGAGGGTTTCTGCCATCTCCGAACATGAATCACGCATCAGAATTTTTTCTTCAGCGTATGTTTCCTCACTATATTTTCCTTCACCGTTTGAGAACAGCCGGTTTAAAGTTACAAAAACTCATTGGTACATTGCATGTTAGATCAGCGACATAGTAATCAGGGAACATACCTAGATTCACGCTGGTACTGCTGTGTGGTGGACAGAGAGGAGGGGTCGGACTCTGTGTCGTCGAAACTGCCTTCCAGCAGCGGGATCATTATGTCGTCGATCTGCCAATAAAATAAAATAAAAATAAGTGTACTAAATCAAATACTGGACCACTAGCGAATAATATGACAAGTATTGAGAACTTGGATATAATTATATTTTTTTACCGTGCCGAAACTTTCAGGGGTGGTTCAGACCATTTTATTTTAAAAACAAACTGAACAACTTTTATAATGGGACCAAACCTGAAATCGCGAAAAAAAAAATCTGCTGTTCCATACTAAACTGCAATGTTTAGTATTAGTAGACTCAAATGTATGAGACAGCCGATTTTTTTTACGAATTCAGTTTTGCTTCCGTAGTAAAAGTTGTTCAGTTTCATGGTCTGAACCACCCCTGAAAGTTTCGAAACGGTAAAAAAATCAACCGGACGCGCTCTCGGTAGCACTGCCAAAAGGCGATCGCGGAAGGGGAGGCGATGGAGTGCTGACGCGTGCGATCGCGCGCGATAGCATGCTATAGCACGCGGCAGCACACAGAGAACAAATGCGATTCCGTGCTGTCAGATGAGGTTCAACCCTTACTTCTACAGTGTGCACACATATCATAATTTGGGAAATAAAAAACATCAAGTATATATAAATCAAAACTGCAGTCTCATTATTAACCCAAATACATCATTAGCAAGCTTAGTTATTAAGTTGTGTTATGTTGTAGAGTTTCTGGCCGCGTCTTCTCTACAGCGACAACACGTTCCGACGCGGTAGTAGCTTCAAAAAAAGATTTAACGTTTAACAAGTGTTTATCTTTCGATTCTAAGACGTGATGGTACCTTGCACTGTCGCAGTATGTTGTGTCGGTCGCTGCGCTTGCTCTCGATGCGGGACTCTATGCTGGATATCTGCTTCTGCACGTTCTGTATGTCCTTCTGTGCGCTCGTCAGCTCCTTGCGAGCCTGAGGGGGACAATCGTTATGATTATAAACTTGAAACTTATTATAATCTTATGTTTAAACCCGGGCGAATTAACTTAGCACCTGGCTCGCACGTGGCACGTGTAAATAAATCCTTGACTTTATGATCATTATATTTTCTGCTGAAATAAGTTCACTGATTCAGATTGTTGATAAATAAGTTTGCACTCAAGCCGTGCTAGTATAAACGGATACCATAAGAGTGGCCGCCATTTATACTAAATTATATACCAGATTTTAAATCAGATCATAAGCTATCAAACAAAAAAAGTTTCATCAAAATCGGTTCAGTAGTTTTAAACAAACAAACAAACAGACAGACAAAAAATCCAAAAATTGGTGATCTGGAATCAGAGACATCTAAAAACCATATCGTAATCTTTTTTTTGTGACGTCCTCCTCGGCGCTGTCGTGCTTGGCGCGCGCGGCGGCTCGCTCGGCTCAGTGTCAGGCTGGCTACGCGCCGCACTGGCTACAGTGTGTGGTCGCGCGGTACCTTGTTGACGTCCTCCTCGGCGCTGTCGTGCTTGGCGCGCGCGGCGGCTCGCTCGGCTCAGTGTCAGGCTGGCTACGCGCCGCACTGGCTACAGTGTGTGGTCGCGCGGTACCTTGTTGACGTCCTCCTCGGCGCTGTCGTGCTTGGCGCGCGCGGCGGCTCGCTCGGCTCATTGTCAGGCTGGCTACGCGCCGCACTGGCTACAGTGTGTGGTCGCGCGGTACCTTGTTGACGTCCTCCTCGGCGCTGTCGTGCTTGGCGCGCGCGGCGGCTCGCTCGGCCTTCAGTGTCTCGGCGCGGCGCAGCTCCCGGTCTATGTCCTGTCGCTGCTTGGCCTCGGCCGGCCGCCCCGCCTCCAGCTCGTGCTCCCGGTCTTGCAATGTCCGCTCCCAGCGAGTCACGTTCTCTGTTGGTATTGGTACGATTGTTTTAATTGTAATGTCGGTGTGTCAAAGGGAAGAAAGATAAATGATCTAATAGGGAATTTCTGTGTCTCACCGCACACTTGCATCCTGCGGTCCTACCGGAATAAGTGCGATTTTTGAAAATCATACGAGTGACTTGGCAGTAGAAAATGTCAAAATTACTATGGAGATTATGCATCTTTCTACTGCCAAGTCACTCGTATGATTTTCAAAAATCGCACTTCAGGTCTAGTATGGCCAGGTTTAGACATTGTTTCTTGTGGCAACTTAATCAGATTCATTATTAAAAAATCGGTGTAAGTATAGGAAACAAATCAAATACTGTGTCAACAATTTTGCTTGATGATACTTATTTCTCAACAGATTATAACTTTTAATGATGGCCTACATTATCATGTCGAGACACAACATTTCCGCTAATGCCATTGAGTCATTAATGATATAACCATTAGTAATTAATTCTTAGTACAAAATATACAGGGTGTAACAAAACACCCTAGTAATACTTAAGGGGGTGGTTCAGACCATCAAACTGAACAACTTTCACTATGGAGCCCACGTCGAGAAAAAATGAAAAAATCAGCTGTCCGGCTGTCCCATACATTTTAGTCGAGTCGATACGAAGTTTTGTATTGGACAGCAGATTTTTTTTATTATTTCTCGATGTTGGCTCCATAGTGAAAGTTGTTCAGTTTGATGGTCTGAAGCATCACCTTAAGTATTACTAGGGTGTTTTGTTACACCCTGTATCAGAATAACCAGTAGTAATCAATACCGATTCGATGTGTTTTTTTCTTTTTTGACAGCTCCTAAACATAATCGCTAGGATTCTGGTTCTTCTTATTATGTCGACAATTTCAATAAAATCTACTTATAATAATTGTCTAGTACATAGTGCAGTTATGATAATATGACATCGATGACAACTTATACAACAGCACCACAATCAAACCAATCAATAAATAAACAGGTAGTTGTAATCAAAAAGGTAAACAAGTATACTTCACTCTGCGTGTCGCGGGACCTCTCAAACTCGAGGTTGTCGATCTGCGCCTCGAAGTCCATGCGCCGCTTGGCGCGCTCCTGCTGCTCGTACTGTCTGCTCGTACGGAGTCGCTAGTAAGTCACAATATTCAGACGACTAGCACTCACTCTGCGTGTCGCGGGAGCGCTCGAACTCGAGGTTGGAGGCGATGCGGTCGATCTGCGCCTCGAAGTCCATGCGCCGCTTGGCGCGCTCCTGCTGCTCGTACTGTCTGCTCGTACGGAGTCGCTAGTAAGTCACAATATTCAGACGACTAGCACTCACTCTGCGTGTCGCGGGAGCGCTCGAACTCGAGGTTGGAGGCGATGCGGTCGATCTGCGCCTCGAAGTCCATGCGCCGCTTGGCGCGCTCCTGCTGCTCGTACTGTCTGCTCGTACGGAGTCGCTAGTAAGTCACAATATTCAGACGACTAGCACTCACTCTGCGTGTCGCGGGAGCGCTCGAACTCGAGGTTGGAGGCGATGCGGTCGATCTGCGCCTCGAAGTCCATGCGCCGCTTGGCGCGCTCCTGCTGCTCGTACTGTCTGCTCGTACGGAGTCGCTAGTAAGTCACAATATTCAGACGACTAGCACTCACTCTGCGTGTCGCGGGAGCGCTCGAACTCGAGGTTGGAGGCGATGCGGTCGATCTGCGCCTCGAAGTCCATGCGCCGCTTGGCGCGCTCCTGCTGCTCGTACTGTCTGCTCGTACGGAGTCGCTAGTAAGTCACAATATTCAGACGACTAGCACTCACTCTGCGTGTCGCGGGAGCGCTCGAACTCGAGGTTGGAGGCGATGCGGTCGATCTGCGCCTCGAAGTCCATGCGCCGCTTGGCGCGCTCCTGCTGCTCGTACTGTCTGCTCGTACGGAGTCGCTAGTAAGTCACAATATTCAGACGACTAGCACTCACTCTGTGTGTCGCGGGAACGCTCGAACTCGAGGTTGGAGGCGATGCGGTCGATCTGCGCCTCGAAGTCCATGCGCCGCTTGGCGCGCTCCTGCTGCTCGTACTGTCTGCTCGTACGGAGTCGCTAGTAAGTCACAATATTCAGACGACTAGCACTCACTCTGCGTGTCGCGGGAGCGCTCGAACTCGAGGTTGGAGGCGATGCGGTCGATCTGCGCCTCGAAGTCCATGCGCCGCTTGGCGCGCTCCTGCTGCTCGTACTGTCTGCTCGTACGGAGTCGCTAGTAAGTCACAATATTCAGACGACTAGCACTCACTCTGCGTGTCGCGGGAGCGCTCGAACTCGAGGTTGGAGGCGATGCGGTCGATCTGCGCCTCGAAGTCCATGCGCCGCTTGGCGCGCTCCTGCTGCTCGTACTGTCTGCTCGTACGGAGTCGCTAGTAAGTCACAATATTCAGACGACTAGCACTCACTCTGCGTGTCGCGGGAGCGCTCGAACTCGAGGTTGGAGGCGATGCGGTCGATCTGCGCCTCGAAGTCCATGCGCCGCTTGGCGCGCTCCTGCTGCTCGTACTGTCTGCTCGTACGGAGTCGCTAGTAAGTCACAATATTCAGACGACTAGCACTCACTCTGCGTGTCGCGGGAGCGCTCGAACTCGAGGTTGGAGGCGATGCGGTCGATCTGCGCCTCGAAGTCCATGCGCCGCTTGGCGCGCTCCTGCTGCTCGTACTGTCTGCTCGTACGGAGTCGCTAGTAAGTCACAATATTCAGACGACTAGCACTCACTCTGCGTGTCGCGGGAGCGCTCGAACTCGAGGTTGGAGGCGATGCGGTCGATCTGCGCCTCGAAGTCCATGCGCCGCTTGGCGCGCTCCTGCTGCTCGTACTGTCTGCTCGTACGGAGTCGCTAGTAAGTCACAATATTCAGACGACTAGCACTCACTCTGTGTGTCGCGGGAACGCTCGAACTCGAGGTTGGAGGCGATGCGGTCGATCTGCGCCTCGAAGTCCATGCGCCGCTTGGCGCGCTCCTGCTGCTCGTACTGTCTGCTCGTACGGAGTCGCTAGTAAGTCACAATATTCAGACGACTAGCACTCACTCTGTGTGTCGCGGGAACGCTCGAACTCGAGGTTGGAGGCGATGCGGTCGATCTGCGCCTCGAAGTCCATGCGCCGCTTGGCGCGCTCCTGCTGCGCGCGCAGCTCGTGCTCTTCGTACTGCCTGCAAACACAACACACGTTTGACTCAGCGAACTGAGCGGGGGCAGGGCTTTACATAGTCCATTCACATAAGAACAGCAGCGGCCAGAGGAGCATTTTCTGCAGCAATCTTAATACTTGTGAATAAAGTTCAAGTTTATTTGCACGTCGGCGCCACGAGATTAGCGCCCGGCCTAGCGGCTGCTCGCAGCGTCGCGCTACCCGTTCTATCGCTTTAAATAAATTTGAACTTTATTCACTAGTGATAAGATTACTCTGCTGATGCTCCTCTGGCCGCTGCTCTTCTAATGTGAATTGACTGCTTATTGACTCTTAGGGCCTGTTTCACTACTTCTGCATAGATTCCTAATAGCTTATAATATGATGGATTGTTTGACATATTTAGTATGAAAGATATGTCAAACGATCTGTCAGATACGCTAATAAAAAGAAGAAGTGGTGAAACAGTAGGCCCGTAGACAATGCCTCTATTTAAATTTATACGATTCTTATACAAAAAGCTCTAGGAATAGCTGGTCCCACCAGATAAATATAAACAGGTAAAGAATGGAAAACAATATAATAACGCCTCCACACAGTGCGTGCGCGAGCTCCAAGGAATCGAGGACTAGAGAAGCGGAAATATTTAAAATTCTTTATAGCCAGACAACTGATAACTTAATCTCACCAGACATACTTACCTAGTCATGTTAGTGCATCTGTAATTAACTGCTTCTCTAATCACAGTCGCTGTATTCGAAATTGTCTATGAGGAATAATGAAAGCTCGCGATGTACGAGAAAGTGGCTCACCTTATGTTAGCGACGCCGATGTCCCTGCAGAAGCCCCTGAAGATGACGTCCTCAACGTTGTTCATGTTCTCCTTAACCTCCTGTCCATACAGGAGGTCAAAGGGAACATAAACAACGTCGAGACCATGTCCTGACCATTCAGGTCACATGACCGGGTAGATCTATTTGTTACATTGGTCGATGTAAGTGACTCACCGTATGTTAGCGACGCCGATGTCCCTGCACAAGCCCCTGAAGACGACGTCCTCGACGTTGTTCATAGAACATGAACAACGTCGAGGACGTCGTCTTCACGTCGTCGTCTTCACGTCCTCGACGTTGTTCATAGAACATGAACAACGTCGAGGACGTCGTCTTCAGGGGCTTGTGCAGGGACATCGGCGTCGCTAACATACGGTGAGTCACTTACATCGACCAATGTAACAAATAGATCTACCCGGTCATGTGACCTGAATGGTCAGGACATGGTCTCGACGTGACCTTGAACTCCTGTATGGTCAGGTCACATGACCGGATTGATCTATTTGTTACATTGGTCGATGTAAGTGGCTCACCGTATGTTAGCGACGCCGATGTCCCTGCACAAGCCCCTGAAGACGACGTCCTCGACGTTGTTCATGTTCTCCTTGACCTCCTGTATGGTCAGGTCACATGACCGGATTGATCTATTTGTTACATTGGTCGATGTAAGTGGCTCACCGTATGTTAGCGACGCCGATGTCCCTGCAGAAGCCCCTGAAGACGACGTCCTCGACGTTGTTCATGTTCTCCTTGACCTCCTGTATGGTCAGGTCGCGCGACCGGATCGTACGCTCTATCTCCTCTATTTGCGGCTAAGGACAAACAATATACACGTTTCAAATCTTTCTTTTAGTCAGGTGATGGTGGTCACATGAGTGTTAATATCAGATGGTTTTTGTTTGTGTATGTTTATAGTTATTGTACTCACCCCAAAGTTGTCCATCCTGCGCTCTAGTTCAGCCAGCTCGGCGTCCAGAGCTTTGATTTGTTTCAACTGAAACATAAATCACTTTGTAAAATTGGCGAAAATCGAAAAGTAGAAAAATAGAAAAGAAATAACCATAACTAGTAGGTATTACATAATTTCTTTAGGATCTTTTCCAAGGCTGACAGTTGATCGTTTTGAAGGAACATCACACCATGCTCAGCTAGGTAAGTTAATGTACCGAGCCTATTGTGCTGCCCTTAATCGTATTTTTTTAATTTCTAAACAATTAAACAACATTTCCAAAAACAAGAATGTCACATTGTAGCATTGTAGTTATGATTGGTTTTCAATTTATCGACACATTACGGTTTATTATGTTTTATGCTTATAGATTATTATCGTTAAAAACCATCGTTGTTCGTTTTAAAGATAATAACAGATTACTACAAACATTATAAAAAGAAGATGGGCAGATTTGGACCCAGCCATTTTTACGAAAACTAAAAGGTCTTCAGGACGGCGGTCATAATTATTATAAACAGAAAAAATTAAGGCATTTTCAAAAAACTTCCACATCTCCAGAAGTCCGGATTCAAAAGTAGAAATTACTAGTAAAATAGACAAATCATCCAAAAAGCAGTAGCCAAACGCTACCACGACAGCTATTTTCATATAATATTATCACTGAGGTATTTTTTGGTCGTAAGAAAGATTATGACTTTCACACACTTGCTACAAAAGGTATCATAAGGAGAATACCTTTCCCCCAACTTTTACAGGCTACAACCAATTTACTTTTTTGTTAGTTTTGTTTCACTCTACACGTATTACTAAGTTTCATTCATTTACGGGACCTCAAGTCTGGGTCTCAAATTACAGGGCGTGTTGATTACTTTTTTAATTTTGGCTTTCTTTATTGAGAAAGCTTTTTTAATGTGATGAGGGCGCCACTGAACTGCGATAGCCCGCTTAAGATGTTTTACCAGGTTAGACTTTAAAACCTATATTTACCGTAGTGTCGCGATCAGTGATGGCGTACTTGAGACGCGACTCAAGACCTCGTATCTGTGAGTCTACGGTCGTCAGCTCAGACTCCTTGCGCGACTTCTTCATTGATTCACGCAGCTCTTCTGTCAGTTTTTCCTGTTGGGGTAAATATTTAATAAATATGTAAATATCAGGTTGTTATCACAGAAAATTTCCTATAGGTAAGTAGTTTTGGGATCCAGAAAGGACGGGACAACATAAAACAATTCATAAATGACCTGATCTTCAATTATATTATAATTTTCAAACTTAATTATTAGTCTATAAAACGCCTTTTGTCTTTTAATAGATCATGCAAAAACCAGACTGGAACACACAGCGCAAAAACATTCGTGCGGCCGCCGCGCGGTAGCCGCTCTCTCGTGTTAATTATTGGCATGGCAAGTGTAAACTCTATCGCCGCGCGGTTGGGTGATAGATTTGGGCAAGGAATTTGAATTTTGTTGTCTAGTAGGTATAAAGAGCGACGCCGATGTCCACTTGCCAATAATGTACACGCGTGGACATCGAATGGTAATAGTATGGACATGTACCTTCTTAGACTTGAGCTGTGAGAGACGCTTCTCGTCCCAGCGCTCCGCTTTGCGCGCCAGGTCCAGCGAGCCGCCAGAGATGATGCCAGACTTGTGGTAGAACGTGCCGTCCAGAGCTAGGGCCTGAGGGTTACAGATATCGTTATGTTTTTGTCAGGGTGATAGCGCGGATTTGATTAAATAGGTAGAACTTGGCAGCACTAGGAGGACATACTAATTTGATTTTAAAATATATATATATTTTTTTTATTAACGATGGGTTTGCTCTTGACCTCAATCTAGTCCTCAGGGCGAAGAAGGGGTCGAAGATGTAGCGAGCTCACTCAGAAGAAGCCTATTCACTCGTCCTTAAAGGAATTCAGGTTGTAAGCGCTCGGAAATACTGAAGGCAGGGCATTCCACTCTTTGGCTGTGCGTATTATAAAAGAATCGGAATGGCGCTTGGTGCGGATATGTGGGATGTCAACCAAAAAGGGATGGTATCCCGCGGTGCGTCTGGAAGTCCGATAGTAGAAAGGGGAAGGCGGGATGAGCTCAAGTAGCTCTTGGGCACACTCCTATATTATGTTCTTAGCCTATATCATCCCACTGTTGGGCAAAGGCCTCCCCTTTAATTCTCCAACCATCAACGCAAGCTCTCTCTGGGCAAGCTCTGGCCACTTGTCATCGAAAGCATCCAGATCATCCCGCCACCTCTTCCTATGTCGACCTGGAAGACGACCGTTTTCCGGGATCTAGGACATGACAATTCACCCACCTCTCCTGGTGAATACGGTAGACATAAGAAATTAAAACAATACGGGGTGTAAGTGTTGACAGTTGCATTACTTTAAAGGGTGATTGTACTCATGACAACCGAACTTCCCCGGGGAGGAGTTGAAGGGTTGAACGCTAGAAATGTCAAGCAATTCTCACGTCGTATCTGCTGTTGTTGGTGGGATCTAGATCGTACGCGACGCGTGAGGCGTCCTCGGGCGTCTCACAGACGAGCGCGTTGTTTGTGACGAATTGCACCGCGCGGTAGATCGCCGGATCGAAGCGCAGCACGTCTAATAGTAACTTCACGATCTTTGGCTCCTTTATGTCTCTGCGAAGGGAAATTCAAGACCTACATTTAATGAGCTAGCGACCCTAAGCTTCGCACGGGTACTCAAACTTACCTCGTGAATCAGTCAATTCTATTAATGAAAACCGTATCAAACTTCCTATAAACAAACTAAAAAATTTTGATTCAAAATAATATCACATACTTAGATATTAGATTTTATTCCGAGAGATAAGTGTATTTTTTGCAACCATCAGCAGCAAGGCTGATTCAGTGTTTATGGAGTGTAGAGCTTTTCTGTGATGGGGATGGACCAGGTCTGCCTGCATAACTCCAGTCGGTTTAGGAGTTACTGATGATTAAAGGTCTGTAAAAAATTAACGATCAGCTGCAAGGCTGATCGTATGGCTGATCGTATGTTATCATTGTAGTATGCACTGTAACTATGTGAACAGTACAAAAACTGACATGGTTCATCAGTCGGTTTAGGAGATACAGCCGTTCAAAGGTCGGAACTTTGACTGGCTGTATCTCCTAAACCGACTAACAGAACTTGACAGTTTTTGTACTGTTCACATAGCTACAGTGCATACTACAATAATATCATACGATCAGCCGTGCAGCTGCTCGTAAATTTTTTACAGACCTTTAATCATCAGTAACTCCTAAACCGACTGGAGTTATGCAGGCAGACCTGGTCCATCCCCATCACAGAGATGCTCAACACCCAATAAACACTGAATCAGCCTTGCTGCTGATGGTTGCAAAAAGTACACTTATCTGTTATACTATTTCTAACGTAATATTTTTATGGTACCACGGTGGTCGGTGACGGAAGGTGTTCCTTTATAGAGAAAATGCGACAATAATTTCTGAGATTAGTCTCGTTTCTCTATAAGGACGGATAGGACGACAGAAAAACTCAATGAACTTTACACAGAACATTATAATATAAGGCGCTGTCCTATTGCCATCGCACGCGCGATCATGCGTCCGTCCGATGAAAATGATCGTGCGATCGTGCGATCAAACATAGGAATCAGTATTGACTGTCCTAATTTCGATCGCGCGATCATGCGATGCGTTCGAATTGTTCTATTTTCGACGCACGATCGTGCGATCGTGCGATCAAACATAGGAATCAGTATTGACTGTCCTAATTTCGATCGCGCGATCGATGAGCGCGACGAGGCAAGAGTGTACCTACACTCAGCGGGACCCCGTGTCCTAGAACTTGTTCTATAGAATTTGTTCTAATTTCAAATATTATTGATTTCAAACATATTACAGCCTTTGGATAACGCACTTCCCCGGTTTGGAAGGGTGCGGGTTCAAGTCCGGCTCGAGACTTAATTTTTCAATCTTTAATTTGATTAGAATTTGTTCTATCGAATCCAATTAGAAATAAAATGTGTTCCGTCAAAATGGGAGAATGGCATAGGCAAAGATTTTTTTTGGTCTTTACGACTAGAATTCGAGTTTCAACAACAACAAAAAATGAAAACCGACTTCAAAGTAAAAAAGTTAAAAAATAATATTTCAGTTTGACTTTTACGTTCGAATCTATAAGAAAATTAATATTTTGTTTTATCGAAGTTTGATAAAGGTGAGAAATAAAACCTTTGGCCTTAATAATTAAACTCAAGTTGTTTTATTAAAATAATCAAGCACTGTTGTACAAGTAAGAACATAACATTGTCTACAATTGTATCATGGACAAACTTTTTCTATCATCAACCGTTGTCGAGATATCTGTCTATTACTATTTTAATTAATAATTTTTTGCAAATATCTCGTTTCGTATGCATCAAATCGTGAATAAAGTTATTACAAAACTTCTAGAACATAACATTGTCTACAATTGTATCTTTGAGAAACTTTTTCTATCATCAACCGTTGTCGAGATATCTGTCTATTACTATTTTAATTAATTCGTTTTTGCAAATATCTCATTTCGTATGCATCAAATCGTGAATAAAGTTATAACAAAACCTGTAGTACATAACATTATCTACAATTGTATGCTACACAAACTTTTCCTATCATCAACAATTTTCGAGATATCTGTCTATTACTATTTAATTAATTCGTTTTTGCAAATATCTCTTTTCGTATGCATCAAATCGTGAACAAAGTTAGAACAAAACGTGTAAAACATAATATTGTCTACAATTGTTTTTCAGACAAACTTTTTCTATCATGAACCGTTTTCGAGATATCTGTCTATTACTATTTTAATTAATAATTTTTTGCAAATATCTCGTTTCGTATGCATCAAATCGTGAACAAAGTTATAACAAAACTTGTAGTACATAACTTTATCTACAATTCTATGCTACACAACCTTTTCCTATCATCAACAATTTTCGAGATATCTGTCTATTACTATTTAATTAATTCGTTTTTGCAAATATCTCTTTTCGTATGCATCAAATCGTGAACAAAGTTAGAATAAAACTTGTAGAACATAACATTGTCTATAATTGTATTTTTAAGAAACTTTTTCTATCATCAACAATTTTCGAGATATCTGTCTATTACTATTTTAATTTATTCGTTTTTGCAAATATCTCTTTTCGTATGCTTGAAATCGTGAATAAAGTTATTACAAAACTTGTAGTACATAACATTATCTAGAATTGTATGCCACACAAACTTTTCCTATGATCAACAATTTTCGAGATATCTGTCTATTACTATTTTAATTAATTCGTTTTTGCAAATATCTCTTTTCGTATGCATCAAATCGTGAACAAAGTTAAAACAAAACATGTAGAACATAACATTATCTATAATTGTATCAAAAAGAAACTTTTTCTATCATCAACCGTTGTCGAGATATCTGTCTATTACTATTTTAATTAATTCGTTTTTGCAAATATCTCTTTTCGTATGCATCAAATCGTGAACAAAGTTAAAACAATACATGTAGAACATAACATTGTCTATAATTGTATTTTTAAGAAACTTTTTCTATCATCAACCGTTGTCGAGATATCTGTCTATTACTATTTTAATAATTTTTTGCAAATATCTCGTTTCGTATGCATCAAATCGTGAACAAAGTTATAACAAAACTTGTAGTACATAACATTATCTACAATTGTATGCAACGCAAATTTTTCCTATCATCAACAATTTTCGAGATATCTGTCTATTACTATTTAAATTAATTCGTTTTTGCAAATATCTCTTTTCGTATGCATCAAATCGTGAACAAAGTTAAAACAAAACATGTAGAACATAACATTGTCTATAATTGTATTTTTAAGAAACTTTTTCTATCATCAACCGTTGTCGAGATATCTGTCTATTACTATTTTAATTAATAATTTTTTGCAAATATCTCGTTTCGTATGCATCAAATCGTGAACAAAGTTATAACAAAACTTGTAGTACATAACATTATCTACAATTGTATGCTACGTAAACTTTTCCTATGATCAACAATTTTCGAGATATCTGTCTATTACTATTTTAATTAATTCGTTTTTGCAAATATCTCTTTTCGTATGCATCAAATCGTGAACAAAGTTAAAACAAACATGTAGAACATAACATTGTCTATAATTGTATCAAAAAGAAACTTTTTTTATCATGAACCGTTGTCGAGATATCTGTCTATTACTATTTTAATTAATAATTTTTTGCAAATATCTCGTTTCGTATGCATCAAATCGTGAACAAAGTTATAACAAAACTTGTAGTACATAACATTATCTACAATTGTATGCTACGTAAACTTTTCCTATCATCAACAATTTTCGAGATATCTGTCTATAACTATTTTAATTTATTCGTTTTTGCAAATATCTCTTTTCGTATGCTTCAAATCGTGAATAAAGTTATTACAAAACTTGTAGAACATAACATTATCTACAATTTTATGCTGAACAAACTTTTCCTATGATCAACAATTTTCGAGATATCTGTCTATTACTATGTTAATTAATTCGTTTTTGCAAATATCTCTTTTCGTATGCATCAAATCGTGAACAAAGTTAAAACAAAACATGTAGAACATAACATTGTCTATAATTGTATCTTTAAGAAACTTTTTCTATCATGAACCGTTTTCGAGATATCTGTCTATTACTATTTTAATTAATTATTTTTTGCAAATATCTCGTTTCGTATGCATCAAATCGTGAACAAAGTTAAAACAAAACTTGTAGTACATAACATTATCTACAATTGTATGCTACACAAACTTTTCCTATCATCAACAATTTTCGAGATATCTGTCTATTACTATTTAATTAATTCGTTTTTGCAAATATCTCTTTTCGTATGCATGAAATCGTGAACAAAGTTAGAACAAAACTTGTAGAACATAACATAGTCTATAATTGTATTTTTAAGAAACTTTTTCTATCATCAACAATTTTCGAGATATCTGTCTATTACTATTTTAATTTATTCGTTTTTGCAAATATCTCTTTTCGTATGCATCAAATCATGAACAAAGTAAAAACAAAACATGTAGAACATAACATTATCTATAATTGTATCAAAAAGAAACTTTTTCTATTATCAACCGTTGTCGAGATATCTGTCTATTACTATTTTAATTAATCCGTTTTTGCAAATATCTCGTTTCGTATGCATCAAATCGTGAACAAAATTATGACAAAACTTGTAGTACATAACATTATCTAGAATTGTATTCTACACAAACTATTCCTATCATCAACAATTTTCGAGATATCTGTCTATTACTATTTTAATTTATTCGTTTTTGCAAATTTCTCTTTTCGTATGCTTCAAATCGTGAACAAAGTTTTTACAAAACTTGTAAAACATAATATTGTCTACAATTGTTTTTCTGATTGACTTTTTCTATCAAGAACCGTTTTCGAGATATCTGTCTATTACTATTTTAATTAATAATTTTTTGCAAATATCTCGTTTCGTATGCATCAAATCGTGAACAAAATTATGACAAAACTTGTAGTACATAACATTATCTAGAATTGTATGCTACACAAACTATTCCTATCATCAACAATTTTCGAGATATCTGTCTATTACTATTTTAATTAATTCGTTTTTGCAAATATCTCTTTTCGTATGCATCAAATCGTGAACAAAGTTAGAACAAAACTTGTAGAACATAACATTGTCTATAATTGTATATGTAAGAAACTTTTTCTATCATCAACAATTTTCTAGATATCTGTCTATTACTATTTTAATTTATTCGTTTTTGCAAATTTCTCTTTTCGTATGCTTCAAATCGTGAACAAAGTTATTACAAAACTTGTAAAACATAATATTGTCTACAATTGTTTTTCAGACAAACTTTTTCTATCAAGAACCGTTTTCGAGATATCTGTCTATTACTATTTTAATTAATAATTTTTTGCAAATATCTCTTTTCGTATGCTTCAAATCGTGAATAAAGTTATTACAAAATTTGTAGAACATAACATTATCTACAATTTTATGCTTAACAAACTTTTCCTATGATCAACAATTTTCGAGATATCTGTCTATTACTATTTTAATTAATTCGTTTTTGCAAATATCTCTTTTC
Source organism: Agonopterix subpropinquella (assembly GCA_922987775.1). NCBI lineage: Eukaryota > Metazoa > Arthropoda > Insecta > Lepidoptera > Depressariidae > Agonopterix > Agonopterix subpropinquella. Next base: position 1,075,151 of record OV277706.1, on the reverse strand, counting down.
GTATGCATCAAATCGTGAACAAAGTTAAAACAAAACATGTAGAACATAACATTGTCTATAATTGTATCAAAAAGAAACTTTTTTTATCATGAACCGTTGTCGAGATATCTGTCTATTACTATTTTAATTAATTATTTTTTGCAAATATCTCGTTTTGTATGGATGAAATCGTGAACAAAGTTATTACAAAACTTGTAGTACATAACATTATCTACAATTTTATGCTACACAAACTATTCCTATCATCAACAATTTTCGAGATATCTGTCTATTACTATTTAATTAATTCGTTTTTGCAAATATCTCTTTTCGTATGCATGAAATCGTGAACAAAGTTAGAACAAAACTTGTAGAACATAACATAGTCTATAATTGTATTTTTAAGAAACTTTTTCTATCATCAACAATTTTCTAGATATCTGTCTATTACTATTTTAATTTATTCGTTTTTGCAAATATCTCTTTTCGTATGCATCAAATCGTGAACAAAGTTAAAACAAAACATGTAGAACATAATATTTTCTATGATTGTATCTGTAAGAAACTTTTTCTATCATGAACCGTTGTCGAGATATCTGTCTATTACTATTTTAATTAATTATTTTTTGCAAATATCTCGTTTCGTATGGATGAAATCGTGAACAAAGTTATAACAAAACTTGTAGTACATAATATTATCTACAATTGTATGCTGCACAAACTATTCCTATCATCAAAAAATTTCGAGATATCTGTCTATTACTATTTAATTAATTCGTTTTTGCAAATATCTCTTTTCGTATGCATTAAATCGTGAACAAAGTTAGAACAAAACTTGTAGAACATAACATCATTCTCTTGCCCATTTCCCATTATTTGGGGTCGGCGCAATATGTCATCCTCTTCCATTCATCTCTCTTAGCCGTCGTCTCAACACTCACCCCCTTTTTACACATATCATTCTTCACACAATCCATCCATCTTTTCTTCGGCCTGCCTCTCCTACCACTGCCATCCACATTCATACTTAACACTCGTCTCGTAACATGACACTCACCCCTCCGCATTACATGCCCATACCACGATAATCTATTACCCTGCAATTTTTCCGTCATAGGTGCTACTTTCAAACTTCCTCTAATATACTCATTCCTAATCTTGTCCATTCTAGTTACACCACACATCCATCTCAACATTCGCATCTCAGCTGCATGCAGTCGTTTCTCATCCGTCCCTTTTGAACAACTTGTAGAACATAACATTGTCTATAATTGTTTTCCAGATAAACTTTTTCTATCATGAACCGTTTTCTAGATATCGGTCTATTACTATTTTAATTTATTCGGTTTTGCAAATATCTCTTTTCGTATGCTTCAAATCGTGAACAAAGTTGTAAACTTGTAGAACATAACATTATCTACAATTTTATTTTTCAAAAACTTTTCCTATCATCAACCGTTGTCGATATATCTGTCTGTTACTATTTTAATTATTCAGTTTTTACAAATATCTCGTCTTCTATGCATAGGATTGTAAACAAAGTTTATACAAGCGTGAAGACCATTAAATTTCCAACAATTTTGTTCATAACAAATTTTTTTCTATCACTTACCATTGTCGAGATATCTGTCATTTTTGTTATATTATAAAAGTGGTCTGATTCTGGAAAGGTGACCGATCCGCCATGTAAGACCGGGTTTTTCGTGATGGGTAAAGTGTGTTCTTTCGATCCAAGTTGGTTTCACATTTCCTATATGTTTAGGCCTAAGACCTATTTTTTTTTATTTTCAACCCCAGTCTGATTTTGAACGGTGACCGATTTGAGAATAACTAAATCTGCTGTGGTGTTCTCCTAAGAGGGCTCTTTCTTAAAATGCGTCCAGTTCGTATCCTATATATTTAATCCCAGACCCCATTTTTTCGCGATTGTCTTACCGCTGTAAAAAAAATCAGTGACCGCTTTGAGTCATAAGACCGAGGCTAAATGATGTACTTTGGCGTCTATTTTCGAGCTAGACTGAATCCAGCTTTCCTATAATTATAATACGTTTAGGCCCTAGACCGTTGGTGGCTCTGGATCTAATTCTTCCATTTTGACGGATTTTTTTTTATTTCTAATTGAATTCGATAGAACAAATTCGGAACTAAATCCCATACATACTCGCATCGTTCTAGGACACGGGGTCCCGCTGAGTGCAGGTACACGAAGCAAGGGAGGGTGATCGATCGCATCGATCGCATCGCACCAAATTAGGACACACGTTTTTTGATCGCGCGATCGGTTTCATCGCGCGATGAGATCGCATCGCACCATCGCGCGTGCGATGGCAATAGGACACCGCCTAAGAGTGGTTAGAAATGCAAAGTAGCGCTTTTGGCTCGGAGGCGCTGTCCTATTGCCATCGCACGCGCGATCATGCGTCCGTCCGATGAAAATGATCGTGCGATCGTGCGATCAAACATAGGAATCAGTATTGACTGTCCTAATTTCGATCGCGCGATCATGCGATGCGTTCGAATTGTTCTATTTTTGACGCACGATCGTGCGATCGTGCGATCAAACATAGGAATCAGTATTGACTGTCCTAATTTCGATCGCGCGATCGAGGAGCGCGACGAGGCAAGGGTGTACCTACACTCAGCGGGACCCCGTGTCCTAGAACTTGTTCTATAGAATTTGTTCTAATTTCAAATATTATTGATTTCAAACATATTACAGCCTTTGGATAACGCACTTCCCCGGTTTGGAAGGGTGCGGGTTCAAGTCCGGCTCGAGACTTAATTTTTCAATCTTTAATTTGATTAGAATTTGTTCTATCGAATCCAATTAGAAATAAAATGTGTTCCGTCAAAATGGGAGAATGGCATAGGCAAAGATTTTTTTTGGTCTTTACGACTAGAATTCGAGTTTCAACAACAACAAAAAACGAAAACCGACTTCAAAGTAAAAAAGTTAAAAAATAATATTTCAGTTTGACTTTTACGTTCGAATCTATAAGAAAATTAATATTTTGTTTTATCGAAGTTTGATAAAGGTGAGAAATAAAACCTTTGGCCTTAATAATTAAACTCAAGTTGTTTTATTAAAATAATCAAGCACTGTTGTACAAGTAAGAACATAACATTGTCTACAATTGTATCATGGACAAACTTTTTCTATCATCAACCGTTGTCGAGATATCTGTCTATTACTATTTTAATTAATAATTTTTTGCAAATATCTCGTTTCGTATGCATCAAATCGTGAATAAAGTTATTACAAAACTTCTAGAACATAACATTGTCTACAATTGTATCTTTGAGAAACTTTTTCTATCATCAACCGTTGTCGAGATATCTGTCTATTACTATTTTAATTAATTCGTTTTTGCAAATATCTCATTTCGTATGCATCAAATCGTGAATAAAGTTATAACAAAACCTGTAGTACATAACATTATCTACAATTGTATGCTACACAAACTTTTCCTATCATCAACAATTTTCGAGATATCTGTCTATTACTATTTAATTAATTCGTTTTTGCAAATATCTCTTTTCGTATGCATCAAATCGTGAACAAAGTTAGAACAAAACTTGTAAAACATAATATTGTCTACAATTGCTTTTCAGACAAACTTTTTCTATCATGAACCGTTTTCGAGATATCTGTCTATTACTATTTTAATTAATATTTTTTTGCAAATATCTCGTTTCGTATGCATCAAATCGTGAACAAAGTTAAAACAAAACTTGTAGTACATAACTTTATCTACAATTCTATGCTATACAACCTTTTCCTATCATCAACAATTTTCGAGATATCTGTCTATTACTATTTAATTAATTCGTTTTTGCAAATATCTCTTTTCGTATGCATCAAATCGTGAACAAAGTTAGAATAAAACTTGTAGAACATAACATTGTCTATAATTCTATTTTAAAGAAACTTTTTCTATCATCAACAATTTTCGAGATATCTGTCTATTACTATTTTAATTTATTCGTTTTTGCAAATATCTCTTTTCGTATGCTTGAAATCGTGAATAAAGTTATCACAAAACTTGTAGTACATAACATTATCTAGAATTGTATGCTACACAAACTTTTCCTATGATCAACAATTTTCGAGATATCTGTCTATTACTATTTTAATTTATTCGTTTTTGCAAATTTCTCTTTTCGTATGCTTCAAATCGTGAACAAAGTTATTACAAAACTTGTAAAACATAATATTGTCTACAATTGTTTTTCAGACAAACTTTTTCTATCAAGAACCGTTTTCGAGATATCTGTCTATTACTATTTTAATTAATAATTTTTTGCAAATATGTCCTTTCGTATGCATCAAATCGTGAACAAAATTATGACAAAACTTGTAGTACATAACATTATCTAGAATTGTATGCTTCACAAACTATTCCTATCATCAACAATTTTCGAGATATCTGTCTATTACTATTTTAATTAATTCGTTTTTGCAAATATCTCTTTTCGTATGCATCAAATCGTGAACAAAGTTAGAACAAAACTTGTAGAACATAACATTGTCTATAATTGTATTTACAAGAAACTTTTTCTATCATCAACAATTTTCTAGATATCTGTCTATTACTATTTTAATTAATTCGTTTTTGCAAATATCTCTTTTCGTATGCATCAAATCGTGAACAAAGTTAAAACAAAACATGTAGAACATAACATTGTCGATAATTGTATCTTTAAGAAACTTTTTTTATCATGAACCGTTGTCGAGATATCTGTCTATTACTATTTTAATTAATTATTTTTTGCAAATATCTCGTTTTGTATGGATGAAATCGTGAACAAAGTTAAAACAAAACTTGTAGTACATAACATTATCTACAATTGTATGCTACACAAACTTTTCCTATCATCAACAATTTTCGAGATATCTGTCTATTACTATTTAATTAATTCGTTTTTGCAAATATCTCTTTTCGTATGCATCAAATCGTGAACAAAGTTAAAACAATACATGTAGAACATAACATTGTCTATAATTGTATTTTTAAGAAACTTTTTCTATCATCAACAATTTTCTAGATATCTGTCTATTACTATTTTAATTAATAATTTTTTGCAAATATCTCGTTTCGTATGCATCAAATCGTGAACAAAGTTATAACAAAACATGTAGTACATAACATTATCTACAATTGTATGCAACGCAAATTTTTCCTATCATCAACAATTCTCGAGATATCTGTCTATTACTATTTTAATTAATTCGTTTTTGCAAATATCTCTTTTCGTATGCATCAAATCGTGAACAAAGTTAAAACAAAACATGTAGAACATAACATTGTCTATAATTGTATCTGAAGGAAACTTTTTCTATCATCAACCGTTGTCGAGATATCTGTCTATTACTATTTTAATTAATAATTTTTTGCAAATATCTCGTTTCGTATGCATCAAATCGTGAACAAAATTATGACAAAACTTGTAGTACATAACATTATCTAGAATTGTATGCTACACAAACTATTCCTGTCATCCACAATTTTCGAGATATCTGTCTATTACTATTTTAATTAATTCGTTTTTGCAAATATCTCTTTTCGTATGCATCAAATCGTGAACAAAGTTAAAACAAAACATGTAGAACATAACATTGTCTATAATTGTATCTTAAGAAACTTTTTCTATCATGAACCGTTGTCGAGATATCTGTCTATTACTATTTAATTAATTCGTTTTTGCAAATATCTCTTTTCGTATGCATCAAATCGTAAACAAAGTTAGAACAAAACTTGTAGAACATAATATTGTCTACAATTGTTTTTTTTGACAATATTTTTCTATCATTATCCGTTTTCGGGATATCTGTCTATTACTATTTTAATTAATAATTTTTTAACATAATATTGTCTACAATTGTTTTTTTAGACAATATTTTTCTATCATTATCCGTTTTCGGGATATCTGTCTATTACTATTTTAATTAATAATTTTTTGCAAATATCTCGTTTCGTATGCATCAAATCGTGAACAAAGTTATAACAAAACTTGTAGAACATAACATTGCCCATAATTGTATCTTTAAAAAACTTTTTCTATCATGAACCGTTTTCGAGATATCTGTCTATTACTATTTTAATTAATTATTTTTTGCAAATATCTCGTTTCGTATGCATCAAATCGTGAACAAAGTTAAAACAAAACTTGTAGTACATAACATTATCTACAATTGTATGCTACACAAACTTTTCCTATCATCAACAATTTTCTAGATATCTGTCTATTACTATTTTAATTTATTCGTTTTTGCAAATATCTCTTTTCATATGCTTCAAATCGTGAACAAAGTTATTACAAAACTTGTAAAACATAATATTGTCTACAATTGTTTTTTTAGACAATATTTTTCTATCATTATCCGTTTTCGGGATATCTGTCTATTACTATTTTAATTAATAATTTTTTGCAAATATCTCGTTTCGTATGCTTTTTCTATCATGAACCGTTTTCGAGATATCTGTCTATTACTATTTTAATTAATAATTTTTTGCAAATGTCTCGTTTCGTATGCATCAAATCGTGAACAAAGTTAATACAAAACTTGTAGTACATAACATTATCTACAATTGTATGCTACACAAACTTTTCCTATCATCAACAATTTTCGAGATATCTGTCTATTACTATTTAATTAATTCGTTTTTGCAAATATCTCTTTTCGTATGCATCAAATCGTGAACAAAGTTAGAACAAAACTTGTAGAACATAACATTGTCTATAATTGTATTTTTAAGAAACTTTTTCTATCATCAACAATTTTCGAGATATCTGTCTATTACTATTTTAATTTATTCGTTTTTGCAAATATCTCTTTTAGTATGCTTGAAATCGTGAATAAAGTTAGTACAAAACTTGTAGAACATAACATTATCTACAATTTTATGTTTAACAAACTTTTCCTATGATCAACAATTTTCGAGATATCTGTCTATTACTATTTTAATTAATTCGTTTTTGCAAATATCTCTTTTCGTATGCATCAAATCGTGAACAAAGTTAAAACAAAACATGTAGAACATAACATTATCTATAATTGTATCAAAAAGAAACTTTTTCTATCATCAACCGTTGTCGAGATATCTGTCTATTACTATTTTAATTAATTCGTTTTTGCAAATATCTCGTTTCGTATGCATCAAATCGTGAACAAAATTATGACAAAACTTGTAGTACATAACATTATCTAGAATTGTATTCTACACAAACTATTCCTATCATCAACAATTTTCGAGATATCTGTCTATTACTATTTTAATTTAATCGTTTTTGCAAATTTCTCTTTTCGTATGCTTCAAATCGTGAACAAAGTTATTACAAAACTTGTAAAACATAATATTGTCTACAATTGTTTTTCAGACAAACTTTTTCTATCAAGAACCGTTTTCGAGATATCTGTCTATTACTATTTTAATTAATAATTTTTTGCAAATATCTCCTTTCGTATGCATCAAATCGTGAACAAAATTATGACAAAACTTGTAGTACATAACATTATCTAGAATTGTATGCTTCACAAACTATTCCTATCATCAACAATTTTCGAGATATCTGTCTATTACTATTTTAATTAATTCGTTTTTGCAAATATCTCTTTTCGTATGCATCAAATCGTGAACAAAGTTAGAACAAAACTTGTAGAACATAACATTGTCTATAATTGTATTTTTAAGAAACTTTTTCTATCATCAACAATTTTCTAGATATCTGTCTATTACTATTTTAATTAATTCGTTTTTGCAAATATCTCTTTTCGTATGCATCAAATCGTGAACAAAGTTAAAACAAAACATGTAGAACATAACATTGTCGATAATTGTATCTTTAAGAAACTTTTTTTATCATGAACCGTTGTCGAGATATCTGTCTATTACTATTTTAATTAATTATTTTTTGCAAATATCTCGTTTTGTATGGATGAAATCGTGAACAAAGTTATTACAAAACTTGTAGTACATAACATTATCTACAATTTTATGTTACACAAACTTTTCCTATCATCAACAATTTTCTAGATATCTGTCTATTACTATTTTAATTTATTCGTTTTTGCAAATATCTCTTTCAATATGCTTCAAATCGTGAACAAAGTTATAACAAAACTTGTAAAACATAATATTGTCTACAATTGTTTTTTTAGACAATATTTTTCTATCATTATCCGTTTTCGGGATATCTGTCTATTACTATTTTAATTAATTTGTTTTTGCAAATATCTCTTTTCGTATGCATCAAATCGTGAACAAAGTTAGAACAAAACTTGTAGAACATAACATTGTTTATAATTGTATTTTTAAGAAACTTTTTCTATCATCAACAATTTTCTAGATATCTGTCTATTACTATTTTAATTTATTCGTTTTTGCAAATATCTCTTTTCGTATGCTTCAAATCGTGAATAAAGTTATTACAAAATTTGTAGAACATAACATTATCTACAATTTTATGCTTAACAAACTTTTCCTATGATCAACAATTTTCGAGATATCTGTCTATTACTATTTTAATTAATTCGTTTTTGCAAATATCTCTTTTCGTATGCATCAAATCGTGAACAAAGTTAAAACAAAACATGTAGAACATAACATTGTCTATAATTGTACCAAAAAGAAACTTTTTTTATCATGAACCGTTGTCGAGATATCTGTCTATTACTATTTTAATTAATTATTTTTTGCAAATATCTCGTTTTGTATGGATGAAATCGTGAACGAAGTTATCACAAAACTTGTAGTACATAACATTATCTACAATTTTATGCTGTACAAACTTTTCCTATCATCAAAAATTTTCGAGATATCTGTCTATTACTATTTTAATTAATTCGTTTTTGCAAATATCTCTTTTCGTATGCATCAAATCGTGAACAAAGTTAAAACAATACATGTAGAACATAACATTGTCTATAATTGTATTTTTAAGAAACTTTTTCTATCATCAACCGTTGTCGAGATATCTGTCTATTACTATTTTAATTAATAATTTTTTGCAAATATCTCGTTTCGTATGCATCAAATCGTGAACAAAGTTATAACAAAACTTGTAGTACATAACATTATCTACAATTGTATGCTACACAAACTTTTCCTATGATCAACAATTTTCGAGATATCTGTCTATTACTATTTTAATTAATTCGTTTTTGCAAATATCTCTTTTCGTATGCATCAAATCGTGAACAAAGTTAAAACAAAACATGTAGAACATAACATCGTCTATAATTGTCAAATCGTGAACAAAGTTAAAACAATACATGTAGAACATAACATTGTCTATAATTGTATTTTTAAGAAACTTTTTCTATCATCAACCGTTGTCGAGATATCTGTCTATTACTATTTTAATTAATAATTTTTTGCAAATATCTCGTTTCGTATGCATCAAATCGTGAACAAAGTTATAACAAAACTTGTAGTACATAACATTATCTACAATTGTATGCTACACAAACTTTTCCTATGATCAACAATTTTCGAGATATCTGTCTATTACTATTTTAATTAATTCGTTTTTGCAAATATCTCTTTTCGTATGCATCAAATCGTGAACAAAGTTAAAACAAAACATGTAGAACATAACATCGTCTATAATTGTATCTGAAGGAAACTTTTTCTATCATCAACCGTTGTCGAGATATCTGTCTATTACTATTTTAATTAATTCGTTTTTGCAAATATCTCGTTTCGTATGCATCAAATCGTGAACAAAATTATGACAAAACTTGTAGTACATAACATTATCTAGAATTGTATGCTACACAAACTACTCCTATCATCAACAATTTTCGAGATATCTGTCTATTACTATTTTAATTAATTCGTTTTTGCAAATATCTCTTTTCGTATGCATCAAATCGTGAACAAAGTAAAAACAAAACATGTAGAACATAACATTGTCTATAATTGTATCTTCAAGAAACTTTTTCTATCATGAACCGTTTTCGAGATATCTGTCTATTACTATTTTAATTAATTATTTTTTGCAAATATCTCGTTTCGTATGCATCAAATCGTGAACAAAGTTAAAACAAAACTTGTAGTACATAACATTATCTACAATTGTATGCTACACAAACTTTTCCTATCATCAACAATTTTCGAGATATCTGTCTATTACTATTTTAATTAATTCGTTTTTGCAAATATCTCGTTTCGTATGCATCAAATCGTGAACAAAATTATGACAAAACTTGTAGTACATAACATTATCTAGAATTGTATTCTACACAAACTTTTCCTATGATCAACAATTTTCGAGATATCTGTCTATTACTATTTTAATTAATTCGTTTTTGCAAATATCTCTTTTCGTATGCATCAAATCGTGAACAAAGTTAAAACAAAACATGTAGAACATAACATCGTCTATAATTGTATCTGAAGGAAACTTTTTCTATCATCAACCGTTGTCGAGATATCTGTCTATTACTATTTTAATTAATTCGTTTTTGCAAATATCTCGTTTCGTATGCATCAAATCGTGAACAAAATTATGACAAAACTTGTAGTACATAACATTATCTAGAATTGTATGCTACACAAACTACTCCTATCATCAACAATTTTCGAGATATCTGTCTATTACTATTTTAATTAATTCGTTTTTGCAAATATCTCTTTTCGTATGCATCAAATCGTGAACAAAGTTAGAACAAAACTTGTAGAACATAACATTGTCTATAATTTTATTATTAAGAAACTTTTTCTATCATCAACAATTTTCTAGATATCTGTCTATTACTATTTTAATTAATTCGTTTTTGCAAATATCTCTTTTCGTATGCATCAAATCGTGAACAAAGTTAAAACAAAACATGTAGAACATAACATTGTCGATAATTGTATCTTTAAGAAACTTTTTTTATCATGAACCGTTGTCGAGATATCTGTCTATTACTATTTTAATTAATTCGTTTTTGCAAATATCTCGTTTCGTATGCATCAAATCGTGAACAAAATTATGACAAAACTTGTAGTACATAACATTATCTAGAATTGTATGCTACACAAACTACTCCTATCATCAACAATTTTCTAGATATCTGTCTATTACTATTTTAATTTATTCGTTTTTGCAAATATCTCTTTCAATATGCTTCAAATCGTGAACAAAGTTATTACAAAACTTGTAAAACATAATATTGTCTACAATTGTTTTTTTAGACAATATTTTTCTATCATTATCCGTTTTCGGGATATCTGTCTATTACTATTTTAATTAATTCGTTTTTGCAAATATCTCTTTTCGTATGCATCAAATCGTGAACAAAGTTAGATCAAAACTTGTAGAACATAACATTGTCTATAATTGTATTTTTAAGAAACTTTTTCTATCATCAACAATTTTCTAGATATCTGTCTGTTACTATTTTAATTTATTCGTTTTTGCAAATATCTCTTTTCGTATGCTTCAAATCCTGAATAAAGTTATTACAAAATTTGTAGAACATAACATTATCTACAATTTTATGCTTAAAAAACTTTTCCTATGATCAACAATTTTCGAGATATCTGTCTATTACTATTTTAATTAATTCGTTTTTGCAAATATCTCTTTTCGTATGCATCAAATCGTGAACAAAGTTAAAACAAAACATGTAGAACATAACATTGTCTATAATTGTACCAAAAAGAAACTTTTTTTATCATGAACCGTTGTCGAGATATCTGTCTATTACTATTTTAATTAATTATTTTTTGCAAATATCTCGTTTTGTATGGATGAAATCGTGAACGAAGTTATCACAAAACTTGTAGTACATAACATTATCTACAATTTTATGCTGTACAAACTTTTCCTATCATCAAAAATTTTCGAGATATCTGTCTATTACTATTTTAATTAATTCGTTTTTGCAAATATCTCTTTTCGTATGCATCAAATCGTGAACAAAGTTAAAACAATACATGTAGAACATAACATTGTCTATAATTGTATTTTTAAGAAACTTTTTCTATCATCAACCGTTGTCGAGATATCTGTCTATTACTATTTTAATTAATAATTTTTTGCAAATATCTCGTTTCGTATGCATCAAATCGTGAACAAAGTTATAACAAAACTTGTAGTACATAACATTATCTACAATTGTATGCTACACAAACTTTTCCTATGATCAACAATTTTCGAGATATCTGTCTATTACTATTTTAATTAATTCGTTTTTGCAAATATCTCTTTTCGTATGCATCAAATCGTGAACAAAGTTAAAACAAAACATGTAGAACATAACATCGTCTATAATTGTATCTGAAGGAAACTTTTTCTATCATCAACCGTTGTCGAGATATCTGTCTATTACTATTTTAATTAATTCGTTTTTGCAAATATCTCGTTTCGTATGCATCAAATCGTGAACAAAATTATGACAAAACTTGTAGTACATAACATTATGTAGAATTGTATGCTACACAAACTACTCCTATCATCAACAATTTTCGAGATATCTGTCTATTACTATTTTAATTAATTCGTTTTTGCAAATATCTCTTTTCGTATGCATCAAATCGTGAACAAAGTAAAAACAAAACATGTAGAACATAACATTGTCTATAATTGTATCTTCAAGAAACTTTTTCTATCATGAACCGTTTTCGAGATATCTGTCTATTACTATTTTAATTAATTATTTTTTGCAAATATCTCGTTTCGTATGCATCAAATCGTGAACAAAGTTATCACAAAACTTGTAGTACATAACATTATCTACAATTTTATGCTGTACAAACTTTTCCTATCATCAAAAATTTTCGAGATATCTGTCTATTACTATTTTAATTAATTCGTTTTTGCAAATATCTCTTTTCGTATGCATCAAATCGTGAACAAAGTTAAAACAATACATGTAGAACATAACATTGTCTATAATTGTATTTTTAAGAAACTTTTTCTATCATCAACCGTTGTCGAGATATCTGTCTATTACTATTTTAATTAATAATTTTTTGCAAATATCTCGTTTCGTATGCATCAAATCGTGAACAAAGTTATAACAAAACTTGTAGTACATAACATTATCTACAATTGTATGCTACACAAACTTTTCCTATCATCAACAATTTTCGAGATATCTGTCTATTACTATTTAATTAATTCGTTTTTGCAAATATCTCTTTTCGTATGCATCAAATCGTGAACAAAGTTAGAACAAAACTTGTAGAACATAACATTGTCTATAATTGTATTTGTAAGAAACTTTTTCTATCATCAACAATTTTCGAGATATCTGTCTATTACTATTTTAATTTATTCGTTTTTGCAAATATCTCTTTTAGTATGCTTGAAATCGTGAATAAAGTTAGTACAAAACTTGTAGAACATAACATTATCTACAATTTTATGCTTAACAAACTTTTCCTATGATCAACAATTTTCGAGATATCTGTCTATTACTATTTTAATTAATTCGTTTTTGCAAATATCTCTTTTCGTATGCATCAAATCGTGAACAAAGTTAAAACAAAACATGTAGAACATAACATTATCTATAATTGTATCAAAAAGAAACTTTTTCTATCATCAACCGTTGTCGAGATATCTGTCTATTACTATTTTAATTAATTCGTTTTTGCAAATATCTCGTTTCGTATGCATCAAATCGTGAACAAAATTATGACAAAACTTGTAGTACATAACATTATCTAGAATTGTATTCTACACAAACTATTCCTATCATCAACAATTTTCAAGATATCTGTCTATTACTATTTTAATTTATTCGTTTTTGCAAATATCTCTTTTCGTATGCTTCAAATCGTGAATAAAGTTATTACAAGACTTGTAGAACATAACATTATCTACAATTTTAAGCGGAACAAACTTTTCCTATGATCAACAATTTTCGAGATATCTGTCTATTACTATTTTAATTAATTCGTTTTTGCAAATATCTCTTTTCGTATGCATCAAATCGTGAACAAAGTTATTACAAAATTTGTAGAACATAACATTATCTACAATTTTATGCTTAACAAACTTTTCCTATGATCAACAATTTTCGAGATATCTGTCTATTACTATTTTAATTAATTCGTTTTTGCAAATATCTCTTTTCGTATGCATCAAATCGTGAACAAAGTTAAAACAAAACATGTAGAACATAACATTGTCTATAATTGTACCAAAAAGAAACTTTTTTTATCATGAACCGTTGTCGAGATATCTGTCTATTACTATTTTAATTAATTATTTTTTGCAAATATCTCGTTTTGTATGGATGAAATCGTGAAAAAAGTTATTACAAAACTTGTAGTACATAACATTATCTACAATTTTATGCTACACAAACTATTCCTATCATCAACAATTTTCGAGATATCTGTCTATTACTATTTAATTAATTCGTTTTTGCAAATATCTCTTTTCGTATGCATGAAATCGTGAACAAAGTTAGAACAAAACTTGTAGAACATAACATTGTCTATAATTGTATTTTTAAGAAACTTTTTCTATCATCAACAATTTTCTAGATATCTGTCTATTACTATTTTAATTTATTCGTTTTTGCAAATATCTCTTTTCGTATGCATCAAATCGTGAACAAAGTTATAACAAAACATGTAGAACATAATATTTTCTATGATTGTATCTGTAAGAAACTTTTTCTATCATGAACCGTTGTCGAGATATCTGTCTATTACTATTTTAATTAATTATTTTTTGCAAATATCTCGTTTCGTATGGATGAAATCGTGAACAAAGTTATAACAAAACTTGTAGTACATAATATTATCTACAATTGTATGCTGCACAAACTATTCCTATCATCAAAAAATTTCGAGATATCTGTCTATTACTATTTAATTAATTCGTTTTTGCAAATATCTCTTTTCGTATGCATTAAATCGTGAACAAAGTTAGAACAAAACTTGTAGAACATAACATTGTCTATAATTGTTTTTCAGATAAACTTTTTCTATCATGAACCGTTTTCTAGATATCGGTCTATTACTATTTTAATTTATTCGGTTTTGCAAATATCTCTTTTCGTATGCTTCAAATCGTGAACAAAGTTGTAAACTTGTAGAACATAACATTATCTACAATTTTATTTTTCAAAAACTTTTCCTATCATCAACCGTTGTCGATATATCTGTCTGTTACTATTTTAATTATTCAGTTTTTACAAATATCTCGTCTCCTATGCATAGGATTGTAAACAAAGTTTACACAAGCGTGAAGACCATTAAATTTCCAACAATTTTGTTCATAACAAATTTTTTTCTATCACTTACCATTGTCGAGATATCTGTCATTTTTGTTATATTATAAAAGTGGTCTGATTCTGGAAAGGTGACCGATCCGCCATGTAAGACCGGGTTTTTCGTGATGGGTAAAGTGTGTTCTTTCGTACCAAGTTGGTTTCACATTTCCTATATGTTTAGGCCTAAGACCCGTTTTTTTTTATTTTCAACCCCAGTCTGATTTTGAACGGTGACCGATTTGAGAATAACTAAATCTGCTGTGGTGTTCTCCTAAGAGGGCTCTTTCTTAAAATGCGTCCAGTTCGTATCCTATATATTTAGGCCCAGACCCCATTTTTTCGCGATTGTCTTACCGCTGTAAAAAAAATCAGTGACCGCTTTGAGTCATAAGACCGAGGCTAAATGATGTACTTTGGCGTCTATTTTCGAGCTAGACTGAATCCAGCTTTCCTATAATTATAATACGTTTAGGCCCTAGACCGTTGGTGGCTCTGGATCTAATTCTTCCATTTTGACGGATTTTTTTTTATTTCTAATTGAATTCGATAGAACAAATTCGGAACTAAATCCCATACATACTCGCATCGTTCTAGGACACGGGGTCCCGCTGAGTGCAGGTACACGAAGCAAGGGAGGGTGATCGATCGCATCGATCGCATCGCACCAAATTAGGACACACGTTTTTTGATCGCGCGATCGGTTTCATCGCGCGATGAGATCGCATCGCACCATCGCGCGTGCGATGGCAATAGGACACCGCCGGAGACGACTGTCGCCACTTGTCTTCCCACTCACGCTGCTATAACTACTTTATGCCCTCTCGCCTTAGACAATTTAATAGGGACGAGTTACGCGTGTCATTCTACTAAGAAACATTTCTGCCACTTTTTGCGGGGGGCGAGGCAATATGAAATTCGCAACTCTGGATTTTATTCCCCATAAGTTTAGATTCTAATTTTGAATGTTAAAAATCATGAAAAGTAGTCTCGTGTGAACCCCAAACGTTCTAAGTTCAAAATTATTGTTTTGCTATTATAGGCTGTCTCGTTTAGTGATAAGGTATAAAATTGGATGTAAATGCACAAGATCAATTGTTCTTATACCGTGGCAGAGGGGAAATGCTACCGCAAGGCGAGTCCCTATTAAAATGTCTAAGCCTCTCGCTCGCACCACGCCGCGCGCCTAACGGTCGTCACAGACACGCGCTATAATATGTTGCTGTACTCTTCTTACGCACGCCAAATTACATAAGCGCGTCTCTTTCCTACGTGTGAGTGAGAGGAACCGATATCAATTTGCGTGCGTTAGAAGAGTACAGCAACATATTATAGCGGCCGTGTGTGTTGACCTTTAAGGTCGTAACAGACGGACGCTATAATATACAGCGCAGTATAGCGCTATACTGCGCTCTAGAGTACGTTATAGCGCAGTATAGCGCTATACTGCGCTATAGAGCGCAGTATAGCGCGATACCGCCGAGGTTGAACTCTTCTAACACACGAAACATTACATGGGCACGTCTCATTCTTGTGTGAGTGAGAGGAGGCTATTGCCATCTGAAAGATACCTGGCAGTATAGCGCAGTATAGCGCTATACTGCGCTATACTGCTTGTTATATTACGTCGCATAGATACAGGATGTTCTACAACCGTCCTGATTTATTTAATTAATCAACTTATTTATTGAATAGGCGGACTAATATTACTTAACAGTTTATTATTATAATTTTAAGCAACAAAGGTTTATATGAGTTATTAGTGTCTCAACAACCAAATAGAGTAAAAAAAAAATCGGCTGTCTCATATATTTGAGTCTAGGAGGCTTTGCAGTTTAGTATGGAACAGCCGATTTTTTCTTTGCGATTGCAAGTTTGATCCCAAAAGAAAAGTTGTTCAGTTTGATGGTCTGAACCACCCCTTAAAGTTTCTGAACGGTAAAAAAATCTTCCGGTATATTTTTTTAATTTTTGTCTTTATTGGGAAATCAAATCAAACAACTAAGTAGGGTCTACTTTTTCATTGTAAATTTTTAAGATAGGTAGACCTTTCACTCGAACCAGTTTTAGCGGCGGGTACCTTCGCTTTCATTGGCGGCATACGATCAGATAAAAGGAATCAAACCTCCTGGTTTGATTTTCATCCCAACCCATGAACCCATATAACGCATTTAAGTGAACAGCCTGTATAACTCACGCACACAGACACAAACGGCAAAATTATCGATCTTGATACTTGTAATTTTGTTTGTAAGTATTTTGTTTGGCAAAGTAAATTGTTTATTATTTGCTACCTTTGTATTGGTACATAGTACACGGTATACAATTAACCAATGTTCACTATGGAACCAAAATAGTGAAAGTTGTTCAGTTTGATGGTCTGAAGTACTCTGTTTGACAAATGTAAATCATTTAAATTTACACCCTGCATAATATTGGTCCAGTTGTTTTCGCGTGACGCTCGAGCAAAAACAACAGACTTCAATAAAATCATTGAGTTACGAATTAAAATAATATCATAACCCAGTAAAATTAGATAAATCAGAAGAAATAATTTCCGGAGTTTTGGAACTTTTTTTAAACGTTCCTTTGGTTCGCAATATTGAAGGAAAAAAAAAGTCCTGGTGAGGGGGGGGGGGGGGGGTGAGCTCGAGGAAGGGGGGGGGCTCTAAAGGTGACTTTTTTCATTTTTTCGCTTATTTCTTGAAATCTAAAAATCGTATCGAAATACTTTGTATAGACAAATTATACCTAACAAAATTTCCTACAAAACAAGTGGTATGCATTTTTGTCATAGGACTTAACCTTTGAGGGCTACGGGGTCGAGAAAGTAACGGCATTTCAAAAATTATGAAATTTGTATGGCGACCCTCATGAAAGTTGAAGATAAAAACAAATTGATTTCATATTCTTAATCATAATAAAATCATATTCTTAAACATAATTATTTCTATATTTTATTTTTGTATTATTAATTTGTTAATCGATAATCAATTGAGAATTGACATGTATTAACTAAATAATTTTGACATAAGTAATGTATTAATGTAGTATTTCATAAAATAATGTGTATACGCTTGTAAAGGCAGACTTTAGTGATACTTCCTTTGATTGATGTAAACTTTATCATAAACCTATGTTACCTAATGTCATGCACAATAAATAATTTCTAATTTCTAATCAGCAGCCCCGAAAACCCCCAGATACAAATTTTCAGTCGGTTCGGGGAACCCTTAAAAGCTGCATTGGCGTTTGAAATTTCCATGGTAGCCATCTTGGATATCGCAATTTTGGATTTTTTTCACCGTCAACCAAATCTGACCAAGGTCCTCTATGACATTTGTTCGAGGTCCATAACCCTATCTGTCACAGTTTCCGCGGGCCGTTGACCTCATCCATCAGGAGTCGACCTTCCGAGGAAGTCAAAGTTTTCCCTGTATCAAAAAGGCATCCATATGATGATCCCCAAATGTCATCCTTGTACCGTAAGGGGAACCCGGAGATAAATTTGAGGTATCTGGTTGACCCCCCCTCCCCCCCACCACATAGATATTAGATATATACCCGTATAATTGTTCACCGGGTTTCCCCCATTCAACGTATAGTAAAATGATCTTAGGGATCATCATAAGGATGCCCTGGCGATAAAAATAATATTTCGACTTCCTCAGAAGGTCGACTCCTGACGGATGAGGTCAACGGCCCGCGGAAACTATGACAGATAGGGTTATGGACCTTGAACAATTGTCATAGAGAACCTTGGTCAGATTTGGTAAACGGTGAAAAAAATCCAAAATTGCGATATCCAAGATGGCTGCTATGGAAATTTCAAAAGCCAATGCAGCTCTGAAGGGTTCTCCGAACCGACAGAAAATTTGTATCTGGGGGTTTTCGGGGTTGCTGATTAAGAATATGAAATCATTTTGTTTTTATCTTCAACTTTCATGAGGGTCGCCATACAAATTTCATAATTTTTGAAATGCTGTTACTTTCTCGGCCCCGTAGCCCTCAAAGGTTAAGTCCTATGGCAAAAATGCATACAACTTGTTTTGTTGGAAATTTTGTCAGGTTTAATTTTTCTATACAAAACATTTCGATACGACTTGCAGATTTCGAGAAATAAGCGAAAAACTGAAAATAGTCACCTTTAGAGCCCCCCCCCCCCTTCCTCGAGCTCACCCCCCCGTTACCAGGACTATTTTTTTTCTTCAATATTACGTACCAAAGCAACGTTTAAAAAAAGTTTTAGAAATCCGGAAATTACTTCTCCTGATTGGTATATTTCAGCTTAATTTTACTGGGTTATCAATTATGTTTTAAATGTTTATTTAAGTTAAATTTTAATACCTATCTAAAATGATAAATAAACTACGTTGCTAAACAAAGTACTTGCTTTTGCTCTAGATTATTTTTTTTAAAAGTATCAAGAAGTGGTCTTGCATGTGGAGTTGACTCTACGGTGGCGTGTGTGCGTGCGGCGTGGCGTGGCCGAGCCCCTTGTGCTCGCCGCCGGGCTCGCCGACATCGTAGTACTAGTGATGTGCCGAGATGACTATTTTAGTAATCGGATATTAATAATAATTTATTCGATAAAATTTTCTTATTTCTTTGGTAGGTACTAATTGAAAGAAGAATCAAATTGGTACCTAGTACCCGAGTCACGAACTCGAATTGATTTGGTACCTACTCGTATTCGAGTCCATTCTGAGCAACCATCAAATTGAGCAACATTCTCTATGGAGCCAACAAAAAAATTGCGAAAAACAGCAAATGTCATTCATAGAAAATGCCAATAGCTACTCGAACAAAATGTAGGATTATTTTTTTCGCGATTTCAAAGTTAGTACCATAGTAAAAGTTGTACAAATTTATGATCTGAAGCACCCCATAAATGATGTAGGTAACCCATTGAACCATACAGCGACTCTTACTTAATATAGTAGTTTTTCGACAAGAGATGAGAAATTAAAGAGGTATTTTATGTAGGTAAGTGCTAACTGTAAGTACTCGAATCAGAGTATTGTGAATCCGAATACTATATTTCGCATTTTCGAGTGAGCGAGTACTTAGGTACAGTGCTATCAACTTAAGCTGAGAATTGCATTTGTGTGAGTGATCGCCAAAAGCAAGGTGAAGTGAAGTATGTGGGCGGCAGGGAAGCGACGCGCCGCGCCTCATTGGCGCGCCGATTGCCACTCTACACTATCGGTGTGCGCACTCACACAAATTCAATTCTCAGCTTAAGTTGATAGCACTGTATGGTATAAGGTATTCGAATCCGCACTCGAGTCCAACCTGTATCGGCACATCACTAGGGCGTAGTAGGCTAATCAGTTCATTGAATAGATTGTGAGCATCCAGACGGCGGGATAGTCTTCGATTCAAAATGTATTTCTTTTATCAGTAACATAGTATGTTAGGTAGTTCAGGTACCAGTGTTGGGCAAAATATAATTAACTAATAATTAATTTATTAGATTTTTTTTTCTAATTTACCTTTCTTAAGATGATGACTTATTAGCTTTTATTAGCTTTTATTTTTCTTAATTGAAGTTTATTATCAATTAACTTTCGGTATGTCAATTTGGTCTTTATTTTATAGGTCTGACATAGAAAATATTGTTATTAATTAAATTAAACAGTATTTATTTGTCTCTTATCAATTGTTGAGACAATTATCTCGACATAGTTTTCGATTTAGCCCTCCAAAAAAAAAACATGACACACCAAATTGTTGAAATTACAATTGTAATTTTTGTTAATTGAAATTACTCAATAACTTAGTTTTTATCAACGTTTTTTCTTCACGCTCTATAGCAAAAACGGTAATACATACAAGCGTCAAACTTAGTGTGATTATAGAGCAAACTCTACAGAATAACAACAAATACTAAAAACCGGCCAAGTGTGAGTAAGTCTCGCGCTAAAGGTCCCGGACAAAAAAAAATTTTTCTAACTTAATAATGTTGTGTTCTGTGGTGTTGTGGTACGGAACCCTCGGTGCGCGAGTAGCCCGACTCGCACTTGACCGGTTTTATTGTTGATTTGTGTACCAACGGCTTCTTTACTTTTATTCCGCGAAATTAAATTTAACTCTGAATACTCAAGAGTTATTTCGAACGTTTTCTTCTTAGGTCTTCATTAAGTAACTGTTAAGGATGTATACAGGGTCCTTCATAATATGCTGACACTTTTATAAGGGAATTATTAGACCGTCAAACTGAACAACTTTCTCTACGGCACCTAACTTTTTTGGTTATGATTATAATGGATATAATTATGTTGAAAGTGAAGAATGATTGCGTTAGCCATTAGATGTTTGGTGGTGGATGTTGGGTTGTATGTGGAGTATATTTGTCAATGTGGTGGGTGTAGGGTGGATGTTTGGTACCTAATGGATTTTGGTAACAATCTGTCCAAAAACTGTAAAGTTCAAAATGGCGGATGGTTTTCTCAAATCTGACATCGGATTCAATCCACGCGGACCTACAGACGGTGGACACTTGGACACCTACCCCATTCCAGGTTTCCGCGTCAGTATGTATTATCTGTGACCCTTGTAAAAGTAATTGTGTAAAAAATACTAAATTAATGTAATTGAATTAACAATAAATAAAATAAAATAATATAAATAACGCTCACAGGCACATACATTGTAATTAATAATTGCATTGCAATTAATTTAGTAATTTAAATGAATTACGCCCAACACTAGCAGACGGATTTTAAGGGGTTTATTGGACCATCGAACTGGCAAACTTTATGCGAGACCAAAATCGAAATTACAAATATAAACTGTTGTTCCATACAAAACTGCTGTTCTAACTACTCGACCTAAATGTATGAGACAGGTGCCCACCGTTATACCAAATTTTCAATCGATGATTTTGATCCTGCCATCTTGATGCACACGCGTTATAGCGCTATACTGCGCTCTATAGCGCAGTACTGCGCTTTACCGCGCTATACCGTACTCTATAGCGCAGTATAGCGCTATACTGCGCTGTACTGCGCTGTATATTATAGCGTCCGTCTGTTACGACCTTTACGGTGTTATTATGCAAATCATTGCATAACCGTGGCACGCATTCCGCACCTACTTTGCACTTCTAACCTCTCTTATAATGTTCTGTGTGACTTTAAATAGGTCTTTCTTAATATGGTGACAGTTTCATAAGAAAATGATTAGACCATCAAACTGAATAACGATCTCTATAATGATCAACGTCAAAATGGCGAAAAATTTCCCATACATTTGGATCTAGTAGAAGAGTTTTTAGGGTTCCGTACCCAAAGGGTGAAAACGGGACCCTATTACTAAGCCTACGTTGTCCGTCTGTCTGTCCGTCCGTCCGTCCTACCTATTTAGGGCTGTAACTTTTGAACTGTAATAGCTAGATAGTTAAAATTTCTCAGATTATGCGTTATTACGGCGGATATGTTAACAAATAATAAAAATGTCAACAAAATACGAACTAATTTTTGTACCTACTTGAAACAAACGCCCACAAAGCGTACCCAAAGGGTGAAAACGGGACCCTATTGCTAAGCTTACTTTGTCCGTCCGTCCGTCCGTCCGTCTGTCCGTCCGTTCGTCCGTCTGTCCTACCTATTTAGGGCTGTAATGTAACTTTTGAACCGTAATAGCTGGATAGTTGAAATTTTCTCAGATTATGCGTAATTGCGGCGGATTTGTTAACAAATAATAAAAATGACAAAAAAGTTAACAATTACGGGGAGTTCTCAACAAGAAACTAGTTTTTATCAACGTTTTTTTTTCACGCTCTATCGTAAAAACGTATTTATACAAGCGTCAAACTTAGTGTGATTATAGAGCAAACTCTACAGAATAACAACGAATACTAAAAATCGGCCAAGTGTGAGTCGGTATCACGCTAAAGGTCTCGGCCAAAAAACCTGTTTTTTTAAGTTAATAATGTTGTGTTCTGTGGTGTTTTGGTACGGAACCCTCGGTGCGCGAGTAGCCCGACTCGCACTTGACCGGTTTTTTATTTTCTACGACTACTTTCTTAAATCTCTACTGTATGTATCTCACCGTAGTCTCTCGCGCAGAGGCTTCGCCTGTATGTAGTCCAGCGGCAGGAAGGTCTCGGGCTCCAGCATGCGTTCCTTCAGCACCTGGATGCAGCGGCGGGCCGTCTTCTCCGTGTCGACCACGATCGCCTCCATGTACTTGCCGAGCACCTTCGTGATGGCCACGTTGTAACGCTTGTGTGTCGGCTGACACATGGTTATCATGCGGTCGTACTGTAACAAAAATATTATTGTTATATTATATTCTAGCAAAGGGTAAGATCCTGCCTGTTTCACCACTTCTGAATAAGTTCTTGATAGCTTTATAGCTTTGACATATCTTTTCTACAAAATAATTCAAACGAGCTCTAGGATAAGCTAACAAGAACTTATCAAAAAGTGGTGAAACAGGCCTTAAGGGTCAGCGCACACCCAGCGTAAAACTGTTCGTGCATGCGCGAGCAGGTTTCATTGAATCAATTGATAATGAACTCTATTTCCATTGAAATAAAGTTGAAAATAGCTTGCAAGTGATTAAATCCCTTCAGCGTCTGTTCGAGTATGCTCGCGTATGCTCCTCGCGGCGACGGGAGCAGTCGCGAGCATGCGCGCGGATGCTCGCGCATGCTCGAGCATGTTCGAGCATACGCCCTTGTCGATGCTTGCGATCCGTCGTAAGTGTTGCCGCCTCGGCCGGTTTCGGACTAAATCTAGCATATTTTTTAACCACTTTAGCCCGAAAAGGGCAATTTACTACAGATAATATTATATAATAATCGAACTCTTTTTGAAAATACAAAGAAAATCTGAAAGGTCGAAGCAGATTTAGTAGGTTTTCAAATTGTTCATATTCCATTTTATAGTTCCTAGCCATAAAATAACTGTCCCTAGAACTTTAAACCGTAACACAGCACAGGGCGTAGTATTTCCCAAATATAAGTACACCTTTCTTGCCTCTTTTCATCTTATTGTTGTGCTCTTCTTGCTCCTCTTCCTTTGCTAGTAACCCAATAATTACCAAATCCCAGTCTACCATACTTTAAAATTGTTGTTATCGCACGTCTTTACTATAAAATATTGTAAACACAACGCAAAATTCACTACGTCAACTGTAGCAACACGGGAGCATCCGCGAGACTGTTCGAACACGCGCGAGCATGCTCCGCCGCTGCCGCCGGCGGATTTTGCCGCTAGGTGTGCGCGACTGCAAAGAACATGCTCGAGCATGCGCGAGCAGGTTTCATTGATTCAATTGATAATGAACTCTATTTCCATTGAAATAAAGTTGAAAATAGCTTGCAAGTGATTAAATCCCTTCAGCGTCTGTTCGAGTATGCTCGCGTATGCTCCTCGCGGCGACGGGAGCAGTCGCGAGCATGCGCGCGGATGCTCGCGCATGCTCGAGCATGTTCGAGCATACGCCCGTGTCGATGCTTGCGATCCGTCGTAAGTGTTGCCGCCTCGGCCGGTTTCGGACTAAATCTAGCATAATTTTTAACTACTTTAGCCCGAAAAGGGCAATTTACTACAGATAATATTATATAATAATCGAACTCTTTTTGAAAATACAAAGAAAATCTGAAAGGTCGAAGCAGATTTAGTAGGTTTTCAAATTGTTCATATTCCATTTTATAGTTCCTAGCCATAAAATAACTGTCCCTAGAACTTTAAACCGTAACACAGCACAGGGCGTAGTGTTTCCCAAATATAAGTACATCTTTCTTGCCTCTTTTCATCTTATTGATGTGCTCTTCTTGCTCATCTTCCTTTGCTAGTACCATACTTTAAAATTGTTGTTATCGCACGTCTTTACTATAAAATATTGTAAACACAACGCAAAATTCACTACGTCAACTGTAGCAACACGGGAGCATCCGCGAGACTGTTCGAACACGCGCGAGCATGCTCCGCCGCTGCCGCCGGCGGATTTTGCCGCTAGGTGTGCGCGACTGCAAAGAACATGCTCGAGCAGAGGCCTTGGCGAATTTAATAATTTTTCGGAATTGTTTGCTTTTCGAACCTGGCGTCTTCGAGTTGCCAGGTCACTCCTTCCAGCCATCTCCTGCTACTTCCTCCGTCTCTTACATACAGCAGTCTGACAATGAACGTACCACTCCGGGTATCTCGCGCTTGAAGGTCTCCACGACCTCCTGCTTCTTCCTGCGCCTGGCCTCCTCGTGCTTGTCGACCCTCGCGTCTCCGAGCTGTGAGGCCACAGCCTCCAGCTGGGCCTGCAGTTCCACCGCCCGGCCGCGACACTCGCCCACGTCGTTCTGAGAATAGAGAACTTGATTATTTCAGCTCAGATTTGCGCTATTAAAGATATACACTCACGACTATAGGCCTATGTTAGAGGAGGATGAAACCATGGAACATATCATTTGTGACTGTGATGTCTTGGCGGACCAGGAGATTACAGGTTTCTTCCCCTAAACGGACTTGCCTCCCTCATTTACCACGTTTTTGAAGGGTGCCGAAATAAATATTCAGGGGACAATCAATGGGGACAACAAAAAAGGTCCCATTAGGACGAAGTGTTGCTGGCTGCCAGCCCCCAAAACAAGATAAGATTAGCCTATACTGAGGTGGTTAGAAACTGCTACAAATACCAACACGAGTCCGACACCTAGAGAATAAATGAGGTGGTCTATTTACAGCTGGAACGATATGTCTACAAGATATTTTGTAAAACCTATATTTTCACAAGTGGCAAGGGTGACAAGTGTTTCTTGCAGATCATACCTGTAGCTCGTTCCTCAACCTCCTCTGTTCCTCGAGAGCTTGCTCTGAACTCTTGATGTGCTCGTTCAGCTTCTCCACACGCTTTATAGCTAAGTTCCTCTCGTGGCCCTGTTGATGACAAACATTATCAATTATTTATGTCCTGAAAAGATAGTGGCGTTGGTTAACATTAGCTCGCCGGTCCTGGTCCGACTTCTGTTCCCTGTTCACAGAGTCCAGCTCCTGCAGGTAGCGCTGCTTGCCTCCATCTTCAGCTCGTGTGCTAGAGCCACGTACCTTCTGTCGGTGTTTGTTCTCAAGCTCGCCTTTCCCGCGCAGCTCGTTGTCGAGCCGGTCCTGGTCCGACTTCTGTTCCCTGTTCATAGAGTCTAACTCCTGCAGGTAGCGCGCCGCTTGCCGGGATGCCTCCATCTTCAGCTCCTCGTATTCACGGATCTGGCGACGCGAGTGTTAATGACGTATTTACATATTACTGATTACAATAATAGGAATTAGAATAAGAACAATGCAGCAGCGCATCGATTGTTAATCTAAAACATTTGGTTTCTCTAAGGCTGATTTAGTCGCGTTTGCTCACGACAAAAAACATCAATATACAGGCGTTTGATGATTAAGAGATCTCCTTTGGCAGAGTGAATCCCCAGAACCCTTAGATGATTTTAAGAAGGGGAGCCATCTTGATTTTTAATTAGGGGGGGAAAGGGGGGGGTCCTTTGTCAATAACACGTTTTAAATTTATAAAAGCGTTTTTTTAAGTTACTGCATTAAGTTTGGTATCATTTTCGAATAAACCAGAGACGAGGAATTCATATTTACAGCATTTTGTACTAAAACCTTGAGATAAAAGGAAAATAAATAAATATTTCAGTACTTTTTTTATTTTCTTTGCTTTAACTTTGAAACGGTAGCCATATTTGTTGAATAAAAATGATTTTCAGATAGTTCTAGTATCCTTTATTATAAAAAATATCATAGCCTACATTATGTTTACATTATAATAGCCAAAAAACATAATAAGTCACATTTCGTCACGATAATTATGATTAACTTGAGTTTATCCGCGACTTCGTCCGCACGGTTTTCCGCCATCGTAGCGAGATAAATGAAACACCAGATTTTAAGTCTAATCATAAGCATTTAAACAAAAAAAGTTTCATCGAAATCGGTCCAGTAGTTTTCGCGTGATATATGCGCGATTGCGCGAACAAACCAACAAGCATTTACAGTTTTATGCTGAAGATGTACATGGCCGCGTTCTTCTGCATGTAAAAGACATGGTTCTCATTGGTGCATCAAAGATTATTATTTAATAATCTTATCCGCTTATGATTAGACTTAAAACACACGAATCAAATTAAAGATTGAAAAATTCAGTCTCGGGCGGGACTTGAACCCGCACCCTTCCAAACCGGGGAAGTGCGTTATCCAATTTCGCTACCGAGCCCACTAGCCAGAGAACGAATTTTTCAATCTGTTGCGTCTTGAGGGGACGTGAGCGACATCTACTGGCAGTTATTACAAACTAGCCAACCCGCAAGTTCAGCATTACAACTGAAATTCATACGGTATAGATGACGCACTTCCCCGGTTTGGAAGGGTGCGGGTTCAAGTCCCGCCCGAGACTGAATTTTTCAATCTTTAATTTGATTCGAAATAGCACAACATGGCTGTAACATGTTCAAAATCAATAATATTTGAAATTGGAACAGGGTGTGTCATCTATACCGGATGAATTACAGTTGTAATGCTGAACTTGCGGGTTGGCTAGTTTGTAATAACTGCCAGTAGATGTCGCTCACGTCCCCTCAAGACGCAACAGATTGAAAAATTCGTTCTCTGGCTAGTGGGCTCGGTAGCGAAATTGGATAACGCACTTCCCCGGTTTGGAAGGGTGCGGGTTCAAGTCCCGCCCGAGACTGAATTTTTCAATCTTTAATTTGATTCGAAATAGCACAACATGGCTGTAACATGTTCAAAATCAATAATATTTGAAATTGGAACAGGGTGTGTCATCTATACCGTATGAATTTCAGTTGTAATGCTGAACTTGCGGGTTGGCTAGTTTGTAATAACTGCCAGTAGATGTCGCTCACGTCCCCTCAAGACGCAACAGATTGAAAAATTCGTTCTCTGGCTAGTGGGCTCGGTAGCGAAATTGGATAACGCACTTCCCCGGTTTGGAAGGGTGCGGGTTCAAGTCCCGCCCGAGACTGAATTTTTCAATCTTTAATTTGATTCGAAATAGCACAACATGGCTGTAACATGTTCAAAATCAATAATATTTGAAATTAAAACACACGGTTGATTCTGAAATTGTGGTAATAGCGATATCCTTTTATTTCGTGTGGCTCAAGGCCACACGATCTCCAGGAGCTGTGGATATCTTTCGACACAGGTAAACACCAATGCTACCTAGGTAGGTAGCATTGGTGTTTACCTGCGTACAGGTGTACGCACTACCTACCACGCTCGAGCTATTCACTGGGTCTGACACTGTTTCGGCGCTATATGGGCAAAACATTGACTTCGAATATCGGTCAGATAAAATGACTTTTTTATTCGAAAATTTACTATTTTTATTATAACTCAGAAATACTACATGCTACAGAAAAATATTTTGAAATAATATGTTGTATGTACATTTATCTATAACTTTATTTCTTATGATTATGACTTTATTGATAAATGTAATAGTTCATGAGAAAAATGCTTTACTATTGTAAGATGACAGGTACGAGTGATGATCGGCATTTGGTTGCCGTGGAAGAAAAGAACGTAACTCGGAGGGGGTTGACACTACAGGATGAGGTTGTAGACAGTTCATTACTATAATGGTGATTGTACTCATGGTACTGAACAACTTCTCTTCTCAATCTAAGGAAATTGAAAAAAAAGAATTGGACTTGTCATACTAAATTAAATTAGCTTTTGGAATATGATTTTTTGTTTCTATCTTCGACTTTCAAGAAGGTTGCCAAGCTCGCAGGGCGAGCCAGGAGACCAAGTCCGAACCCAGGAGAGGTAACCTAATTATACCCTACTGCCCTAGTAATTTATGCGAAGGCCTAGGATCACAGAGCCATGCTCCGCGTAAGGCATAAAGCGACGACGGAGCGTCCCTTCCAGGAACCTGGTGGACCTGGTCGCAGGGGTCTACCTGGTATTATATTTTCACTATAATTGTGGAAGGTGCTAACTAAACCCCTATACCTATACTAAACCCCTACAGACCACACATATATAAATAAAAAGACAGAAAACGGGAACAAGTAATTTTATTAATAATTCATAACATACTTTTATATTGTGGAGCAATTTTCTCGCAAACCACATATTTATCACAAAAAACTATAATAAATAAAGTTGTAGACAATTTTATGAAAAATCTTTTTTATTCTATAAATCTTTCCTCTAGCTCTTTCAGTTCTTGAGTTATAGCAGAAAAATCAGGATAAGACGACCTTTTTTTTAAATGCCGCCATATTGTTTATTTTTACCCCCCTACTTTGGCCCCCTCTCAAAACCATTTAATATCATTCTGAAGAACAGACATCAACACATATAAATTTTATCATGGCATGTAACTCCCGTGGTTTTTGTATGGAGATTCATACTACTATTAGCTCCATGCATTTATTGTGATCTTAGTTCTGTGGCAAGTAATACATTTTTAAATCCACATTATTCAAACCAATACGTCATAATGGGTATTTTTTAAAATGTAGGATTATAAGGCTTTCCAAATACGTGATTCTTTTTTTGTTAATAAATGAAATAAAAAAAAGATGTATAGATTTTTCGAAAAAAAATAAGAATTTCGATTTCTTTTTTTTTTCTTTTTTTCAAAATTAATTTCAAAAAATTGCAAATTTGATATCAGAAATGAATTCAGCGTCTTTGATTTACCTGAAAATGATACCAAACTTGACCTCATAACTAAAAGGAAATTGTCAGGCAATTTAGGGTGACCCCCCCGCCCCCTCCAAAACTTAAATGAAAAATTTCGATGGCTCCCCTTCTTAAATCCATCTTTGAGTCGTAAGGACCAACTCTGCAAAAGGAAATGTCTTAATCATCATTTGCCGTATAATTCACCCAGCACCAGCGACTAATTGTAATACCAGTGTAGGAACAAAGTAATACTTTGAGAGTTCACTACAATTCGTACAATATCTTGTGATTCTCTTGGGCGCTAAGGCCACAGGAAAAGTTATTTTATTCTGATACTTTTTTGTTTAGTAGTCTAGAATGTTATTAGACTTATTAGACTTTATAATCAAAGAATGCATCAAAAGAAAAAGCCAAATGCGGGCAAACCTGAGGTCGTTGAGCAGGATCTTCTTTCTTTGCTGCCGCGTCTTGGAGAGCTGGGGTTGGTTGGCTGGAGCACTTAGCCATGTTGCAACATGGCTAAGTGCTAGTTTTTCCCCTGTGGCCCCGGGTCGGATTCGGCTTTTGCGCGAATCGATTCCATACTTACTGGGATCAGGAAACTTACTTCAGACTCTTTCAGCCATCTAGGGTCGCCCATATTTCCAGAGGCGGTCCCGGAGGCTATTGCGGTTCGCAGGCAGATGCTGAATTTTGCCCGGGAGCGCCTAAGTAACCTTTCTGCCCATGTCGCGCTAATACTTTTGCGCATGTGCTTTGCTGTCCCCAAGGTTACCTACCTTTTGCGGACGGCTCCGACATGGATGTTTCTGGGAGAGGTCTCGCGCTTCGATGACACCCTTAAGCTCACGGTCGAGAGCATCCTGAACGTCTCCCTCAGCCAGAGTCAGTGGATCCAGGCGGCCTTGCCAATACGTCATGGAGGCTTGGGCGTGCGTCGGGCGCAGGATGTGAGCCTTCCAGCTTTCCTGTCATCGGTGCATGGGGTTGCGAAATTGGTTACTAAGATTTTACGTTTTGATGGTAATCATTTGAGCATTCCTTTTGCGGTGGATGTCAGCTTGGGAGGCTCTGGGCCTGGGTGCGGGCGCGCCTGAGGACCCGCGAGTGCAGCGATCTTGGGATGACCTCGGTGCGAAGTTTGCTCTCGGCCGCCTTATGGGTGAAGCTTCCAGGCCGAACTTGGCGAGACTTAAGGCGGTATCGCAACCTGAATCGGGGGCGTGGTTGCATGCGGTGCCTTCACCCCATATGGGCACCCATCTCGACACCGACTCGCTGCGTATGGCAGTGGGTCTCCGCTTGGACTGCAAGGTGTGCGAACCACATAGATGCATCTGCGGTTCCATGGTGGAGGCCAATGGGCACCACGCTTTGAGTTGCCGTCGCTGCTCGGGGAGGTTTCCTCGCCACCATGCCCTGAATGATATCGTCAGGAGGGCTCTCGTATCTGCCAACGTCCCGTGCGTACTTGAGCCGCTTGGTCTCAGCGGATGGCTTGACTTTGGTGAAAGGAAAGTGCCTTTTATGGGACGCAACGTGCGCCAGCATTTTCGCCGCCAGCTACCTGAGTCGCACGTCGCGGACGCCTGGAGCAGCCGCGGAGCTGGCTGCCGTCAGGAAGTGGGACACGTACTCGGCCCTGGTGACCGATTATCTTTTTGTTCCTGTCGCTGTTGAGACCACGGGGGTTTGGGGTGCCGAGGCTAAGACCTTCATTGCGGAGGTTGGCCGTCGACTGAGGGAGCGTAATTGTGACCCCCGTTCCGGGTCGTTTCTGGTGCAGAGGCTAGCCTTAGCAATTCAACGTGGCAACGCTGCAAGCATTATGGGCTCCTTTGCACCGGGATCGACAAGGGGCGGCAATTGGACTGAGCTTGTATTTCATTGTTCTGACGAAGCTTATTGCTGATTTTTGACTGTTTTTATATCTTTGTATTTGACGACGCTTGTGCTGACCGCTTTATTTTTGTGATTTATCTTAATGCTTTTTTGAATAAGAGAAAAAGTATTAGTTCAATCTACAGACTCAATTTCTAATTCCATCGAGCGGCCTGGAGAGCTGTGGTGGCACGAGCGGCCCACGATGGTCACGTCCCTCAGCCAACGACGACGAAGGTCGAGGCCGGTTACGACTAAGATTACGATTCCTTGTGGGATCTTACTGGCTAACGGCGAATAACCGATGTATCTCCGCGTGCCCCTCTGATTAACAGAGGTCAAGATAATATTTTGCTCCATTAAACATAGGCAAAATCGTTGATAAATTAAAGAGAATAGTGCACGCCACGTAATTTGTTATTAAAGGTAGCACAGTATTACTATAAGCCTCACAGTATGGCAACACTCTTGATGGCGGGCAATGCCGCCGACCCCCGACGCCGCGCAGCCCCATCTTTTCCACTGGGCACTCTGGGCAAGTGCCCAGGGCCCCGCGATCGATGGGGCCCCCTAGTACATCCTCGATCACCAACCGATAACCGATATTACCGATAAATATCATTATTTTTCGAAAATATCAGTTTTTTGGTATTCTAATGAACGAGGGGCCTAACAAAAGTTGGCAACAATTTTGCTGCCTATCTACAACTTGTAGGTCTAAATCTAGAATTTTGCTACTCCTTTTGCATGTTGTTAATAAAATAGTCCTGTGTCATATTAATATCATAGTCGTAGGGGCCCCATTATCCTAAAGTGCCCAGGGCCTCTGATAGGTTAAAGACGGCCCTGACGCCGCGCCCCTGTACTTTTTCATGCGCAGATCTGCAAGGCAATGCCATTTCCTTCATACAGATCCCATGATGAGACCCTCGCCGCCCGCTTCCCCGCAAGGCCCCTCCATTGCTCTGCGCAAGTACATCCTTTGCCCTACTGTATATAGTTATGCTGTGGTGATAGTATACCTGTGCCTCTTCCAAATGAACATCAAACTGTCCAGTGTCTCCAGTCCCTAATATAGAAGCCTCCCACATGGCCTGCTGGTCCTCTATCTCCTTGAGCTCGTCCTCCAACTTCTTGATGTCGGCCTGGTGGGCTTCGTGGGCCTTACGGGCTTGCTCCAGGGTCTTTATAGCGCTTTCTAGCTTCTTCTGAGTGTGGGTGACACGCTCTTTGGCTTCTATGAACGTCGGACGCTTTTTTGATACTTCTGCTTCCTGTGGACATTTGTTATTATAGAAATGAGTTATAGATTTCCTATCAACATGTCACACTATGAATACCAAGTCTTCTGATACGGGCACACGTAGTGGACTAACGCATTTTGCTTATTTGTTTTATCTACACTCTATTTACACTCTATTCGACTTCAATAAGCACGACATTTAATTAACAGCGGGGAAATGTTCATCCAGAGTAGTTTTCCGCCTGATTTGCACTGAGCTTTATAAGGATTTGGTGAATGATAAGAAAAGATAACAAAACATACTTGTATTGACAATTCTTCTACTAACCACTTCTCTGATCTCCTGGTCGATCTTAGCCAGCTCGCGCTGGACGGCGCCCAGCTCTTTCTTCTTCTCCTTCAGCGCGTCCTCTACCTTCGTCCGCTTCTTCTCCAGCTTAGTGACCTCAGAGTGTTTGTGCTGTAGTTCTTCCTCCATGTTCTGGATCTCGCGCTCGTTGTGGTACAGGTGGAAGAGTTGCAGCTCCACTTTTTGTTCTTGCTGCAAATAGATATGATATTTCTAAGTGAATCTTGGCTGAAAAGCGTGAAAGGTAGTATGATCGAGTTGCAAACCAAATTCACAGATTTATAGCCAAGAGCGTAAGTGCTTGATTCGTCTTTTATAGATGGAAGGCCACTGATGATGATGAATTGTTAATAACGGGGCAAATACTTTACCCACACCCTAAGTTTCTAACATACATACATACATACATAAGCTCACGCCATTGTCCCAAGGGGGTAGGCAGAGACCACGGATCGCCACACGCTACGACTCTGACACACTTCTCTAGCCTCTACTACCAGCAAATCATCGGCGATTGAAATATGTATTTGCTTCATATCGATGTACCCTTTGCGTTTATAACTAATATCTGAGTCGAACTAATGAATTCACCACTGAAAATTTTAAAATAAACAAAATTTTAAGAAAAAATTAAAACCGCCTTCAAAAAAACTAAAAAAGATTAAAATATTGCAGCCGTTGAATTTTTCGTTCGCATCTATAAGAACAAAGTTGCTGTCAAGCCGGTACCTACGATCCGCGACAGGGCATGCATTCATGTTTTGGCTTGGCTTGACACCGACTTCGATATAAAACAAATTAATGTTCTTATGATGCGAACGAAAAAGTCATCGGCTGCAATATTATTTTTTTATTTTTTGGGAGGCGGTTTTAATTTTTTCTTAAAATTTTGTTTATTTTATAATTTTCACTGGTGAATTCATTAGTTCAACTCAGATATTAGTTATAAACGCAAAGGGTACATCGATACAAAGCAAATATTTCAATCGCCGATGATTTGCTGTCAACTTTTGAGGAGTTCTATTGTGTAGCTCCGAAGCACTTCATCAGATCTTCATCAAATTACATGCAGCACAAGGAGAGAGCACCTGATACATATTGCACCCCCGATACGATCGGCGCACCCTCGTCTATCAGCTACTACTAAATGCTGATTGACAAATCTCAACACCGCGATGGAAGAACATTTGGTATAAACTGCAATAAAGAACATACCAGCTCCTCCCTAAGTCTGGTGTACTTCTCGGCCTCCTCCTTCTCCAACTTGGCCTCTTTCCTCTCGGCGGCCACTTCGTTCTTCTTCTGGTAGGAGAACTGTGTCTCCTCGTCGGCGCTGTTCGCCTCTGCGCGACATTGTTCATACTGCTCCTTTAGTACACCTGACCTGTGGTCACAATTGTTTATTCATTCTACAACATTTTTTATTAGAGGTATCATAGAGCCATTTTGGGCAATAAAACTTGGTCTATGGTTAGTGTATATTTAGTCAGTGTTAGGCCGGGTCCGCTGCACCATGTTATCGTATTTGCTAACATCGTTTTCTAACTTTCCCCACCCCCCGCAGGCGAACGCGGGTGATGTTATCCGATGCAAATGGATTGAATGGAATTTTTATTTACTTATTCTTCGGAAGATTTCCAATGTTGATTAAAATAGTGAACATATTCTACAATAACTATACCTACTATCCTTGATTTCTTGGGATATTTACATAATTAGATCTATATGCCTCTGGCACAGTATAAGAAAGAGTATCTATTACTAGATACAGTACGGACACTCCCTTCCTCCCACCTACTTTTTACCTCACCCCCTCTAACGCCCTCTGGTTACTTCGCACTGGTTACTCGTTACGTAGGAAGAAGATATAAGGTTCAATTTCTTTGGTTTCGCATGTGCTGACGACGTCATCTTGTCAAATTAAATTTTTTGTATGCAGTGTCCGGGCTCTGGTGTATATTTTGTCTATATTAATATCCATAAAGTGTAGGTACATTAAATTCAATCTATGTTGGCGTACATTCGATTTGTATCCGAAAAAAACATTGTAGCCACTGCAGAAGGCCTACTGTACCTAATGCCTGTTTGGAATCATCAGAAGCGTACTGACCCGCTGATCTCCTCAAAGAGCGCCGTCCACTCCTTGGGGTTCTTCATGGCGATGCTCTCGACGGCGCCCTGGAACACGAGGAAGTTCTTCGCCTTCACGTTGATGCCCAGCTTCTCCAGCTCCGACAGGTATAAACTTGCTGATACTGACTGCAATGGGGAGACAATTATTTGTTTCTATGCTAATTTCACTTTTTATAAGTGAGCAAAGTTAGGTTTGTACCAATATTTGTTATAATTATGTGTATTTTTGTAAAGCAGGGATCCAGGATTACATTTCCATGTCTGCCGATCAAGGCAACCCATCTCTCGATGCTGTCCTAACACATTCAGTCCCCGTTTTCTGGACCCGCACTTTTAATGAAATAGAAAAGATCAAGGAGGAGGTCAAAAAGTTGTATATACCTAAGGTACAAGAAAAGGCTCAAGGGACACACCAATAGATTGGCCACTGATTTACGGCCATTTTTGGCCCATCGCAGGTAAAATTAGTGAAACCAAAAAAATATACAACGTGTTAATGAATTAACGCAAAACTAGAAAGTAGTTTGTTTAGAATCGAGAACAGAGTCAAATTATCATGGTTTCAACATAGGAAATTTTTTTCAAAATATCAAATAATTTGTTTGCGAAATTTAAAATTTTCTGAACCGAATGTCAACCCACCGCACGGACACATTCACCCTACTTACTACCGAAACAAGATTATAAAAATGTATCCATGAGTACGTTAGCGCTTTCTTTCAGTGCTGAAATGATAACAAATAATTTTTGCCTCAAAACTTAAAATGCGAATAGCTTTAAATTTTAATTATCAAAATAATTAAATTATTGTTTCAATATAATTATTTTGTTATAAATCAGTTGGGGTGTATGAGGTTTTGCGCTAATTCATTAACACGTTGTATACAGGGTCTAACAATACACCCTAGTAATACTTAATGGGAAGCTTCAGACCATCAAAATGACTAACTTTCACTATAGAGCCAACATCGAGAAAAAATAACAAAAATCTGGTGTCCCATACATTTTAGTCGAGTCGGTACTGCAGTTTTGTATGAAAGAGCAGTTTTTTTTCGCGATTTCGTGTTGGCTCCATAGTTAAAGTTGTTCAGTTTGACGGTCTGGAGCACCCCCTTAAGGTATTTACTAGGGTGTTTTGTTACACCCTGTATATATTTTCAATGAATATCTAGAATGAAAAATCAATTGAATTGCCCATGGCAAATCTAAAAATAATCTAGATTTTATATATAAAAACTCACTAATCATAGAAAAAATCTTTGATTAGTGTTTATGGCCATGATTAGCGGATTGCTGATTAAAAAAAGAGCTAATAAAAAAATATTATGATTAAATGATGCCTTCCTTACTTTTAGTCGCCTCTTTGGACAACTGCAGGGCTAGCATGCCATGCAAGATAAAGCGACAAAACAAAAAAACCGTTATGCGCGTTCGTTCTCGCCTACACAAGGTAACAGAGACAGAGTCGCTTCTCGATTTTGTCCTTTTTCTCATTGGTAGCATGCTATTGACCCCCTGTGACTATTTTAAGCCCTAATTCTAAGACATACTATGGCAAACCTCTGCTGCCCTCAGGTATTAGGCTGCCTGTTCATTGACGCGAGCTGGCTGGCGGAGCGGAGTAGCGAGGAAAATATTAACCAATCAGGAGCTCGGCCGACTCTCGGCCGAAATTTTATGCAAACCTGATTGGTTGATAAAACTGTGATAAAACTCCGTATCTCCGCTCCGCCAGCCAGCTCGCGTCAATGGACAGGCAGCCTTAGGGAGCGTTTAAACAGAAGTGACGTGGCGCGGACACTTCGCGGGCGGGGTGCGGCAATACAAACCTTATAGTACATAGCATAGAGTCGTTTGGAGAATTACGCCCGCGCCTCCAGGCGACGTTGCCTGGTGGCGGGGCGCGATTTTTCTTTACGTCAAAAAACGACGCTATGCTACGTAATATAAGGTTTATATTGTTGTTACTTTGACTACCCGCCACCGCCACGCGTCTCTTCTGTATAAACCCTACCTTAGACCCTTCTTGCAACACATTACACATGTCGGAGTTGATGATATTCTAAGCCAGGCAAACCTGCTAAGACAACATGTAACTTACTTGTCCATCTATCTTGTGGTCTGAGGACTGGTCGATGACAGATCTCTGGAATTTCTTCTCTGTCATGTCTTCTAGTATAAAAGTCGCTGTCACTGATGCACTACAAAATTATTATTTCATTAAAATTATGCAAAATGTTTATATGAAACGATGTAGATCTCGAAATTGATCTTCGAAAATTTGACGCGGCATTCCTCAACAGTCAACTAGGAATTTCTATTGAAGCCACTATCACAAAGACAGTAATTACAGTTATTTTAGATTTAATCTAAAATTGAACTCATTGTACGTACCACTTTGTAAATTAAACAACTTTTTAATCCTAAATTTGTTTTATTTCGTTAGCTACACAAATAATGTAGCCCTAATTCCTAATAAACTATCCATCATATGACTGGGTGGGATCAATTGTAATACGTTCAAAAACAAAATACAAAGAGATTCCCTACAAGTGCAAAATAAATCTAAACTATCTACACTACATAGATTTATATATTACTAGCGTAAGGATAGGCCCGTCAGAATATTTTACAAAAACCTTCTTCATAGAAACAAAAATTTGCGCCATCTGTCATAACTCGTATACGAACTATATCGTGTCATATATTTTCTTTGAGCGTTGTAGTGCTCTAATTGGCTCTAATAGAGCCAACGAACTGGGGACAATAGTCAAGCTCATAGGCCATGTCCTTACGCTAGTAATATATATGTCTTTGCTACACTATTATAAAACTGTAAATTTCAAAAAAGAAGTTTCTCAGTTTGTGTGTTTGAACGCGCATCACGCAAAAACTACTGGACCGATTTTGATGAAACTTTTTTTGTTTTAAAGCTTATAATCTGACTTAAAATCTGGTATATAATTTATGCGGACGAAGTCGCGGGTAAAAGCTCGTGTATTATAAAACTGTAACAGAAGTGTGTCTGTACATTGAAGATATTTACAAAAGAAAAATGACGACATGGTTTTTACCTGTCCCTGATTCCAAATCACCAATTTTTGGATTTTTTAACTGTCTGTTTGTTTGTTTGTTGGTTTGTTTGTTGGTTTGTTTGTAGGTTTGTTTGTTTGTTTAGGTGTTTGTTTGTTCTAATATCACACAAAAACTACTGAACCGATTTTGATGAAACTTTTTTTGTTTGATAGCTTATCATCTGACTTGAAATCTGGTATATAATTTAAGCGGACGAAGTCGCAGGTAAAAGCTCTTATATTATAATGTTGATATTAAGTACCTCCTCGCAACAGGCTTGTTGATAGAGGCGCCGTGTATGAGGTCGCTCAGCCGCTTCACACGCAGCAGGTTTGTCTTCTCCCCCATCACAAAGCTAACCGCGTCCATGAAGTTGGATTTACCTGTAGTTACATGGTCATCATTAGAACCTCGGTGGTTGAACAGAACTAGGAGATAGCGGAAAATTGGTGGGGAGCAGGGGGTATCCGTACTGTATCTACTATTAGATACTCTTTCTTATAATGTGGCAATAGTGAAGAGCTGAGAACGGTGATAACGGAGTCAACACACCGCGCTTAGATAAAAGCTTGTGTCAAAGAGATTAAAAGTTATTAGTTTCAATCATTTCTCACTTTCATTTTGCAAACCCTATCAGAAACCTAGATCTAAAAGCGGAGCACTCAGGCACCTCGCTGAAAGGGTGCTCCGTTACAGAACCTTGTGAGTAGGTCAAAACTGAACCCAACAATAACAAAAAAATTAAACCGACTTCAAAACTCAAAAAGTAAGTATAAAATAATATTGCAGCCGATGAATTTTACGTTAGCCTATAAGAATATCAATTTGTTTTATCGAAGTCGCTGTTAAACCTGTGCGATTCGAGACTGAGCTTGCAGTGTTTTTTGGCTAGGCTTGACACCGACTCCAATAAAACAAATTGATATATTCTTATCAATCAAATCAAATAGCCTTTATTTCTGAACAAAATTTCCATTTTACAATATTCATTTCATTCTTAATTAAATAGATTCATTTTCATTTACAAATTAATTATTCTTAGACTTTTATAATTACATTATTTTAAATTTGAATTATTATTATTTAGTTCCATGCAGTTACTTTAATGCAATTAATAAATTAGGTTTCGCATTCCATTATTATAAATCTATAAAATCTCTGAGCTCAGAGTGCCTTTCGGCAAAGGCCTCCTCCAGGTCCTTCCACTGCCTTCTATCAAGGGCTACACGACGCCAAAGTGGGCCAGCTGTCAGTTTGATTTCATCCTCCCATCTTTTGAACGGCCTACCTCTTTCTCTTTTCCCGTCTCTGGGGTACCAATTTGTCACTGCCTTACTCCATTTCTCGTGATTGTTTCTCATTAGATGCCCTGTCCATCTCCACTTCAGCTGATCGATTCTTGTTAGTATGTTTGTTACATTTGTTCTTGTTCTTATATCAATGTTTCTTATACGGTCTCTCGTTTGTACCCCTAAGAGGCTTCTTTCCATCGCATGTTGGCAAGTATTCAATTTATCTCTATGTATTTCATTCAAAGACCATGTTTCGCATCCATACGTGAGAACAGGGAGTATGCTTGTGTTGAATACCTTCCTTTTTGCTGTTAGGCTCATATCCTTACTCTTCATGATTTCCTTTAGTGGCCAAAATGCTCTCCACCCATTTGCTATTCTTGTGTTTATTTCTTTTTCTGTTTGTTCTTCAAATGATATGAGTTGCCCTAGATATGTGTATTCTGTAACATATTCTAGTGGCATATCTTCAAGCAATATTTCTTGATGTGCTGAATTTGACATCAATTTCGTTTTGGCGCTATTCAGTGAAAGACCCACTTTTTTGCTCTCGATTGCCAGTTGGTTGATCATAATTTTCAGTGCCTCTGGATCCTCTTCGAAGAGCACCAGGTCATCTGCGAAGCGAAGGTGATTTAAGAGTCTTCCATCAATGCGCAAGCCAAAAATGTCCCAGTCAACGTTTCGAAAGATATTTTCTAGTACGGCTGAAAAGAGTTTAGGCGAAAGTGGATCCCCCTGTCTCACTCCTCTTTGGATTGGAAATACATCCCCAAGTGTTTCTAGTTTTATCTTTGCTTTGCTATTCAGGTAGATCTTTTTTATTATATTTATGTATACCTGGCTTACTCTTATGATATTCTTATAGGCTAACGTAAAATTCATCGGCTGCAATATTATTTTATACTTTTTGAGTTTTGAAGTCGGTTTAATTTTTTTGTTAAAAATTTTTATTTTATAATTTTTTGTGGTGAAATACATTAGTTGAATTCTGGATATCAGCACACACAAAGGGTACATCGATACGAAGCAAACGTTTCAATCGCCGATGATTTGCTGTCAACTTTTGAGGAGTTTTATTGTGTAGCTCCGAAGTGCGTCATCAGATCTTTACCGAATTAAAATGGGACCACCTCGGGAGTATACCCTTTCCAATAAAAAAAGAATTATTAAAATCGGACTACTCTGTAGAAAGTTATGCGTGTTCATAAATAAAACAAAAAAAAACAAATAAATATATACGCGTCGAATTGATAACCTCCTCCTTTTTGTTTTTTCGTCGGTTAATAATCTTGTAACATGTTATTCTATCGTCATTTCTACATTATCTGATGAAGACCATTACAGTTTACGAATGCCACTACGTGTGTATGGCCACAGCCCGGACACTGCATACAAAAAATTGAAATTGACAAGATGACGTCAGCACATGCGAAACCAAAGTAATCTAGGTAACTAGTAACCAGTGCGAGGTAACCAGAGGCGATAGAGGGGGTGAGGTAAAAAGTAGGTGGGAGGAAGGGAGTAAATGACCCACTGACTGAGTGTCCGTACTGGGTCAGTGGGTCATTTTCTGGGCGGGAATAGATCCTCTTTCTTATACTGTGGTAGGTGGTGACTCCTCCTAATGTTTTTCAGCACACATGAGACATGACACAAAAACAGAACAAAAATGGCGTCGTCCCAATAAAAAAAAAAATGACCCACTGACCAAAAGATGGCGCGACGACCAAAAGTGAAGGAGTCACGCCCTAAGGTTGAGAAAACCACTTACCTGAACCATTGGGCCCAATAACGGCGGTGAAAGATTTCAGAGGTCCAACCTTATGGTGGCCACGGTAGGACTTGAAATTTTCCATTTCTATAAGTTTCAGGAATGCCGCATGCATTTTGAATTTTGAGAACGATAAATTAATAAATATATATATTTAAAAAAATTAATTGTACCTACAAAAATATTGTGTCAAAATCAAGTCAAAATCAGTCGTTGTGAAATTGGAATTGGAAGGAATCAAAGAGTACTTTATTATGAAGGAATATTACTAATCGTCAAAAAAAATTCTTCGTCTATGTCAAAATATAAACAACGAGCTTTTACCCGCGACTTCGTCCGCATAAATTATATACC
The DNA here is from genome assembly GCA_922987775.1 of Agonopterix subpropinquella. Lineage (NCBI taxonomy): Eukaryota > Metazoa > Arthropoda > Insecta > Lepidoptera > Depressariidae > Agonopterix > Agonopterix subpropinquella. Next base: position 1,033,185 of record OV277706.1, on the reverse strand, counting down.
AGATTTTAAGTCAGATGATAAGCTATCAAACAAAAAAGTTTCATCAAAATCGGTTCAGTAGTTTTTGCGTGATACTCGAACAAACAAACACCCAAACAAACAAACAAACGAACAATCAAACAAACAAACGAACAGACAGACAGACAAAAAATCCAAAAATTGGTGATTTGGAATCAGGGACATCTAAAAATCATATCGTAATCTTTTTTTTGTAAATATCTTCAATGTACGGACACACTTCTGTTACAGTTTTATAATAGTTTAGATATGCAAAGCTGTCAGCCAGCTGTCAGCGACCATTCTACGGATCGGCGTTCTCAGCCTAAAATTTAAACGGCGTTTTTTTCCTTTATTATTTTGTGGCAGTATCAGTATCATATACCTGCCTCCGTGGTCTAGTGGTTAAGAGCGTTGGCTCTCGATACGGAGGTCGTGGGTTCGATTCCCACGGGGGACACCTAGTGATATGTCACTTTGTGCGTTTTTCCCCAGTTGGTTAGGACATTGCAGGCTGAATCACCTAATTGTCCGAAAAGAAAAATTATTCCGTGCTTCGGATGGCACGTTAAGCCGTTGGTCCCGGCTACTATCTCTGGTGGTAGTAGTCGTTACATAAAAACCACGTAAGGCGGTCTGAAAAAACTCTGACACCAGGGCTCTGCCCACACGATAAGAAGAGTATCATATAAAAAAGTAATTATAAACTATTTAGTCCAAGTGGGACTTAATTTGACTAAGCAGTTGCAGAGATATTGAACTTTAAAATATTTGCGTGACTGTGAAATTAGGGGCTGTTTAAACAGAAGTGACGTGGCGCGGACGCGACGCGGGTGGGGTGCGTGCGGCAATATAAACCTTATAGTACGTAGCATAGCGTCGTTTTTGTCTTAAAGGAGAATCGCGTCCGCGCCTCTAGGAGACATCCGTCACCAGGTGACGCGCCACCGCCCCCGAGTGGCGGCGACATGACTTTCGCCACGTCAGTCGAAAGTATCTACTACATACAGCATGGACACACCCTGCAACTCACTTTGAGCAAGATAGGTACATTGATTAAAAAATCTCACGGGCAAAGCGACCAACTGGCATAAGTCTTGGAGGAAGAGTCTATGAGCGGCCAGCGGACAAGTACATCTCATTCCATGTGCGGGAAAAGGCAGTACAAATGTACTGCCGCCAGCGGGATGGAACTTCCATAAGATCAATATGGAAAAATACGAGAGAGTAATTAAAGAAGGCAAAATAGACAACAGTCAAAATCTAACAGATACAACGACAAAAGCATGTGACGCAGCCATGCCCAAGAGAAAGACAAAAGGTAAAGGTAAAGGTAGAAAAGTATACTGGTGGAGCAACGAGATCGCAGAGGCAAGAAAAGGGTGCATAGAGTGCAGAAGGAAACTAACCAGAGCCAACTCGTAAAAGAAGAAACTGAGACTCGATAGTACAACCAGTGCGCTAGGAACAGATGAAGAGAAAGAGGCATATAAATCAGCCAAAAAGACCCTACAAGCCATGATCGAGCAATCCAAGCAATCCCACTGGAAGAAAATCTGCGAAGAGATTGACACCGACGTCTGGGGCCTTGGATACAAGATCGTCACGAAAAAGCTCAAGACCATACCACCAATTTCACTGAGCATGGGAAAAATACTGGAGATCGTGGATGTCTTGTTCCCGAGGCACGAGGACTTCGAGCGGGATACTGACGGCGCGGTAGAGGACTGTATACCCGAAATCACAGACGAAGAGCTAAGCCAAGCTTTAAATAGCATAAAGCTCCGGAAAGCACCTGGACTTGACGAAATCGCACCAGAAATAGTTAAAGCTGACTGTTAACATCATCCCTGAGAAGGCAAAGTGAGTGATGAACGATCTACTACAGAGCGGAAGGTTCCCGACCAATTGGAAAAGCAAGATTGATTCTGCTCCCGAAAGCGAACAAACCGGCAAATGACCCCAAGGGATATAGACCTCTGTGCCTGCTCGACTGCTACGGTAAACTCTTCGAGCGTGTTATCCTGAACAGGATCGAAGACCTCCTACAAAAATCCGGTGGCCTGGCGGACATGCAGTACGGGTTTAGAGCGGGCAGGTTAACTGTGAACGCGCTACTCAAAGTAAAGAGCATAGCGGAAATCAAGGTCGGATCCAGGATTTCATATTGGGGGGAGGGGGGGACTCGGCCGGCTCAGGCCACATATTAAGATATAAAAAAATTAAGTTAGAGACCCGAGACGTCTTGTACACATACATAGAAAACTAAAACAATCAGCCCCGGATCTACGATTTTTCCGAGGCGGGGCAAAAACATGACATTGGCGCCGGGCCTCCTCTACAAGAGTGTAGCAATAATTTTTTCTTAGGGAGGCCAGGTCCAGCTTTAATGGTTGCTCGCTTCGCTCGCTCTATGTTAAACGTTGTATACGTTTATACTGCAATATGATTAGGTCGAGTCAGAAATTCGCAATATGATCGAATTCTGCAATAGATAATTTCAATACAACATGTATACGAGCGCGATATTTCACTGAAATATAATGAGATGACTGCAATAAGATCGAAAACCAAGAGCGAGCGAAGCGAGCTCGAGATTTCACTGCAATATAATGAGACGACTGCAATACGATCTTAAACTAAGAGCGAGCGAAGCAAGCTCGAGATTTCGTCATAATGAGATGACTGCGATGAGATCTAACACCAAGAGCGAGCGAAGCGAGCTCGAGGTTTCACTGTAATATAATGAGATGACTGCAATACGATCTTAAACCAAGAGCGAGCGAAACAAGCTTGAGATTTCGTCACTGCAATATAATGAGATGACTGAAATGCGATCTGAAATCAGGAGCGAGCGATGCAAGCACGAGATTTTCTTGCAAAATTCTCAAGTGATGCAATATTTTTTTTTCATCTTGATTTTGGCGCCCCCTAAACCTACCGCCCGGGGCGTGTTCCCCGGTTTGCTGTTGAATCTTTAGGATTATATTATGTGTATAATCCTAAAGATTTCTGGCCACAGCCTTGTTTTAATTATTGTATGTACCTACACAGGTACAATAATTAAAGCGAGCGGAGCGAGCTCAACTTTTCTCCCCTCTACGAATTGGTTATGGACAGAGCTCAATCAATCTATGCCCTAGTAAAGTGCCGTCATTACTCAGCCTCGAAATTCAATGCAATCCGCAGAGGTACGTCTGGATCCGCCCTTGGCGAAAATGGCAAAACAAGGCACGCGCAGAACAAGCAAAATATGCGCACTTGTGGCCCTAGATGTGCGAAACGCATTCAACTCGGCACTATATGAAGGAAAATTTTCGATGAGATAAAGCGAAGAGACTTCCCACGTATATTCGACTGTATAGATAAATTACAAAAAATTGTTTTTTCCTAGTAGAAAAAATTCCAGTCGCGTTTTTCCACAAACTTTTTTGTACCCATTCGCATATTTTCCTATAACGAGTATTTCCATACACGCATAAATTCCCAGTCGCGTTTTTCTCCAAACTGTGTTTTCACCAGTCGAAGAAAAACAAACATACGTTCCGGCTGGATATACAGACCGAAGAGTATAACGTTCTAACTCCTGAGGATGCTTCTTGGAGCGAAACAAGTATAAAGTAGAAATTATTTGGTGGGCTGGTTGTATTGCATAACGTAATACAACGTTGTCTACTAGGTGTTTAGAAGCGGAGGTCTTGATACGATCGTGTTATCTTCTATCGATCTTGATCGTATATTGATCTTGATGAGTAGTGAATTCTACTAATTTAATCTGCATGGGTAATTAGTTTTCTTTGCATTTAAAGCAAGATTAAATAAATAAATAAATAAATAAATAAATAACGCTCACAGGCACATACATTGTAATGATCCCAAGAAAGCACTATTGATAGGCTGTTTATTATGGAAACCATACAACAACGGCACAAACATATAAACATCCATGACCGAACCGGGATTCGAACCCAGGACCCTGGTTTGGCAGTCCGGCGTGGTAACCATTACACCAACCGGGTCGTCAAGATTATTAACACTGAACCAATTCAGAACTTGTCGAAGGGTATCATTACATTGTCATTAATATCATCAACATCTTGCACCTTTCTACTTGTTTTGAAAATAAGAGAAGTATTATCAGCAAATAACACTATGTTCGACAAATTCTGTACCATGTAGGGTAAATCGTTTATATAAACCAGAAAGAGAAATGAACCCAGTATAGATCCCTGTGGAACGCCCATTTTTACTAGTGAGCCAGACGAATTTGTTCCATTGATACACACCCTTTGGATTATCTTTTCGAAGTAAGATTCTAACAGATCCAGAGCCCTGCCTTGAATACCGTAGTGGTTTAATTGGATCAACATTGTTTTATGATCAACACAGTCAAATGCTTTGGATAAGTCACAAAAGACTCCGATTGCATTTTGGTGCTCCTCTCAAGCGCTAAAGATATGTTCTATCAGCATAACTCCAGCGTCGGTTATTGACCGACCCTCGGTGAATCTAAACTGTTGCTCATGCAGCAGCCTCTTGATGTTAAAGTGGGAGAGCATTTGACTAAGTATAATCTTTTCAAAAACTTTGCTGAGAACTGGTAGAACAGACACAGGTCGAAAGTTACTCGGGTCGGTTTTATTACCCGTTTTGAAAAGTGGTATTACTTTGCTGTGTTTCATTAAGTCAGGGAAAGTTCCTGAGTCAATGCAGCAATTAAACAAAGATGCTAAATAAGGTGCTTAAGTTTGAATTACGGAGCTGAAGAGCTTGACTGACATACCCCACAATTCTTCAGTATTTTTTTGGTTCAATGCTTTGAAGACTTACAATTGTATGAGAGTCAACATGATCAACACTGAGTTGGGAAGTGCACTCGTTTACATTATTTTTTAGCAAAACTTCGGCAAGAGCAGGAGAAGAGTTCAAGGATTCTGTAGTCCTTACAGGAATGTTGGTAAAGAAAGTTTCAAACTCCTCAGCCACTTCCGCCTCTGAGCTAACTGCACCATGATCTGTTTTAATTGAGATGCCTTGTTCTCTAGGTTTTATTTTCCCAGTTTCTCGGTTAATCACATTCCAAACAGTCTTAACGTTGTTGTCTGACCTCCTAATTTTATTACGGATTTTGCTAAGTAAATATTTTTGAATAGTTCTTAACGTATTCCTTAAATGTTTCACTTTGGATATAGGTCTTTTTTTCATATAATTCAAAAAGAGTGTCCCTACTCTTTCTGATTCCAACCGTAGCCCAGGCGCTGAATTTGAATTTCTCGGTTGATGTGGTTTTAAGGTGGACTTCCGATGCCAGCGGCCGATGCGACTAACGCGCGCGTCTGACGCGAGGTTCTGTCAAATATGACAGAACCTCGCCTCAGACGCGCGCGGCCGACGACAGACCTCACTTCCGAGGTCAGCGACTGACGCGTGCCTATTGTGCAGAGTGTTATCACTTTAGGGTATTTTCCCCGAAATTTAGGGTATGTTCTTATGTTTTGGTGTTTTGTTTAAAAACACAAATAAAAAAAACAATACATATTTTAATAAATAATATTTGATTGATTGATAGATTGATAGGTTTAGAGAAATATATGAATGCATTTTTTTTACAGGATTTTTGATAAAATACATTTTTAAGAGTTATTATAATTAGACAGAAATGCGTTGCGTCCCCTTGGCTTTTTAACCTGTATATATGGATCGCTGTCTAGCTAATAATTATGTAGGCAAGAGGGATTTTCCGAAAAAAGAAAAATTAGTTTCAAATGGATCGATAGATGGTGTTATCGCAACGTGGATGAGCGACCTTGCAGATAATAAAATACAAATAAAAAATAGTGAAAATTAAGCAAATTTTCGGTAAAAACATCGTAATATGTCTGGCAAACATTCTTGTTCTGCGTGACGTCAGCGCATAGCCGCGCGCGGCCGCGGCCGATGCGATAGACATCGGCCGCGCGCGTCTGACGCGCGCGTCAGTCGCTGGCATCGGAAGCGGCGCCATACGTTTTCATAGTAACTAGTATGGCTGCATCGGCCGTCGGCCGCGAGCCGCGCGCGTCCGACGCGTCGGCCGCTAGCATCGGAAGTCCACCTTTACGAATTTTGAAAATGTTATCATACTCTGTGCAAAGTAGAATTAAAAAAATCTTTGTAACAATTATTAGGGTCACTCTGATTAAAGTTAAGAAACGGCAATTTACCCTGTATCACACCTTCACTCTCTTTCTATTTCGGCGCGAACGAACGAGATAAAAGACGTGATACGGCCGTATCACAATGTTCAGGCTTCAGAATGTTTTTGAGGATTTATGGATGTGAGCAACGCGGCCCCCGTCACCGGCGTGTAAGCGTGTTGCTCTAAGGATGTTTGCGACTCAATCACACATAAACTGCTAAACGGATTTAGATGAAATTTGGCACACAGAATTTGTTCTGGAGCAAAATAGGGTATTTTTTAATTTAAGTCTAAGCAGACGAAATCGCAGGCAATAGCTAGTCTAGTATAAAACTAGTTCAGTGAAATGGTGGGTTGAGCGTCATCTGGCAGTTAGGGAATCTCATTTTTTCGCGCTCCATCCTATTCTGTCACTCAGGAAACTCATTTGCTTATAGAAATGGATGGAGCATATAAACATGCGATTCCGTGCGGCCAGATCAGGCTCAACCCTAAAGATTCTGTAAACCCTAGAAAGGATATGTTGGGGATATGAGTTTAAATTAAACAAAAACCAGTTAAATAATGTCAAATTGTAATTACATACCGATGCATGTCCTTAAAACTAATTTACATAAACAAAAATGTCGTAAGTTAGGAATGAGAGAATAAATTTGTATGAAAATAACTTAGTCTAGTCAACGAATGAATGATGTTAGTCTTCGTAGCTCTCCAGGCTGAGTGTGATGACGTCACTGACGAGGCAGTCCGCGGGCTGCAAGTAAAGAGGCAAGGTTAGAACTGTAATGATAAGGTTAGTAAATGCATACATACATAAGCTCACGCCACTGTCACAAGGCCTCATAAAAAAGCTGAAAGTCACCCAAAGGGCAATGGAGAGAGAGGGCTATGCTCGGAGTTTCCCTGCGAGATCGAATCAGAAATGAAGAGATCCGCGGAAGAACCAGAGTAGCTGACATAGCCCAAAAAATTGCTAAACTTAAGTGGCAGTGGGCGGGGCACATTGCTCAAAGAACCGATGGCCGATGGGGCCGAAAAGTTCTCGAGTGGCGACCGCGTACCGGAAAGCGCAGCGTGGGTAGGCCCCTTACACGGTGGACCGACGACCTGGTGAAGGCGGCGGGAACCCGTTGGATGAGGGCAGCGCAGGACCGGTCGTTATGGCGATCCTCGGGGGAGGCCTATGTCCAGCAGTGGACGTCCATCGGGTGAGATGATGATTGTCCCAAGGGGGTAGGCAGAGACCACGGACCGCCGCACGCTACAACTCTGACACACCTCTTTAGCCTCATTGACATTCATACATCTTTTCATGCACTTCCGTCGATTGAGGGTGTAATATTATAAACGCGAAAGTTGTAAGTATGGATGGATGCTTGTTCCGCTTTCATGCAAAAACTGCTGAACGGATTTTTATGAAAAGACAATGCGGGTTGTGTATGAAAGGTTGGCGCCTTATTTTTCGCCGTTGTTTTTGGCGCGCGGCCAGCAACCAAACTTGAATATTTTATTTCAGAATTAAGAAACAAACAACACTTATTAACACGTACAGTACATCCCTAAACTCAGTCGGGACGGAGATATACTGGCTTGAAGTTAAAAATATTATCATTACGAGCAATTCAAGCCAGATTCGGACTGAGTTCCGAGATATTTGTAACAAGTTTTGTTTGTAACTTTATTCTATAAGAGTATTTTACCCGCGACTTCGTCCGCATAAATTGGCCTCTATTCGGAGTGTACCACGACTTAACTAAACTAAATTTATTCCTGTCACTTTCTAAAATAAGATTAAGAAAAGAGACAGAAAACCAACAGCTGACTTTAGTGCTGTCAAAGTGACGTTAAACGCCCAAAAACGCTTTAAATAAGATGGCGTACATTATGATGGCATCTTATTTTGCGCATTTAACGTCACTTTGACAGCACTAAAGTCAGCTGTTGGTTTTCTGTCTCTTTTCTTAATCTTACTTTAGAAAGTGACAGGAATACATTTAGTTTAGTTTAGTCGTGGTACACTCCGAATCGAGGCCATTATCTACCAGATTTTAAGTCAGATCATAAGCTATCAAACAAAAAAAGTTTCATCACAATCGGTTCAGTAGTTTTTACCTGATGCTCGAACAAACGCACAAACAAACAGACAGACAAAAAATAAAAAAATTGGTGATTTGGAATCAGGAACATCTAAAAACTATATCGTAATCTTTTTTTGTAAATATCTTCAATGTACAGACACACTGTACATTGAAGATATTTACAAGTTTAATTGATGGCCGCGCTAAAAAAACAAAGGCAGCATTTTTAGGCTTTGGCTTTTGGCATACAGATAGACCATGGCCTGGATTAACACATAGGACGGAGTAACGCAGACGAAGTCGCGGGCAACAGCTTAAAATAAATAGGGTACGTGCTCATCATCTCCCTGCCCTTATCCCATTATTTGGGGTACATGGGAAGGGTACTCTAACACCTAATACCACACCCTGGACACTCATACAATCATACAAACGGGCTCGCACTGGAAAGAGGCACATGTATGCTGAGCTGCGTTCAGCTCACTAGTGCAAGTAAGAGAGGAATACATAATTTAAATACGCTAAAATATTACCTTATTTTTAAATCATTTAAGATGGTACCGAGCCTCCAGTGCTGCCCCCAATCTTATTATTTTTATTTCTAAATTATAAATTTTAAAAAGGCCACATTGTAGTCAGTTATTTTTACGGATGACTGTTTTATATTAGTAGTTATTATCGATCATTAAAACACCAAAAAGCAAAGGGGGGGGGGATAAATTACGTGCGATACGTGCTTGAAAAATCCGTAATCCATAACGAATGACCCGATAATTTATTTCGTCTCATCCATCAATCAATATTTATTCAAAGAATAATAAATGGTACATTCTTGTTGTAGTAAGGTTGACTACTCCAAAAGATATTATGGTCGTGAGTATGTAATTTAAAGGACCTTACCTCGGAACAAATGCCGACGAGTGCATCGGCGCACCCGTAGAACTCCTCCTTGAGGGATATTACAATGGTCTGGAGGCAGCCCTTCTTGGAGCGGATGTAGGAGGCCACCTTGCCGATGTTGTGTTATTGTTGGTTCTTACCTCGGAACAAATACCGACGAGAGCATCGGCGCACCCGTAGAACTCCTCCTTGAGGGATATTACAATGGTCTGGAGGCAGCCCTTCTTGGAGCGGATGTAGGAGGCCACCTTGCCGATGTTGGTGTTGTCCAGCGCCGCGTCTATCTCGTCCAGCAGGAAGAACGGCGCCGGCTGGTAGCTGCCGATACACAACATTATTATTATTTTAATCCCTTCGTCCTTTCCGGGGGTTGTAATAGGCCCCGGAAAGTACTTCAGGATCACAATATTGTTTTTTTTTTGTAAGGTAAAATCTTTCTATTACATAATTGACACTGCAAGGAACATACTGTAACTCTAAATGGGACGAACTGCGAATGTGGGACGAATTGCTAAGAACTCATTTTACAGTCACGCCTAATATACTTATCCGATAAATCTTCAGATATTGGTAAATATAGGGTGTTAGGGTGGGTGTGTGATTGGATTGTACTCAATGTTACAAGGGAAATTTGCAAAAAAAAAAAAACTCCTCACACAAATGTTCAAAAAGTTCTTGAGTGGCGACCGCGTACCGGAAAGCGTAGCGTGAGTAGGTGATAAGGTGGACCGACGATCTGGTAAAGGCGGACGGAAACCCGTTGGAAAAGGACAGCGCAGGACCGGTCGTTATGGCGATCCTTGGGGGAGGCCTATGTCCAGCAGTGGACGTCCATCGACTGAGATGATGATGATACAAATGTTGTATTGTCGAATTAGTACCTGTGTATAGCGAACAGTAAAGCTAGCGCCGCGACGGTCTTCTCCCCGCCGGAGAGGTTGGACATGGGCTGGAAGCGCTTGCCGGGCGCCACGCAGTTGTAGTTGATGCCGTCCAGGTACGGCTCCTCAGGGTTCTCCGGCCCGAGGAACGCTTGCGCTGACTGGTTCATGGCTAGGGCCTGTGGGGACCAATAACGTTATAATGCAATATCTATCTATAGCGTAACGCCTCTTTTATAGGCAGACTAGGGCGCGCCACTTACTTTAAAACCTCATTCACATCCATACATCTTTTCATACATGCCTGCCGGTTTCTAGTACTCCGCACCTCTGCGATGCGATAATTATTTGCAGTTTCAAGTTGACGAATATAGCCGATGCCGATGTAGGATTACTTATACTAGAATGTAACATAATTAGCTTACCTTGTAGATGGCGTCAATTTCATTAGCGACGTGTTCGAAACAATCCATGAACTTGTCATGACGCTCTTTCTTTACCTGTAAATTGAAAAAGATATCATTAGGATACAGAAACGTTTGTGGGGTCGGACCTAAGCGTCTACTAGAAAAATATGGCACGTACTGGTGGTTCGCCGGTGGGGAAAAGCATTGAACGCGTAATTTACGTATCGCAAATTCGGCAGATGTGTCACCACACTTATACGTTGAAACGTATTATAATAACCGTCATACAACTTGGCAAAATCCTTGACTGCGCAGAACAACATTTGTAGACGAAAGCGCACTCACCTTGTCGCGTAGTGTATTAACCCGATCAGTCATTCCTTTTTCACATTAGATCTATTTAGGGAGATCCTAGCGACTTGTAGCAAGAGTGTCAGGTGGAAGCAGTAAGGGCATACCTTCTCGAAGCCGAGCTTGTTCTTCTGCACGCGCTTGCGAGCTGCCACGAACGCCTCGTTCGTCGCGCTGACCTTCTCGCATGTTGAAGGGCTTCAGGGAGATCCTAGAGACTCCTGGCAAGAGTGGCAGGTGGAAGCGGTAAGGACGTACCTTCTCAAAGGCGAGCTTAGCCTTGTGCGCGCGCTTGCGAGCCGCCACGAACGCCTCGTTCGTCGCGCTGACCTTCTCGCGCACCTCGTTCAGCTTCTGCATCGCCTGGACATTGAAAACTTGTGCTCAGTTAAAATAAACAAAAATCTTTTCAACCACATTGATTGCCATTGATTGAAATCCAAAGAAGATTCTTCTAGTAAAAGAAACAGTCAAAAAATTTACGGATTTTCAATAGCATTGAGTTGTGGCAAAGTTAAGCGACTGCGGTACGCAGGATTTTTTATGTGCACAAAGTGTATTGTGTACGCGAAACACATAATTATGCACTCTCTCGTCCGTACCTTCCTAAATAAAATGGAACGGGAAACAGTTATTCAGAGGTGTGGTCAGATGCAGTGATTATACCTGGCAGCCACACAATGCAGGCATCTGAGAATTGGTCGTCTCTTACCACACCTGTCTGGGTTGGTGCTGTTCTAAGCCTGACACCACACAGCACAGAAGGTTATGCTGGTGACAACAGGTTTTGAACACATTTTGATTTGATTTGACATACCCTCATGTTAGGTGCCTGTATCTTGTCGACGGTGTTCTGGAGGGAGTTGATCGCCTTCTGCAACTTGTCCGCCTTGCGCTTGCACTCGTCCGACTCTTCCAGCTCCTTGAGCGCCTCGGACAGAGAGCTGTAGTCTACGCGGATCCTGGACCATAACAATGAAGAACTTGTTAAATGTGTATTTGTTTGTGTGATACTGAGAATGAGGATTGTGTTGGATTGTGGGTCTCATAAACTCAAAGTCATTCAGCGAGGAATGAAGAAAGCTGTACTTTGATGATATATGCGAGAATAAATCAGGAATGAAGGGATAGAAGAACCCAAGTCAGCAACAGCACGAAGGAAAACTGAAGTTTTAGCAGGCCGAAAATCAGTCCGTCTTCGGACATAGGCCTCCTCCATATTTCTCCATGACGTTCTGTCCCTCGCCCTCTGCATCCAGTTCGGACCCGCGTGCTTCCTAATGTCATTGACCCATCTTTCTGGTGGGCAGCCTCTACCTCGCGTGATTTCTCTGGGCCTCTACTCCAGTGTTCTTCTGGTCCAACGCTCAGTAGCCATACGAGCAACGTGGCCTGCCCATCTCCACTTCCGGCGTTCTATAGTGGCTACCACATCCACAACCTTTGTATTTCGCCGAATCCACTCATTGCGCTTACGGTCTAGCAGCGTGATGCCGAGCATTGCTCTCTCCATTGCTCGTTTCGGCGGTCCATTAGACATTTTGGACAAATTATATAATGAACGTTTTGTACCTGTCTCATTGAAACGCGATCACAACGAAGGCACATATTCTAATTATTTTTGGAGTGATAATAATTAAAAAAATGTATGTTTAGTTTATGTCAGATCATCATCATCATCATCAGCCTATACACGTCATACTACACGTGCCAAATGCGGATTGGTACACATCACATACGCATCAGAATTTTTTCTTCAGCGTATGTTTCCTCACAATATTTTCCTTCACCGTTTGACAGCAATCGGTTTAAAGTTATAAAAACTCATTGGAACATTGCATGTTAGATCAGCCAGCGACATAGTAATCAGGGAACATACCTAGATTCACGCTGGTACTGCTGTGTGGTGGACAGAGAGGAGGGGTCGGACTCTGTGTCGTCGAAACTGCCTTCCAGCAGCGGGATCATTATGTCGTCGATCTGCCAATAAAATATCAATGTTATGTTTGTATTTATAGTAAGGGACCCGTAAAGCCCAGCTACAAATGTAGTAATCAAAATAGTGGACGCAGGTAACAAAACAAAACACCCTAGTAATGCGTAAAGGGGTGCTTCAGACCATCAAACTGAACAACTTTCACTATGGAGTCAACCTAAGTATCGAACCGCGAAAAATAAATCTGCTCTCTCATACATTTGAGAGATTTTAAATCGGTCTCGGTAAGTACTATAGTTTGTATGAAACGGCAAATATTCCAATGTGAAAATGTAATGTGATGTGTTTCCATAGTGAAAATTGTTCAGGTTGATGGTCTGAAGCACCCCTTAAGTATTACTAGGGTGTTTTGTTACACCCTGTACGTAGTACATTTTTTACGGTAAGTAATTTTTTGAGAACATTAATTACATTCTGAGACGAGTTTTTTGCGTAAAGGAGATAATTAATGACTTTTCGTGACGAGTCCCTTTACTTTTGTATCATGAAGTGGAATGACCATTGACGATGGTTTAGTAGACAACATGCAAATTAGCCAGCTGCTGAAATAATTGTATATTTCGCTGAATGCAACAGTTTTTAAAATAGTAGATTTCAACAAAGGAATAATTCTCCAAATTTATAGTTGATTCTTCGCTTAAGAATCTTAATAATGTATATTGTAATCGTTATTAAGTTGTATTATGTTGTACAGTTTCTGGCCGCGTCTTCTCTACAGCGACAACACGTTCAGACGCGGTGGTAGCTTCAAAAAAAGCTTCAAAGTGTTTAACTTTGATTCTAAGACGTGATGGTACCTTGCACTGTCGCAGTATGTTGTGTCGGTCGCTGCGCTTGCTCTCGATGCGGGACTCTATGCTGGATATCTGCTTCTGCACGTTCTGAATGTCCTTCTGCGCGCTCGTCACATCCTTGCGAGCCTGAGGGACAATCATTACGGTTATAAAGATACAACTTATTATAATCTTAACACACAAAACAAATCACATTTTACATCGACATTCGTATAATCGGCTTGTGATATTCGAAAGGAAGTAATCTATTTTCTAAATAAAGCCTAGGCTTTACGAGTATTTGATTCCCGCTGAAATAAGTTCAATAATACAGATTGATTAATATTTTTGTTCTCGAGCATATACATATAAACATATGCTCACGACTATATTCCCCGAGCCGAATTCCGGTACCTCGGTTCACTTTTACAAAGCGATGGCGATATTGATCGAGACGTGAAACGCCGAATCAACTCCGGGTGGATGAAATGGCGACAAGTCACAGGAATGACCTGTGACTCCCGGATCCCCCTTAAACTGAAGGGGAAAATATATAAAACCATCATAAGACCTGTCGTCATGTATGGCTCGGAATGTTGGGCCGTTAAAGTGACGGATGAAAAGCGACTGCATGCAGCAGAGATGCGAATGTTGAGATGGATGTGTGGTGTTACTAGAATGGATAAGATTAGGAATGAGTATATTAGAGGAAGTTTGAAAGTAGCACCTGTGAATGAAAAACTGCGCGGTAACCGATTGTCATGGTATGGGCATGTGATGAGAAGAGAGGAGTGTCATATTACAAGACGAGTATTAGATATGAATGTGGATGGCTGCATGAAGAGAGGACGACCAAAGAAAAGATGGATGGATTGTGTGAGGGATGACATGTGTAAGAAGGGAGTGTGCGCTGAGATGACGGCTAAAAGAGATGAATGGAGGAAGACCACATATTGCGCCGACCCCAAGTAATGGGATAAGGGCAGGAAGATGATGGGGTAGTCAGAGATATTCTGAAACTTCAGAACATCCACGAGCTCTTGTTCTCGAGCTGTGCTAGTATAAACGGATACAGTGTGAATGAGGTAGAATGAGAGTGGCCGCCATTTATACACCGTTTAAAAACCTAAAGTGCTATTATTTTAGAATCGTGAGATTCAAAAATAATAATAAATCATGATCGAATGATGCACAATCTCCTCAGTAATTTTGGTATTTTCAGCTACTGATTGTAATGCGTGACTTGCAAAAATCGCATTCCAGCACCTAACTTAAGAAATCCAATTAAATATTGAAAAATTAAGTCCCGGACTTGAACCAGCAAAGCCAAAACCGAGCCTGTGCTTCCGTCTAATTAAGCTAACGAACCTACTACTACTTCAGAGAACTAAATTCTTAAAGCAATTCTGTTTTAGGGACGAATCAGACCGACCGGCTCGCATCGATCCGGACCGGAACGGAGCCGTACGCGTGCCGCGGCACCAACGCGAAGGCAGACGATCGCATGTCAACGGAGTCGGTTATGTGTCGCGGAATCCGTCGGCAGCCGTACGGAGCCGTACGGCCGTCGCAGAATGCGAACGGAGACAATATGCATAAGTTGCATGCAAATATGAACAGTAATTCCTGTTTACACATTTCAATATCCTTTGCCGCATTAAAAATTACCGTCCGGGCCGCCCGATGCGAGCCGGTAGCTCTGAATCGTACCTTAAGGTACGTGGTAATTGGAATTGATGCGATATAGATCACAAAACCTGTTCCAATATCAAATATTATTAATTATTAGCATGTTACAGCCGAACGTTGCCAACGGTGCCGGTGCAACGCGGCACGCACGCCGTATTTGCGACTTCTAAGGCGAGGCGGGGAGGTGTAAGCGGTGCGGCGCCGAAGCGACACCGCTCAGTTGTTTGCGCGGCTCAGTGTAGTGCGGGGTTAACATTTAGGCTGAACACACAAACAGTACCTTGTTGACGTCCTCCTCGGCGCTGTCGTGCTTGGCGCGCGCGGCGGCTCGCTCGGCCTTCAGTGTCTCGGCGCGGCGCAGCT
Organism: Agonopterix subpropinquella; assembly: GCA_922987775.1. Taxonomy (NCBI): domain Eukaryota; kingdom Metazoa; phylum Arthropoda; class Insecta; order Lepidoptera; family Depressariidae; genus Agonopterix; species Agonopterix subpropinquella. Next base: position 1,017,572 of record OV277706.1, on the reverse strand, counting down.
CCCGGTCTATGTCCTGTCGCTGCTTGGCCTCGGCCTGCCGCCCCGCCTCCAGCTCGTCCTCACCGTCTTGTACCGTTCGCTCCCAGCGAGTCACGTTCTCTGTTGGTACGATTGTTTTAAATGTAATATCAATACGTCGAAGGCCGATTATGATTTTACCTTGACTATATTTGAAAGAAAGCCACAATGAAATTTGTATAGAGAAATTAGGTAGTACAAAATAATCCTATCATTACATCTCGTTAACATCGTTTACTTTTATTTTAAAACATCCGTTTGAATAGGAAAAAATTGCTGTCATGTCATAAAGCTTCTTTAGTTTCGTCACCGAGCTGGTGGATGTTCTGAATTTTCAGAATACTGTCTTGGGGAATATGGTGATGAACATAATTATGCTGAGCTATGCTTGAAAAGAGATTTAATGTAAAACATTTAATTTAGTCATGACAAGCTCTAAAAATGTACTCTTACTAAAATAGCAAATAATTTAAAAAATAAATAAATAGGTCACAATATTCAGACGACTAGCACTCACTCTGCGTGTCGCGGGAGCGCTCGAACTCGAGGTTGGAGGCGATGCGGTCGATCTGCGCCTCGAAGTCCATGCGCCGCTTGGCGCGCTCCTGCTGCTCGTACTGTCTGCTCGTACGGAGTCGCTAGTAAGTCACAATATTCAGACGACTAGCACTCACTCTGCGTGTCGCGGGAGCGCTCGAACTCGAGGTTGGAGGCGATGCGGTCGATCTGCGCCTCGAAGTCCATGCGCCGCTTGGCGCGCTCCTGCTGCTCGCACTGTCTGCTCGTACGGAGTCGCTAGTAAGTCACAATATTCAGACGACTAGCACTCACTCTGCGTGTCGCGGGAGCGCTCGAACTCGAGGTTGGAGGCGATGCGGTCGATCTGCGCCTCGAAGTCCATGCGCCGCTTGGCGCGCTCCTGCTGCGCGCGCAGCTCGCGCTCCTCGTACTGCCTGCAAACACAACACACGCTTGACCGAGAGAACTGCGCGCCGGGCTGGGCTTTACACGTAGGGCCTGTTTCACCAATGGAGAATGTTCATAGATTTTTATTTTTTGCTTATAGTATTCTGCACTAAAAATAAAAAATATGTGTGAAAAAATTATTTAGATACGTATTAATTCGTTTTCGAGATATGGACTTTTGAAAATGGGTGCGCGGTCCGAAATTCGGCCGGCTAGCGCTCGCTGCGTGTGACGTCACGTTCTGAAGCGCACTTCCGCAGCGCGCTTTCGTTTTGAATTACTGGAAGATTAGGCCAGTATTTTTAGAATTTTGTATCAAAAGGGTGCCAACGGGACCCTATTCATAAGCCTACGATGTCCGTTTGTCCCTCAGTCCATCCGTTCATCCGTCCGTCCGTCTGCATTTCCTAAGCTATGAAGGGCTGTATCTTTTGAACTATAAAAGATAGATAATAAAGATAGATATTAACTATAAATATAAAAGATAGGTTGAAATTTTCAGAGAGTATGCTGTATAATGGCGGGTTTGCTAGCTAATAATAAAAACAAACCAACCAAGTGAGAGTTGGGCTCGCGCACGGAGGGTTCCGTAACATCATAATATTAGAAAAAAAAAAATTCACGCGGACTTGGCAGGTTTTTATTATTTGTTATTTTACTTTAGAGTATGCACTATAATCACACCAAGTTCGATGCTTGTATGTATTACCGTTTTTAAGATAGAGGCAAAACAAACAAAAAATATACGAAATAAGTTGGTTGTTTGGGGACTCCTTTTAATTTTTAACTTTTTGCTTTTTTTATTAATTGTCAACAAATCCGCCGTAATAACGTACGAGGGCGACACTGAAAGTTTCAAGACAATAAAAAGTGTATAGAAGTAGGAGGTTGGGAATACTTTTAATATTTTTAGAAGTGGCCTCCATTCCATTTTATGTATCGTCCCGTTCAATGGAACCTCTGTGAGAAGCAGTGGACCCCCTCTGCTTTACTATGAAATTATTGAAATCGGTTAAATTATGGGGTATTCATCTAGCACAAAGCTTCCCTACGCCTTAATATTCGTGTAGGATCTTTTGCACTTGACTCATATCAATGCTGAAGCTTGCCTGAATCTGCTGGTAGGTCACTCTCTTATCAGCCTCTCTCATGAGCTGCACAGCATTGGCGTTTTGTTCAGTTGTCGCCGTTGAACGACATCTCCCAGGTAGATCATCACTGAGATTACTCCGATCATGCCTAAACTCATTTAACCAGTTGTAAACAAGTGTCAAGGGACAGGGCTTCATCATGAAATACCAATCGAAGTTTATCATTAACTTTGTTATTGACTAGGAACACGACGAAAATCGTAATAAATTGGGGAGAAAACATTTTTCCTTGCTAAATTCGTTTTGCCTCGCGACACGCACTTTTCAAATTGCCGCCAAATCGTTAAAACAAACAAATGACAATCGAATAAAATTTTCGGCTATAGGTTGATAAAGAGTTTCTTATTCGTAATTAATAGTACATTACTGCAGCGGCCAGCAACAGAGGCATTGATGGACGAACGTATAAATGTGGGCCGAGGCAAAGCCGAGGCACACATACGTAAGTCCATCAATGCCTAGTTGTGGCCAAGGCTTGTATAGTACATTACTGCAGCGGCCAGCAACAGAGGCATTGATGGACGAACGTGTAAATGTGGGCCGAGGCGAAGCCGAGGCACACATACGTAAGTCCATCAATGCCTAGTTGTGGCCAAGGCATGTATAGTACTTTTCTCAAATAATGCGCGGAAATGAAAACAGTAAATTTTCTCAAATAATTCGCGGAAATTAAAACTCTTTTCAAAATCAATGACGAACAACGAACAACAATTTGTTTTTTTTTTTCAATAAACAGCTTCCTATTTGCAAGTTAGTTCGAAATTTAAATAAAACCTTTTTTGAGTTACCTCCTTGGTCGCCATGTTTAGGAGAAAAAGATCGTTCCATTTTTAAATTACACGACAGATATGAGTTTACTATGTAATTTATTTGGCCGCAAAACACGACAGATATGGATTTTCATACAAACATTGCCGGCCGCTGCGCGCATGTAGTTGGCCAGTACAGCAATTTCGATTTATCTCGAAGAAGGTTGTCAAAATAATGCTCACATTTCCAAGCATGTTTGAGAAATAGTACTTTTCTCAAACAATGCGCGGAAATTAAAACAGTAAATTTTCTCAAATAATTCGCGGAAATTAAAACTCTTTTCAAAATCAATGACGAACAACGAACAATTTTTTTTTTTTTTTTTGCAATAAACAGCTTTCTATTTGCAAGCCAGTTCGAAATTTTAATAAAACCTTTGATGAGTTACCTCCTTGGTCACCATGTTTCGGAGAAAAAGATCGTTCCATTTTTAAATTACACGACAGATATAAGTTTAGTATGTAATTTACTTGGCCGCTAAACACGACAGATATGGATTTTCATACAAACATTGCCGGCCGCTGCGCGCATGTACAGCAATTGCGATTTATCTCGAAGAAGGTTGTCAAAATAATGCTCACATTTCCAAGCATGTTTGAGAAAAATAAATTTTTCATTGGCATTGTCACTAACTGGTCCATTCTTGAAACTTTCAGTGTCGCCCTCGTATATTCTGTGAAAATTTCAACTGTCTAGCGATTACGGTTCAAAAGATACAGCCCTTTGTAGATTTTTTTTAACGTTTTTTGCTTTAGTTTTATCGTAAAAACGATAATACATACAAGCGTCAAACTTGGTTTGATTATAGTGCATACTATAAAGTAAAACAACAAATCATAAAAACCGGCCAAGTGTGTTTCGAACTCGCGCTAAGGATCCTGGAGAAAACGTAATTTGCGACTCGATAGATTGTGACGACACACGCTCTTCGCGGGACCGCGCGGAGTGTTCAAAATTTACGGCAGTTTTAAATGCTTGTAAAATCTACTGTGACAAAGTTTCGATCGATTTTGCAGACCCATGAACATTCTCCATTCTTGATAGGTTCCTAATAGCCTATCTGACGAGTCGTTTGACATTTTTCGTATGAAAGATATATCTAACGCTCTGTCAAATAAGCTACCGAGAAGTAGTGAAACAGGCCATTAAACAAATTAATTTAAAAAAATAAAATACAAAGGGTTACACTCCGGGAGTGCCGGCAGAAGTGAAAACTAAGAGATCTTACGTCTTACGAATTGTCACGTGACGTCACGGTCCTGACGCGAGTTTAACATTTTTTACCCATCCCAAAAGTGCACAACGCCGCTAAAGAAGTTTTCACTTTAAAAAAAAAGCTCTACAAAGAATGGATCATTAGAAAAATATTAACAGGTATGGAAAACAATATAATTACAGTTGCACAAGATTTAGCATACATTACAGCATCGCAGATCAGTGATTATCCGTATTGCATCAGATGTAGGATGCTAAGAATGAGAAAGTGTATCCGTGTTTAGCGCAAATGCATCATGCACTGAAATTTCCTATATAGTACATACCTGACTGCTTCTCTAATCGCAGTCGCTGTAGTCGAAGTTGGCTATGACGAATAATGAAAGCACGCGATGTAAGTGGCTCACCGTATGTTAGCGACGCCGATGTCCCTGCAGAAGCCCCTGAAGACGACGTCCTCGACGTTGTTCATGTTCTCCTTGACCTCCTGTATGGTCAGGTCGCGCGACCGGATCGTACGCTCTATCTCCTCTATTTGCGGCTAAGGACAAACAATATACACGTTTCAAATCTTTCTTTTAGTCGGGTGATGGTGGTCACACGAGTGTTAATATCTGCGTTAAAATCAGGTTGTTTTTGTGTATGTATAAAGTTATTGTACTCACCCCAAAGTTGTCCATCTTGCGCTCTAGTTCAGCTAGCTCGGCGTCCAGAGCTTTGATTTGTTTCAACTGAAACATAAATCACTTTGTAAAATTTGCGAAAAACGAAAGGTAGAAATAACCATACCAAGTATTACTTAATATCTTTAGGAACGTTTCCAAAGCTGACAGCTGATGGTTTTGAAAAAACATCACATTATGCTCAACTAGATAACTTAAGATATTTTAAAACCAGGTTAGACTTTAAAACCTATGTTTACCGTAGTGTCGCGATCAGTGATGGCGTACTTGAGACGCGACTCAAGACCTCGTATCTGTGAGTCCACGGTCGTCAGCTCAGACTCCTTGCGCGACTTCTTCATTGATTCACGCAGCTCTTCTGTCAGTTTTTCCTGTCGGGGTAAATATTCAATAAATAACTATCACGGTATTATCACAGTAAATTTCCTATAAGTCATTTTGAGATGCAGAAAGGACGGGACAACATAAAACATTCATGAATGACCTGAAATCCTAAACTTTAAACTTAATTAGCCTATACAAAACGCCTCTATCTTTTAATAGACCATGCAAAATCCAGGCTGGATATATTAAGTAAACCGTTTTGCCCTCATACACACAGCGCGATAACTTTCGTGCGACCGCCGTGCGGTAGCCGCTTTCTCATGTACACTAGGTATATCGCTGCGCGGTTGGGTGATTGCGAGGAATTTTAATTTTGTTGCATAGTAAATAGAGTCTACACTTGTCAATAAAGTACACGCTAGAATATCGAATAGTAATAGTATGGACATATACCTTCTTAGACTTGAGCTGTGAGAGATGCTTCTCGTCCCAACGCTTCGCTTTGCGCGCCAGGTCCAGCGAGCCGCCGGAGATGATGCCCGACTTCTGGTAGAACGTGCCGTCCAGGGCTAGGGCCTGAGGGTTACAGATAGTCATGTTTTTATCAGGGTCAGAGCGCGGAATGGATTAAATAGGGAGAACTTGGCAACACTAGAGAGGACATACCAATTTGATTTTAAAATATACATTTTTTCTTAGCCTACATCATTCCACTCTTGGGCAAAGGCCTCCCCTATCATTGTCCAACCATCTCAGCAAGCTCTCTCTGGCAATCTATCTGAGCAAGCTCTGGCCACTTGTCATCGAAGGCATCCAGATCGTCCCGCCACCTCTTCCAATGTCGACCTGGAAGACGACCGGTTTCTTGGATCTAGGACATGACAATTCTTGCCCACCTCTCCTGGTGAATTCGGCAACCATAAGAAATTAAAACAATACGGAGTGTAAGTGTTGACAGTTGCATTACTGTACGATGATAGTACTCATGACAACCGAACTTCCCGAGGGAGTTGAAGGGTTGAACGCTAGAAACGTCAAGCAATTCTCACGTCGTATCTGCTGTTCTTGGTGCGATCTAGATCGTACGCGACGCGGGAGGCGTCCTCGGGCGTCTCGCAGACGAGCGCGTTGTTGGTGACGAATAGCACCGCGCGGTGGATCGCCGCCGGATCGAAGCGCAGCACGTCGAATAGTAGCTTCACGTTCTTTGGCTCCTTTATGTCTCTGCGAAGGGGAGTTTTAAGACTTACATTTAATGAGCTAGCGACGCGTAAAACAACCGATTTGATCAGTTTAGGAAAAGCAGTCTGATACGTAGGGTATTTATAAGTGCATGTGTTTTGCGAATATGATATGCAGAGACGCAGCGCAATGAACGGGGTGGCATGGCATGGTTTCTTTCTAGTCGTTACCTGCCTGAATCTGAGGGAACGACAAACTGATGCTGACAAAGCTGTTGTGTTCGGATGTAGTGACTATAACCGGCAGCCACACGGTAAGGGCTGAAGATATGTTGACGGTGTCTGAAGGAATTAGTCGCGTCTTACGACACGAGTTACCCATTGTTACATATTACCTAATAGCGCTGTTAAACGGTGAAGGAAAACACCGTGAGGAAACCACTTCTGGGTGATCTACACTATTATAAAACTATAACATAAGTGTGTATGTACATTGAAGATATTTACAAAAAGTTTTGACATGTTGAAAGTCTAAATATAGACTCGAAATTACCAAAATTGTTTGATTTATTTGTTCGAGCATCAAGTGAAAATACTGATTTTAATGACACTTTTTGTGTTCAAAAGTTTGTGAGTAGACTTGAAAATTGGTATACGTTTTATCTCGCTACAATGACGGAAACACCTGTGAGCGAAATCACGGGCAAGAACTTGGTAAAATATAAATATCTGTATGTATCTCACCGGAGTCTCTCGCGCAGAGGCTTCGCCTGTATGTAGTCCAACGGCAGGAAGGTCTCTGGCTCCAGCATGCGTTCCTTCAGCACCTGGATGCAGCGGCGGGCCGTCTTCTCCGTGTCGACCACGATCGCCTCCATGTACTTGCCGAGCACCTTCGTGATGGCCACGTTGTAGCGCTTGTGTGTCGGCTGACACATGTTTATCATGCGGTCGTACTGCAACAAACATATTATTGCTTTATTATGTTTTAATGAATGAATTAAATAAAAAAACCTGTATGTAGGATCCCGCTGCAGGGCAATGGAGAGAAATGCTTATTCGTAAGAGGCTCTCATAAATAAGGGTGAGCCATACTCGACCACGCGGGCCCACTTCGGATTAGCGGAAAGCAAGTTATTGGTCAACTTTCTGTCAGATAACTTGAAAGCCACCTTACATAAAGAAAGTTAGTAACACCGCCATCTGACGGAACTATTCGGTACCAACCGCTATTGATGATGTCTACATTAGTCACTCTCGCGTCTCCATCTGTCTCCTACATATAGCAGTCTACAATGAACGTACCACTCCGGGTATCTCGCGCTTGAAGTTCTCCACGATCTCCTGCTTCTTCCTGCGCCTGGCCTCCTCGTGTTTGTCGACCCTCGCGTCTCCGAGCTGTGAGGCCACATCCTCCAGCTGGGCCTGCAGTTCCGCCGCGCGGCCGCGACACTCGCCCACGTCATTCTGAAAATAGAGAACTTGATTATTTCTTGTAATTCAGCTTTGCGCTATTAAAGAGATATTCACGACCTATGTTAGAGGAGGATGAAACCATGGAACATCATTTGTGACTGTGATGTCTTGGCGGATAAAAGCATGAGCCTCCTGGGAGATGGTTATCCAAAACCGGGAGATTACAGGTTTCTTCCCCTGAACGGAATTGCCTCCCATCATTTACCACACTTTTGAAGGGTCAAGAAATGGGAAAACACAAAAGATCCTATTGGGGCGAAGTGTTGCTGGCTTGCCAGTCCCCAAAACAAGATAAGACAGGCCTATGTTGAGGTGGTTAGAAACTGTGCTACAACTACAACTACCAACACGAGTCCGACACCTACGTAATAAATTGGGGTGGTCTATTTTCAGCTGAAACGACATTTCTACAAGATATTTTGTAAAACCTAAAAATGTTTTCTGGCATGGCAAAAGTGTCAAAAGTGTTTCTTTCAGATTGTACCTGTAGCTCGTTCCTCAACCTCCTCTGTTCCTCGAGAGCTTGCTCTGAACTCTTGATGTGCTCGTTCAGCTTCTCCACACGCTTTATAGCTTCGTTCCTCTCGTGACCCTGTTGATGACAAACATTATCAATTATTTTATGTCCTGAAAAGATAGTGGCGTTGGTTAATATTTACTCGCCGGTCCTGGGTTCACAGAGTCCAGCTTCTGTAGGTAGCGCCGCTTGCCGAGATGCTTCTATCTTCAGCTCGTGTGCTATAGCCACGTACGTACCTTCTGTCGATGTTTGTTCTCGAACTCGCCCTTCCTGCGCAGCTCGTTGTCGAGCCGGTCCTGGTCCGACTTCTGTTCCCTGTTCACAGAGTCTAACTCCTGCAGGTAGCGCGCCGCTTGCCGGGATGCCTCCATCTTCAACTCCTCGTATTCACGGATCTAGCGACACGAGTATTAAGGTCTTATTTATGTATTGTTACTTATAATAACCAAAATTATAATGAGCAAACGCAGCAGCGTATAAATTGTTATCCAAAATAATTTAAAAGGGATTTTCTAAGACTTGTAATACCATAGATAACGCTGGACCGATCGTTGCGGCAATCCTTGGTGGAGGCCTATATCCAGCAGCGGACGTCCATCGGCTGAGATGATTATGATGATGATGAATAACATAGGGTCAAAAAGTCATAATAGTAGAGAGTTCACTACTATTCTTAAATATCTTACCTTGTTTTGAGCGCTAAGGCCACAGGAAAAGAAATTGTTTCTGATAGTTTTTGTTTAGAGTAGTCTAGAATATTATTAGACAATCTATCAAAGAATGCATCAAAAGAAAAAGCGCTAGTTCAATCGTGTACAGACTTAATTCCTAATTCCATCGAGCGGCCTGGAGAGCTGTTGGCGCATGCGGCCCACGATGGTCACGTCCCTCAGCCTTGAGGTTATGACTAAGAAGAAGCCTCCTTTAGGATCTTACTGGCTTACTGCGAATAACCGACGTATCTCCGCGTGCCCCTCTAATTAACAGAGGTCAAAAGTGTATTTTTCTCCACTCAACATTGACAGAATCGTTGACAAATTAAAACACGTCACATAATTTGTAATTAAAGGTGATAGTATACCTGTGCCTCTTCCAAATGAACATCCGACCGTCCAGTGTGTCCAGTCCCTAATATGGAAGCCTCCCACACGGCCTTCTCGTCCTCTATCTCCTTGAGCTCGTCCTCCAACTTCTTGATGTCGGCCTGGTGGGCCTCGTGGGCCTTACGGGCTTGCTCCAGGGTCTTTATAGCACTTTCTAGCTTCTTCTGAGTGTGGGTGACACGCTCTTTGGCTTTTATGAACGTCGGACGCTTTTTTGATACTTCTGCTTCCTGTGGACATTTGTAATTATAGAAATGAATTAAAGATTTCCTATCAACATGAATACCAAGTCTTCTGATACGGGCACGCGTGGTGTGCTAACGCATTTTGTTTTTTTTCTTGTACTCTATTTACTAGTCTATTGGACTTCAATAAGCACGAAATTTCATTATCAGCGGGGAAATATTCCGAGTAGTTTTCCGCCTGATCTGCACAGAGCTTTATTAGGATTATCATTCACATGATAAGAAAAGATAAAAAACAATCTTGTATTGATAATTTTTCTACTAACCACTTCTCTGATCTCCTGGTCGATCTTAGCCAGCTCCCGCTGGACGGCGCCCAGGTCTTTCTTCTTCTCCTTCAGCGCGTCCTCTACCTTCGTCCGCTTCTTCTCGAGCTTGGTGACCTCTGAGTGTTTGTGCTGTAGTTCTTCCTCCATGTTCTGGATCTCGCGCTCGTTGTGGTACAGGTGGAAGAGTTGCAGCTCAACTTTTTGTTCTTGCTGCAAATTGATATGATATTTCTAAGTGAATCTTGGCTGTAAAGCATGAAAGGAAGCATGATCGAGTTGCAAACCGAATTCACAGAAAACTATTATTTTAGTTGCAGTACATGCCTGTACCTGTCGCTCTCGTATCGAGCATTATAGCCAAGAGCGTAATTGCTACCAAGACGCTGGTTTAATAATTTTTTATAGACGGAAAAGCCGACGATAATGATGAATCGTTAATTACCAGGAAAATTGTACGGCTACACCCTACGATTCCGGCACAATATTTTATTTCAAAACTTAAAGACAATTTGTAATATAAAAGGTGTTTTGATATTGATTCCGTCTATTAAACGATGCTCAAGTTTTGCGTTTATTGGTTCATCAATTAATTATTTGATAACACCATAGGGCTGAGCATGAAGCGTGCGACGTTATCCCGCGCCCTTTCTCTCGCGTTATAATGACGCGCCTCGTAAAAGAGAAATAAGCAGCCACTATGCTGTCACCCTGCCACAGCCACTGATGTTTGTTGCACTTAGACAGAGCCCCCGAGTGACGCGTGACGTACTGCACGGGCCCGGTGCACCCTGGACCATCAGCAAGCCCGATGCTGATCAACAAATCCGACAAGTTAAGACAGGTTAAACTCAATGACACCGAATAATAAACAGTTTCAGACAAGCTCGTGGCAGCCGGTACACCCCAACATGCAATACATGAACGTTTACGTACAAGAATGAGCGGCAGTTTAGTAGACACATCGCTGCGCATGTAGGGGTGTACTTGCCATAGCCTCGACAGAAGAACATTGGGTACGAACTGCAATAAAGAACATACCAGCTCCTCCCTAAGTCTGGTGTACTTCTCGGCCTCCTCCTTCTCGAACTTGGCCTCCTTCCTCTCGGCGGCCACTCCCTTCTTCTTCTGGTAGGAGAACTGCGCCTCCTCGTCCGCTCTGTTCACCTCCGCGCGACATTGCTCATACTGCTCCTTTAGTACACCTGACCTGTGGTCACAATTGTTTATTAAAAAGTTATAGCCTGTAGGATCCCACTGCAGGGCAAAGGCCGAATCACGAATAAGGGTGAGATGGGAGTGGGTCATAACCACAGTGTAAGACAGTAATCCATCTTCATAAAGTGGTACCAAACGCGGCTGGTATGTGTGCTCGCCAGTACGTACGCCTCGTAGCACGCACACACTGACAATATCTCCGACTGCCACGAATGCGCCAGACGGAGATATTGTCAGTGTATTATGAAGATGGATTACTGTCTTATACTATATCATAACTCTACCGCGCTGACGCAGTGCGGTTTGAAGGAGGCAAGTTAGTGGTCAACTTGGTGTCAGAGAAATGTCAAGCTTTCTTAATAGGCCTCTGAGCTGGCTTAACAAATAATTACACCGCAGCGCCATCTGACAGGACTATCGTTTGCATTTTGACTATGTTAAATGTAAATGTTAGTCTATGTTAGTAATGGTGCTTGTTACTTAATTCAACGCTGTTACCTATGGCAGGGTTGACGTTACGTCATAGTAGGTAGTAAAAATCTGACACGCTGTCACAGAATAGGTAATAGTATATAGTTCTACATACAGAACGGCCACTCCCCGCCCCCCTCTGACTTCAGATACCTCACCTCCCCTCACACTATCTGTGGTAACTTGAGGGAAGCCGAGCAAGGGAAGGCAGTCAGGCGCGCGCACCCGTTGGATTTGACTACATAATAGTAGATTGTTAACCAAGGGATGAAAGTGACCCATTTCACACGAGATGTTTGGCGCCCCGAACGAACGTGAGGGGCGCCCATAGTTCGAGTGTGAAATGGGTACTTTCACCCGAGTTAAACACTCTGCTTTTCATCACGATTACGAGGAAATTAACCAAAAACCAGATAATGCAAAATCAATTTCTGAATCGATATTCGCTCGATGAATTCATAATCATAATCATAATCATAATCTTTATTGCTTTACATGAGGTAGTTACATAGGTCTATTCATTTTAGGCTACGTTTTAAAACGTTTGAAAATCACTCGGGTACCAATACGAAGTAGAAAAAAAACATACGAAGATTGTGGATGCTAGAGTGAGACAGATATACTTCTTCCCTAGTGATTTTTACACGTTTTGAAACAGATCCGCAAAATTAGCAACATCTCGCTTTCCCTCCCTTTTTTTCTTTTTCGCGCAAGCGCGCAGGCACGCAGGTACGACTTTTTTTTTTAAACCAGCCTGTTTTAAAAAAAGTCTTAAGTAGAAACCAAAATGCATAAATAATTTATACAAAGTGTCGAAATGTTACTAATTATTGTTATTATTAATAAGTAATTACTAAATTCAATTTTTTTTTTCATAATAGTTATAAAAATTAAGAATTTTAATATAATGTTATCGAAGTGTGGCTGTATAGGTTTCTGCCTTTGCTCAGTAATTCAGTATGAGACGTAGATTTTTTTTTAAATTACTTTTCCGCCCTAGGGAAGAAATGTATCACTTTCAACCCGCTTCTTAGATAAACAATGACCTACTTTCAGAGTATGAGTGATGAAAAAACTATTTTAATAACAGAATGAACTGTAAAAAGTAACGAAATGTATAATGTATTTCATACGATGCGTGTTAAGTCAACCCTACACATATGTCATGCACAATTTTCGCAAAGTGCGCATGTGTGAACGTCATCATGTCAAATCTAAAACGTTGTTTGAAGTGCCGGACCTGTGACGCTGTGTGAATTCTCTATGGACACGCTTTAGTTTTCATACACTCGCAATTTGTTCATTTATTAGAACACATTAAGTGTACTTACATTTAGTTATTTTGGTGTACATTCGATTTATTCATTTATTGTTAGAACCATAAAGATAGTATAGTAGTACAGGAACTGACACGAGTTGTCAAATGAAACCGTTTTTGGACGTTTTCAGGAGATTATCGGCAGGGTAAAAATTCGATTTCTGTGTATAATTCTTAATCTAACGTGCAATCGTGGATAATTTAATGAAACAGTGTTAGTATATTTAACAAAATTATCGACGCTTTCACTTTAGGTTCACGATTATTCACAGAAACCGAATTTTTACCCGGAGACTAAATCCCCAAAAACGGTTCTATTGCCTCGCGTGACGTATCTCTTTCTATTATACAGTGATGCCGCTAGGTACATTTCGCTCTCTCAGCTATCAATGCCTCTATTCCGTAAGGTATAATAACTTTATGGTTAGAACACATTAAGCGTACTTACATTTAGTTATTTTGGTGTACATTCTTTGGCGTACACACGGCGACACATCAGGTTACGCACCCTATATACCCATAACTACACTACGTACAAAACACAAAATAGTGCGGTAGAGAGCCTGCATAGACGCGGCTGCCGGCGCGGGCGCAGCGTGCTGTGAGACGAAACAACAACAACATACCGCACCCTCTCACACGATTCGCAGCGTTCAACATCTTATAGTTCAAATTCCAAAGAGGGTAACCTGACCAGTCGCCGTGTGTACATTCGATATAAATCAATTGGATCCTAAAAATAGATGGATGGATGGACGTGGATGTTCTGAAGTTGCAGAATATCTCTGACGGATAGTCATAGGGGAATATAGTCGTGAGCATATGCTTATGCTTATGTTTATGCATCCGAAAAAAAATTTAGCCACTGCAGAAGGCCTACTGTAATGCCCGTTTGGAATCTTCAGAAGCATACTGACCCGCTGATCTCCTCAAACAATGCCGTCCTCTCCTTGGGGTTCTTCATGGCGATGCTCTCGACGGCGCCCTGGAACACGAGAAAGTTCTTCGCCTTCACGTTGATGCCCAGCTTCTCCAGCTCCGACAAGTATATGCTTGTCGATACTGACTGTGAAGGGGAGACAAATATTTAGTTTTATGCTAATTTAATAGTTAAAAAAAGTAAGTTCGAATCCGCACGAACAACATGCCATGTACACACGGCGACACATCAAGCTATCCAAAACCAACACAAGCTGGCCGCGCGACGTTATACGTTACTCGACCTACGCGCGGCCAGCTTATTTTGGTTTTGTATAGCTTGATCTGTCGCCGTGTGTACAATGAGTATTTTAAACTTATGAGTGAAGTAAAAAATTGTTAGGAAACCTGCATTCACTGAAGAAGAAATTCCGATATGTATGAGTATGTGAAGTCTACCAATCCACATTGAGCATGTTTTGGTGTTGGTGGAGTAAAACGCCCATACACCCTCCCTGAGGGTAGACCTGTGCCCTGCAGTAGGACTTATATATAGGCTTTATGATAATTAACTTTTTATAACTAGCAGGGTAATTTGTACCAATATCTGTAAATTTTATTTTATGCTTTATGTATAATCACCATGGAGCATATCCTGTGTGACTGTGATGTCTTGGCGGCAAAGCGCATGTGCCTCCTCGGTGATGGATATCCAAAACCGGGAGACCTTAGGCTTCTTCCCCTCAATGGTATTGCCTCCTTCATTGACCATGTATTTGAAGGGTGAAGTAAACAAAAAGTATTGGGGCTAACACAAAAGATCCCACTGGGTCGAAGTGTTGCTGGCTTGCCAGCCCCCACAACAAGATAAGATAAGATAAGATAAGGTAGCGGAATCTTATATCAAAACAATTGAAATGTCATAGAGATGGGACATTGTTTTTTATCGTGTTTTCAGGCTGTCGATACTTTTTATTAGTTTTGATCTTCATTGCTTAAGGGCCCTCTTCGCCGATTTGGTAAAAACAGCGTCTAGCGTTTTCCATTTTTTATGTAGTAAACAAAGTTATTTCAGAAAATTAAAAATATCATTTCTAGATAAGAAGTTTATCTCCAACTGGAGAAAATTTCACTGCTGTATGTGTAACGGTTTGTTGGTAATTTAATGACGAAGTACCCCTTTGCGCGCAAAAAAGGCTCGCGGCGTAGTAAATATAGAGCGTTTCCTATAAATTGTAATGAAAAAAAAATTTATCAATCTTAATTTTAATAGACCAAAGAACATATGTTCAGAATTTAGTCATAAACAAAGTTACCGTTTTTGAGTAATGAACACTCAAACTTTCAGATTTTTTCCCTAAAGATTTCTCATACTAATTAGTATGAAGCGAAAACACCCGGGAACAACTAATATAATGGTCAGTTCGAATGTCTGTCACGTCACTCCCTCAAGCGCATTCAAGGAGAGAGCACGTCGCTCCGAATGATTTTTGTGCCGATATTTTGACTTGCGTAATAATACGTACGTACACAAAAATTTTTGCTGAGTGGGCTGCAGTTGACTGTCGTGGATCGGATAAAAAATGTACCTACAGCAGGTAGACTGTCGGCGGACCGTATGCGTTTATGGACAAACGAAACATGTGTTGCGCATGTTTCTTTCGGTCTTCGTTGAAATAGAATGTTTTACGTTTTCTATAGGCGCGGCTACAGTAATGTAGGAGTCGATTGTTTAAAATTGGAAACATGATATTTTGAATCTGAGTGCAAATACTTAACTAATATGTTATTACAAAGAATATGATTATGATATGTTATTATCAAAATGAATGTTATTCTATGTTTTTATATGCAGATATTATGCATGCAAGAATGCATTATTGTTATGCATAAAAAATAGCACAGCAATTTTTTTCTATTTGAAATTGAAATTGAAACAGATTTATTGTCACAGCAAAAAAAATAATACATCATTTCATCTAAACATATTAAATGAAATATAACATTAACATTACACATTTATAAATACCATGACAAAGGGACTAGGCTTCAGCTTTTGCTGGTAGTGTGGTAAAACACACTGACCAGCGCTGTTTTTCAGCATAACCCCTTTTTCACGTACCGGCAAAAATAGTGTCGACACTGTCGCAAAAAACAAACATTGCAGATTAGTTGCACACAATGCCCTAGCCGCTGATAAACGCGTTCGATAGCTTGTCATTTAATTTTCACTTTGATCAAAATTATGTAATGGACCGTGAATGGAGATGCCGAGAACCTTTTTATTTCCTTATATTTATCGTTACCTAAATTCGTTTCTTTTCCTAGTTTTATTTTTATTTACATATTTCACATTAATTATCTTTTTCTGATTTTCTAACAATATCAATTTAAAATGTCTTTTTATGCAGTATGTACTCTTTGCGCTACGGATAGGAGGCGGTATATTGTTCCATATTTTAGATGCGGCATACTTAAAACTCCCCTTAAACCCGTGAGATTTGTGTCTTGGTATGACCATAGCATTTTGCACAGTAGATCGTGTATTCCTATCGTGCAAGCTGTTATAAAAAATCAGCTTCTCGGAAGATCTTATTTGCCAATTGTATAATAGGTACTTACTAAAATAACTATAAAATTGTTTCTGTTTGTTTGTTTTTATAATTATTAATTATGTTGATATTATTAGCGAAGCAAAATTGTTTTTCTATTTAACCTCCGACGCAAAAAGAGGGGTGTTATAAGTTTGACGCTTATGTCAGTCTGTCTGTTTGTCTGTCGGTCTGTCTGTGGCATTGTAGCTCCCAAACGGGTGGACCTATTTCGATGCGGTTTTTTTAAATAGAAAGCTTATTTTTGCGAGAGTATTCTTAGCTTTGTTTCATGAAAATGGGTTCAGCAGTTTTCATGTAACATTAAAAATTATGAAATAACATTAAATTGCCCACCAATGCCAAAAACAAACATAAACTAAAAAATAATACGGTCACCTATTATTTTTGATGAAAGCAAATCTGTTTTACTTCTTTACTGTAAAGACCAAACCTAGTGTGTGTCTTTAGTGTTATTTTTTTACTTTTTAAATTCTAAATGTATACAGGGTCCTTCTTAAATTATGCTGACACTTTTTTAAGGAGATGATCTGACCATCATACTGAACAACATTCTCTACGGGACCAACATCGAAATCACGAAAAAAAAAACTGTCCCATGGTCGAGTAGGTTTGCAGCTTTGTATGGAAGAGCTGATTCTTTTTTTTTAGCGATTACGATGTTGGTGCCATAAGAAAGTTGTTCAATTTGATGGTCTGGTCCTCCCTTTAAAAAAGTGTCAACATATTAAGAAGAACCTTGTACAATACTCTCTGTAAAATAATTATCACATACCCATATGAAAATAAGATACCTAGGTAAGATTTTTTTAATCAAAAATATCATTTGGAAATAAAGGTCTAACAAAATTAGCTGAAACTATTTTAAGGAGATGATCAGACCATCAAACTGAACAACTTTTTCTATGGGACCAATATCGAAATCGCGAAAAAAATACAACTGCCATACTTACAGTCGAGTTATTGGTTGCAGTTTTGTATGGGACCGCTGATTAATTTTTCGCGATTTCGGTATTGGTCCCATAGAGAAAGTGGTTCAGTTTGATGGTCTGATCATTCCCTTAAAATAGTTTCAGCTAATTTTGTTAGAACTTATAAATAACATTAAAATAATATCTTTCAAAATTTGTGTCGCGGGAACCACTGGGCAACCTAAAGATGTGTGCGTGAGCGCGAAGACGCTGTGTGCGTAGCGTTAAAAACCTAAAGTGGACACGGTCCGTCCGCTTATACGACCCTTAATAAGCTTATAAATACATTTAATTTTAATTATTTATGATGAATTAAGCACACCAAGTTTGAAAATTATAATTTGACCTTTGAAATATATTAATTACACATTTTGACATTAATTGACCTTGAAATATATAATTTTCTTGTATGGGGTGGGTCTCCAAATCCAAAATAATAACACATATTCTGTAAATATTGCAACTTGCTACATATTACGGTTCAAAAGATACAGCCCTTTAGAGCTAGGACGGACAGATGGATGGACATCATAGACTTATTATGATGTCCATCCCTTTAGTTGTGTCTTAGAACACCTGTATGTGTTTGTGCTATTTTTAGCCCCAATTATAAGAGACCACATGGCAAATATCTGCAGCCTGAATTAGTCAGTTTTAAGATCTCCCGTCTCGATTGGTGCTATTTTGAGGGACACTTAAACACAACACACACTAAAACAACATAATTATGTAACTTTCTTTTTTTTTTATTTATATTTAGGGATTTATTCAGCTTACAGGTACAGATAGATGGTACAAGCTTACAGCTTGAATTAATGGACTCTTGCTTGTGCGTTAGCACTGCATTTCCGCCAGTGTCAAGTAGTTTATGGGAGAATCTATACCTATCTCAGGGATTGTTTTTAGTCAAGAACAAGAAGAGATTGAGGATTGCGGAGCCTCGTGGCAGACAAAAACGCGACGCGCGAAAACCACGCGAGACGAGTGCTCGGGTCAGAACCTGCAACGTGACTCCATGCAACTTACTTGTCCATCTATCTTGTGGTCTGAGGACTGGCCGATGACAGATCTCTGGAATTGTTTCTCTGTCATATCTTCTAGTATGAATGTCGCTGTCACTGATGCACTACAAAATAATTATTTCATTAAAATTAAGAAAGTTATGCAATATTTAAACGTTTGTATGAAATGATGTAGATCTCGAAACTGATCCTCGGAAATTTGACGTGGCATTCCTCAACACTCAAATAGGAATGAAGCCACTATCGCAGACAGTTATTACCGTTATTTTAGATTAAAACTCTTGTAACACTTTGTAAATTAAACAAGTTTTTAACCAAAATTTTTGTTTATTTTGATAGCTACATACATAGTGTAGCACTAATTCCTAAGAAACTAGAACATGATATGACTGGGATCAAATTGTAACATGTTCAAATACAAAATTCAAGAGATCCCCTACAAGTCCTTTTTAATATGCTGACACCTTTTTAAGGGGATGATCAGACCGTCAAACTGAACAACTTTCTCTACGGCACCAACATCCAAATCGCGAAAAAAAATCTGCTCGTTCATACAAAACTGCAAACCTACTCGAGCCAAATTTTTAGGTCCATCAAATTTTTCTTTTCATTATTTCGATGTTGGTCCCATAGAGAGAGTTGTTCAGTTTGATGGTCCACTCATCCCTTTAAAAAAGTGTCAGCATATTAAGAAGGGCTCTGTATAATTTCTGATATTACCTCCTGGCAACAGGCTTGTTGATGGATGCGCCGTGTATGAGGTCGCTCAGCCGCTTCACACGCAGCAGGTTCGTCTTCTCCCCCATCACAAAACTTACCGCGTCCATGAAATTGGATTTACCTGTAGTTACATGGTCATCATTAGAACCAGGAGAGAAGTTTAACAGAATCAGGAGATAGCGTTTAGACAAGTCAAGGGCGATTCCATTATCACGGGTGCAACATTTAGGCGTATTTAAGCAAGTAAATCAAAAACATTTCTTATTAAATTACTCTTTTATTCATAAAAGTTAAATAAAATGTGTAAAATTACCATGAGAGAGTTGAAAGTGCTATCACGAGTGCAATTAAATTGGCCCTCCTCTCCAGATCATAGCACAAAAACACAAAAGTTGTGAAACATTTCTAATTTTATGCCTTCATATTTTGAAAGAAGACAAATCGATCCACCTTTAAGTAATCAAAGATTAACAACTTTCACTATGGAGCCAACATCGAAATCGAGAAAAACAAATCCGCTCTTTCATACAAAACTGCAGTACCGTCTCGACTCAAATGTATGGGATAGCAGATTTTAGCTATTTTTTCTCGACGTTGGCTCCATAGAGAAAGTTGTTCAGATTGATAGTCTGAAGCAATGGTCTTAAGTATTACTAGGGAGTTTTGTTACACCCTGTATAGGACCAACAAAGAAATCGTGAAAAAAATCAGCTGTCCCATACATTTAGCTCGAGTAGTTTTGCAGTTTTGTATGGAAGAGCTGATTTTTTTTCGCGTTTTCGATGTTGGTGCCACAGAGAAGGTTGTTCAGTTTGACTGTCTGATCATTCCCATAAAAAAAGTGTCAGCATATTAAGAAGGACCCTATAGAAAATTTTAATAAATAACGAGCTATTCAGTTTTTGCGGGTGCAAAATCAACAGATTTTCAGGTGTCACAAAACCATGTTTCTAAGCATGCTACAAATTTTAATATGATCTTAGGACCAAAACAGGAGTTTTATTATTAAGATTAGATATTATTCTCTATAGTGACATCAATAAAAGTAACAAATAATGTAAATTGATGATGACAGTCATCTATAGCGGAATCACCCTCATATTATCATGTACTAGTCGTAGTCTATGACTATTCCTCATGTCGGGACATAATTGTCCGGACTCATTGGACACTTAGCTCAGTGGTGTAGAGCGGGTTTCTGCTGCCCGGGGCACAAATTTATTTTGCCGCCCCCTTATAAATCAGGCATCTATTGGTTTATCTGTGCACTTTTCTCCTCACAAAACGAATCGGTTAAAGCCAGAGCTTTTATTTACAAAACAGGGAGCAAATTAGCCTAAGTAAAAGCTATGTATCGAGTCGAAGCAACCTCGAAATTTTTAGCACCACATCTTAGATGTGGTCAGAAGTCTTTAGGATTATGAGTAGGTAGGTACAATCTGCTCTACGAATTTGCTATAGACAGAGCTGAATCAAACCTATATATTTCCCGAATTTGTCGCACCTAGTAAAGAGCCGCCCGGGGCATTTGCCAGCCCCGGATCTACGATTTTTCTGACCCGGGGCAAAAACTTGACATTGGCGCCCCTCCCCTCCAAGGGAGTAGCAATAATTTTTTCCAGGGGTGGCCGGGTTCAGTTTTGGTTGTAGCAAAAATATCTTTAAGTTTGAGCAATAGGCATGTCTGGATACTTCCAATACAATAAAAGAAATTAAGAAGGAGCAAAGCAAGCTCGAGATTTGACCGCATAATAATGAAATCATTACAATATGATCTAATACCAGGAGCAAGCGAAGCGAGCCCGAGATTTTTTTACAATATTTTCAAGTTGTTGCAATTTTTTTTTTTTCAAACTCTTCATTTTGGCGCCCCCTAGACCTGGCGCCCGGGGCGTGGGCCCCCGTTTGCCGCCCCCTAGATCCGGAGCTGGCATTTGCCCCCTCTGCCCCCCTCGCTACACTACTTGCCTACATTTTACACCACGCTTACTACCAAGCGGCGGTCAAAGTGGCATCTTGTGATATCAAAATTGTTGTGGAGCAGGAAGTGTCCGTGCTGTATGTAGTACTAGATACTCTTTCTTATACTGTGGCAATAGTGAAGAGCTGAGAACCTTGTGAGTAGGTCAAAACTGACCCCAACAATAACCTTGTAACATGTTATTCTATCGTCAATTCTACATTATCTGATGAAGACCATTACAGTTTACGGATACCACGACCTGCGTTAGGTTGAGAAAACAACTTACCTGACCCATTAGGCCCAACAACGGCGGTGAAAGATTTCAGAGGTCCTATCTTATGGTGGCCACGGTAGGACTTGAAATTTTCCATATCTATAAATTTCAGGAACGCCGGCATCTTGGCGGTTTATAAATTTTGCTTGTCCAACAAAAACGACAAATTAATTTTACAAAAACATTGCGCCAAAATATCAACAATATGCCAAGCTGTCAGACATTTTAAATAGTGATGTCGAACCACATCGCCAATCGTTAAAAACCGTTTATCTTTCGTACCAGATTTACGAAGCAGGCACTACACTCACGCGACGCGAAAGCCACACGGCGAGAACTTTTAATGCCGGCTCTTCATTCTCGCCGAGAATGGGCGAGACAGGCCGAGGCCCTTCATTGTTCTCGTGGCATCATAAGCCATAGTAATTTTCCTTGAAAGTTCTCGCCGCGAGTTCTCGGCGTAAGAGGTTAAGGAACGTTACTATGGCTTCTGACACCACAAGAACAATGAAGGGCATCCACACTCTCGTTCTCGGCTGTTCTCGGCGAGAATGTAGTGCCCGCATTAGAATAACATACCTATTCGTCGTGTACCGAATAAAACCGGAAACGCGAGTGTTGTGTTCATAACATCATATGAAACTTTCGTACGTGAATCCGAACGTAGAAAAGCCAAGGCAAGTGTCAAATCAATGTCAAAAATTCTATGTCGGGTTTTGTTTATGAAAGATGAGGGAATTTTAGATTTGACGAATTCTGTGATGTGATTAGATTTATGCACAGAATTATGAACGGTGATCCTACTACGCCTGCGAGCCATTCAGATTTTAGCGACCGTGAGCACACCGCCGCCGGCCTGGTGGATCCTATTGACCACGATCGATTCAGATATCCATACTGCATTGTTTGGACTCCTATTCCGGGACTAACGTAGGATAATAGGAGCTTATCTATGCGTAGGATTTTACAACATTAGAGTCTGGCTATCGGAACCTGACTGGACCTAGCAAAGCGCGGTAAATTCAAAATTTATGAAGATAGCAACGCAGAAAATAGTTGGAAAAAACAATTTTGATACTTATATAATCAAATTTATTATATCGTAAAAAACCTTAGACCAAAGTTAAATGAATGGACGGGCCTTACGCAAACATTTCAAACCAGAAAAATGAGGCAAAACAATTGACAGTTTTACTTCGAATTTATACCGAGATGACAGACCAAGTACCCTAGTTTGTATTGAGGTGCCTTAGTTTTGCGTGCTTTAACTTAAAGCGCTTTGGGCCTATCCATTCATTTTACTTAAAGTTCTACCCGTGGTCGACCAGGTGAACCAAATTAGGTGTACCACGGGAAATGCCTGGTAAAAAAATATATTTTTGGGTTTCATTTATCGCAGTATAACATCACTATCATTCCTGAAAGTCTGTTAAAATTTTTATTTCAAATATAGATAGAATAACACAAATATTTTAAATAGAAAAAGTTTTATAAGCTTTTTATCATTATACATATATCATAAAGTCAGTGAACATAATAAATATAATTCGAAACCTGACTATATCGCACTCCCAGAAGAACTTCAAAAAAGACTTCTTAGAATTCAAGCTTGAATATCAATACTATCTAGAAGTGCGATTTTTGAAAATCATACGAGCGACTTGGCAGTAGAAAATGTCAAAATTACTATGGAGATTTTGCATCTTTCTACTGCCAATTCGTTCGTATGATTTTCAAAAATTGCACTTTATGTTGGATATTGTAGGTATATGGTTGACAGCAATAAGAGTAAGTTGACAGCATGTGTCAAAAATGAAAATGTCAGGGTTGCAATTGCAACTTAAAAAATTGATGGGCTCAAATATGTCTTTGGGTTCAACATTCGCTAGCCAGACTCTATCTATACGTTCACCCGCTACTAACAACTGCATCAATGACTTCTATATATCAAAAGCATGCAGAAGTGCGATTTTTGAAAATCATACGAGCGACTTGGCAGTAGAAAGTGTCAAAATTACTATGGAGATTATGCATCTTTCTACTGCCAAGTCGCTCGTATGATTTTCAAAAATCGCACTTCAGGCAGGTTCACATCACACTTTTAAGTATAAAATGTAACAACGCGGCGTGAACTAGTCAACGAGGAAAAGTGATAGGTATATTTCGTGCCAAGCCAACCTCGCAGTCCTCGCATGTAATATTTAAGTAGGCATGGTTTATAAGTTGTTTTTATAACTTCAGTACACGTTGATGTGAGACTTCTGTGTCTACTCTACACTATTATAAAACTGTAAGAAGTGAGTCTGTACATTGACAATATTTCAAACAGCAAATAGTTACGTTATGGTGTCGCCGGATAAAAATCACAGATTCTTTATTTTTTGTCCGTCTGTTTGTTTGTTTCTTCGTGCATCACACAAAAACTACTCAACTGATTTTGATAAATCTTTTTAGAGAAGAAGCCATAAAACATAGACATAAAAACAGGTATATATTTTATATCGCCACGGTGACAGATACCGGTGCAGACGAAGTCGTTGGGAAAAGTTCGTGTAGAACTTTTATTCTGTCTAAAAAGTTAAATTAAAATATCTTGTAATATTCCAGATGGATTTTGCCTTTTCTCGGTCACATGGGTATTTGTTCGTCTAGCGGAGTGATCCGTGACTTCGCCAACTCTTACTTTGTATCTGAGGACCTCATGGCTTTTGGCAATCCCACAAAATATTGGCAACTATCTCCACACAAGGCACACAATGGTCAGGCAGGATGGGACGCGGCCGTCGCTGAAGCTTCAGAGATATATAAAAAAAGAAAGGTAATTTATTTAACATACCTACTATTGCAGTAATATTAATTACAGTAGGTACCCGGCAAACAACTTGATAAATGAGCGTAGGTGAAGGGTATGCGTTGTAGCCCTTTCGCCTACAAATATTCTGCCTAGTCAAGGTCTTGCTCAAAATGTTTGCTGGCCATAATAGCTGGGCTCATTGTCAAAGATATAAATATTATTGTTCTAATTTTGTATGAAATATATAATTAGTAAAATTATACAGAATTTTCTTGATTCTTGATTCTTGATTCTTGAAAGCCATTAAAAAAGAAAATGTAGTTCCAAATGGCTCGATAGATGGCGTTGACGAGACAGGGGTGAGTGACCTTGCGTATAGTAAAATACAATTAAAATAGCAAGAATTTATGTTTTTAAGTAAACATCAAAATATGAACATAGGTATATTTCGTCAATGGATGTGTCTGACGCAGTGACTGCCTCCGTGGTCTAATGGTTAAGAGCATTGGCTCTCGATACGGAGGTCGTGGGTTCGATTCCCACGGGGGACACCTAGTGATATGTCACTTTGTGCGTTTTTCCCCAGTTGGTTAGGACATTGCAGGCTGAATCACCTGATTGTCCGAAAAGAAAATGATTCCGTGCTTCGGATGGCACGTTAAGCCGTTGGTCCCGGCTACTATCTCTGGTGGTAGTAGTCGTTACATAAAAACCACATCAGAGGCCGTAAGGCGGTCTGAAAAAACTCTGACACCAGGGCTCTGCCCACACGATAAGAAGAGAAGTGACATGCATTTTTGTTTACTTTTTAGCCTAAAATGTTCGTCTTCGAACCCCTCTCTAGTCACCGCTATCTATCGCCGCCGGTATGTTGAACTTCGTTTGACTAGCTGTTGGAAAACTCCTTATTGCAAAATATAAAGGAGATAAAGGATAAATAAAAAAGATCTTAGAATCTTCACTGACGGTTCCAAAACTGATACAGGTACAGGCTCCGGGGTCTTCTCGGAAGACCTGCATATCAAAATATCTTCGCCTCTAGGGACACATAATACGGTGTTTCAGGCTGAATGCATGGGCATCACACTAGCAGCCAGAGCGATTAAGGATAGAGCGACTACCAATCACTCAATCAGAATTTTATCGGATAGTATGTCCACACTAATGGCACTCCAGAGCAATGTTATCACATCAAGCATAGTTCTGGAATGTCATAAAGCCCTAGCAGAGGTATGTGAAGGTAACCACATCACCCTGCAATGGATAAAAAGCCATAGCAATTCGCGTGGTAATGATGCAGCGGACGAACTGGCGAGACGCGGGTCCAGCACAGTCGCAATAGGGCCCGAGCCCATTATACCGCTACCTTTCGGCTGGATCCGCTCGCAGCTACGCAAGCGCACCAGTCAAAAACGGGACGCACTCTGGGCTGCACTAACAGAATGCGAACAGGCGAGGAGTGCTCTACCTAGGGTGAACCCTCGTCTCGCCAAGAGCCTCTTGCGTCTCAGGAGAGCTCAACTACGCATAGTTACTGGAGCCCTGACTGGTCACGGTCCTTTTAACAAACATCTGTTCAATATTGGTGTTACCAACAGTCCTCTATGCAGGGTGTGCATGGAGGTTGAAGAAACGGCTGCGCACGTGCTGCTGGAATGCAACGGGCTAGCACACTATCGGGCACAACACCTCGGATCACCGGGGTCCCTTCCAGAGGTCTTCAACAGCATTAACAAGCTGGTGGGCTTCCTGGAGGAGCTGGGATGGCAGGAGTAGTCATTCCCACCCAACGCAAAATAGGCGCCTAAGTCGTCGAGTTGCGGAAAATGAGCCCGCTCAACCAATACCAATACCAATACAAAGGAGATAAAAAAAAATTAGCGAACTTGCAATATTGACCAAGTATATTATAACTTTACAGAATTTTCTTGACCCAGAACTAAAAATTAAATACACACGCTACACGTCATTAATGCGAACTAAGTTTTTTTTAGACTTTGTAAATAATTAATTGTATTTGAACATAAAAGAATAATATTTGAAAATTATGGGATTTGTGATTCTTTTTAAGCCTAAATGCAAAATAAACCTGGAAATAATTTATTCAGAACAATATCTGGTTTACATTAAATTTTAAACACGTTAAAATTACCTACACCTCTTTCCATTGTAATTGTCCTTTTAAAACTTTCAGTGTGAATTTTGAAAATAGTATATTTCTCCAAGGAGACTTAGAGTGAGCGCAGACTTGCGACAAAACAGTTGTAAGACAGACTACCGCTTTACTAAAGCTATGAAGCTGCGCACACTTGCAACAAAAAGTCTCATAGACTAAACTGACTACGAGACACCGTGACGAATCTGACTAACGACGTCGGCTTCCCTTTGAAAAGTATGTGAGTGCGCACACCAACGACAAAACTGTTTTGCGACGTACCCCTTGTAACCTCTGTTCCCAAGTTGTTGCTCGGGGTTCGTCATGCGTAGAACACGTCATTACAAACATACTTTGTAATTTGGCAAAATCTCCTAGAGTGTTTTTTAAGATAGATATTTGACTTTAAAAGTTTAAATTTTTCAAGACTCGTAGGAGGTATCAAGAGTGACCTGCTGGTCCCTGCTGATCCAATAGCAAAATCTGTCTTAGCCCAGGAGTATTCTACAATGCGTGATAGGATAAGAAAACTATCCAGGCGCGACAGACGGCGAGCGGCGGACGAACTTGCTGAGCGTGCAAATACTGCTGCCAAGAAGATGAACATGAGGGAACTGTATGACGTCACAAAGCGCCTGTGCAATAAACCGCTTACCTCAAAAAAGCCTCTGAAAGATGGTGCTGGACAACTGCTGTGTACCACAGAGGAGCAGTTGCGGCGGTGGACCGAACACTTTTCAAACTTGTTGCCACAATACCATCAAACACATCGCATAACAAACGCGAATGTCCCACTGCAGCCTCTCAACATATCAACTCTACCGCCAACATTAACAGAAATCGTAACGGCCATTAAACAACTGAAGTCAGGAAGGGCACCAGGAGCGGACAACATTAACGCAGAGCAAGAGCTCTCTCTCTTCTGCTCTGCTCTGTGTTCTTCAAGAGAAGGCAGACCCAGTTAGATCAGCGGACCTGCTCTTCCCTTTGTTGCAGCGGATATGGGATACTGAATGTGTACCTCAAGAATCCAAGCAAGGACTACTAGTGAAAGTTCCAAAGAAGGGTGATCTGTCAAACTGCGACAGCTGGAGGGGCATCACACTATTGCCAACCGCAGCGAAGGTGCTTGCAAAATACTCCTCAACCGCATGTCCCCAGAGATAGTAAAGACGCTACGAGAGGAGCAGGCGGGCTTCCGACCTGGACGTTCCTGTACTGACCACTCGAACACCCTGCGTATCATTATCGAACAATGCGTAGAATGGCGAACCGAACTCTTTCTTGCGTTTGTCGACTTCGAGAAGGCCTTCGATTCTGTGCACTGGAGCGCATTATAGGTATGCCTAGAGCAAAGGGGAATCCCAAGTAAATACCTCAAAATCATCCGCTCGCTATATGAAGGCAGTACCTGCAGAGTGGTCCACGAGCAAGCATTGGGTGAACCTATCAGCATGACCGCAGGCAGGAGTGAAGCAAGGTTGCCTGCTGTCGCCGTTGCTCTTCATAATATTGCTCGATGATATCATGAGAAAGGTAACTGAAACATCTAGAGGTATTCCATGGAGCGACAATAAAAGCCTAGAGGATCTTAACTACGCAGATGACATTGTGTTATGTTCACAATCCTTACCCGAACTTGAGGAGAAGCTGAACTCTTTGGAAAGAGAAGCTCAAGGTAAGGGTTTACGAATCAACACCAAAAAGACAGTCGAAATGCGAATACAGTCAAACGATAAGCGTCCAGTCAGTCTCCAGGGTACTGCTTTAGAATCTGTAGCCAAGTTTACGTACCTGGGCAGCACAGTCACCAACAACGGTGGATCCGATGACGACGTTGAGATCAGAATCAAAAAGGCCAAAGCTGCATTCGCCCAGTTAAAACCGGTATGGGACTCAAAAATCCTCACTCGGCGTATCAAGATCTCTCTCTTCGAATCCATAGTGAAGTCTGTCTTGCTGTTCGGCTGCGAGACGTGGAAGGAAACAAAGGGACTGACGAGCAAAGTACAAGTCTTCGTCAACAAAAGCTTGAGATCCATCCTGCGCATTTACTGGCCGAACACAATCAGCAACGAAGAGCTGTGGGCCCGATGCCAACAAACCCCCATTAAGCAAGAAATTGCTCAACGCAAGTGGAAGTGGATCGGGCATACGCTTCGGAGAGAAGAGGACAACTCCGCCAGAGTCGCCTTCACGTGGGAGCCTGGAGGAAGCAGACGAGCAGGGCGACCACACGTGGCGGCGTACCGTCGACGCTGAGCTACGAGCAGCCGGGTTGAGTTGGTGCGAAATAGAACACCAGGCGCAGGACAGGGAGAGGTGGCGGCGTCTCACGAGGGCCCTCTGTACCATCGGGGTACCTTAGGACAACAACAACAACAACAAGACTCGTAGGAGCTTTATTTCTTACCTGATCGAGATGAAACTTGGTGTTTGCATAGTAGAGGCGTAAAGAATTTACATTTTTGTATGGAGCCTGGGATACCAAAACTTTTTTTAATTTATTTTTTCTAGTTTTTATCATTTCGTGCGGCCAACCTTAAGACTTTGCATATCGATAGAACACGTCATTGAAAACATATTTTGTTATGTGGCAAAATCTCTTAGAGTGTTTTTTAAGCTAGATATTTGACTTTAAAAGTTTTAATTTTTCAAGACTCCTGGGGCTTTTTTTCTAACCTAATCGAGATGAAACTTGGTGTTTGCATAGTTGAGATATAAATCTGTAGGTACGCACTAATAATGTAATAATACGTTAGGATAAATTAAGTAAACAATTTCTAATTATCATAATAAATATTGAGCAGTACTGAAATGAAATTAATAAAAATGAAATGAAATGAAAACAATTGAATGAAATGAAAAAAACTTTATTGTCTTGTTTACAAGTCTGAAATGACGAGGTAATAAAAAAAGGGTTGCAAAAATGATAAAAGTATACCTACGCCGCATGACGGCTATTTGACTAATTAAATATCTTTAAAATATGTTGAGTTTACTGTATGAAATTCAGGCAGGGCGCAACCACAGAAAGGAGATATTACCCACATATTTTTGAAACCAAAAAATCTCTTTTGGTTTATGTGATGTATTATTTAAGTCGTGTTAATTCATGTATTTAGTAAACAAATAAATACAATATAATAGAATACCTACTTTTCCGTGACTCAACGGAGAAGTATACACGGCGTGGCACCCTGGGCGAACGCTCAAGGACGAGCGGCATACTTTACTTTGTCACTTTTGTAGCCTTTTTATTGTTTTCTGGTTATTTCCCTACTGCACTATATCTATGATAATTATAAATTGGTAACTTAATTATCCTTACGTATTATTAGTGCATACCGACTCACTAATGGCATACCTATTATTATTTATTACTAATAAAACTAGATATGTACCTACATATTCGAATATACGAATGTTATTTTTATTTTTAGGATAGTTTATTTCATAAATTCTTAGTAAGTATGAAATTACAGATTTACACCTCTACTATGCAAACAACAAGTTTCATCTCGAACAGGTAAGAAATAAAGCCCCTAGGAGTCTTGAAAAATTTAAACTTATAAAGTCAAATATCTAGCTTAAAAAAACAGGCTAGGAAATTTCACCAAATAAGAAAATATGTTTGTAATGACGTGTTCTATCGATATGCAAAGTCTTAAGGTTGGCCGCGCGAAATTATAAAAATTAATAAAAAAAGTTTTGGTTCCATACAAAAATGTAAATTCTTTACGCCTCTACTATGTAAACACCAAGTTTCATCTTGATCAGGTAAGAAATAAAGCCCCTAGGAGTCTTGAAAAATTAAAACTTATAAAGTCAAATATCTAGCTTAAAAAAACACTTTAGGAGATTTCGCCAAATAACAAAGTGTTTGTAATGACGTGTTCTCTCGATATGCAAAGTCTTAAGGTTGGCCGCGCGAAATGATAAAAATCAGAAAAAATTAATAAAAAAAAGTTTTAGTATCCCAGGTTCCATACAAAAATGTAAATTCTTTACGCCTCTACTATGCAAACACCAAGTTTCATCTCGATCAGGTCAGAAATAAAGCCCCTAGGAGTCTTGAAAAATTAAAACTTTTAAAGTCAAATATCTAGCTTAAAAAACACTTTAGGAGATTTTGCCAAATAACAAAGTATGTTTGTAATGACGTGTTCTATCGATATGCAAAGTCTTAACGTTGGCCGCGCGAAATGATAAAAATTAGAAAAAAAAAAATTGGTATCCCAGGCTCCATACAAAAATGTTCTAACCCCTTTAAATTAATCTTCTATGTTTCAGCACATAATATTCTATGACAACTGCCACTCCCATGTCGCGACGGCACTAAACATCATGAACTATAACGGCTGCAAAAACTGGAACATGGTCAAATTGGTATTCTATATGATACCATTTTCTAAATATGTCAGGTAATAATATACAACGTGTTAATGAATAAGCGCAAAACCTCATACACCCCAACTGATTTATATAACAGAATAATTAGATTGAAACAATAATTGCATAATATTAATTTTTTTAAAGTTATTCACATTTTTATTTTATAGGCAAAAATGATTTGTTATTATTGCAGCAATGAATGAAAGCGCTAACGTACGTGCTTGCTTGCTTTGTTGACATCGGGTTCAGTAAATTTTACAAACAAATGATTTAATATTGGGAACAATATTTTCTGTCACCTAAATTTAGATTTGTCACTAATCTGCAATACCCTTATAATAATATCTATCGCCAAGAAATATATTAGTCATCATATTTATCAAAACTGTCTCTAAGTATAAATCATCACATTAAATGTAAATTGTATCTTAAATAATAGTTTGATCACTTTTTTCGATAGCCTGGAAATAAGATCTGTCCTCTAAAAATTAAGTCAGTCATCAAAATAATAGATCTGTCACCTAATAAACAGATCAATACCTTAAAAATGCTTAGTATTCAAGATAACATTTTTTGCAAAGATACTTCGGCGGAGGCTGGTCGCCGCATCCAACTCAGTTGGTTAAGTTGCGAGGAGCGAAGCGACGAGCATGTTAGGTTTCTCGCGACCACAGCGCACGAGCCGAGCGAGCGGAGTGAGCGTGCCGCGGCAGCGGCCGGCGAGTGCCAGAACCGAATTGCTACTGTTAGGCTGGTCGCCGTATCAAACTCAATAGCTTGCCATAGCCTTAGGTGATAAAAAAAAATTTTCTGGTGCCCAACACGCTCTTTTAGACAAAATTGTATGAGATATTTTGGCAAGTTTCAAAAAATCATATCTCGAAAACTATAAATTTCCGCAAGTTGAAATTTCGTATTTACATTTTTAGGATAAGCTTTTTATATTGTTTGGTGATTCAGTTTAAGTGACACTTTTATTATATTGAAACCCAATATAATTATTTGATGATTGATATTATTTCAAAGTAATTCCTTATTTAATATTTAGGTAAGCGTTTTCATATTATTTGGTGGTTCAATTTAGGTGACAGATCTACTATTTTAGGAACAAATATTACTTATTATTTATTTATTTATTTATTGACAAAACCAACAGCTTTACAAAAAATATACACAGGAATAATATTAACACTTCCTTAGCTAATAATAGGTTTCGCTAGTTTAAGTAAATGACTTATCTACTTTATCGTAAGCTATTAGGCGACAGAAAATGCATTTATTAGGTAATTGATAAAATCATAACCCTTTAATATTGGAAAAAAATTACGTATGTTGAAACCATGATGATTAAATTCTGCTCTCGATTCTAAACAAACTACTTTCTAGTTTTGCATTAATTTATTAACACGTTGTATAAGGTTTAACAAAATTAGCAAAGGGCAGGTTCAGTCCATGAAAATAAACAACTTTTTCTTCAGCGACCATATCGAAATCGAAAATTTTTGAAATAATATTTACACTGATATACTAAGTAATTATTTTGGTATCATCCCTGAATGAGGATCTGTGTTTTGTTTAGTTTTACTAGGCATGCACGCCACACGCACACGGCGGCAGCTTCGTTGGAACTCAACGCCTATCGGCCCTTGCGACCTTGCTTTGACGTCTTCTTCAGTAGTGCACGCGCCGCCGCCGCTGCCGAGTGGTTGGCAACTGGGGACACGCTCTTGGCTGGTTTACTTACATGTATACTATACACATAATTATTTTGTAATATCTGTTTCAGTTTCGGAGCATTCCTGAAGACTTGGATACCATTCTTCATCATAGTAGGGTTAATATGTGGCCTAGCAGTGTTGATATAAAATGGCTTTATATTACTTTTTTAGTTCTGCATGAATACAAGATCAATGTGGCAAATGTTATTTTGTACAGCACTTTTTTAAAGTTTTTGTACCTGTATTGATAGACTTACCCTCACAGAAGAGAAGCCGGCTTCACCTTAATAGAAGGTGCAACCCGTGTGACATGGAGATAGTTTTCATACATTTTGTTACCAAGGTCATAACACACTATAACAATTTAAAGATTCACTAATAAGACTAATAAACAAAAGGTTGAATTTAATTTGACTAATTTTTTTGTCAGATTAGGGCTTGAACCTCATCTGGCACAAAATCTTGAGGAGTTTTCTGAGAGCTAGTAAAACGTAGTTCAAAATACTGGCGATAGATGGCGTTGACCAGAGAGCGGTCCGAAGACGAAATTTGTAGGCTAAAAAGTAAACAAACATGCATACCACTGTTGAGACACAGACGCATCCGTTGACGACATATATGTTCATAGTATGCTGTTTACTTAAAAACATAAATTCTTACTGTTTTATTAATTTGTATTTTATTATCTGCAAGGTCGCTCACCCCTGTCTCATCAACATTATGCCAAAATGTCAACCATTTTCAATAGTGATGTACCCACATCGCCAATCGCGAAAAACCATTTATCTTTCGTACCAGATTTATGAAGAAGGCACTACACTCACGCGAGAGCCTCTCGGCGGGAATTTGAGAAAATTACTACGGCTTCTGACGCCACGAGAACAATGAAGGGCATCCACACTCTCGTTCTCGGTGAGAATCTATATTCTCGCCATGCCTGCATTAGAATAACATTACGTGTACCGAATGAATAAAACCGGTAACGCGAGTATTGTGTTTTGACTTTCGTACGTGAATCCGAACGTGAAAAATGCTGTCTATAAAAAAAAGTAGGTACTTACTCTGTGGCAGTGCTGTCACTGTCAATGTCAAAAATTCAATGTCGAATTTTGTTTTTATGAAAGTTTTGGGAATTTTAGATTTGACGAATTCTGTGATTTATCATTGTTTCTTTGTGTGGTAACAAAATAAACAAACAAAGGGCCGGGTTGTACAGGTGATGATCCTGAGCGGTGACATGCGCGGTGATCCTGCTACGCCTGCGAGCCATTCAGATTTTAGCGACCGTGAGCACGCAGTCCTTATGGATCCTATCGACCACGATCGATGCAGATATCCATATTGCATTGTTTGGACTCCTATTCCGTGTTTAACGTAAGATATTACAAACTTCATATACGTTCACCCCCTACTAACAACTGCATCAATAACTTCTATATCAAAAGCATGCCTGCATGGGTAGCATGCCACCGTGATACAGCGCTTTCACACCTTCGCTCTCTTTCTATTAGCGCGCGAACGAACGAACGAGATAAAAGACGTGATGCAGCCGTATCACGTGTAGCATGCAAAGGCTTCAGCATGGGTAGCATGCCAACCAACAATAGTTGTGATTCGGCTTTATCACGTCTTTTATCTCGTTCGTTCGCGCACAAAGGAACGAGATAAAAGAGGTGATAAAGCCGTATCACGACTATCGTGGTTTGGCATGCTACCCATGCTGGGGGTAGTACGCAAACCCGCGATAGCGCCATTTAACACATCCATCTGTCAAATTTAGACTTATCTCGTTCGTTCGCATGCAAATAGAAGGAGAGCGGAGCTGCGTTCACGACCTTTTTGTGCAGTTGTTTTTTCAACTCGCTCTATGGTAGAATGTCTTTCACCGAGGCTCTGAACGGCGTTTAGTGCGAAAAGTTGCGCTCGGGGTGCACTCTGGGTGCGCATAGGGTGTAGGTTCTGAACGCAGCTCATAAGCATGATTTCGCTATATCACGCTATCGCGTGTTGGTGTACTAGCCCCGCTGGTTCACATACATCACATAAACAGACTTCTGTGTCTGCACTAGGTATTATAAAACTGTAACAGAAGTGAGTCTGTACATCGACAATATTTCTAACAGAAAAGTTATGTTATGGTGTCTCTGACTACAAATCACAGATATCGGTCTGTGTGTTTGTTTGTGCATCATACAAAAACTACTCAACCAATTTTGATGAATCTTTTTGTGTGAAGAAGCTTATGGTTAGACTTAAAAACTTGTATATATTTTATCTTGCTTCGGTGCAGACGAAATAGTGGGCAAAAGTTTGTCTAAAACTTTTATTCCGCATAAAAGGTTAAATTTAAATATCGTGTTATATTCCAGATGGATTTTCCCTTTTCTCGGTCACATGGGTATTTGTTCGTCTAGCGGAGTGATCCGTGACTTTGCTGGCCCCTACTTTGTATCCGAGGACCTCATGGCATTTGGCAATCCCACAAAATATTGGCAACTGTCTCCGCACAAGGCACACAACGGTCAGGCAGGATGGGACGCGGCCGTCGCTTCATCTTCAGAGATATATAAGAAAAGAAATGTAATTTATTTAACAAACTATTGCTATATTGACCAATGATATTATAACTTTACAGACTTTTCTTAACCCAGTTCTAAAATACTGCTCTACGTCATTTGGGTGCGACCTAAGGTTTTTTTTAATTTTGTAAATAATTAATTTATTGTAAGTGAACATAAAATAATAATATTTGAAAATTGTGGGATTTGTGAGTCTTTTTAAGCGTAAATGCAAAAGAAAACTGGAAAAAATGTATTCAGAACAATTTCTGGTTTACAGTTAATTTTTATTACGTAAAAATTACACTCATTCCATTGTAATTGTCCTTTTAAAACTTACACACTAGGCGTGTTTTTCACAGTGAAAGTGTTAAAATTTGAATTTTATGTTTCAGCACATAATATTCTATGACAACTGCCACTCCCATGTCGCGACGGCACTAAACATCATGAACTATAACGGCTGCAAAAACTGGAACATGGTCAAACTGGCGTTCTGTATGATACCATTTTCTAAATATGTCAGGTAATAATATACTTACTTAAATAAATATTATATTAGAATATCAATAAGGTAAGGCCACGTCAGAGGCCGTAAGGCGGTCTGAAAAAACTCTGACACCAGGGCTCTGCCCACACGATAAGAAGAAGAATAAGGTAAGACTATAAATATTGCCACTTGTGATATCTAAACTATTATAAAACTGTAACAGAAGTGTGTCTGTACATTGAAGATATTTACAAAAAGAAGATTATGATATGGTTTTTAGGTGTCCCTGATTCCAAATCACCAATTTTTGTTTTTTTTTGGACAATTTTTGGAAAAACCACTGAACCGATTTTGATGAAACTTTTTTGTTTGATAGCTTATGATCTGACTTAAAATCTGGTATATAATTTATGCGGACGAAGTCGCGGGTAAAAAAAAAACGCTCGTAAATAAATAAAATCACTTTATTTGAATCTTCAAATACAGTCTGTAAAACAGTACCTCACCCCTAAACTAGGATTTCCTATTCTACAGGTAGCTAGGACTTTCATCCTTAGATACTAAGAAGCAATGCATACTTATTGTATCTAGTAATAGATTCATTTCCTATAATAGGGTACCTAGGTTATAAGCTCATAACAAATCGCGAGAAAAACTCGGTATTCAATAATAGAAAAACAAAAAAGTCGTATGCGCTGTATGAAATTAAATCGTGCTGTCGTTAGCTAGCATAGCATTTCGGAATTTTCTTTCACACCTTCTGAATCACCCCACCTCTTAAGAACCTCTTCAGGAGTGTGATTTTTTAATATCACACGTTCAAATCAGTAGTAGAAAGATGCATAATCTCCATAGTAATTTTGTCATTTTCTACTGCTGATTACGTGTGATGTTCAAAAATCGCACTCCAGAACTGAGTGTGCATGGGAACGGAACCCTAACATGGCGAGTTCGACACGCTCTTGGACGGTTTTCCATCTTCTTCTTCTTATCGTGTGGGCAGAGCCCTGGTGTCAGAGTTTTTTCAGACCGCCTTACGGCCTCTGACGTGGTTTTTATATAACGACTACTACCACCAGAGATAGTAGCCGGGACCGACGGCTTAACGTGCCATCCGAAGCACGGAATCATTTTTCTTTTCAGACAATCAGGTGATTCAGCCTGTAATGTCCTAACCAACTGAGGAAAAACGCACAAAGTGACATATCACTAGGTGTCCCCCGTGGGAATCGAACCCACGACCTCCGTGAGCCAATGCTCTTAACCATTTGACCACGGAGGCACGGTTTTCCATAATAATTATGTATACTACACATTATAATTATGTAAACTAATTTTGTTATACCTGTTTCAGTTTCGGAGCATTCCTGAAGACTTGGATGCCATTCTTCATCTTAGTAGCATTTATATGTGGCCTGGCGGCGTTGATATAAGATGGCTCTATTTTACTATTTTAGTTCTGCTAGTGAATACAAGATTAATGTGGCAAATGTTATTTTGTACGGAATTTTTTAGAAGTTCTGGTTTTGTACCTGTATTTATAGACTTACGTTCACAGAAGAGAGAAACCGGCTTCGCTTTAATAGAAGTACCTAGCATGCAGGTGCAGCCCGCGTGACATGGATGATATGGTCAATATACAGGGTGAAATTGATATCATTGGCATCCTTTTAAACTAAGAGTCTACCCATCAAACTGAACAACTTTTACTATGGCAGCAAACGGATCGGAGCAAAAAAAAATCTGCTGCTGCATACATTTGAGTCGAGTAGGCACAGACATTTAGTATGGGACAGCTGATTTTTTAGTTAAGGGTAGAATCTTAGTTTAAAAGGATGCTAATGATATCAATTTCACCCTGTATATTTACCATATCTTTTTATTCATTTTTTTGTTAACAAGGTCATAACCTAAGACACTATAACAATTTTAAGAAGATTCACTCATAAGGCTAATGAAGATAAGGTTAAATTTAATTTGATTCGTTTTTTGGTCACATTAGGGCTTGAACCTCATCTGGCAGCACAAAATTGATTTTTTTCACGCTCCATCCTATTCTGTCGTTCGAGAACGTCATTTGCTAGAGTGAGAAAGATAACGGGAATGCGATAGCACCGGCAGTACTGCGACCTTTCTCGCTCTAGCAAATCACGTTCCTGAGGGACAGAAAAGGATATAGCATGAAAAATGGGATTCCGTGCTGCCAGAGGCTCAACCCCAGTTCTCGAACTAAATACCTAGTCCTCATACTATTTCAACTGGTTCTCTTTTCTGTGCTTGCCCTGATATAATTTTGAAAAGTTTAGGAGTTACTTTACATTAAGAATTATTACAATAATCTAAAATCATGAATTTTGTGAAGTCTGAAAGTATTTTTTTGTATTAAAACTAAGGCCACTAGAATTGTTTTTATTCTTTTAAATGATTGCAAAAGGCTTTGTTTGGTTGGACATTAATTTATTATGTTTATTGTGACAACTATTTAATGTTAGGTCAGTCTATGATTACAACATGCTACACTTATAGAATTTTCAGTGTTCATTCTCACCAGAACAATTTAAGGTTTCATTGTACAGGAGGGAGACAAGCAAAAAAGTAATTGTGATGAGTTATTTATTAATTATTTTATATTTTAAAAGTTGTTTTATTATCCCTCTAACTCTACATAGGATTTAATAAAATAAGTGTTTTTTTTTCCGTTTTATTTTAGTTATAGTCTAACTTACAATTATTAAAAATATATTTTTATTTATTATACAATTTTTTTTTTTTTAATTTAACCAATGACTTTCTATAGAAAGTCATTGTATTTAACATACCTATAATTTATGACACACACAAATAAGGGCGATGACACAGTTACTATGATTTTATATAGAAATGTCGAATAAATCAAATTTTTACAAATATTATTACATACTTAGGCCTAAACACATATACATATCACATTCCATGTTGTGTATCAATTATAATAAATGTCTATGTACCAAACTGTATTATAAACTTACGTAAGCATTAACTAGCGTAACTATCAAAATACCCAGCTAACTAAAATAAGATATCCTTTATATCATAGTTCCTGCACCAGCCTGCGTAACATGAGACATGACAGAGGTGAGAGAGACACAAGTCACTTCTAAACATCAAATTTGAGTGAGATACTATGAAAATAACCGCCAATTTGACGCTTAGAAGTGACCTGTGTCGCTCTCACCTCAGTCACGTTACACAGGCAGGACTGCATATGCTCCTGTCATGTAGCTGTTTTATCTTACATGCATTAATAATACAATGTGTAAGAATACATATTCATACATCACATGATCCAATGTATGTCTGAGCCTGCGGACGTGTAAAAATATGGTTTGATGATCTGGATCTCACAAGACAGCCTGGCCTATGATTACAAGTGATAGAGGCTATCTTTTCCCAACAAGGGGATCACATAGTGCTACATGACAGCATAGAACAAGAGAACCAGCCTAGCTAGTACGCCAACCCGCGATAGCCGTGATACGGCTTTATCACGTCTTTTATCTCGTTCATTCGCGCGCAAACGAAAGAGATAAAAGACGTGATATATCATATAGCCGTATCACGGCTATCGCGGGTTGGCGTACTAGTGATGCTGCTGTATGAAAGGCGAACACAGTTGTAAGATGCAAGAAGAGAGATTGTTACAAGGTGCAAGACTGATGTGTGATGTTCAGTGTAAAGGTTCAAATTGCAATTACCTACACATATTTAACTAGATTTTGCCTGCTAATTTTGTCTAGGTACATTGACATTAAAAACGATTAATTTTTAAATTCTGCAAACTGATAGAATTAAGTTAATTCTATCTCAAACATCACACTTATAATATTAGTAGGGTTTTTTAAATTCTGCAAACTGATAGAATTAAGTTAATTCTATCTCAAACATCACACTTATAATATTAGTAGGGTATTATATACAGGGTCCTTCTTAATATGCTGACACTTTTTTAAGGGGATGATCAGACCATCACACTGAACAACTTTCTCTATGGGACCAACACCGAAATCGCGAAAAAAAAATCAGCTGTCCCATACATTTGGCTCGAGTAGATTTGCAGTTGTATGGAAGAGCAGATTTTTTTTTCGCAATTTCGATGTTGGTGCCCTAGAGAAAGTTGTTCAGTTTGACGGTCTGATCACCCCCTTAAAAAAGTGTCAGCAAATAATCCAGTTCCAATAGGCCAGTAAAATTATACAAACTTATAACCACTCTTTATTGTTTCAGGGGCAAAAACAACATGAAAAGACCACACTTATGTTATAATTATAAAACTATAACTAGACTAGATAATATTATAGCACATACCTATTCATAAATTATCAGATGTGTATAATCAAAAATAAGTCTACACTCAGGTCATGACAATATTGTGTTGTTGTATGAATTTCATAGTTGCTCAAGTGTGCCCGTAACACATTTGTGCCTCCTGACACACATCTGCCATGTTTATCAAAACTACTGCAAGAATTTTTTTACAGGGTTGAGTCATGTTTCCGGAATCCTTGACAAGCTCTACATACAACGTGTTAATGAATTAGCGCAAAACCTCATACACCCCAACTGATTTATAACAAAATAATTAGATTGAAACAATAATTTAATTATTTTGATAGTAAAAATTTAAAGTTATTCGCATTTTAAGTTTTGAGGCAAAAATGATTTGTTATCATTTCAGCACTGAAAGAAAGCGCTAACGTACTCATGGATACATTTTTATAATCTTGTTTTGGTAGTAAGTAGGGTGAGTGTGCCCGTGCGGTGGGTTGACATTGGGTTCAGAAAATTTAAAATTTTGCAAAAATAATATTTAATATTTTGAAAAAAATTACCTATGTTGAAACCATGATAATTCGATTCTGCTCTCGATTCTAACCAAACTACTTTCTAGTTTTGCGTTAATTCATTAACACGTATATGAAAATTTGTTATATCTCATTCGGAAAAGATAGCAATGTTAAGCAAGAGAGCAAGTAAGTATGGTTGATCTTATAGAGCTCATCACAAGGATTCAGGCCAAAAAATTACTTTCAGTCTTGATAAGCACGGCAGATGTGCATTCTGTGGACTTGATAAATTGATAATAGAAAGTGTACAGACTACACAATATGCGTCACAGTGAATAAATTTAAAGTTGGCACCATTGACTTACAAACTTATGGATGTCAAGTCTAATACAAAATTCTCGAAAAAAGTGTCCAAGACTACATAAACGTAAGTACACGTTAGTAATATAAACCAACTAAAAACCACAAATTCTTACAGCACAGCAGCACGGCATTATAGATGGGTCCATAGTTGGTCCACCAAACAAATACTAGTGCTTAATTGTTACTCTTTTGGTACGGATGCTTAGAGACCCCAACGTCCAGTAGTTGGTAAGTCAATGATTGGCACAGTAAAAATTACAATCTAAAGTGCAGACTCATTTTCAATAAGTAGTAGCACATAAGTAGTTTATTAACTATCAGGCCCTAAATAAAGACAATTTTGCTTAAATCATGCTTTCAATTATAAAAAAAAACATTGATTTAACATACACTTCATACAAGATCATATAGTTCACCGTCCATTTTCCCTAAAATAATCGCAAAGCCTTAACATTCTTTTAAAACACTCTTTTCAACCTCAAATTCATAGGAATAACCACTCATATTGATTTTACTCGTCAGAAAAGCCAGTAGATCTGTCATTTCTTTAGTAAACGAGTCTTTGTTAGATGCCATCTGCAGTTCGCGAGCCATTGTAAACGGAACACCTTGCAAGTAGTGGAACGGTTCAACGGTCGGTTTGAAAGCTGGTACTGGAGCTGGAGGCGCTCGTCTCTGCGGATAGGGCACTCCCGGGCCCGTGGCTCCACTCACGCTCGGATACAAGCCCCCTCTCGGCGACGAAGGGTCTACGATCTCGAATCCCTCGTCGGTTCTCGGACCAGGGATTGGCGGAGTGTCATCCTCCACTGGGGAAGATCTCCTCTTACCGAATAATGATGAAAACATTGTGCGTGGCTGTGTATAGTAAACTCTTGGATTTTTATTTGTACTGCACAATTTTTATTTTTGTTGATCTCGCTTGAAATCACAGCTCGAAATAAATGAAATGACGTCACGTCATCACTTGCAGCAGTTGACTTGACAACTGACATCTGACTTCTGACATTTGATCATGCTATGTTATCTTGGTAGGTCTTGGTAGGTAGGGCTACCTACAAAGTGAAACGCTGATTTTCTATAGACAGCTTCCGCCATCTATCGGTTATGTTTCGAAGCACTATGTCGAATATCATCATCATCATCTTATTTAAGAGCTAGGCTCTTGTCGGTGGAGTATTCGCCAATCCTTATGTCGAACAATGACATAAAAATATTCCGAAGTTGTCACAATAAATTCAGTGGTGACAACTTCAGAATATTTTTAAACTTTCTTAGCATTATGTAAATTTTAAATAAACTGTATGGTTTTTTATTTAAAGGCATATTCGCGGATTAAACTTATTTTTTACTCTTAACTTTAAACGCGTTTCTTGTGATCTTTATTTAATATTTTAAAGGTGTTGTAATTTTGGATTTTGCAGTTGAGTCATTTTTTCTGCGGAAGAGCGATGTGTTGAAATAAGGTTCATATCGGAGCGACAGCGCGCTACACCCCACCACTGCGCTGTAGTAGTGAGAGATTTCGCACATATTAATCACTGTCTTGTTGGTATAGCGGTCTAGACAACCGACTCACGATCCAGGTAGCTATGGTTCGATCCTCGTGTCGGCCGATCGTCTTTTTCAAATGTGGCTCCCCCCAGTGCTAATAAGAGACAACGCTTCGACTTATCTACCTACCTACAACTCGTTCACGTCCAGTTGGCCGTCGATGACCGTTACAAAATTTCCTCACAGGCACATTAACTGGTCCCGTCGACAAAAAATAATATAACAAGCAAATACAAATTTAAAATTAAAAGCGATATTAGTGACCGGGACGGACGTACCGTACGTGGTTGCGTTGCTAAAGGTTATAAAATTGCGATTAATAGGGTCTCTTAGGGGTGCGGTGCGGGGAAGCGGGAAGGGAGGTAACGGCCAACTCGAAGTGAACGCCTAGTATCTATAATCAATATACAAATTAATCTATGGACCTGATCTTTTTTTATGTTTGTAGCTTGGCTACTAGCACCTTTGAGCTATCACGAGATGTTTTTTTTTTCAGTCAATGCTGCCAGATTAAGTGACTTGTCGCCATTTAGGCTGTATAATATCAGTCAGGAGATCTATCAGCGACCAAAAGATGCGATCGGCATCGCACCGGGCCGGCGCGGGCGGTGACCCAAAAAAAACAGGAATAGGTACTTTACTTATCATCATCATCATCTCAGCCGATGGACGTGTACTGCTGGACATAGGCCTCCCCCAAGGATCGCCATAACGACCGGTCCTGCGCTGCCCTCATCCAACGTTTTCCCGCCGACTTCACCAGGTCGTCGTTCCACCGTGTGAGGGGCCTACCCACGCTGCGCTTTCCGGTACGCGGTCGCCACTCGAGAACATTTCGACCCCACCGGCCATCGGTTCTGCGAGCAATGTGCCCCGCCCACTGCCACTTTAGTTTAGCAATTCTTTGGGCTATGTCAGTTACTCTGGTTCTTCCGCGGATTTCTTCATTTCTGATTCGATCTCACAGGGAAACTCCGAGCATAGCCCTCTCCATTGCCCTTTGGGTGACTTACTTTCAACCCCGCACTACACTCTCGCCGAGAATTCTCGCCGAGAGTTCTCGGCGAGAATTCTTTCAAGAAACTTCTTTCAAGAGACTTTCAAGGAAAATTACTATGGCTTACGACGCCACAAGAACAATGAAGGGTATCCACACTCTCGTTCTCGGCCTGTCTCGCCCGTTCTCGGCGAGAATGAAGAGCCGGCATCAGCCTTTTTATGAGGCCTTGAGTGAATGACCACGTCTCTGTTCCATATGTCATCACTGGCAACATAAACTGATCGAAGAGTTTCGTTTTAAGACACTGCGGTATACTTAATTTATTGTCGTTAAGTAAATGTGTATTACCTATCTCATTCACCCCATAAAAAAACAGTAAACGATTTTTTATGATCGTGTGTGGACGGACTGTAAAACTGTATACATAAATACACCGTTATTTTTAATTATTAAAAAAAAATTAAAGGTGTACCTATTCAGATCAGCCTATATAGTATAGTATAGTGATACGGCTATATCACGTCTTTTATCTCGTTTGCGTTCGTGAGCAAGATAAAAGATGTAATATGGCCGTATCACGGCTATAGTGGGTTGGCGTACTAGCTAGGCAGATAATGATAGACGAATGAAGTGAATGAATGAAGAATTGAAGATATACAACGTGTTAATGAATTAACGCAAAACCAGAAAGTAGTTTGTTTAGAATCGAGAGCAGAATCAAATTATCATGGCTTCAACATAGGTAATTTTTTTCAAAATATTAAATAATTTTTTTTG
Organism: Agonopterix subpropinquella; assembly: GCA_922987775.1. Classification (NCBI taxonomy): domain Eukaryota; kingdom Metazoa; phylum Arthropoda; class Insecta; order Lepidoptera; family Depressariidae; genus Agonopterix; species Agonopterix subpropinquella. The sequence continues at coordinate 973,500 of OV277706.1, read as the reverse complement.
CTGAACCCGATGACAACCCACCGCACGGGCACACTCACCCTACTTACTACCAAAACAAGATTATAAAAATGTATCCATGAGTACGTTAGCGCTTTCTTTCAGTGCTGAAATGATAACAAATCATTTTTGCCTCAAACCTTAAAATGCGAATAACTTTAAATTTTTAACTATAAAAATAATGAAATTGTTGTTGCAATCTAATTATTTTGTTATAAATCAGTTGGGGTGTATGAGGTTTTGCGCTAATTCATTAACACGTTGTATAAATATCTTTCCCTAAGGAACATGCAAAGAGTATATGGGTCGAAAAACGAGAAATTAGCGACTTAGACTGGCTGGGATCTGGCAGCACTGGTGGTTTGACATAACATTTTTTTAATCACACAGAAGTGCGATTTTTGAAAATCATACGAGCGACTTGGCAGTAGAAAGATGCATAATCTCCATAGTAATTTTGACATTTTCTACTACCAAGTCGCTCGTATGATTTTCAAAAATCGCACTTCAGTAGTGCGATTTTTGAAAATCATAAGAGCGACTTGGCAGTAGAAAATGTCAAAATTACTATGGAGATTATGCATCTTTCTACTACTGCCAATTCGCTCGTATGATTTTCAAAAATCGCACTTCTGAAGTGCCAAGTCACAAAATTTCAAGCTTCTTGGCCTGAAGTGCGATTTTTGAAAATCATACGAGGGACTTGGCAGTAGAAAATGTCAAAATTACTATGGAGATTATGCATCTTTCTACTGCCAAGTCGCTCGTATGATTTTCAAAAATCGCACTTCAGAAGTGCGATTTTTGAAAATCATACAAGCGACTTGGCAGTAGAAAATGTCAAAATTACTATGGAGATTATGCATCTTTCTACTGCCAAGTCGCTCGTATGATTTTCAAAAATCGCACTTCAAGTCGCTCGTACCCGTAGCTACGCCGTAGCTCGTACCCAAGAACTTTATGATTTTCAAAAATCGCACAGACTAAAAATATATTTTTTTGTTCGAATACACAATATACACGCAAATCAAGAAAACCGGTTTTTGGTTTTTGCATGTAGGTAGCGGACTAGCGGTTTTATTTCATTGATCTCATTGCTCCGGCTCTATCAAAATAAGTTCCGTTCATTGGTGTATTAAAACGAACTAGATTCTTATTAGCCAATCAAAATTTTTTTTATTATCATTCGCTTTTTCCATTGGCAATGAGAAAGAAATAATTTTCTCGACATCGACAGACAGAAGAAAAGTAAAGTTATATGTCAAAATGGTCAAAACAACATGTAATTTTTTGTTATGAACGGATTATGTGGACGTTGTCGTTTTAAATTATTAACCATAATCGTGGTGTAAGTTATAATGTATGCAATGGTGTTCCCTACATCGTGTAAATGATTTTAGTTTGTTAGTGTTTGTGGTCATCAGTTGAAAGCTCGTCGAAGCACAATTTGGTAAGTAAAACGTTCGATATCCTTGCTATCGCTAGTTTACGTGAGTAAACATCTATATAGAGGTCATTATCTGTATGTAACAACAGACCTAAACATGTGGTATCAAAAAAACCTTGTTTATTTTGGTTAATAAAAGCTTGCCTTTTGGTGGTCTTTTGAATATTTTGAATTTTACAAAAACTTGTCCTGATGCTTTATTAATAACCATAAGCATATTATGTTCACGACTATAACCCCCAGACCCCCCCTATATTCCCCGAGGGGGTAGTCAGAGATATTCTGAAACCTCAGAACATCCACGTTTCACTAATAGTACTGTAGCGACTCCATTTGTATTTCATATCTGTTTATGCAGTAGTTTTATATTTATGCTACGGAGTGACTGGAGTATTCGGCAGTCGTTCAGATACCACCGTCCCGCTAGGACAAATATGTAACTCTGAATAAGTGCACTTTATTAAACATGTAAATCAAGAACTCTTTTATATCATCCCACTGCAACAACATACGTCACCCCCACAGTACCGAAACTGTATCCTGTGTGACGGGGAGTGAGCCCGTTGCCACTTGTAATGGACAGTGGGTACAATACCTGATGAAATTGAAGCATGCAGGTTTCCTCACGATGTTTTCCTTTACCGAAAAGCCAGTGGTGTTACAAATCGTACATAAATTCTGAAAACTCATTGGTACGAGTCGGTCTGTATGGTAGTTAAAATTATACACAAAATAGGAGGAATATCACCCTTCCCAAGGAAATGAAAATTATCCTTTTCTATTGTAGCATCTGAACTATTATAAAACTGTAACAGAAGTGTGTCTGTACATTGAAGATATTTACAAAAAAAAAAAATTACAACCTGGTTTTACTTTACCTGTCCCTGATTCCAAATCACCAATTTTAGGATTTTTGTCTGTCTGTTTGTTTGTTTGTTTGTTTGGGTGTTTGTTTGTTCTAGTATCACGCAAAAACTACTGAACCGATTTTTATGAAACTTTTTTTGTTTGATAGCTTATCATCTGACTTAAAATCTGGTATATATTTTATGCGGACGAAGTCGCGGGTAAAAGCTCGTTTGTTATAAAATTCAAATTTACTAGTTTTGTAGGTGAAACCAGATTGGGCATTTTCCCTTCTGGTCCAAATGTGAAAGTGCTAGCCAATGAAAAATTATGTTATATTATATTCTGTAAGAACTTGTCTGTCTAAGCATTTATTATTATGGCACCAAAGCTAGTTGGTAAACTAGTAGGACCATTGTCCTTGATTTTATTTGAATTAGAAATTTTTTTTGTCAAGTGTTGGTAGGTGACCAGCCTTTCCGTACAAAATCACTGCCGAAGAAACAATATCCCTTAGTGACCTTAATTCTGTAGCATAGTGTGGGCTTCTGTCGCCCGGGTCACAGGCAGTTTTTGCCACCCCCGTATATCTAGATAAGGAGAACTACAACAAAAAAAAAATTTTTTTAGCACTACATTTTGGGTTGTGGTCAGACACTCTTGGTTTACCCATGCAAAAATTGAAGTAACTTTTAAGTAAAAGCATAGAGTAAATAAATTATACATAACAGAGGGTCAATGCCCATACTAAGAAATTTACCACCTTCTTATTTGCCAACTCGCGCAAGTACAGCGACGGTGCGGTGGTGAGTAACGGTACTACAGCAATGTTTAATTACGTTTAACATACGTGTTAAACACATTTGTTATTAAAATGTTTAAGAAAATTAATCTATATAACTTATTTCCGTGGAACAAAACTCAAATAATAGTGATCTAATAACGTTTAATTAAGATTTATCTCTCGTTCAGGCCAGATGATACTTGTAGCGACATCTGTTTGCGCCAAGACTATACTATATCTAAAATGTATGGAACTGATCAGACATGGTAAAAGCTATGGATCGAGCGAAACAAGATCGAAATTTTTAGCACCACATCATAGCTGTTGTCGAAACAGAAACGTAGAGAATGAGCTCTACTTTTCTCTGCTATACAAATGTTACAGAGCTCAATCAATCTATATTTTTCCCGAATTTTCCGCGCCCCTAGTAGAGTGTCGCCCTAGGCATTTGCAGGCAGATGGTCAAAAACTATACCATTAATAGTACAATGGCCAGCAAACTTGTTTAGCAGGGCCTTAAGTGTGCAGAGATCGAATCAGAAATGAAGAGATCCGCAGAAGAACCAGAGTAACTGACATAGCCCAAAGAATTGCTAAACTTAAGTGGCAGTGGGCGGGGCACATTGCTCGAAGAACCGATGGCCGGTGGGGCCGAAAACTTCTCGAGTGGCGACCGCGTACCGGATAGCGCAGCGTGGGTAGGCCCCTCACACGGTGGACCGACGACCTGGTGAAGGCGGCAGTAAAACGTTGGATGAGGGCAGCAGGACCGGTCGTTATGGCGATCCTTGGGGGAGGCCTAGGTCCAGTAGTGGACGTCCATCGGCTGAGATGATGATGATGATGATGATGAAGTGTGCAGAATAAAATTTGTATGTGAAACCGCTAATGCGCATACCCTTCACCGCCACCATTGGATTTCAATTTGTTTGCCTAGTAGTAGTAGTTTGTTTGTTTGGTGGATACTATACCAGGCTCCATACAAAAATGTGGGTTGGCCTTACTTTATTTCAAAATCAATAGGGTAAAAATATTTTAGTTTTAAGGCCTTCAAGATCTGTCTCAGTATTTGTATTTTTATATTTATTTATTTATTATAGAATATGTCCACTGCCACGCATTGCTTTTTTATCATTCCATATGATTACCTGACTGATCTAGATGCACAAAACCAAACCATAACTCTAATTCTAAACCCGACCACTGGACCCTTTTTGCGTGAACGCTCACATAATAATTAATTAATAAAAAATAGTGCAATAAAAACCAATTATGGTAGGGCAGTATTAGCCAATGTCCTTGTTCAATTTTTTATTGTATTTTTTAATATTATGTTTTTTTGTCTAATGTTTTTATCAAAACTGTTTATATTATTTATAATTTCAGGACCGAGTAGCGAAAATGGATGATGATGCTGGTCATTCATCACAATCTGGTGAGTTTTAATTTTTACATACACAATCATATGATTATGATTCCTTTTTGGATGATCAGAAACAGCTATAACATTTTTCTACACATAAATTGACCCACTGCCATGCATGTGCGATACTGAGTGAGTATGAGACAGACAGGAATACGAATTTACTTACATTTTACGCCACGATCCTGCCAGAGGGGGTGAGGTAAGAAATTGGTGGGAAGCAGTGTCCATGTGTATTTAGTACTAGATGTAGTCTTTCTTATTATGTGCCACTGCTATAAGTATCTAAGTATAGCATCTGTATACCAAACTGTTGATTCTAATTGATATAATTATGAGTATGTATTAGCGCTCTCACAGATGAGCGAGACTTTGCGGTCGCCGGGTGTCGCGTAGGGTTGCGCGACCGTAAAATGTATGAGCGCGACGCTCTGCGACCGATAGCGATAGCGACTGCGCTGGATAGTGTTTTTTCCCTATGAAATCCTAGCTAGACAAGAAGAAGGTTCTTAGCTAGAAGCGAAACATTTTGTGCCTTTCAGGAGTGCGATTTTTGAATCTCCTTCGCTGAGTTCAGCAGTTGAAAATTTTAAAATTACTATTGAGATACGTATCTTTCAACAGCTGATTTGACTTTCAAAAATCGCACTCCTGAAGTATGATTTTTGAAAGTCAAATCAGCAGTAGAAAGATGCATATCTCCACAGTAATTTTGAAATTTTCAACTGCTGAACTCAGCGAATGAGATTCAAAAATCGCACTCCAGGTGTTTAAAATTACTGAATATTTTATGATGACTCTGTAAGTGGTATTCGACTTACTTATATGGATATGGACATAGATTAAAATATATTTTTTCTATAAATACATAAATAGCTATTTAGTAGTTGTAACAGGTCTTGCCACATTTCCTCAATAGTTCAACGACTAGGTAATGTATGTTAATATGACAAGATCACATGACATGCATGACCAAGGCTAAATAATAAATACTTTTGTTGCTAAATAATTGTAATTATTTGAAACCTACATACATACATTTGTATTTGATAGAACAATGCCCAACAGTTTGATTTTTAAAACGCACAAAATTTCCTAAATAATATGAAGTTCGTGTATTGATTTGCTCATGATTTGGAATCTCGTGATTCAAAAATAGCACTTCTACAATTCTTGAGAATCGAGAGTCAAGATCTGTTCTTAAATTCAACCCACTTTTTGACGTCCTATAGTTTCTTTTTTAATTTACCATGATATACAGAGTGAAATTGATATCATTGGCATCCTTTTAAACTAAGAGTCTACCCATCCAACTGAACAACTTTCACTATGGGAGCAAACCGATCGGAGCAACTAAAAAATCAGCTGTCCCATACTAAATGTCTGTGCCTACTCGACTCAAATGTATGCAACAGCAGTTTTTTTTTGCTCCGATCGGTTTGCTCCCATAGTAAAAGTTGTTCAGTTTGATGGGTAGACTCTTAGTTTAAAAGGATGCCAATGATGTCAATTTCACCCTGTATAACCACTGTGAACGTATACAGAAGATTGCTTCAATTGCTTTGTATCGATGTAGGTACCTACCTACCATTTGCGCATATTTAACCGAGTTATCTAAGTTCACCAATGAAAAAGAAACCTTTGCTGTTGTCGAAAGCAATATCATGGTTGAAACGAAATGCCAACAGTGCCCATACAAAATTGTTTGTGTTTACTATTTACTATCGCTCATAGCTTTAGCAAGGGGTGGGTGGTTTTTATACCGCCTCGTTTGGCGGGTTCCCTGTACAGGGTGTTACAAAAGTAGAAATAAACATTTCAATCTTTTATGGGGGTTGTTGAGACCATCAAACTGAACAACTTTCACTATGGGACCAACATCGAAATCGCGTAAAAAAATATTTTTGTCCAATACATTTTGGCTCGAGTAGATCTGTAGTTTAGTATGGAGTCTTGTTCAGTTTGATGGTCTGATGATCTGATCATCCCCTTAAAAAAGTGTCAGCATAATAGGATGGACCCTGTCCGACCACAGAGTACTATAGGGCCTACCCTCAAAGAGGGTGCATGGGCGTTAGTCAATCACGCACGCCCAATGCGGATTGGTAAACTTCACATACGCATCGGAATTTCTTCTTCAGCGAATGCAGGTTTCCTTACGATGTTTTCCTTCACCGTTTGAGAGCAGTCGGTAATTGTGTACATAAGTTAGAAATACTCATTGGTACATAACATGGCATGTTGTTCGTGCAGATTCGGACCCCGGCCTCAAAATTGAGTTTCCCTACCTCTCCGCAACGTGCCACCGACGCTCTGGATTGTTTATGCCCACCTAAAAGCCAGCAGCAGGGGAAGCGCAACTTCCAGACGTACGCAAACTTCGGGGGCTCGACTTCCACGCCCAGCTGTAGGATCGATGGCTCCAAGGCCACGGCCGGGCTCCTATCGATTTTATATAAATAGCCGCAGCCCCTCCGCCTCCCTGCCGCCCTTCCTCGCCCCGGCCCTCGGACACGCCCCCTGTATTAGGGCTACCATCATTTTCCAAGAGCTCATTTTCTAGTAATCCCTGGTCGTAATGAACTTAAACGTAAATCCTGTCGGCTAATAGGGAAAATAACGTTCTAGGTATTATACAGGGTGTAACAAAACACCCTAGTAATACTCAAGGGGGTGCTTCAGACCATCAATCTGAACAACTTTCACTATGGAGCCAACGTCGAGAAAAAATAAAAAAAATCGGCCATCCCCCATACATTTGAGTTGAGACGGTACTGCAGTTTTGTATGAAAGAGCGGATTTTGTTTTCGCGATTTCGATGTTGGCTCCGTAGTGAAAGTTGTTCAGTTTGATGGTCTGAAGCACCCCCTTAAGTATTACTAGGGTGTTCTGTTACACCCTGTATATGAAAATTAAACTAGTGGCCATGATTCGGTGGTGTTTCGGACCTCCTGTAGATTTAATTCTGATATTTGACGCACTGAACAAACTTTGTTTAAATTCTTGGATTTATGCTATCGGTTTTCTTTTCATTTTCAGAGAAATTTCTTTTCTACGTTACATTATTGTTTATTTAAATCTAGGATTTAAATGAACAAAAAACTTATTCAACTTGACCACACTCTTCTATTTTATTAAACCAATTTAATGGCGACTAACCGTATATCTCATTATTTTATAATCTCGCTATCTACGATCTAGATGAAAAGTTCACTGAGGGTTTAAGAGATCAAGTCTAGTTTAAAATGAAAGAAAGTTTACAAGTTCATTAGAAGTCTCAAATACATAATACAGCTCTTTCTGGTGCATGAATAATTCCGTATACTCAGTTATCTATTGCTTGTCCAGCCCAGTCAAATAAATATCAGGGTTACAGGTTATCAAGGTTACATCTCATTATGAACTGATTCTAATTTCTTCCACGAGATTTCAATGGAATAGAAGAACTGAAGAAAAAAACCTTATATCTTTGTACGAAACTTCAACCCCAGAAATGAGGAACCCTAATATCGTTGAACCAATTTATCAAAGTGGCAAATGTAAAGCCTATATTGACCACAAGGCAATTTCTTCACAAGTTGGAATCTCTGGAACCAACAAGTACAAAATAAAACAGCTTGCTTAACACCAATTAATCTTTCCAAAAGATCGTAGGGTCTAGAGGTGTAGTTATCACTATTTAGGCATACGATCACATTGCATGGAAAATAAATTGCCATGTAAATTACCTTCTGAAACAAACAAAAAAACACATATTTTGTGAAGATTTGATGCAAAACACCATCCAATTTCGCAAATACAACGTGTTAATGAATTAACGCAAAACTAGAAAGTAGTTTGTTTAAAATCGAGAGCAGAATCCAATTATCATGGTTTCAAAATACGTAATTTTTTTCAAAATATTAAATAATTTGTTTGCATAATTTTTAATTTTCTGATCCCGATGTTAACCCACCGCACGGGCACACTCACCCTACTTACTACCGAAACAAGATTATAAAAATGTATCCATGAGTAAGTTAGCGCTTTCTTTCAGTGCTGAAATGATAACAAATCATTTTTGCCTCAAAACTTAAAATGCGAATAACTTTAAATTTTAACTATCAAAATAATGAAATTATTGTTTCAATCTAATTATTTTGTTATAAATCAGTTTAGTAGAGGATTCTCTTCATACATTTTGGCTATAATTGTGCGCTTCGGGTTAAAAGCATCAAATTTCTACCATGGATAGGGTGTTCCTTGGTGATCATTTTCAGATGTGGAGGGAAGTCTGATTCGTCCCCTGTGCGCGGGGGGAGGGGGGTGAAGTACGTATCTGGATCATTGTTTTCATTATTCTTTTACGGATCAGTTAATGCTACTAGGGCTTGTGTGGTATCGTTTTCGAGTAAAACAGATACGAGGAATTCATTTTTACTGCATAGTAGGCATATTTCCATACAATAAAATAATGTTTTACACGAAAAAGTAAAAACCATTGCCTTAATTTTTTTTTTAAAACATCTATATCTTTGGAAATCTTGATAAATATAAGTAAACAAAATTAAGCAAATAAAGGTTATTTAGTCTAGTTTATAAAAACATATACTTGTTGGACACTTATCATACAACAACTACAAGAAAAAAATTCATTTACGCGTCGAGGTAAAGCAGCATAATTCGTTTACTGCGGATTACGAGTGATGGTTTGGAGGTAAACATAATATGTAACTTTATAATTTCGATAGCAAACGATTATTTGTTGAAAATTAAATAGAAAAATAAATTAGGCATAGTCTTAATTGGATATAATAAGAAGCGGCAACAATTTTAAAGGGATATAATTCGGAGCGCGCTCCATACAAACGAAGTCTGGTTATATTTCTAATATTATCCAAGTAAAATCAATGAAATTTTACAGAAACAGTCTACAAACTATGCTCGCTCTTGAAATACATACATACATAAATTCACGACCATAATCCCTTACGGGGTGGAAACTTTGCTACAACGACCAACAACAATGTTAAGCGTGCAGTGCGTTGTAGCAAGGCTCGCTTTGACCATTTTGAACATTTCACGTTTCACGATGAAATGACGTGTCAGGTGATGACAGGGGGCTAATCTCTCGCCCACAAAACACTGCCAAAAACTTTATCACTTAGTCGCCTCGTGCGACACCCACGTGAAGAAATTGGGTAGTCCATCCTAAGCCGGCAGTTTCACAGACAGTCAAAGCTTTAACTAATGCGGTCATACATCAACAATACAAATGTTTCTATTAGGAATTGAGGCCTCACTTATTTCGTTTGAGTTCTTCAAAGGCCCTATTTACTTCAGGCTTAGTGTAAAGATTTCCAAGTGTCCAAAGCCGTTCTTTTCCCCTTGCCTGAAAAGAACCACATACCGTATCATACCGGTTAAACCGATACTTAGTTTTGCAGGCCAGTGTATTGGCCGATACCTGCATTGTGTCAAATTCATTGACACCACCAATTCGTGAATACCCTACCTTGTTATTTATCGAAGCTTGAACCAAAACCGAAAGCAAATCCATAACTCAGAGAGAGCTAATTTACTGAAAAACCCCACCACTAGTAGGTTACTCGTACGATACATCAGTGTCTACGGTTGCATATGATATGATCACTCTTCTACGTCCTTTTGGCATTGAATCTTCCAAGTGTAAAAAGTTACTAGTGTCAGCCTCCTCGGGCGAACATGGGGCCAATTGACTCAAATCTGAGGCAGCGGCAGAACAAAGAATTTTACTCCCATTCGTTGCGTCGATTTCTTTTTCTGTTGCCTCTACACTGGAAGAACTGATTGTTGTGACAAGAATGAGAATAATTCGGTTCTATTTTCATATAGTTACTCGAAGAAATAAAATTTCTCTCTTTCTTTCTTATACACTTTTTTTGGGCATTGCATCCGTAGGAGGTACAAGGAAAAGTGTGGCATCTATCAGAAGTGCGATTTTTGAAAATCTTACGAGCGACTTGGCAGTAGAAAGATGCATAATCTCCATAGTAATTTTGACATTTTCTACTGACAAGTCACTCGTATGATTTTCAAAAATCGCACTTCTGCTCTCTCATGGCAATTTTGACGCGACAAATCGGAATAAAGTTGTTTGTTCATTTGTGTCATTTTGCCTCATGATCACCCGAGCGAGGAGGCTGACACTCGTATATTCTTACATTTTTATAGATGTTGCGTGAAAAGGGGATTAGAATAATGATTCGCACCTCAGTCAAAAAGCCACTTGCTGGCTTTGCGTGGCTTTTTTCAGTAAATTAGCTCTCTCTAAGTTGCTTTTGGTTATAGTTAAAGCTTCCGCTAAATAGTTAGGTATTCATTTCATTTCTTTAGGGATGGACTGGACGAAAGATACAGTCGAATCGCACTCAATTTAGAGTAGACTACTCTTCCCGAGGCAGAAACTATAATATAATAACTATATATATCTGCAGTGCTAATAATGTCGTGCTGCTTTACAAAAGATGTTGGTAGGTACTGGACGGTGCATTTACACCGCAGCTGCACTCCAAATTCTCAGCGCTATGATTTTAAGCCGGCAATAATTGCCGATTTTCCTATATACTTAACAATTATTAAATGTTTTTTTTTGAGGAGCCTAAGCTCCTAGCGCGCTCCGAATTATATCCTCCTAAGAGGATAGATATAGGAGAGGGAGCGCGCTCCATAAAAACGAAGTCTGGTTATATATTCAATACTAAACAATTAAAGTTAACGAAATTTTTCAAAAACAATTTTTTATTTATATTATTAATTTATTATCAACTAATCTCTATGCTTGTATTGTGCCCGATTTTCTTTCAATGCTAGGGTTAATTTAAGATTTGTATGGAAATCTTTGAGGCACTGTAAGTTCGAAACTATACATTTTTACGAAAATCTGAGACAATACGAGCATAGATATTAGTCTGTAGACTGTTTCTGTAAAATTTCATTGAATTTAATTGGATAATATTGGAAATATAACCAGACATCGTTTGTATGGAGCGCGCTCCGAATTATATCCCTTTAAAATTGTTGCCGCTCCTTATTATATCCATTAAAACTATGCTTAATTTATTTTTTTATTTAATTTTCAACAAATAATCGTTTGCTATCGAAATTATAAAGTTACATATTATGTTTACCTCCAAACCATCACTCGTAATCCGCAGTAAACGAATTATGCTGCTTTACCTCGACGCGTAAATGAATTTTTTTCTTGTAGTTGTTGTATGATAAGTGTCCAACAAGTATATGTTTTTATAAACTAGACTAAATAACCTTTATTTGCTTAATTTTGTTTACTTATATTTATCAAGATTTCCAAAGATATAGATGTTTTAAAAAAAAAATCAAGGCAATGGTTTTTACTTTTTCGTGTAAAACATTATTTTATTGTATGGAAATATGCCTATTATGCAGTAAAAATGAATTCCTCGTATCTGTTTTACTCGAAAACGATACCACACAAGCCCTAGTAGCATTAACTGATCCGTAAAAGAATAATGAAAACAATGACCCAGATACGTACTTCACCCCCCTCCCCCCGCGCACAGGGGACGAATCAGACTTCCCTCCACATCTGAAAATGATCACCGAGGAACACCCTATCCATGGTAGAAATTTGATGCTTTTAACCCGAAGCGCACAATTATCGCGGGAAATAGCTCTACTAGTTGGTGTGTATGAGGTTTTGCGCTAATTCATTAACACGTTGTATAAATAGCGTGATTTATTTTCTTTTATCTCAATGTGTTCTTTACTTAAACCATTTGACAATTTTTTTTTTTTATCACAGCTAGAGTTGTTGTGTTAAAAACTACCAGCTCATTAGGTTGTCCACTGCAGGTGTCCTAGCTGACAGTGACAGCCCTATCTCGAATCGAATCCCTGTCGGATAGTCGTCCGTCGTCCATCCGCCCTTGAGGGCTGCCACGTGTAATACTTAAGGTGGACTTCCGATGCTAGCGGCCGACGCGTCTGACGCGCGCGGCTCGCGGCTGACGGCCGATGCGACAGTACTAGTTACTATGAAAACGTATGGCGCCGCTTCCGATGCCAGCGACTGACGCGCGCGTGAGACGCGCGCGGCCGATGTCTATCGCATCGGCCGCGGCCGCGCGCGGCTATGCTCTGACGTCACGCAGAACAAGAATGTTTGCCAGAAATATTACCGAGTTTTTACCGAAAATTTGCTTAATTTTTTACTATTTTATTTGTATTTTATTATCTGCAAGGTCGCTTCAACACCATCTATCGTGCCACTTGAAACGACTTTTTCTTTTTTTAATGACTTTCGGAAAATTCCTCTTTCCTTCATAATTATTAGTTAGACAGCGATCCATATACAGGTTAAAAAGCCAAGGGGACGCAACGCATCCCTGTGTAATTAAATTACTCCTAAAAATGTATTTTATAAAAAATCTGGTAAAAAATAGCATTCAAAAATTATCTAAACCTATCAATCAGTCAAATATTCTTTATTAAAATATATATTGGTTTTTTTGTTTGTGTTTTTATGTTTTTGTGTAAACACCAAAACAAAAACATACCCAAAATTTACGGGAAAATACCCCGAAGTGATAACACTGTGTACAATAGGCACGCGTCAGTCGCTGACCTCGGAAGTGAGGTCTGTCGTCGGCCGCGCGCGTCTGACGCGAGGTTCTGTCACATATGACAGAACCTGGCGTCAGACGCGCGCGTTAGTCGCATCGGCCGCTGGCATCGGAAGTCCACCTTTACTCTTTGCTTTTCAAAGCTTTCTACCGATTTAAGAGTGTTTTTATTTTTACAACTCTCTTATTTGGATCTGTCCATTTGGAAATTTTTGAGCAATTTATGGTTTACCTACTTCGGTACAGCGAGTTAGACGTAGTGACAATTGGAACAAATTTTTAGTATGGTATTGCCAGGTTACCTATGCGCGATTTTGACGTTCTTGGACGTCTCCGAAGCCAAAACATGTTGATGTGTACCTACTATTTGTCTGTATGAAGCGATTTCAGTGGGAAAACTATAGAAGCGATTTAACTGTTCGATATCTTTTGATCCAACTTAAAACTGTTATACTTGTTATCCGACTGAGAAAAGTAGGTAACTATACGGCGCACCCTGAACAATCCACGACAAGAACCACTACGATTAAAGAAAGTGATCTGAATCTCACAATCAACAATTCATATCACACAAGCGGTTTTTGAGCATAGGCGGTGACGGCACGATACGCCACGGTATCGCATTATCGCGGTGATATTTCTGAGGTCAATCAGTGTCAAGGGGAATCCCGGGCATATCGCGGAGGAATCGCGGCGATAACTCTCAGCGAAATTGCGGCGGTGCCATTACGATGTTACGGTGCAGTTGCGACATCGCCTAATTCTCAAAAATAGCTTGTAGGATATGGCTACCTGGCATCGGCAGCCACATGGTGAGGGCAGCAGAGATGTTGACGATTCTTACGACATCCGTCTGTGTTGGTGCTACGATTCGACGGAAAAACGGCGGCTTAATCATAAAATAGTAAATAAAACCAACTGCAAAAGCCGCTGAAAGGTAAAATGCTAACCGTTTAATTTATAACAGTCTTGTAATAAACGGTAGGTATTTTGTTAAAATGAGTTAGGTCGCTCGTGTATCGATCGTGTGGAATCCTCGTAAACCTAGCTATTGTACTACGTTCGTACGTTGTTGTTCGTTACGGTGTAGCCAGCCACGTGTATCACGGTCTATTGTACGGAGCTTACGTTCTCGACACACTTTAGTTTATACAGGGTGTACAATAAAATGGGACAGCTACTCAAAGGGGTGCTTCAGACCATCAAACTGAACAACTTTCTATATGGGACCAATATCGAAATCGCGAAAAAAAAATCCACTCTCCCATACAAAACTGCAAACATAACTCGACTGAAATGTATGGGACAGCAGATTTTTTTTTCGTGATTTCGATATTGGTCCCATAGAGAAAGTTGTTCAGTTTGATGGTCTGAAGCACCCCGTTAAGTAGCTGTCCCATTTTATTGTACACCCTGTATACCTAATTAAAACCTGTCTCATACTAAACAGATCACTAATATTCTGCCGTCCGTTACCTATAATGCCGTTAACCAACATCTGCTCGATTTTCACTTTTTGATGTCATCATAATCACGAAACGATTCTCTATCGACCTAGCTAACTCATATTTTCCTATCTTATCTAGTTTCTGAAATAATTAAAAGAAAATTGCAGTTAAGTGCCTGATTTTCCAATGCATACACAACTATAATGCGTCTAACTATAATTACATGACTAAAATGCCTTCATAACTGATTTCTATTCTCAATGGCGTAACTTTATTGCCGTTAACATATTTTTAATAATCTACAGTGCGGTTAAAGTACATTTACTGTATTATAGTTATAGGTACTAAGTTTAATTCTGTAAAATGTACTACTCTAGACTATAATGTCGTTAAATGAAAATTTTACACAAGAATGCTATTAAAGGATCTTAACGGCAATTTAGAAATTTATTGCCGAAAAATTATTAGAAGAAGTCATAACTAAAATGTGGTTATCCCACATTACTTCACTAAAATGCCGTCAACTGCTGAACATTTAACTCCCCAATGGGGATACCTGTAGGTAAATAAATAATTTATAAGTTAAAAATGTTTCTATTAGTTATAGATTTGTTAATTACTAAAGTAAGTAATAATTGTTCCTTAAGCCGTTGCCGCGCTCCATACATACGTAGTCTTGTGATATTCTCAATACTATTCAATCAAAGTCAACGACATTTTTCAGGAACAATCTAGTAACTAATTTCTATGTCTGTATGAAGTCAGATTTTCGTTAAAATGTATAGTTTTAAAGTTACAGTGCCTCAAAGATTTCCATACTAATCTTTAATTAATCCTTGCTCTAAACCAGTATATTTTAACGAAAATCTGACTTCATACAGACATAGAGATTAGTTACTAGATTGTTTCTAAAAATTTCGTTGACTTTGAATGAATCGTATTGAAAATATCACCAGACTACGCAGTACCGGATTAACCATAGAGGCAAAGTTGGCACGGGCCTATGGGCCCACCGCCGCGTAGGGGCCCCGCGGTCTGAGAGAAAAATAAGTAAAAACTCGAAGATTTAACTCACCCCAAAATTTAATCGAATTATTAAAAAGTCTGTGAAAGTTATTAAAAAAGGCACTGAAAATATATTTATTACAAATTTTCGAGCTCGCTTCGCTCGATCATTTTTGTTGTTTTATTTTTGGCTTTAAAACAGACTTCTTGCTGTAATCGAGTTATTATATCCTGTTTAATATACCGAGAGCTATTATTGCTCGCTCGATGCTTTCGTCTCATACAGAAATCAAGTCCATTTTGACATGAGCTATAGGTAGGTGCAATAAACATAATATGTAGGAAAATAATGAGTCTATTGAATAATGAGTCTAGTCGTATTGCAGTAAAATCTCGAGTTCGCTTCGCTCGACCCTTGATTCAGAATTCAGATCGCATTGCGCAACGACTTATAATATTGCAGTAAAATCTCGAGCTTGCTTCGCTCGCTCTTTGGTATTAGATGGCATTACAACGATCTTAAGTAATATCTCGATCTCGCTCTTGGTTGTGATTGTGTCGCAAGCGCAACAGCGCAATAATCTTTGTTCGCTCCAGGGCTGAGAATTTAGATCATATTGCTGATTGGCAATGACCTATAAATATTATATTGTAGTGAAAGCGCTTTTTGTAGTCGAAATATAATGTTTCGTGGTTTTCCGGGGATTTCAGATTTTACTGAAATGTCCGGGGTTTTTGAAGACTTTGTCCGGCGACGGCAATTTTGCTGACGGTAGCCCTAGATCGGTATTAAAAGCTCGAGATCGCTCCACATTTTAGTGGCTTATGTTATTTTGTGGTTATGTTACTGCGACCACCTAGCCTGTATCTGGCTCCCGGACACAGAGACAAATCCATCCCACGGCCCACGGGGATAGGGGCCCCGAGGTTTGAAATGCCTAGGGGCCTCTATATGGCTGAATCCGGCCCTGAGACTACGTTTGTATGCAGCGCGCATTTACGCTCTCGGGATAATATTCTCTTAAGCAAGTACGTTTATATTTTTTGAGAGGTTTTTACTTTATTGTTTGATTAAGAAGAATTTTTGTTATTATGAACACTTAAGCAGGCTGAGCTGTTTTTTTCTTGAATTTTTAATTTACTTTAATTTTTGTTTAATTTATCTGAAACATTTAATTACATATAGGTATAAGTTTAATAACTACATTTGTTAATTCTAAAGCAAGTAATAATTGTTAGTTAAGTTTGTACTTTTATATCTTTTGAAAAGTTTTATCTTTTTGATTTAGAATTGCTTTTGTTATGATGAACACTATAATAAGCAGGCAGAGCTGTTTTTTTTTTTAGTTTTTAATTTACTTTTTACACTTCATTTTTTTTTCTTATGGATACAAATAAGTTGTAGGTAATGGTTGTGTTAATTTTAAACGTCAGGAGTTGCACCTTTCTGTTAAGGACTACCTAAAATAGATAAAAATAATGCTAAAAATAATTTGAATTAATCTCTATTGTAATTACCTACACTATATTAGAAAACGCCTAAAATATAATGTTGATTGTCTAATAAATAACAAAACCGAATTTAAGACTGAGCTGTTTTATTTTTGCACTTTAAATACATTTTGTTGGATTCTTTCAGTTCTCTCTTATAGTGTTAACAAAGCTAAATTGTCGTTATGTCTAAAGGTTTGAAAGTTAACTGCAATGTAGTGTTGCAATAATCCCACAAAAGAAAATAAAAAACTATTTGATAAAATTTACACTTGAATAGCATGTCTTAAATGCCGCTAAAGGACTATAGGAGCATTGTGACAGAACAGAAGGTTTAAACTTAAATGCCGTTATAGTACTTACCGGCATTTTAGTAAAGCATTTATAAAGAGAAATTTAGAATTTTACAATACAATAAAATATATCGAAAATGAAACGCTAAAATGTCGCTAATATAACGTTAACGACATTTAAGTGGTGTTATTTTGATCAAAAAAATAAACTGATACTAAATGCAAACAGAAATTTCAAAATATTTCCGTAACGCTTATATATTACGCTATGGAAATAAAAGCATTGCAAAGATCACATTAATTCCATTTCAATGATATCTCGAACTTGTTAATAGCTGGTTTATTTATCAAACAGCATCCATTTTACCTTAAATCCCGCGTAAATCAAAAACTCATTTTCGTAGATAACGGCATTATAAGTAATGGACGGCAGTATTATAATCTGGACGCGATTTTTTGTTATTTTATGATAATTAGCAGTTTTGGGGATTTTGGATATCTACAAACTCCAAATAATTGATTCAATGTAGGAGCTTGAAGTCCACTTATAAAACGTCAAATGTTTTTTTTTAAGCTACCACCGCGTAGGAACGTGTTTTTGCTGTAGAGAAGATGCGGCCAGAAACTCTACAGCATAAGTCATAACACGACTTTTACCGTTCCGAAACTTCCAGGGGTGGTACAGACCATCAAACTGAACAACTTTTACTATGGGAGCAAAGCTGAAATCGCAGCAAAAAAATCGGCTGTTCCCAATGCTGTTCCATACTAAACTGCCATGCCCACTGGACTCAAATGTGTGAGGCTGCTGATTTTTTCTATACTAATTCAAGTTTGCTTGCATGGTAAAAGTTGTTCAGTTTGATGGTCTGATCCTTAGACAATTTAATAGTAAGGACTGGCCTTGCGGTAGCATTTCCCCTCTGCCACGGTATTAGATCAATTAATCTTGCGCATTTACACTCAATTTTATACCTTGTCACTGAACGAGACAGCCTATAATAGCGAAACAATAATTTTGAACTTAGAACGTTTGGGGTTCACACGAGACTACTTTTCATGATTTTTAACATTCAAAATTAGAATCTAAAGTTATAGGGAATAAAATCCAAAGTTGCGGATTTCATGTTACCTCGCCCCCCGCAAAAAGTGGCAGAAAATTTTGATAGGAGAATGACACGCGTTACGCGTCCATACTGTTAAATTGTCTAAGGTCTGATCTGAACCACCCCAGAATGTTTCGGAACGGTAAAAAAATCCAATCTGTAGGTGAGGTATGTGCTTGCTTGGCACAGTGCGGGGTTAGGGGTATCTGAAGTTAGGGCATAGAATTAATTATTCTTATGGTTAGGGAAGGGCAGGGAGTGAATGTATTTAGCACTATTATAATAGTGTGTCGTTTTTGCTGCTGACTGTACCGCACGCATTATTCCGGATGATTTTTTTACTCTATTCGTGTACGGTGGTTCAGACCATCAAACTGAACAACTTTTATTATGCGAGCAAAGTTGAAATCGCAACAAAAAATCTTCAGTTCTATACTAAACTGCAATGCTTACTCGACTCAAACGTATGGAACAGCTTATTTTTTTTGTTCTGACAGGTTTGCTCCCATAGTGGCCTCGATTCGGAGTGTACCACGACTTAACTAAACTAAATTTATTCCTGTCACTTTCTAAAATAAGATTAAGAAACGATACAGAAAACCAACAGCTGACTTTAGTGCTGTCAAAGTGACGTTAAATGCGCAAAATAAGATGCCATCATAATGTACGCCATCTTATTTAAAGCGTTTTTTGTTTTTGTTTTTGCGCATTTAACGTCACTTTGACAGCACTAAAGTCAGCTGTTGGTTTTCTGTCTCTTTTCTTAATCTTATTTAAGAAAGTGACAGGAATAAATTTAGTTAAGTTAAGTCGTGTCATAGTCCGAATCGAGGCCAGTATGTAGTACCTAAAAGTTTTTCAGTTCGATGGGTAGAGTATGTAGTTTTACAGGTAATGAAAGAACATGTGTAGGTATCTAAAAAAATGTTCCTTAAGAATTGTTTTTTTTTACAATGAAGATTGTATTTACAATCGTATTAGTAACTAAAATTAGTAATATTTACGTGACACAATTAATCAAGAGATACCAGCAGATAAGTGTAATTTTAACAACGCATTTGGTACGATACGATATCCATCGCGGAACGGAAATACCCACTAATAGGTACCTATTAATGGGTATTTCCGATTAATAATATGAATTTGAGAGTTGTATTTTTTTAATGATAAAGTAAAAGCTAATACCCTCGGCGGCACTTTACTAGGGGTGGCGAATTTAGGAAAAATGTAGATCGAGTTCTGTCTATAACCAATTCGTAGAGCAGAAAAAGAGCCCGCTTCGTTCTGTTTCATTACTTACACAAAATCCTAAAGAGTTTTGAACAAAGCTAAGACGTGGACGTGGTGCTAAAAATTTCGAGCTTGCTTCGCTCAATCCATAGCTTTTACCTAGGTTACTTTGCACATGTTTTGTACTATTATTTATTTATTTATTTATTCTCTTTAAAGGGTACATGTGTGTGTGTGTACGTTAAAAAGCTTTTGCTCTGGCTTCATAATACAGGTAAAGTAACCTAAATAATGTATGTTTGGAGGCAAAATATGTCATCAATGAAACTTTGTTTTATAACTTTATCTTGGCACTAGAAATGAGGATCTGCAGAGTCCACCTACAAGCATGGGGATGGTCTCATTCGATTCAGCGCATAAAATTACATAGAAAATGATACGTCACTCGCCCAGGTTGTAAAATGTTCATTTGCAGAAATTTCCCCCTACCCATACCCCCTGGAAGGGGGGGTAGGACCCCTAAATTTTGGGTGGACTCTGCAGATCCTTATTTCTAGTGCCAAGATAAAGTTATAAAACAAAGTTTCATTGATGTACATATTTTGCCTCCAAAATACCCTATTTTTCCTGTATTCAACCGATGCTTATGAGGAGAAAAGTCGAGCACGCTTCACTCGCTCAAGTTTCTACTTTTGCATCGATGCATCGATAAACTAAAACATGTCTGACCACAACCCGAACAGTTGGACTACGAGCTCGCTTCGCTCGCTGCTCCGTTATTTTTTGTGTAGGTCTTCTTATAATGATACCACCCCCTTGGTGGCAAAATCGGTGTGTGCCCCGGGCGATAGAAAATTGGAAACCCAGCCACGCTATGACACTGGCTTACAAAATTCTCATTGATGTACTTTGTCGTTCTAGAAATAACACGGGCATCCACCATTATTTGATAATGATATTGATAACTCTTGATAATAAATAAAGTTTCGTTTTCGTTAGTTTTGACTTTATTACCGGTTACTAAGGTTGTTGGGATACTTTAGTATTTTTCCCTATTCAGATGCGTATGTGAAGTCTACCAATACTTACTGGGAACGCTTGGTGGACTAACACCCATAAACGCTCTCTGAAGGTGGGACTTATACAGGATGATAATGACGATTTTATCCTTGGTCATGGTCAGTACCTAGTGATAGTAAGCAAAGTAAATAGCACACTGATGTAAAGCCGCGTAGATAGAGTCAAGAAAATTATAGTTGTCTCGCTCACACTACAAAAAGTGTTCGCTTGTGTAAGACACGTAGTTTTTAGGGTTCTAAAGGGTGAAAACGGGACCCAATTCATAAGCCTACGCTGTCCATCCGTCCGTTCTATTTAGGGCTGTAACTAGGTAATTGTATTGTATTGTATATCATTTATTTCAGACTTCTTTTGTAATGACTTTTATCCTCTTTTAGGGTTCCGTCCCCAAAGGGTGAAAACGGGACCCTGTTACTAAGCCTACGTTGTCCGTCCGTCCGTCCGCCTGTAGGACAGGACACTATTTAGGGCTGTAACTTTTGAACCGTAATAGCTAGATAGTTGTCCTTTTCTCAGATTATGCGTTATTACGGCGGATTTGTTAACAAATAATAAAAATTTCAAAAAGTTAAAAATTAAGGGGGGTTCTCAACAAGAAACTAGTTTTTATCAACGTTTTTTCTTCACGCTCTATCGTAAAAACGGTTATACATACAAGCGTCAAACTTAGTGTGATTATAAAGCAAACTCTACGGAATAACAACAAATACCAAAAACCGGCCAAGTGTGAGTCGGTCTTGCGCTAAAGGTCCCGGACAAAAAAAGTTTTTTTTTCTAAGTTACTAATGTTGCGTTCTGTGGTGGTGTGGCACGGAACCCTCGGTGCGCGTGTAGACCGACTCGCACTTGACCGGTTTTATTTATATTATGTAATTATGCTATTGAAATGCAATTATTCTAATGGAATAAATTTTTGACTTTATAATTATTATGTCATATAATTATCATCAATATTTGCATGCCTTCGGCCAAGATTTGGAGAGACTTTATTTTTATATTATGAATAAAATTTCTGATTTCTGTAACTTTAGAACCATAATAGCTAGACGGTTGCAATTTTCACAGAATATACGTTTATGGCGGATTTCCAATAAAAGAGACGTATTTTTTTCAACGTTTTACACACAAGCGTCAAACTTCGTGTTCGTTTAGTATAAGGTAAAACGACAAATAATAAAAATTGTGCAAGTGTGTGGGCTTGCGCTAAAGGATACCGGAGAAAACTAAATTTTTGGTAATATGTATCGTGGTACGGAACCCTGCGTCCGCGAGTCCGTCTCACACTTGACCGGTTTTTCTTTTTACAACAACACAACTCAAAATCGTTCAGTATATTTGTCATCTTAGACGGCAGTACGTGGGTGTAATCCAAACTCTACAGTCTCCAAGAGCAAGCGAGCCCCACTGTCTACCCAGGCCTGTCCTGCAGACCATGTCTAACAAGAAAAACAAATTATCACCCAAGAGCCCCCGCTTGTTGTGACTACCGTTGTTTGGAAACGAAAGGTCAAGGACGCATTTAGGAGTTACAGGGGCGAGGGGGGCCAGCTCCCCTCCAGCTGAGTCGGGGGGTGCTATGGGCGGGGCTCGGGACAGAAATAGACTCAGCAACACGGTTTGTCAACACACGCCTACGCAGGGGTCGTTCAGGGGGGGATACGGGGTGGTGAGGTGGGGGGTGTTGTTCTGGGAAGCGCTTTTTGTAAGGTCGTAATTGTTGAAGTGATTTGTTGTTTGTTTGAAGACAATAGTTTTTGGTTTGTTTGGATTATAGCTAAAGGGTGTTTAATTTGCTTCAATGTAAAGTTGTTATAAATTAATTGCAATGTAGATGCTGATGAAGTGCTATTGTTTATAATTATCGCCTTGTGCAGTCACAGCAAGAGCAAAACTGAGAATCATTCGGGAATTGATAGAAATTGTTATCGTAGAGCATCAAGAACATTCCACTGGGTTCACGGAGGCGACGGCCAACTTCCAGTAATAGACGATAATATAAATGACTACCCGGTTGGTGTCGACGACCCGGTTGGTGTAATGGTTACCACGCCGGACTGCCAAACCAGGGTCCTGTAGGCCTAGCATGCCACAAATCGAGACGTGCCTCCATCTTTATTATTTTACGTATGCCAAAAAGAGCGCGCATGACGGTTTTCTCGTTTAAACGCTTTGTCGTGGGTGGCATGCTAGCCGTGCTGGGTTCGAATCCCGGTTCGGTCATGGATGTTTATATGTTTGTGCCGTTGTTGTATGGTTTCCATAATAAACAGCCTATAAATAGTGGTTTCTTGGGATCATTACAATGTATGTGCCTGTGAGCGTTATTATTATTTTTTTTTTTAATAGATTTTTGTATGGATATACAAAAGCGAAAATCGCGTCTAAGTATTAAATGAAAACTTGAATCCCCAACAGCCCCAGACTGAAACGGTGGAGGGCTGTGCCTTACACCCTGTATCTTGTCCAATTTAATACTTGTCGTATTCAAGCTTTCAGTAACATTAGACCGACGCGTTTTGATCATTCATCAAAAAGGATTTTTTTTACATGGTTCTTTCTAGCATGCAAGATTGCAAGCGCTCACATTTGTCTTTGTAACAGTGCTGCCACCTTAGCGCTTTCGGCGCTAGATCTAGCGCTTGTTTGGTATGTTTAGAGCCGTATCTCAGAACTTAGCGCCTAGCGGAGAATCTAGCGCTTTTTCAACTTTCAACAAAGCAACATTATTTGTGTTTGAATATGCTATATTTTGAGTTTTTTGATTGAAATATGATAAATATTAATAGCATATCTGGTAAAAAATATCCATAGAGTGTGCAGTATTCGGGAAATTCAAATATGAGCGCTTATCTGAAGTGCTATTATAAATTTTACTAGGAACCTATGCATTAAAGGAGTAAAATTAACTTAAAATGGGTTTCGGAAAGACTATTTAGAGAACTTTGAAGGACTATAAGAAAGAAGAATAAGAAGAAAGAAGGATAAGAATAAGAAGAAGAGAAGAATAGAAGAATAGAAGAAAGAAGAGAGCGCGTGATAAGAATTTAGCGCTAAATCTAGTGCTTTTTTGGTTCGCGAAAATTTTGAAAACTAGCGCTTTTTTCAGATTTTTAGCGCCCAATCGATTTTTTGAGGTGGCAACTCTGCTTAGTAAAGCAGAACACGATTAGTTATTGTATAATTATTTTACTACGCCAATTAATTGGTATTTATTTGAAGAACAAAACAATAATCTTCCACTTTCTACAAATCTACGACAGTCAAACGGACGTTGTAAGATTTGTAAGATCGTCATCGTCAGTTCCCACGCCGAAAATCAAAATATAAAAGTTGACAATTATCTAAAAACCTCCAGTGGATGGGTCGCTAAATGGCGGTTAATTTATAATGGTCGAAAACGAGACGTGGAGACCTTTTCTACACGGGTGGTTTACTGGTTACAAGTTTACAACCGTTGTCGTACAACAATGTCCAAAATATTTATTTTCTACCAATACCTATACGCTAAAACTGCGCAGTTAGCGACGAATAAATAAACAAGTATTTATTCGTAGGCAGTTAGTTAGTTTTTTGGGATCGAAAATGGCTTAAGAACGTTAAAGGAATTTCTCATAATGGTCACTGTCTGTCACTAGGTGCACTTTGAGGAAGAAAGGGGTACCGCCACCTGAGTTCATGTTCCCACAGGAACAACTGTACCTCCCTGGCATAATCTGCAATGACCAGTGTGGAAGTCCTTTAATCGACTTCGCACTCAAGTTGGCCGTTGGAAACAAAATTTATGCAATTGGGATACAGGGATTCTCGCCTAATGCAGTGCGATTGCGACCTAAAACCTATCAAGTCGATGGTACACCTGCTAGAATGTCAGTTGTGCCCGTACACCTGCACGAGAGAGGACCTCAATAAAACTATATCTAAATACCTAGCCAATAAAATAAAGAAATACATTAGTAGAACAATTGACGTGATTGTCTATTGTGCTACACAGTACAGCAGACTGAGCCAGAAGACGTGTATTGCTGAACATAATTCTCGGCCATTTCAAGCACGTAACTTTGTACGAGTATACCTATAAATCGGCAATGATAATGTGATGTAGGTACAGTCGATATCAAAATTAAATCATGACGTAAACAGCTTAATCTAAAATTATAATTGTGCTATTTGTGTTCACTAGTTTAATTATAATGCTTTATTTTATGTAAATTTTACTCAATAACAACATTGTAAAGTAACGTTCAGTATTAATCATCATCATCCTTTTATTGTCTGCTCTTGAACATTCATATGCATTTTACAATGGGCGCCACAAAATTCTATCGTCGGCCTTCTTTATCCAGTTGCTCCCCTATCGGTCTTCAGTTTTTCGGCAGATATGACCAGCTCATTCCTAATTTTCAGCAATCGATCATAAAGAATGTATTTTTTTCTACATCGACTTTTACAGTTGAATCCATTAGGATTAAGGGACATTAGGGCATTAGGGTTTAATTGGACGAAAGCAAAGCCCCGGTTTGGCGGGTTGCGGGTTCAAGTCTCATCAGAGGCCAATTTTTTTTTCAATCTTTAATTTAATTTGTATCCTAATTGTACCTACACTACAGTTGGTAACAAGAACACAAAACTTATGCAATAAAAGTGTTCATAACTGAACATCGCTGTATGCGAATTGCTGAAAATATTTAGTGACGTATAGTAACTATGACGAAAGTTTTATACCTATTACGAGGTTTAATTCATCGGTTCGGTCGGTTTCGTATGTTATGTAGGGTCCTTCTTTACTATCTTCGGGAGTAACATCAAGATCTGCTGAAAAACTAACTTGACCTGGAGTCCGATGTATAATATTTTTTTCGCTTTTACGATTTTAGTCCTAAAGTTGTTTAGTTTGATGGGCTGATCATTCCCTTAAAGAACCTGCAGAATTTTCAGAAAGTAATGGATTGTTTCATAATAAAAGCCTTCGTAGTTTCAGTTTGCGAACCGAACAACGTATGTACCTAGGGTTGCCAACTTTTTTTAGACCAAATATAGTATTTCGAGCCTAAGTCCCCGAAAAAATATACTAGATCGGGGAAAAATAAGAAAAAATATAGTATTTCCGAATTTGTTATTTTTTTTTTCAACAAACTATTTTTTTGCTACTTTTTGGTTTGAATACCAAGTTCTTTTTTTAAGGAACACTAATTTCTCTATTTTGGTATTCGTTATACAAAATAATGCATCCTGTAAACGCAGAAGTCGCTGGATTCGATACAGAAATAATATAATTTCTAAAAAATAGATAAATCTAACTAGGAAAACTTGTTGTCACTTTCTGTAGTATATTTAGTAGAAAATTGTTTATGGAACAAATGTGATGAAGAGAAAAAAAATTGTTAAAACAATGTTAAGTTATTGGTAATTTTTATTGGAACTAAGTATATTTAAATTCTCTATAAATTATTTGCTCATCAAAATGTAGTAGTTTTGCCTACTATATATTTTTCTCAGAATTATAGTAGTAGGGCCCCTAATATAGTAGGATACTATATTATATAGTAGGGTTGGCAACCCTATATGTGCCTGTGAATGTTATTATTATTTATATCCCTTTTTGTATGGGTAAGAAGAAAAACAGACTCAGTGAGCGATTTAAATCGATGGCGATCTAGTTCGCATCGCCGTATCGTCGGATGTACTTATACTTGTACTGAAGCATGGTCGGCCACTAGGCTGGCGGAAAAAACGCGTGTTGAAAATATTTTATTACGCATGCTGTTTTAGGCGGATGACGATGATCCGTAGATCCATAGATCCAATTTAGTGGTGCTATTTGCATATCTATATGTAATGAACTGTTCTGGAATATTCTACATAACCCTCAATCGCTAAAAGAACTAGAATCATGTCCCATGGTCTATAATACAATACATATCAATCCAATTAATGATCTATGTTCTGCAAGTTACACAATAGGACCACAATTATATTGATTGCAGGGGATCTGCAAGAACACAATAAGAGGCACAATTATTATGCTGATTGTTGTTAATGCAGGGGAAAGGGATATCAGCAACAATTTGGTACAAAATTACTCGTAGTTCTTAATGTCGAGAGAGAGAGGACAAACAGTAAGATGGAATTATAGTAGAATTTGATAAATACTGACTAATTGAGTACGTAGTAGCTGTAATTTGTGGTGTAATTTTTTGCTTAATAATCCTATTTTGGCGCAGTCGGTAGGGTTTATTCTCAGAAGCTATTATCACTTTATTTTCTGAATTTCTCCACTGTCATTCGGTTTGTCAAGCATAAATTTTTCGCAAAGCTTTTGAAATATTTAAGATCTCCTGGCCCAGCCTATACAAACAAGCGCAATAAACTTGTTACTTGCGAAACTAGCGAAACAGCATCAACGTGCCGCAAATAGAAACGTTGCAAATACAGAACGACTCCCACTGCACCGAACTGGCTATTTATATTGCACGCCGATCGCTTTGTACGATGCAACGAACGCTTTCAACCGGTTACGTATTGCGCCTTTACGCTAAAAATAGCAACAACCCTCTACTTACATAATTATTATTGGTTGGAGGCTGTGCTTCCTGCCCCCACCCGCCGCGCCACCCCCACCCTAGCGCGCCGATTTCGCCAGTTGAGTCCCGACTGCCGTGCGGAGCGCACGTCTTGGGACGCTCCTTGATCTCCGATTATAAGATGTTCTACGATAGTTGTATCGATAAAAATTGGTTTAAAATTTAAATTATGGTGTAAATATTGTTGTATAGTAGTATTAAAATAATTATAGTTTAAGCGCTGATGTGTTTTAAAAACATTGTCTTATATTGCGCGCTATAAAATATAAACTATGTATAAAAGTTGTAATCTAACTTGAACCTATTTACTAGAGTGCTGTTTTAGATTGATACATCGTTGATGAGGCCAATAAAAGCTATGTACATTTAAAAAAAGTGAAACAGATAAGTGTTTTTGATCTTAAACTCGTTTAGTAAAGATGTCGGCCAACCCTACTGCAGTTGCCGCGAAAGGTAAATATTGTAAGAATTACTATATTGGCGGTAATGAGAATCATATGCATGGTTGGCTCTTACATTATAGTAACCTATACTGTGGTCTTAGACGTCTTATTAAGATTCAATATAGTTTGAAGTGGAAAATACTTACTTTTTGCTTCATAAAAATAAACGTCTGTCGTCTACTAGTTCTACTCCCTTTATCTGTATACCTACAGGGATATTACTTCTAAAAATAGAGAAAAAATCAATTTCAATAAACAGTAACAATTTCAATGATATAATCTGTCGTAAAAACGTAAAACGTAGATGTTTCAAAGGCATCATAATATAATGTTCGAACACCGTAAATGATTCTTAATGCCTTCAAAATAATGACTATATACATGAAGTGTTCACGTTCATTCTGCAACAGCTTTTATTGGTACTTAATTAAATTAAGCGTGTTGAGCGGCCGTCTCTGATTGGTGTCTGGGAAACATTAACTGAACAACTTTGCTTGTTTTATGATTGACTATAAATTTTATGTCACATAGATCGTCGATACTAACGTCCTTTGATGAGTATTGAGTCACAAATGTATAACACTGCACAAATTCAAGGATTTAGTTGCGATTCCACCAAGCTTAACAGCACCTCCACAGCCTATCTCCGCTCAGTATTGTTTACCTTTTCCTCCGCGGCTTCAACAACACCTTCATCGTTCCTATCCACATTAGCTTCTTCGTCAAATCCAATGGATCGATCGACTTAGTTGAACGCTTCGCCGTTTGTGCAGTTTCGTCCGTTTGTTCCCTCTATACCAGATTCCCAAAATAACAGATGACCAGCATACCAGATTCCTAATTTATCAGATTCCCACAATACCAGTACATTTGTACAGTCAAATGTCCGGGGCGGTAACTAAAAGTACCTGTCTCTTATATCAGCACAGTTCAAGTACAAACGGCGACAGATCAAGCTACCCAAAACCAAAATAAGCTGGCCGCGCGTCGGCATCGTAATGTATAACGTCGCGCGGCCAGCTTATTTTGGTTTTGGGTAACTTGATGTGTCGCCGTGTGTACATTAAAAAAATATCATCTGGACGGTCAGGTCCGGAATGTCACAGAGAAATTACACGTTTTCCTAGGGTATATGCAACCCTAACCTCTTATACAATCAGTAAAACAATGATTTCAAGGGAACAGGGCTTTGATAGTTACGTCAAATATTCAAAAAACGCGGTAAGAACCCGAAAATGTTTAATATTACTTCAGCGAAATTTTGTAAAATATTTAAGTATGAGTTTGAGTGCTCTTAAAAAAAACTAAATTCAGATCGAAGTGCGAAAAAAGAAAGATAATGTACAGCGTCCTGAAAAAAGAAATTAGATACTAACTAACAAACAACAAACAACTAAGTGACAGTTAACTATGTACAACGTTTATATCCAGGTCCCTATTACAATTGTCATGTTTATTATAAATGGTGCCCTGGAAAAAGAACACAACTCAGCAAAACAACATAATATCTTCCTCAAATCAATAGACGAAAGGCGAGCGTTAGGTCAGGACACTTAAACATGGCAACTTGCCAAGCTCCTAATACCTAGTCTACACAGGTACTAGGTACAATTTAATAGTCCCCAACAATACTTGCGATTGTTAGCGTGACTGATTTCAGAGTACCTACGGACCAAGACGTAAAGTTTGTGGCGTTACAGAACTGCGAACAATTAAGAGGCCGTTGATCTTTTACTTGAGCTTCAGGTTCTTATAATTGTTCCATTGAGAGGATTAAACGTTTGAATTTTGGAAATAGTATTGTAGCTAACAAGGGGGCAGTTGTGGCAAGGCAAGGTTTTCAGGAAGATGTGCTGTGGTGAAAGATTTCTTTCTTCGATAAAGGAACCAACGAGAAATAGAATGGTCCCAAAAAAAAAAAAAATAATCTCAGTTTTATGAACCGGATAAAGTTTTCAGAAACTAATGATTCAATCTTATCGTTGGTGTATTTACCCACACCTGTATGTATCCTTTCTGGCTTTAGTTCCTGAAACGGCATTCGTCTTAACAAATAGCTTATACAATACTAGTAAGTACACAAAGCTCAGTTGTAAACTTATAGTAGATGTTTCTATCCGAACCGTAAAACTTAATCGTCCATCGTACATTTTGTCATCAGTGAAAGTCAACAAATTCGGGTTATTACGTAATCCCAATGTTTACGTTCTTTGATTTATGACTCATTCTTCGTGCCGCAGTCAATAATGATACTACATTTGGTCCTTTTCCATAAAAATACAATTTCACTTGATATTGCTTGCTTATCGTGTCGACTTCAACACAACAAAGTCGCTAAATAGTACTTTGCCAGAATAAAACTACTATTATATATACTTGATATTAAACATAATGTAGTCGTAGAACACATATTATAGGATTTCTTATCGCAAAAATTAAAATTTCATTGGAATTTGTTGTAGATGTTTTTTTTCGATTTCGATGTTGGAGCGATAGTAAAAGTTTGATGCATCTGAAGCACTCTTTACACCCTATACACTGTAACAAACTGTCTTCAAGTTGTTGGTTAGTTTCCCAACTATTGTGGTAAACCGCTCTTAGCAAGCTGAACCGTGTAAGCACAGAGCGGGTAAGAAGAAAACTTGTTGTATGTTCACCATTAATGTCTTAGGGTTGGTTTTAACAGAGCGGAGCGCAATGTATTAAACAGTATCTTAGAATAATGTACCTTATTCACGCATAGAAAGGTCTATACTGTACTATTGTTGGATGGATTCCAGAAAGGTCTGGAATAGTCGCTCACCTTCGGGACCGCCTGTATCCTCAGTGAATAGCTGTGCACCGCACGGATATAGCCTCCCCAAGTTACATTATTATTATATATCCTCGATACGTCCAGCACACCCAGAGCAATCAACAAGCCTCCAACGTTGATTGGAAAACTCTTCAACACGATGGCAAGTTAAACTCGATGACATTCTATTGATTCAACTGAAGAACAAGTAAATTGTTACACGTGACACTATTATTCTAGCAGTCGCGTATGCTCTGCGCTTAATCATTATCATTAGGCCTATATGACACTGCTGGGCACATGCTCTTACGAATAAGGTCCGCCACACACATACGGAATTGCAAACCGGAATTCCGAATCAGGATTGTGATTTTGTATGGATTTTCCCCCTCCACAATTGCGTTCGGAATTGCGCAGCTGTCAAATCCTATACAAAATCACAATACTGATTCGGAATTCCGGATTGCAATTCCGTATGTGTGTGAAGAGCGTAAAGGCAAAGCCTACTCATAGGCCCAATGCGGATTGGTGGAAGCAAAGACAGTAGTCAGATGTTATACAGTTATGAAGGCGGCTTGAAAAGAGGTATTTACGAAGAACACCTGAAAGCTATTCATAGTTAAGCAACAGTTCGTAATGTGCTCTATAGTTGCCTGTGGAACTGCCCTTAGAGACAGCGATTGCGGCAGTACAGCTATCTGCAATCGCTCTAATTGATTTTAATTATGCACATAATTTATTTCACCATAATTGACAGCTTGTTTTGATCGGCTCGCTGAGATCTATAGCTGCGAATAAATCACGAATGGGGTCTTTCTATTTAAGAACCAATCGAATGCATTCCGTTTATTATGAATTTATGACCAAATTCCATTACACTTCAGGGCTGGTACATGATTTAACTGTAACCTAAGTAAGAAGTAAACTAATATAATATTACAGCATGTTTTTTTTTATGTCAGTATATTTAATGCGCCATGGAGTGTGTTGTGTTATGGTAGACAAAGTTCCGAGAATACGGAAATCCGACGCCCCGTACTAAGGTCTTAGATCGGTAAGAGAGTCATGAAGCTTAAATAGAAATGAGCAAGACATGGTAATGGTAAGGTGAGATGACGGCAGATGGAGCAAATTATTGTTCGAGTGGTGGTCGAGTGAAGGGAAGCGAAGTGTGGGTCGTCCGGCGGCAGTATGGGTTCACGATATACAGGGTGACGGCAGATGGAGCAAACTATTTTTCGAGTGGTGGTCGAGTGAAGGGAAGCGAAGTGTGGGTCGTCCGGCGGCAGTATGGGTTGACGATATACAGGTTGTCTGGTAAGTAATGGACAGCCCTGCAACTGCTGATAGTGGACCTCAAACCCATTCAGAAAATGGACTTTCATGACCAGTAAAAGTGCAACGGTTTTTGAGTAATTCGGACTTAATTTTTTTTCTGGACTTTGGTACCTTTGTCACTTTCAAAATTCTCCAATAAACAATTGGAGGCCCATAATTCCCTATACCCAGCAGTGGTGGATTCATGTTGATATTTAAGCAGTCAGCGCCAGTGCGGATTTCTTTTAACTCAACTTGTTTAGGAATCACCAATCGTTGAGCTTTTAATTTGGTCAAGAGTGTAATTAAGTAGCTTTGAAACATAGTTTGTACAGCCAGCCCTGACATTTTGTTACGGTATTCTAATGAATACGAATGTTTCATGCTTTGTAGACCAATCCTAACAACTTTAAATATCAACTGACCAATAATACAAATGCTTTTTTTTATGCCATTTGACATTTCACGAGAAGTGTAGATTAAAAATAACCTTTAGCCTGCCAAAATTACGTCCTAAATTGCGTGTAGATTGTGCTGCGTGGTGGTTAAAGGTCGAATGATGACGTCACGCTGCGTCGGTGACGTGGCTGTACCCTGAAGATCAAAGGGTACTGAGGTACTATTAAAGGGTTTAGGCCACGGCCCACGAGAGTAGGGATTTTAAAGGGTGTATGGGTGCCGCGTAGGTGTTCAATGCTTACTGATAACATGAAATGTTAGAGGTAGCACTGTTATTTCCATCTTGGCCTAAAATAGTCACTTCTGTTACATTGGACAGAGCTTGGGCTCTCTGCACTAGTACATTGGGTTAAAGTTATTCTAATAGACCGAGATCCGACCGTAAAATTATATGCACCTATTTATTCGACCTATATGAACGAAACGTGATTCTAGTGTATGTTTACACAGGGGTTAATTCAACGCCGCCGCCAAGTTGCCTAGAAAGATCTTGCCGCAAGAAAAATAAGGTGTGACTACCGTCAGTATCTTGGATAGTGAACAACTTCCACTAAGAAATCATTAGGAAATTGAAAAAAAAATTGTATGAAAACTATCAAAAGTTGTTTTTTTGCGAATTTCCCTTTTTTTCCTTTCGGAAACTTGTTCAGTATCATGCGTACAATCAGCCAAATAATGCAACTGTCGAACCTAACACCCTGTATAACCCTATAACATACATACCTACATACATATTCTCACGCTTGTCTCCCACTGGGGTAGGCAGAGACAACAGACCGCCACCTGCTACGATCCTGACACACCTCTCTAGCTTCCTCCACATTCATTAGTCCTTTCATGCATGCTCGTCGGTTTCGGGTAGATATGACTTTTTAAGCACGTTGACAATTTGGTCAGTATAACCATGTCTGGTCAGTTCCATTTTAGATTTAGTATAGTCTCTTGGTGCAAACAGATGTCGCTACTGGCCTGAACGAGAGATAAATCTTAATTAAAGGTTATTAGATCACTATTATTTGAGTTTTGTTCCACGGAAATAAATTATATAGGGTCCTTCTTAATATGCTGACACTTTTTTAACCAGGAACTCTATTGGTCATAAAGGTCACAATTCATTGAAAATATCTTGCGGAATATGATAATACAAAATTTATTTAAAAAATGTAACTAAAAAATATTTCAATAATTTCTTTACTTTTGCTGCATAACACTTACCGTTCTGTGAAACCCGTATGGGATCGATGAATGGAATAGGTGTACTATTCCACGCACACTGGTAACAAAACTACTACACTTGTTTTCATTCATTGCACTGACACTGAGCACGATTTCAAGTTCCTACACACTTCTTTGGGCGTTTCGTTTGTCTGACTAATTAATTAAAACGTGTGATAATTTAGTTTGTCGACAATTCTTGCACTCTTTTGAAATTCAACCGACGGAAGTGTGTAATAATAATAAATGTCACAATGTTTCACTGACTAAATACCCCAACAGCATCTTTTGGTCGTAGGGTGCTGACGAAAGTCCAACATTTCTCCCTTAATTAAACAATTATTTTGTAACAACTACACGTGCTTTCACTAATTTGTTCAAATGAATAACTGACCGAGAACTCGAGGTCTCATCATTTGTTGGGAGTTTTCATACTATCAGGATATCAATCGATACAACGCTTTAGCGTGGTACAAATAAGAAGTAAAATTGCGCACCCGCAGGTTCTTTATGTCCGAATTCGCAAAATGGCTTTGTGCGGGCCGACAAAGGAGATCAACAAATGTGTTGTTTATTTTATGAATGGAATAGTAATATTCTCACAGTAGAAAAATGTAAACATGAACTCAGTGAGTAGGCGATAAAGATCATATTGGCATGAAAAAAAAAAGTTTGACTAATAGGAACAAAACATTTCTCATATTGACTTCGTGGAAATATTACATTATCAATAATTTTAACCCCTTTCATAAAAGAAACGCCGATTGCAAAGAAAGCCGCCTATTTTTTGTCGGCATGCTTTGTAAATTTTGCAATAAGGTGCATGCACCCGGGAAAATTTATTCTTATTTTCATTACGTTAAAGCATTGTATCGATTGATATCCTGATAAGCACGTTAAAATAACTCTCCATTCTGGGGAAAAATGAGTCCGATCTGTTTAGTCTATTTTTTTCCAACTCTGCAAATGGTCGTGTCGTGTAAACAAACAGTAGTAACAATTTGTGCGAATTTCTGTATTGGCGTTCGCGGTGTCCGTAGTTACCGATACAGAATACCAACTAGCGGTTTTCTTATTGTGCTGTGTACTAATTTATCCAAACACCACATATCACATTACATTTATTAGATGGTGATCAATTGATCATGCATACAAAAGTCTGAACAAGTGTGGTGGGAACTTTAAATCGAACTCAGTGCAGTGTGAAAACAAGTAGTGGTTTTGTTACGAGTGTGCGTACGTGCATCGTACCCATAGTATTTCATTCATTGATCCCCGTACGGGTTTCACAAAGTGGTAAGTGTTATGCATTATAAGTAGAAGACATTATTTGAATTTTCAGAGTAATTTCGTTTTAGAAAATAATTTTAAAACTGTAAATTCCGTGTGATATTTTTAATGAAATGTGATCCTTATCACCTATAGAGTTGCTGTGTAAAAAAGTGTCAGCATATTAAGAAGGACCCTGTATAGAATAATTTTCTTAAAAATTTTAATAACAAATATGTTTAACACGTATTTTAACGTAATTAAACATTGCTGTAGTACCGTTACTCACCACCGTCGCTGTACTTGCGCGAGTTTTCAACTAAGAAGGTGGCAACTTTCTTAGTATGGGCATTGACCCTCTGTTGTTTATAATTTACTAGCGGCCCGTCCCGGCTTCGCACGGGTGGACGTCTAATCTTTTCTAGTAATAAATATAGCCTATGTTACTCAGGGTGAATGCAGCTTTCTAATGGTGAAATAATTTTTTAAATCGGCCTAGTACTTTTTGAGCCTATTCATTACAAACATACAAACATACAAAAATAGGTACAAATCTTTCCTCTTTATAATATTAGTGTAGATTTACTCTATGGTATAACCCTATAAACTGAATCCTTTACAATTTTCGTAACAAGCTGTACCAGTAGTCAACTATACGAGTACACGGAAGAACAGCTGTCGTACCCGCCATGCGTCTATTTAGGCCACACTTGACGCACGCGCGGTGACTCCGTTAACTAAGACATTAGGTTTGGGATTTCCCAGGGGATGACTCATACTTTTTGGCTAAGGAATAACTATCGTTTAGTAATGTTTTATTTAATTTAATAATTATAGTTCTCTAGTGTAGAACATGCAGTGGTAGCACAGATTATTTAATAGTTACTACGTGGTAGCGTGTCTTGCGGTGCGGTCTGTACTTTCTATTTTAGATATAATTGTGAACGTTCTAATGTCAACTCTATTCCATCTGAAATAGCGTTGAAATCAGTTTTTGACGAAAGTCCCGATTTAAGGTGCAGGTAGTAACTATTAAATAATCTGTGGTGCAGGTTTGTTCGGCAAAACATTGGTCGAAATTCGGCATTTATTATGTAGCCTGCGGATCTTGGCGATCATTGATCGACCCGCATTTAATAGTTTTTCTGGCTATTAATTTAGTTTCATTAGGTATAAATACACCCTTAAAATTTTTATCAAATCAAATATACAGGGTGAAATTGATATCATTAGCATCCTTTTAAACTAAGATTATACCCATCAAACTGAACAACTTTTACTATGGGAGCAAACCGATCGGAGCAACTAAAAAATCTGCTGTCCCATACTAAACTGCGGCGCCTACTCGACTCAAATGTATGCAACAGCTGATTTTTTTTTGCTCCGATCGGTTTGCTCCCATAGTAAAAGTTGTTCAGTTTGATGGGTAGACTCTTAGTTTAAAAGGATGCCAATGATATCAATTTCATCCTGTATATAAGGTACTTTATTTTACACCAAAACAAACAGTAAAATACAGAGAAAACAAAATACAAGAGGCACAAAATAAGGCGGTCTTATCGCTAAGAAGCGATTTCTTCCAGACAACCATCATCGTCATCATCATCATATCAGCCGATATACGTCCTCTGCTGGACATGTGCCTCCCCCAAGGATCGCCACTACAGCCGGTCCTGCGCTGCCCTCATCCAACGGGTATAATTTGTATGGTACCTAATTAAAAACTAGTTGTGTATCATAATTTTACATGTAATATTTCATAGCGACAATTGAAACGATAACTTGTAAAACAGATATATTTAACGACGCGGCAGGCCGGCGCACGCGCAATGGCACCGCTTACTCACTCCCCCGTCGCACATAAACAATACTGTCTCACTTCTGACACTAATGTCTGACACCCTGTATAACGAGCACTAGATTATAATAACAACTTAATGCAGTATAGCAATCTTTTGTTCACCCAGACAAACGCTTCAGCTTTAAGGATTATCCTGAAGATATCGCTTGTCAACATTTATACGTTCTATAAAAAGTTTACAACGAACTGAACGGCGAAGGAAGTCACGCTGCGATTCGCTTTGTTGAATAGTTACTAGATATAAAGCCTCTACAGAGGGAGGGTGCATTAAGAAAGGATTTTCGAAAATAAGGCTGTCAAATGGGGTATTTTCTTTTTCGGGTTCCTCTCTCGGAAGTTGGCAGGGGTATAAACGTTCGTTATCCACGCGGCCGAAATCGCGGACAAAGGCTCGTCATCAATCAAAGCAGCCATCAACCCAATGCTGGGCATAGGCCTCCTTTTTATTGCGCCACTCCTCACGGTTCTGTGTCAATCGGATCCATCTCTGACCCGCAACCCTTACAATGTCGTCTGACCAACGCATTGTTGGTGTTCCCTTTTTTAGGGTTCCGTACCCAAAGGGTGAAAACGGGACCCTATTACTAAGCCTACGTTGTCCGTCCGTCCGTCCGTCCGTCCGTCCGTCTGTCCGTCTGTCCTACCTATTTAGGGCTGTAACTTTTGAACCGTAATAGCTAGATAGTTGAAATTTTCTCAGATTATGCGTTATTACGGCGGATTTGTTAACAAATAATAAAAATGTCATAAAGTTAAAAATTAAGGGGGGGTCTCAACAAGAAACTAGTTTTTATCAACAATTTTTCATCACGCTCTATCGTAAAAACGGTAATACATACAAGCGTCAAACTTAGTGTGATTATCAAACTCTAAAAAATAACAACAAATACAAAAAACCGGTCAAGTGTGAGTCGGTCTTGCGCTAAAGGTCCCGGACAAAAAAAGATTTTTTTTTCTAAGTTAATAATGTTGTGTTCTGTGGTGGTGTGGTACGGAACCCTCGGTGCGCGAGCAGCCCGACTCGCACTTGACCGGTTTTATTTATGCTTGTCGCCGAAACCAGTAGTCACTGACGGCATCGACCCACGAACTATCACCCAGTGCTCGTTATGTTTGTGAAAATGTTGCAATTCTATTCATAATTTTTCAGACACATGTGGCTCCTGTTCTCGCTGCTTGGCAGGTATAATTCTCTCACCATCGCAAGTAGTTTGTGAGTAGCAATGAAAACGTTTGGCATGACGGCCTAACAGTCAGTCCTCTGTGCTGCGGCGGTGGCGCCAAGATACTGACGTATTCAACTAAAATAGACCAATTACTGCATCATTTATCTATATCACGCTTTGGACATCAGATCCACTTAACAATTTCATTATGAAATATCCGTTTATGCTTTTATGATATTTTTATATGAAAAGTAAATCTAAATGATACTTTTAATAATAGTGCATTCTAGATT
Organism: Agonopterix subpropinquella; assembly: GCA_922987775.1. NCBI lineage: Eukaryota > Metazoa > Arthropoda > Insecta > Lepidoptera > Depressariidae > Agonopterix > Agonopterix subpropinquella. Next base: position 935,331 of record OV277706.1, on the reverse strand, counting down.
TCTGTGGTAATTGTTTTGACTGTACCACCGCTTCGGAAAGTGATCCGTTGTAGAAAAGATGCGGCCAGAAACTCTAAACAAAACAATGCAACATCATTGGCAAGACCAGGCATTTTATTACCGTTTGTGCAGTGTTGATCTGTATCCGAGACAATTCTGTCTGAAGTACCTACAGACCCTCCATGTCCATAATGCCTAGCACATTCACACCTGAGGAATCTGATCCGTCGATGAAACCCCATTTGGACAGGTTCTCCTTACTCCTTAGGTCGGGTTGAGTTGAACCGGTTGGGGACAGTGCACTAATTGAAGATGTGGCGTAGTTATGTTTTACCTGAAAGAAAAAAATTGTCACAAAACCCTTTCAAGGGCAGTAATCTCCAGGGATCAAATATCCTGAAAAAGAATACGTTTTCTGTTTCAAGACAGTGAAGTGTTTTTTGTTTTGAATAGTCGCTGATTTTGATTCTGATATACAGGAGTTACAGGCCATGGGGACTGAATTGTTGGTCCAAGCTCTAAAAAATTCTGGTAGGAGATTGACAGAACTGATATGTTATTTTTAAAAAGCCTTATGCTGAATGTTCCGTTGTCTTATGCGAATTATGAGTATTCAGAGTCTTAGATCATGAATTCATGAGTGAATGAGCAATGCCAAAGCTCACTTAATCATTCCCCTGGAAAATATCACGAGCTAAGTGTCAAAGAGTTCTGAAGGCTGAATACGGCGGCGACGGCGGGCGCCTTGAAGTTTCAACGTTCATGCTAATATGGTTTAACATACGATGTAGCTATTGTCACTGGCATATGGCAGCGTCTAATAACTATGTATAATGTGTGCTCAGCTCAGTTACATAGAGATGCATTAGGGTTGCTTTCCACCAGAGCTGTGTGGTGAGCCAGGAAAATCCACCAATAGGATTACTTCATTTTCATCTTTCTTTCATCTTGCATTGCCATCGGCATTATTTTTTACTATATTCTTCTATATAATTTATGGCGTCTTTAAAAATGAATAATGACTTTGAATGCTTATCATGCACTGATAAATTATTCACAAGGTCAATTTACGACCTTATGAGACTACGTCACTGCGGTCTACGTAAGTACTCGTAATATTGATGTCATAAAGTTCCTATTCGGGTAGGTTAGTTAGCCTATCCTGCCTATCCATCTCTAGGTACGAAAACTGAAAAAAAAAAACTTTTATAAAAAATTCCAAAATTTTCTCTACGTTATCTTATCATCAACTAGGGCTTATATTTTTGAAACTCAAAATAGAAAGAAAGAAAGAAAATTGCTTTATTGCCAATTATTACTAAAAAAGAACATACAAAATTGAACATAAGTACAAGACATAAAAAATTAAAAAATCATACAATTAAATCAAAAAGAAAAGACAAACATAATTACTGGCAATAGGACAGGGACTCAGCTAAGCTGGCTACAGACATCTGGTAGCAAGTCCCCACAGTGCAACTGACAGTAAGCAGCGCTGTTTTTCAGCCCTGCCCTTGCTCCTAGAGATGTTGTGTTGGAGTGTAAAGAGGTAATGTGTGGGATAACAACCATGACTACACAGTGTCTCAAACTCAAAATATATTTATTCAAAATAGGATACAATGTACCTCTTTTCGAACGTCACAATCTAAAAAGTCACAGATTTTGCTATATAACGTTTCGAACGTCTTCTGGCTGCGGTACATATCTGTGGTGAGAAACAGGATTGGAGCATCCAGGCACTTGACTCCCTCGATGATAGGCTTCAGGTAATTGAAAGAGCTTCCTGCAATACCCAAGTGTCGTATGCGAGTGTGACGAAAGGCACCTCTACCTGTCAACCGGCTGTACAGCAAGTGCCCGCTGAAACCCCCCCAGGCTCACAGCTGCATAATCCTCCAGCTAGTAACCCTGAGTTGTCAAATGCGTCGCAGGAGCCTGATGCCAACGGTGATAAGGAGCCTGTGGGACAGGTGGATAGCCCTAATGTATCCAGAGCGGAGAAACGCACCCATCAAACTCGCCGATCAGCTTCCATCCGCTGCACTGCTGCCCCTGAAATAACATCCCTGAGAGCTGTTGAGCGAAGAAAGTACCTCCACTTGTGGAATATGGAATCCGGAGCCGACGACGTCCTGGCTTACTTGCAGCAGTTATGCCCGACGGGGACATGTACGCTTGACCAGCTGAAGCCTAAAGGAGAGTATAAGTCGTACAAAATTGGGGTCCCTGTCTCTCACTACGAGAGCTGCCTCTCGCCGGAAGTCTGGCCAGACAATGCAAGGATAAAGGAGTGGACGTTTTTTCGTGGTTCCCGGAAACCACTCAGAGGGAAGAATCAGCAAGCATCTGGTAAACCGAAGGGCGAAGCAATCGCCAACCCTGAACCTGGTGTACCAAAATGTGAGAGGCCTAAAAACTAGACTCCCTTTCTGGAGGCACACTATGTCAATCGTGGACGCCGACATCCTCGCGATCACGGAGACAAACCTGGACAACGGAGTGACCGACGCGGAGGTGCGTTGTGAAGGATGGAATGTTGTGCGACGCGACCGTCCCACCCCGTGGGGAGGAGTACTGCTTGCAGCACGTGAACCTCTTGCCCTCCACCGTCACACAGACTTCGAGACAGAGCATGGCGAGGATATGTGGGTTTCCTTCACGTTTGACAATATTAAGGTGTTTATTTGTGTTGTGTACATTCCACCAAAATCTGCTGATGCCACCTATATGCGTTGGTTTACTAAAGTGGAATCATTAGTCACAGAGCTGCAAGGAACAATATTGCTTCTTGGGGACTTAAACTTAAATAGTGCTTCTGTTAACATTTTGAGTTATTATGGTTACTTCCTTAAGGTGTGTGGAATGTCAGAGAGGAATGATGTGATGAATGCTTTTGGAGGTAGGCTGGACATAGTGTTGGCGCCGGAACGAATTGGCTCGGTAAATGTGCGGCTTGCAGAGGGAGGCAGTCTCGTCCCACGCACTGATGCTTACCACCCCCCGTTGGATATAGCCGTGCTAACTAAGGATTTAGTGCGGAACAAATGTGCGGAGCTAATCGATTCGAGCAATGTTGAGCACAAGCAGGATTGGAACTTTGCAAAGGGTAATTTTGAGCTCATGTACAGCCTTATTGAGGAAGCATCCTGGGCTGCTGTATATAGTGCTAATGATGCGAACTCGGCAGTCACGGCCTTCTATGACACTCTTTATAAAATCTTTGACCTTTGTGTGCCCAAAAAAGCGCGACCCAAAGAAAAATCTAGGCCTTATCCTGTATGGTTCACCTCCGATCTTATTAGGGACATCCGACGCAAGGCTGTTCTTCACCGTAAATGGAAAGCTACCCAGTCTCTCTGCGTTTACAACCTATTTAGGCAGCTTCGTGCTGATATTAAACTTCGCCTGAAACAGGCGTACGATGAGTACTTGGTCCGTGTCACATCAAACATTAGAAACAATCCGCGTGTTTTCTGGCGGCATGTTGATAGCCTGCGAGATACTGGAGGTTTTGTGTCTCGTGTTAAGTGTGGGGAGGATGAAGTGGTGGGAAGTGAGGCGGCCAACGCTTTTGCAGACTACTTCTCCAGTGTATTTCTATCGGATGTCCCTGACCTTAATCCTAGTAGCATAAATTTGAATGATGAGATGAGTTCAGCTAACTATGTTGATATAATTGAGATCACAACTCAGGACATTGAGTATGGTTTAAAAAAACTCAAACCTCGTAGCTCGGTTGGTCCTGACTGTGTTCCAGCATATATACTAAAAGGGTGTAAAGACCTGTTCATTCTCCCTCTTCGCCATATTTTTAATCTTATTCTCGTTTCGGGGAAATACCCAAGCCAGTGGAAACTCTCCCGTGTTACTCCTGTTCCAAAAAACAGCGACACCTCTAGGGTTGAAAATTACAGGCCCATAGCTATACTATCCTCGCTAGCAAAGCTGTTCGAAATGATAGTCCACAGGGAAATCTCGAGGCAAGTGAGTCCATTTTTGTCTGAATCTCAGCACGGTTTTCGAGCTGGTCGATCGGTAGACTCGAACCTACTAATCTTAGTTGATACAGTCTCTCAATATATGGATCAGGGTACTCAAGTTGATGTTGTGTATTTCGACTTTCGCAAGGCATTTGATCGTGTTGACAACGACGCTCTTCTTCGAAAACTTTGTGCCCTCGGCTTCACACCGCGGCTGCTTAACCTCTTTGCGGATTACCTACATGACCGGCAGCAGTTCGTACGCCATGGCTGCTTCGTTTCGCGCTCGTATCACACGCGATCTGGGGTGAGCCAAGGATCAATACTTGGCCCACTCTTATTCGTTCTAATGATCAACGATCTAGATACAGTGCTAAAGCACTCCATGTGCCTGCTGTATGCGGATGACCTTAAGTTAGTCTTAGGTGTGAAGAATGCAACTGATTGTGTCCGACTTCAAGAGGACATTGATGCTGTCTATGAGTGGAGTCTCACGAATAAACTTAATTTTAACATCGAAAAGTGCTGCACTATGTCTTTTACCCGGTCACTGTCCCCGTTACGGACCGATTATACCCTGGGTAGAGATGCTCTACGCCGCGTTGACTCTGTTAAGGATCTTGGTGTTATTTTTGACCCTAAGCTAACATTCCATGAACATATTCAAGCACTCGCTGCCAACTGTTATCGGAGACTTGGTTTCGTCATCCGCAATTCTAGAGAGTTTCATGACACGAAAGCTATACAGCTTCTCTATACGGCCCTGGTGAGAAGCAAGATTGAGGCAGGGTCTATAGTCTGGAATCCATCAGAAGACAAATATACTCTGCTCCTGGAAAAGGTTCAGAAAGCCTTCCTCCGCTATTTGTACAAGAAAAAGTACTGCTATTACCCTTTCATGTACCCTACGAACTTTCTCCTTGGAGTACTTGGTTTTAACGCCCTGGAAACAAGGAGAAATTTTGAACTGCTGAAGACAGCCTGCCGCAATCTGCGAGGTGACATGAAATGTCCCCAGCTTAAAGGCATTGTGCGATTGTTTGTACCGAACAGGTACTTAAGTGCGCGCAGCCACCGCTTGCTGGCCATACCACAGTTCCGTACTGAGGCGCATCGCAATTCGCCTCTAGTGCGAGCTCTGCGTGTTCTTACCGAGCTGCTCGAGTCGTCGCCGCACTGCGATCTGTTCGCTGACAGGTTGTCTGACCTACTCCGAGAGTGTATGATGTTTTGTGAGAGTGTAACTAGAGCCAGCTCTATAACGGGCCAATGAACAGTCTGTCTGTGTGTTGTTTTTGCCTGTCTTTGTTAATTTATGTTTTCTTTTAAGTACCTACCTATAAGTTACATTGTGAAAAGGTTTTAACTGTAATGCAATGTAATACATTTGTTAAATAAATAAAAAATAAAATAAATAAAAAAAATAACTTCACGCATTTGTGTCTTCTATATAAATAGTAAATTATATTTAATATACCTTGCCAGATAAAGACTTCTTAATATGTGATTTAAACTTTCTTTCAGATAAATTTAATATATCGTCAGGAATTTTATTGTAAAAACGTATACAGTAGCCCATAAATGACGTATTGACCCTACTGAGTCTGAACACAGGGGTGTCAAGTTTATTTTTGTTTCTAAAGGTAGCATTCCGATCCTAGCGACCGCGACCGGCGACTGCGACCCACTGCTTTATATGAATTAATATGAAGTGCTGACGGATGCAAGCGACCGAGTCGCGCGACGTGTGGGAAAGCAGTGGGTCGCAGTCGCCGGTCGCGGTCGCGCGTCGCGGTCGCGGGTCGCGGTCGCTAGGATCGGAATGCTACCTTAAGATTAAAGTTGTGCCTGTCACTGTTCTTTGGAAATTGCGCAATATTTTTACGAGTAAAGTAAAGTGTGTGTGCAGCTGAACATTTTGTCTACGCCAAAGATGTGTTCGAGAGCGAGTTTGCTAGTATGGTCTTTAGCTCTGAAACAGCCTATGATTCGCATTCTGACTCTACAACTACATAGTCAAAGTTTGGCGCCGAGCTAAGTCTAATAAAACGATAATAACGGGTCATCAGATTATTATATCCTCAGGAGTCATTCCCTCGCCTCTGTGAGGTCGATGGTTGACAGGTGGCGCCAATACTCTTACTCATTTCACGGAAAACAAACGTGAACGATACGGACTGACACCGGCGCGGCGCGGCGCCTCGTCTACACTACTGAAATAGACCTATTACTTCAGAGTTAGTCACTGTTTGTTTGTAACTGTTATTTAATTCAAATACCTTTTTTTTCCTGGTCCTGACTCAATTTTTATAAGCCAAGAAGCTATCGTGCATAAATGTTGAGTAAAAAGGAAAGTAAATTTGTCTAAAATTATCCGGTAATTCAAAGAAAACAAGTAAACATATTTGTTTCGTGAACTGAATAAGGTAATAGGAAGGAAAATTCCAGGATTCAAATGAGTTTCATATGAATTTTGTGTATAGGTTGGTATAGCTTCATGAGTTTACATTAATTTTACCGTTTTGCATCATCATGGAATTTTAAGTAGATGGGTATCATACATAATCCTTACAAATTATTATAGTAAATCCTTTGAATAAATTAAAGTAAGTAATTCAGAAAGTATGTCTGTTTACTATCTAAACTCCTGAACCGATTTCATTTTAAACGGTTTTATTTTTCTTGTCTCCATTATTGTATTATACTTACATTAGAATACAATGTAAGTCTATATAATTTAATTTATTTTAATGTATTCCTATACTAACATAGAACAAGAACATACTATCTATGAGTCCTTGTTACTTGAATAAATAAATATTTTATTATTTTTATTATTTTAAGTCTTTTTGGTACAAAACCTACTACACGTAGCAACTTATTATCAATCTGTGCAACTACGTTACCTACCATAAAAAACATCACTGCGGGGGTTCAGTGATCGTATCAATCCCCCTCCCCCCCCTTAGAAAATTAATGTCCCCCAACCAAAAGTCTAGATACTTACGTGCTTGGGGCGGTCTCTGTCGTATTGATCTCATTGCGTTTGACTTGCCGTCATGGTGATGGTGTTGTGAAGAGATTTGTGAATAAGCGTTAGAGGCTTGCCGAATTGCCCAGGGTGCGCTGGACGTAGGGGGCTCAGTATTTCACTCCGGCAGGCTCTTCGTGCACTCCGTGTTAGTCAATTCAGTTGGTTTCTCTCCAATCCCCGTGTACCAATCCGCCGCCTAGGCCCAGCAACCGCGGCCTAATTCCAAACCTTCGCGTAGTAATCCCAGCAGCGCCCTTTGCCAAGGTCCATACTCCTTCTGTGTCCTTTCACCAGTTCTGCTCACCTATCACGGCGATTCGTTGTCACTGGTGTGGTCTCTCCATTGCCCGCAGTATTAAGCGGCTGGTGCCGCCTGAGAATCTGGATCATGTCTCAGATTTAATCGCAGATACCAGGAGGCCTATTGGAATGGCTTGACATGGCAACTACGTTGACCACTACAGTAGTAGACCAGATTTATAAGTTCCCCCGATCCGATGTACCTGCGCAGTTAACAAATTTTGATAACGCGCGAAATTATATTGACTGATCAGGATGTGCCACCTTCAAATCCTTCAATCCCTTGCCACAATTGGCTAATTGTTTTCGCGCCGTTTTCGCTGCTATCCAACTTTGCACCCTTTGATTACCAAACGACTTCGGGTTTTGTCGGGGGACTCTGCGCAAACGAAGATTGACGAGGCTAATTATTTCCCTGTCCTTTCTGAAGAGGAAAATATATTGAAAATTATATAAAGTTTTCACCGAATCACTCGAAAACTGTCATGACATAGAACTTGTAACGAAATTAACTATTATTTTGGCAAGTCAAAGCCGAGGTCGCTGGATGTGTCATTATGACGTGGGAGCTGCGCAGTCGCCGTCTGACAGTTAAAAATTACTACGATGCGTCAACACGAGAAATATACTCTGTTTTGATATTTGAGAACTTTTATGTAATAAAAAGTTTGGGAAAGTAGGAACTAGCGGTTGTTTTGGTCGAAGGTGATGATGAAAAGGCCAATATAGACCAGTGTAGTGCTATTGTGGAACTTGCGATGAGCAAGTTCCATCGTAATTACATCTAAACTATTATAAAACTATAACAGAAGTGTGTCTGTACATTGAAGATATTTACAAAAAAAGGATTATAATATGGTTTTTAGGTGTCCCTGATTTCAAATCATCAATTTTTGGATTTATTGTCTGTCTGTTTGTTTGTTTGTGTGTTTGTTTGTGTGTTTGTTTGTTTGTTTGTTTGATTTGTTTGAGCATCACGCAAAAACTACTGAACCGATTTTAATGAAACTTTTTTTGTTTGATAGCTTATGATCTGACTTAAAATCTGGTATATAATTTATGCGGACAAAGTCGCGGGTAAAAGCTCGTTATGTATAAAATCATTTTAAATTATTCTGGTTCACAGTATAGTCAGCTTCAGAGAAACCTGACTGACTATCTAAAACTTTATAAGCGCATGGGGGTTCTATTTCTCTGATGCTGACCGTACCTATTTAATTTAATTGATGGTGAGGTGATGAACGGTGATCTAGAAAACACAACAGCATTAACATTACATTTACATTACATTTTTATGATCACTATTGTATTAGATCTTTATTAGATGGAATGCCCAATTTAAAGTTTAATTTAACATATTAATGTAACTTAAGATTGTTGTGCCCAACCTAGCATTCGTAAGACAAAATGTAACAACATGAGTGCAATAAATGATTTCTACTTCTATTTCTCAAAGAGGGTGGCCAGAGATATTCTAAATATACCATATTCATTATTCAGTACATCAAAATTTCACTATGAAATTAATGAATGAATATGATTATTTCATTCTTATTTTCACAAACTTTGTCCAGTGAAAACACAGCAGCGCTGTAGAAAAGACTTTTCAAAGTGTATTGTGTATAAAGAATACAAACTATCAAAGTTCCTCTCAACGTGAAGATTGACAAATTGTTCTCATTAGGAACAGATAAAAGACATGTGAAACAAAAAGTACGCGTGATTCTTGGAAAATGTGAATTTTAGTCGTTTTAGTTGTTTTCAGTGTTCATTGAAATTCTGCGCGTAGCTAGGTTCCGAAGCGGAATTTATTATTGTTATTAAATAACTTAAATTATAGGAAAGCCAAGCGTTAAAACATGAAAGTATCTAAATAAATGAAAATAATCATGATTTTCTTACAAAATCAATATTAAAAACCAGCCAACAATGTGTCGGACTCGCTTATGATAGGGCTACGTAGCCATTGTATAAGTAGGTAGACTAAGAAGAAAAGTAATCAACCTGTTTTTCTCACCTAAGAGAAATTTTCGTAATTTAACATCGTACAACGCCATTTAGTTTCTTATTAGAAAATAAATCTATGTTACTGGTTTTTTCTGAAACTGGTGCCTAAACTATGTGTATGTATACCTAACCCGAAAAAATATCGTTCTGTTACCTGTACGTTCAAAAATTTTGTTTAATTTTATTTTACCTTGTATTTCTCAATATTTTAAGTGAATTGTATTCTTTATTTTTGAGTAATAAATATCTTAAAACATAACTGGTTGCACTACACACAGCATCCGTTATAATTTTCATTAAAAGTAGGTACACAGTATAAGACAGTTATCTATCTTCATACAATGGTGCCAAACGCGGCGTACACCTCGTAGCACGCACACACTGACAATATCTCCGCGTAGCCCCGTCTGATGCATTCTTGTCAGCCTGACATATTTTCAGTGTGTGCGTGCTACGAGTCGTACGTACTGGCGAGCACACATACAAGCCGCGTTTGGTACCATTTCGTATGAAGATAGATTACTGTCTTATACTGTGGTAGGTAGCTACTTAAGAACAAACACTTCAGTTGAACAGCTGTTTTTCTACTCTAAAATGAAAATTTTACACGTGGCGAAAAATGATACTTTTACATCACGCTTCACGGTTTGATGTACAGAAACGTGTCTAACATGCAAATCTCCTGTTTGCTGTTATAAATAAATATTCAGTTGACATCTTGGAACGAAGTGAAGGAAATCGGATTGACGTGATGCGGAAAAGAGAGGTTTCGTACTTTAAACAATAATATTTTTACACTTCTTTAACCACTTCTGTCACCTCTGTTGGTGTTGAGAGGCCCTTACCTTTTATTTCATTGGATTCAAGTTATAAGCTAGAACCTTTTCGAATCAAATGCTTAATCCAAAATTATGCAGAACAGAACAATTTTGAGATCTTCCCAGACCGAGCTATTCTTAACAAAACGTAATAGCGCCAATAGCATTCAAATTAGTCCATCTAATAGTTATCAGCCGTTTAATAAATGATTGACGTCATCTGAACGTCACCGGCCAATTTCAAATGCTGGACATAACGTGATTGATGGTCCAACGCGGCTAGAAAGAGGCAGAGGACACTTGGTAACCAGGACCTATGCAAGTAATATCGACAGCTCTCAAGCGGTGAAGGAAAACATCTTGAGGACCCCTGCATACGCCGAAGAAGAAATTCTGATGCGTATGTGATGTCTGCCAATGTACCAATCAGCATTGCCCAAAAAGGATTGGTAGACTTGCACGCGTGGTGGTATAACGCCTACAAACTCTCCTTGAGTGTAGTGCAGTGGGACGTATATAGGCTGATGATGATGAAACCAGGACACCAGGACAGTTTAGAGTCATCTTGTGAATGACCACTTTTGTTGACCCCGGTTTACAGAAGTTACAACGGTGTAACGCAAGAAGCGCGGCTCCCCGATCGAGGTAGTGGCAGTGGCACCCCTTTGGCACCCTAATGGTAAGTGAAACTCTATGACATGCCATTGTCTCCACAGAAGATAAAACCGGTGCGATGAATGCCAGTGGAATAATGTTCATAGGCACAAGTCTTTTTCAGGCCCTAAAGTAAGGAAGGCTACGAGGCTTTTATTTTGAAAACTAGATAACGGCACGGCACAGCAGTTGAACATCCATGATCTAAACGTCGCGAATTTTAATCCCGTATCTTTGGATTACCACAGGTACTATATGCTTTCGTGATTTTGATGTATTGAAAATTACAATCAACTTTTATAAAAGAGAAAGTTAATAGAAGTAAATACCTGTTGAACATTAAATAATATGTTCGTTAACATGTGACCAGAGCTTGTCTAAAATACGGATGAGTGGAAGCGACATTAGTTTACTACGTGACGTCAGTAAAGTTTATAATGTTAAAAACCGAACAATGCGCGGATGAAATCTTTTGGTTTTATAAGTACTCTTGTTTTTTTCTACCACCTATATTATATCACTTTAATTAAGTTTTATTAGTTTTGAGGTTCTAACCAAGTTTTGAATAATAATTTAACAGCAATTCTTTAAATTAATTCTTGTCTCCTTATGACGAAATTCTCACATGGGTGCTAATTGTTATGGTCGATCTATTAGTGTTGATTTCGTAACTTGCAGATCTTCGGTTCTATTTGATATTATATCAAAAGATTGTAAAAAAAAAAAATGTATGTATCTAGTCTTTCCGACCTTTTGGTTTTCCTGTTAGGGTCCTTAAGTTGCGTGCATGTTTCGCAATGAGCCGTGGCCACCGTCACGTAATCAGGTGAGCCCAAGTTACGAGCCTCTTTTACATTTCCATCTTCATCTTTACTTTCATTACTGTATCATTTATTACTTGCTTGTTTTGCCCCACAAGAGGGCACATCTGACTGACTGTCAAATTAGGCCAGCTTGACCGCAACTGGTACACCTTGCGGCAACTGACTCCCCGTACCCCGGCTCCCCTTGAGCCGTTGGTCCCGGCTACTATCTCTGGTGGTTGTAGTCGTTACATAAAAACCGCGTCAGAGGCCGTAAGGAAGGCGGTCTGAAAAAATTCTGACACCAGGGCTCTGATCACACGATAAGAAGAAGAAGATCCTTTACTTTAAACCTAAAAACCTGTTATAACCTTTAAAGTGCGTATTTAACAGTAAGGTGTTTCTTATTCCAATGTTTTCCATCTTTGCTTCAACACCATGCTTGTATAACCATTTTTTGTATCGACATCGGTTCTTCAATTTAAAGCAATTATCACTAATATGTTTTTTGTTATTTCTTGACTGAGATGTTCAATCAATGTTACAACAATTATCAATTAGTTCTGTGTGATCATGACCTTTTGTCACATCTTAAAATAAACGTTTTATTATTGTCATAGCTGTCGTCGGCTCATCTTCGTTTGTTTTGCGAGATTATGGATTTGACTCGGTTCCCAGAACTGCATTTAGAGAGTTCTCAAGAAGTCTCTTGTCTTTGTTGCTGTTTGAATGTGACTGCCAAGATTTTCGTCGTTTTAGTGAAATGTTAATGGTGGATGTGCGTCATCAGCGCTGCAGGTCGCTGGAGGCGCTGAGAGCGCGGCGGCATCGAGAGACCACATCTACACAGTATAATAAAGTAAAATATCTTCATATACATTGACAATATCTCCGCGTAGCCCCGTCTGGCGCTGCCTTGGCTGCGTTAGATATCGTCAGTGTGAGCGAGCTACGAGGCGTATCTATGTGCTGGCGAGCACACATACAAGCCGTGTTTGGTACCATTGTATGAAGATGTTTTACTGTCTTATACTGTGACATCTACGATTTAAGGACTGTGCAAAGCGAGACATGTCTGCGTTTGGAAATCGTGATTCGTGGAGGAAGCTGTTAACTGAGGGAATAACCGCGCACGATCGCGTGTGGTTTACTTCCTTAGCTGACAAGCGACCAGCGCGTTGGAAACCCAGCAAACGCAATAAGTCCAAATTTCACTTGCCGTACGTGCCGTGCCTGTCGCTCCCCTATAGGGCTCTATAGCCATGAATGTAAGTGCCGTCAATACTCTGCTTATATTATCTGTGAAAAGGCCTATGATGAATGGTGGAAGTGCGTCATTGGCAGAGGCTGCTTGCAGCGCTGCAGGTCGCTGGAGGGCTGAGCGCGCGGCGTCGGGCGTCGGGCGTCGCGGCGCGTCACGGCGCGGCGCGGGCGCGGGGCTGAGCGCGGCGCGCGCGACAGTCAGTATCCAGCCGCGAGCCCGCGCACCTGCCGCCGCAGAGTCACGCCGCTCTTCAGTGTTCGCGTCGCTCGACGCAGTGCCAGTGCCAACATAACATGCTCGCGTCCAACGCAGTGGATCCTGTTTGTGTTTCTGTTTAATAGTGTCCAAAGTGGATTCCGGCGGACTGTACCAGGCGGTGGAGCACGCCCAGCGGCTCCAGCGCTCCCAGGCCATGTATGTCATTAATTTAGGTGAGTCCGCAATCCTTTGCCATTCCGCCGTCAATGTCGACAGTGATCCACATTCTTGTTACGGTCCTATAATTGGAACTAGACAGAACCGGTACTCGCTCGGCTAAAGAGGTCTAGAGACTGCAAACGGATACACATTGTTACTCGGTTAGTTTTTTGGCGAGCGATCCGATTGACACTTTTGGAAATCAGCTTTCTCTTTTAATCAGTGGCGATGTAGGTCCTTGCGATTCCTGGTACGGCCTGCGCCTGCGCCGGCTGGGAATTGGCGCAGGCGGTTCGTTAACTCGGCTACATAAACAACTTGTACGATTCCATTTCAATTTGTGTCTTATTCATAGCACTAGAGGTATCTGTGTGTGTGTTGTTATTACAGTTCACGTACATCGTGTAGGCGTGTGTTGGTGTGTTTGCGCTATCTGTGCTGCTATTTTTGTACCATGTCAGTGTGTGACTGTTGCCCGTGTCTGTACAGGGCTCTTTGTGCATGTCTGGGTTTCGTATCCGTGTTCGTTCTTATCATTTTCTTCGTTCAATATTGCCGCAAATTACACGATGTTTTCACGATCTATACTTCAAATTACATATGTATTATTTATTCAGAACTGATGTCTGTACCTTCTATACGTTCGATATCATTTGCATAAACAACTTCTTCCTTATTCTTCATCACGAAATAATTACTTAGTAACTTATTGAAGTAGGTACCTAATTAACTCCTTTTTCAATCAAGAGTCTTTATCATGATGCTCTTCAATTCTTCACTTAGTCATCTGAATAAATAGATTACGATGGATGCTCATAGATTCCATTCACAAGGTTCTTGGTAGCTTATTTAACAGATCATTTTGACAAATTGTTTTAAACGGGCTGTCAGATGCTAACAAGAACTTACCCAAAAGTGGTGAAATAGGCCCTTAGACTCCAGCAGTTAAAAAAGTAAAATACAAATTGACTGCTTTCCCTTGAGTCGACTTTTGCCCTGATTCGAAATGTGATAGAACGGAAGAATTGTTTTTATTTTAATTGATCCGTATTTGGCACGCTTGGTGGACTAACAACGCCCACATACCCTCCCTGAGAGTAGGCCTGTGCCCTGCAGTGGAACGTATCAGAAGCTGATGATGATGATAGTAATTATAATGTATTCTGAACGGTCTGTAGCATAAAGTTAATTATTGTAATGTATTCCATCAGCGTGCCGTCAAGTTGTTGTGATAAACATGTTAATGCATTACAAAATCTTCATTCGCACACCGAAAATACAGGATGTAAGGAAAAGTATCATTAACCTTTAAACCTCTATCCCATCAAACTGAACCACTTTTATAATGGGAGCAAACCGAACAAAAAAAAACTGCTGTCGCATACATTTGAGTCGTGTAAGTATTGCAGTTTAGTATGGAACAGCCGAACAGCTGATGTTTGTTTGTTTTACTGGTTTGCTCCCGTAGTAAAAGTTGATCAGTTTGATGGGTAGAGTATTTGGTTTAAAGGTTAATGATACTTTTCCTTACACCCTGTATACAAAAGAACCGTAAAACTAAACTGAAGCGAACCAAGACAATACAAACCTCTGTCTTATTTATTAGAAACAAATATTATCAGTCTTCTTCTGTCGAGTCGATGGCATGCCATAGAGTTTGAGTGACTTGCTGGTGCTCGGTGGTTGCCCAGGTCAATCGGGGGGGGCTCTCATTATTGTCTCATACTAGCAGCGAGCTGGTCAATTGGAAGCGTGGTCAAACTTTACTGTTTTGACCATCAATCCGAACAACCTTTACTGGAACATTTATGGGACCAACAATTAAATTGCGGAAAAATAAGTTCTTCGGAATTTGAATCATGGATTCATGGACGTTGGAATGTGGATTGACAGAAGTACTATTTTTGAATCTTTAAAAAATATGGTCGTTTGATGCATAATCTCCATGGTAAAGTGTGAATTTCAAAAATCGCACTCCTGATTATACAACGTGTTAATGAATTAACGCAAAACTAGAAATTAGTTTGTGAAGAATCGAGAGCAGAATCAAATTATCATGGCTTCAACAAAGGACATCTTATTCAAAATATTAAATAATTTGTTTGTAAAATTTAAAATTTACTGAACCCGATGAGTGACCCGATGTCAACCCACCGCACGGGCACACTCACCCTACTTACTACCAAAACAAGATTATTTAAATGTAACCATGAGTATGTCAGCGCTTTCATTCATTGCTAAAATGATAACAAATCATTGTTGCCTGAAAACTTAAAATGCGAATAACTTTAAATTGTAACAATCAAAATAATGAAATTATTGTATCAATCTAATTATTTTGGTATAAATAAGTTCAAAACCTCATACACCCCGTATGAGGTTTTGCACTTATTCATTAACACGTTGTATACGTATATCATAATCGTAGCATTGGCTGGGTCTGAGCTGCCTACTCTAGTGGGATAATGTTAAGGGTGTGAGCAAATGTTTTTAAGTATGTCCACAACCACATGGACTTAGCATAGATATTGAATCAATTCAAATATTTTTGGTACCGTCGGTAAATAAGTAATCATAATTTGATGTCACGAACTCAAAACATGGTTCGGCAATCAAACTAATTAACTATAGTATAATTGGGTATTTGACTACATTCAATATATTTTATTTTTATCTACTCAATAAAAAAAGGGTTAGAAAATAACGCTAAACTCCCATTTTCATTGAGTTTTTAGCTTGAATACTATTTTTAATAACAAGATGAACTATAAAAAGTAATGAAAATGTTGATGACGTCACAACTCAATATTTAGTACAAATCTTCATACAAAGCGCATGTTTTGACGTCCGATAAAGAGTAGCTGATTTGACTAGTTGTCAAGTAGCCAATTAAATCAAATGTTCGTCCGATGTCGTAAGAGTTTTTTATATAAAATAACGTACGATTATAATTAACACATGTTATCAAGTTAGAGCTATTTATAGTTTATGTTTATATAAACTAACTGATAATGAATTAGAGCTTTCCGGAAAACATTAGAATTAGAATTATTTTTATATTAGCCGACCCCAAGTAAATGGGACATGGTATAGGAGGAAGAAGTATTTTTTGTCGAAAGGCTGATAAAAAGGGTGATAGCCCATTCACCACTTGACTCTTTCCATCTGATTTACTCTTACTCTGTTGAGCCCAATCACCACTTGACTCTTTCCATCTGATTTACTCTTTCTCTGTTGATGCACTAGCACAACGTGTACAATTTCACACCTAACGACAGGAAAATTTATTCGGATGCCAATAAAATGATAGCTAGTATCGTAAGAAAGTTTACAAGCGATGTTCGTATCAGTCAGCCCTGGGATCAGTTGTACAGTGGACTGGGATCAGTTGTGCAGTGGACTGGGATAGGGTCAGATATACACGGTACGTCATGTTTGTTGGATAGATTGTAGACTTATTTGACTCTGAATGGGTGTAATTTATTTGGCTCCCAAAGTTGGTCTACAACTACATGGACATTACATACACCATTGTCATGACATGACCCCCTTAGGAGAAAATATACATATTTATTCTTTCGCCCACAAAACCCTTTCCCTCAGACACTTCGAACGATATGCGGTGGTCAATTGTAATTTGTGAACTGCACGTTTATACTATCAACAAACATAAACCGAAAGAATTCTTCGATGGGTGAAATGGGCGTGTGAATGGAAAATCGAAATCAAGCGTTCGAAGTCGCAGGCAAAAGCTAGAAGACGATTTTTTTTAAATCGCTGTCTAGAGTAGACATTTTATAATTTATTTGTGTCGGCTGTGCGGCGCGTGCGTCATCGTGACTTAGTGAGGAACAAAATATCACCTCCCTAGCTAAGATGCATCGTCAACATTTGTTTTGGCTGTTTGCTAAACTGACTGACTCTTATCTCGCTTCTTGACATACATTTCTAATTTGCAATACAAACAATGTTTTTGGAGGTTGGCAATTCTTAAAAGAACCAAGTTAACATACGTATATTAAGCTACTTCAGATACCAATTAATGGCCTACTCTGACAGCTAGTTGACCACTAACAGAGCGATTTGATAAGCCAAGCCCGACGAATAAGTGTGTAAGCACTATTGCACTACGCAAGAACTGAATCCTGCGTCATCCTCTTTCACGCTTTATCTTTGGCCTTTGTCCTGCAAAAAATGTCGGCTATAGGCCACACGTTTCCCACCACTTGCACTGTAACTTACTAAAACCAGGTAAGACAGACAGTACCACATGCAATATTAGACGGTAAAGTCCAGCGAGTTGGGGATAATTCTAATCTAACGTGTAGCCGTAGCGGTACCCTCAAAGAATTTTGACTAAGAAGACAGTAGTAGGGAGGGATGCTTTTGTCCTGCAATGATATCATATGGACTATAACTTAACTTTTACCTTAAATGTACCGATGACTTCTAAATACATCGCGTGATTTATGAATCATTTCATTCATAAACACAAAAACCCTTTGCTTCCATTCATCGGTATATTTCTATAATAGTTGTTATACGTTAACCTCGCTGACCTAGTATAACCGCAAAGACGTCAATAGCCAGTTTGTTTCAACGTTTTCCTAGTTATTTTGTTTATTCATGATTCATTTACATTGGTCACTTGAGTACGTGCCCAATTTGATTTAATTAAATATCTTCTACCTGAATAAAAGTGCTATTCCTACTAATTAACAATAATTGTAAAAATTCCCACCACACTTTCCTTTCGTTTCTTTCCACCACTGTAACTGCTCTTAACCAGGATCAACAGTAGCGACCATTCACAACACTAGAAAATGAAGTCCAGCGAGCCCGGCGGATGCCTCTAATCTGTCTTTAACCCGCCATGAATTTAATCAAAGAAGATAGGAGGAGTAGAGAAAAATAAATATCCGACTTCCCTTCATTGCAAACGGGAGACAGCAATAGGAAAAGAATGGATATTAGCAATAGATAGAGATAATAAGAGATAATTTATGGCAGATTATAACAATCACTTGTTCAACAAAACGGAAGTACTTACCTAAACTATAAAGTATTTTAATCGTTTTTAGGGTTCCGTACCCAAAGGATAAAAACGGGACCCTATTACTAAGCCTACTTTGTCCGTCCGTCCGTCCGTCCGTCCGGCCGTCCGTCTGTCCGTCTGTCCGTCCGTCCGTCCGTCCGTCTGTCCGACCTATTTAGGGCTGTAACTTTTGAACCGCAATAGCTAGATAGTTGAAATTTTCTCAGATTATGCGTTATTACGGCGGATTTTTTAACAAATAATAAAAATGTCAAAAAGTTAAAAATTAAGGGGGGTTCTCAACAAGAAACTCGTTTTTATCAACGTTTTTTCTTTACATACAAGCGTCAAATTTAGTGTGATTATAGAGCAAACTCTTCAGAATACCAAAAAATACTAAAAACCGGCCAAGTGTGAGTCGGTCTCGCGCTAAAGGTCCCGGACAAGAAAAGTTTTTTTTCTAAGTTAATAATGTTGTGTTAAGGTTGTGTTCTGTGGTGGTGTGGTACGGAACCGCACTTGACCGGTTTTTTTATTTATACCCAATATATTTCACCTGTCCAAATAATAACGGTCACATAACAATGGCTATCTACGTCATCGCCACATTATCTAAATCTATTTATGTAAGTATTCTTCCTTGTAGACTTGTAGAGAAGTGTCACAAAAACCAGAACCTTGGTCGTATTGTTCACTAATTCATGATGATTTGGTTTCCGTCTCTTGGTCTTCCGCGATAGTAACTAACGTAATTTGTGGCAATACACTTACATTTTATGTCTCCTTGTATTTTTTTAAATATATTTTCCTCGTTATCAAGTATTTGGTATAAAACCAAAGCCTCGGCTGTTAAAATGGGAAAGCCTTCCTAGGTTTTGGATGCTATAATTCTCATGGAAAGCATCAAAATATTGAGTTTTGAGCAATGGTTTCAGTCCGCTTCAGAGGAACCTGTCCTCTCTTTTTTATCTTTAAAAGCGCAAGGGGGTTCGATTTCTCTGATGCTGACCGTACATGATTTTAAACTACAAAAGCACGAAAAAATTATTTCGTCAAAACGATTGAATATAAAAAAAGCTTTACCCAGAAATAATTATTTTGTACTAAGAATATGAGAATTTAAAAGATTATACCCGGTTTCGGTATGGATGTTCGAATATCTCTGACTACTCCATCGGGTAACATAGTCGTGAGCATATGCTATGTTAATTTAAACATTAAACGTTTTGTATTTTTCTTCTTTTTGTGTCAATGGTTCTGCGATTATGTTATGTTTCAATATTTTATTTACTAGCCAGGTACTCGGCCAGCCAGGTTTTTAGGGTTCCGTACCCAAAGGGTGAAAACGGGACCCTATTACTAAGCCTACGTTGTCCGTTCGTCTGTCCGTCCGTCCGTCCGTCTGTCCGTCTGTCCGTCTGTCCGTCCGTCCGTCTGTCCTACCTATTTAGGGCTGTAACCTTTGAACTGTAATAGCTAGATAGTTGAAATTTTCTCAGATTATGCGTTATTGCAGCGGATTTGTTAACAAATAATAAAAATGGCAGAAAGTTAAAAATTAAGGGGGGTTTTCAACAAGAAACTAGTTTTTATCAACGTTTTTTCTTCAAGCTCTATAGTAAAAACGGTAATACATACAAGCGTCAAACTTAGTGTGATTATAGAGCAAACTCTACAGAATAACAACAAATACTAAAAACCGGCCAAGTGTGAGTCGGTCTCGCGCTAAAGGTCCCGGACAGAAAAAGTTTTTTTTCTAAGTTAATAATGTTGTGTTCTGTGGATGTGTGGTACGGAACCCTCGCCTCGGTGCGCGAGTAGCCCGACTCGCACTTGACCGGTTTTTAGTATTTTCCCACTAATAGGTCAAAGTTTGTTTACATTCTTCATAACTGTAACTGTTATAAAATAAAAACATCGTAATCTTGTCAAGTGTCAAAGCACATAATTTACTTGACTGTTGGAGGCGATGAAGCGTGAAATTGCGACACGTCTCTTCACCATGATCTTGAGTTGTGCCTCTCAAGAGCTGCACTCGGAAGGGGAAGTGGTTGCATTTGTTTTTTAAACGACATTGAACTCTTTTGGACGCTAGGAAGTGTCCTTCATTATTTGTGTTAGTTCTGGAACTATTTTTGTTGTTAGAAAAGTGATTGTGTGTGTGTGCGCTGTGTTTTGTTGTGTTAATCAACTTTTGATAAGTAGCGTGGTCAAAGTTTAGAGGGTGGATTGGAGACCATCGAACAGAAAAACTTTCACTATGAGAAAACATAACAATAACATAACACACAAAGTGAAAATTGTAGTCAGAAAACGCGAAGTATAAATGTCTAGTCCCTTAAAAGGGGCTATGGAGTCAATACATGTCACACTGCTAGTTGAGATGTGGAAATTCGTAAATCTACGCGATTTTGTACGAAGAGAAACCTGTGCCACCTTCCTGAGAAAGGTCAACAATAAAGAGAATAGAAAATGTTAAAACTTTTATGGAAAAACAATGTTAGTATAAAAACCTTTCTAAATATCAAGATAATGAAGTAAAATCGTTCGTAGGCGTTGTTGACAAGGAGCCGAAAGGTGAGCGTTCAATGCAAAGGGCGAGCCAGCGTGGGACGAGTTTACCACCCCCTGCTACCCAGGCCAAAGTACTACAACGAGGGTTGATTAACAGTTGTCATCTTTATTAGTATTGGAATAAGGTTCATAGGTGTCAAACAACTTTCGTTGCTGACCGTACCGGACAATATTTATTTGCTAAGATTCTAGCGTGCCTAATTGTATACAGTTATTGTAGTAAACTGGATATTTTCATGGGAATTTAAAGAGCTTTAGATTATTATGTAGTTCTGTGAAATCTGCGACTAAGGGGTGAGGTTGAGGGGCGTAAATAGGCTATCATCACTTGTCACTCATCATCAGCCTGTCACGAGCTGAACTTAGGCCTCTCCCAAGGCGCGCCACAAAACTCTATCCCCGGCCTTCCCCATCCAGTCGATACCTTTCCCAGGTTCTCGGTCCAGCGGGCCGGAGGGCGTCCCACACCACGCTTGCAAGTTCGTCCTACCCGCAAGCCGTCTGCCATTCATAACTATCATAACTATGAAACCTTTAAAGGCTCACTTTTGGCTTTTAAGGTTTCCGATGGTACCACATGTCAACTGGTGATAACTGGCTAGCCTTTCGCCATCCAAAATTACAGCTAATTATCCAAGGTATTCAAAGCCGGATCTACCGAGTTACGGCATGCAAATTTTATAAATATGCGACCAAACGTCAGTGTTCTTTATTTATACAGACGGCCGTCTGGTGCAATATCCATCCTTATTTACATATCTATAAAAACGAGTGACATCATGTCTTATTATACATTTATCTGAGAATATACAATCTTAATGGTTCTATTTTTAAACGTTAAGTAAATATCGGTCTAGCTACTCTTTCTACGAACTAATACAATAAATGTCGTTTGTGCAGAGCATTCTACAGAATACACTCATAAAATCACAATGATATCCCCTTAGGAGCGGTCGGAAACTTTTCTACAACCTACCATCGTAACAAAGTTTAGATTTAACAGTCTTAAAACTTGCACACTCAAGTGTTCGCAATACCAATACATTTCAGGTTAAGTTTGAAAACCCTTGATTTTTCGCATAGAAAAACAACTAAGAGAATATTTTATCCGGAGTTTATTGCTAACCCAGGTGTCCGCAAGTGGGGTTTAGGGTTTCAGGTTGAGATGGCTTGCCAATAGTAGATAGGTCTAATATCGAAAGTCTACCTTTTGCTTACAAAATCACTTCAAATGACACATTTATCCTAGTTTCATACGAGACACACACGGGTGGTCTATTTTTTTTTTTTTTTTATTTTTTTTTTTTTATTTTTTATTATTTTTATTTATTAAATTTTTTATTATTTTTATTTATTTTTCCTGCCTCAGTTGTTAATTATATTTTAAATGACAAGATGACTTGACGCAGCTAATAAGTGTGTTTGTGTAGTGAACAAGATGATCCATCGGCGATACAGTCAATATGTTGCATCACCATGCCATAGTTTCCTCTTTGCTATTATTAGACCCAGTGTTGCAAAGAGTCGACTAGACATCGTAAATTTGTTTATTAGTCTACGTGCTCCTTGTCTAATTCTTTTATTGGTCAAATGAAAATTGAGTTTCATAATTTTGTCTTTTCATGATTATGAAATGAAGTCATCTACTCATGGCGCGGCGGTCCATTCCGAAATGCAGGGTTTAAGTGTAGAAAGTCCCATTACTTTATAGGATGAGTTTATTCATGATACTGAACTGAACAACATTCCCCAAGGAAACTAAGGGAAATTCAGAAAAAAAAAACCTTTTTCATATTAAACGTTCGATCAGCCTTTAAAGTAGGTAATGAAAATGTCAACATTTCATCATCAGATTATGCAGTCGCGACGCAGTCGCCGTAGCCGAATCGGCTAGGAATAGCATCATCATCATCATCATTGTCCCAGCCCAGCTGAGCATAGGCCTCACCACAAGGCGCGCCACAAAACTGTATCCTCGGCCTTCCTCATCCACTCGCTCCCCTTCCACTATCTTTTAGGTCGTCGGTCCAGCGAGCCGCAGGGCGTCCCACACGAAGCCTACCAGTTCGTGGTTTCCACTCTAGAAGTCTAGCTCCCCATCGGTTGCCAGTTGTCTAGACTGAAACCCAGTGTAATAAGATAAGAATCATAATTATTAAGTAAATGACGAAATAATAGATATAATTATGAAAAAACCGGCCAAGTGCAAGTCGTACACAGTGGTTCCACTCCACAACAGAATCAGTAAAGTGGCCGTTTTAGGAAGTGGACGTTATGGGAAGTGGTTCTTATGTGAAGTGGTCCTTATGGGAAGTGGACCTTATGGGAAGTGTTCCTTATGAGTCTAAAGGGATTAAATGAACTGATCATACGATGCCCGTGTCGATACGATGCCCGATTGCCCGTGTGGTGTCGGCTAAGAATAGCACCATCCCATTTCTACCCGTGGGTGTCGTAAAAGGCGACTAAGGGACCTACCAGAAGATGGGCAGCAGCATCCTCTGCGTACACACATCCAGCCGAACTGCGATCGCCAACCCGCCTGCCAAGCGTGGCGATTATGGCAAAACCCCCCAACATGGCAAGTACGCCCTTAACACGGCCCCCAGTCCCCGGCGGCCCCGCTATTCCTGGCTACGGTAGCGGTCAAGGTAACGGCGGGGCAGGGGGTGCGAAGAATCTCCGGAAGAGATCCGGCTACCACAACCGACAACAGCTGCACCTGGCAACGTTCAACACACGTTCACTGCGGACCGACGAGTCGCTCGCTATACTCGAGGAGGAACTGAGCAGGATACGTTGGGATATTGTTGGATTATCTGAAGTCCGAAGAGAGGGAGAGGACTCGATAATCCTCAAATCTGGTAACCTGCTCTATTTCCGAGAGGGCGAACTAAAGTCCCAGCACGGTGTCGGGCTAATGGTCCATAAGTCTCTTGTGAACAACGTGGAGAAGATCGAAAGTGTGTCGAATAGGGTGGTGTACCTTATACTCAGAATAACCAAACGGTATTCGTTGAAGGTTATACAGGTATACGCCCCGACTTCAGAAGAGAAATACGCCGACGATGTAGAAACTATGTATGAGGATATCTCTAGAGCCATGCATAGTTCTAAAACACACTTCACGGTGGTCATGGGAGACTTCAACGCGAAACTGGGCAAACGAGACGGTGAAGAGATGCGAGTGGGAAAATTTGGGTATGGACGACGGAACAAACGGGGCCAACTGCTGGCTGGCTTCATGGAGAAGGAGGGACTCTATATGATGAACTCCTTCTTTAAGAAGCGGGAGCACAGAAAGTGGACCTGGTTGAGCCCGACCGGTACAAGAAATGAGATAGACCTCATCATGTCGACGAAGAAGCAAATATTCAATGATGTCTCTGTGTTAAACGCGTTTAAAACCGGAAGCGATCACCGTATGGTAAGAGGCACATTGAATCTTAATATCAAGCTCGAAAGATCTCGTCTGATGAAGTCTACGCTCCGTCCAGTACCGATCCAGATCCAAAACCCCTGTAGTTTTCAGCTCGAACTCCAAAATCGTTTCGATTGCCTGGGGAGTAGCGTGGACGATTACAGCGATGGGTTTGTGGAAACTGTCCATGCGGTCGGGTCCAAGTTCTTTAAGACCCGTCGTACAAATAGAACTAAGAAAATCTCAGACCCTACTCTTAAGCTCATGGAGGAAAGGCGCGAGATGATTCTGCAGTCTTCAGATGATGCGAATAAATACCGGCAGCTCAATAGGCAGATTTCAAAGTCCGTGACTTGCGACCTGCGTCGGTTTAACACCGAGCGTATTAAGGAGGCTATAGAGCGGAACAAAGGCTCCAAAGTTTTCGCAAGGGATCTGTCTATTGGGCAAAGCCAGCTATCAAAGCTGAAGACTGAGGATGGCAGAATCGTATCGTCCAAGCCTGAGCTTCTGAGAGAGGTTGAGAAGTTCTATGGACAGTTATACACGTCAACACGAAGACCCGCTACAGATCTGGCTAACGACCCAAGAGCTAGATTGACCCGGCACTACACAGAAGATATTCCGGACGTCAGCCTGTACGAGATTAGTATGGCTCTAAAACAGCTAAAGAACAACAAGGCGCCGGGTGATGATGGGATTACGGCCGAGCTTCTGAAGGCGGGTGGAAAACCGGTCCTGAAGGCCCTTCAGAAGCTGTTCGATTCCGTCATACTCGAGGGCAAAACGCCGCAGGCATGGAACAGAAGTCTGGTGGTGCTCTTCTTCAAAAAGGGCGATAATGCCCTGTTGAAGAACTATAGGCCCATTTCCCTTCTTAGCCATGTCTACAAGCTGTTTTCGAGAGTCATTACGAACCGTCTCGCGCGCAGGTTTGACGATTTCCAGCCTCCCGAACAGGCCGGTTTCCGAAAGGGCTTTAGCACTGTGGACCACATACATACGCTTCGGCAAGTTATACAGAAGACTGAAGAGTATAACCTGCCCCTTTGCTTGGCGTACGTGGACTACGAGAAAGCCTTTGATTCGATCGAGACTTGGGCTGTACTGCAGTCTCTTCAGCGTTGCCAAGTAGACTACCGGTACATCGAAGTGCTGAAATGCTTGTACAAAAACGCCACTATGTCAGTCCGACTACAGGACCAGAACTCGAAACCTATCCTACTGCAGCGAGGCGTGAGGCAGGGAGACGTTATATCTCCGAAACTGTTCACCGCTGCACTGGAAGATGTTTTCAAGGTTCTGGACTGGAAAGGGCTAGGCATCAACATAAACGGCGAGTACATCAGTCACCTTCGGTTTGCCGATGATATAGTCATCATGGCGGAGACTATGGAGGAGCTCAGTCAAATGCTCGATGATCTCAGCAGAGCCTCCGAACGAGTTGGTCTGAAAATGAACATGGACAAGACGAAGATCATGTCAAATGACCATGTTGTACCCACTCCTGAAATGATCGGAAACTCTGCGCTCGAAGTTGTTGACCATTATGTTTACCTGGGACAAACTATTCAGTTAGGTAAGTCCAACTTCGAGAAAGAGATCAACCGTCGAATCCAACTCGGCTGGGCAGCGTTCGGGAAGCTACGTAGTATCTTCACGTCCCAAATACCGCAGTGTCTTAAAACGAAAGTCTTCGATCAGTGTGTGTTGCCAGTGATGACATATGGAACAGAGACGTGGTCGTTCACTCAAGGCCTCATAAAAAGGCTGAAAGTCACCCAAAGGGCAATGGAGAGGGCTATGCTCGGAGTTTCCCTGCGAGATCGAATCAGAAATGAAGAGATCCGCAGAAGAACCAGGGTAACTGACATAGCCCAAAGAGTTGCTAAACTTAAGTGGCAGTGGGCGGGGCACATTGCTCGCAGAACCGATGGCCGGTGGGGCCGAAAAGTTCTCGAGTGGCGACCGCGTACCGGAAAGCGCAGCGTGGGTAGGCCCCTCACACGGTGGACCGACGACCTGGTGAAGGTGGCGGGAAAACGTTGGATGAGGGCAGCGCAGGACCGGTCGTTATGGCGATCCTTGGGGGAGGCCTATGTCCAGCAGTGGACGTCCATCGGCTGAGATGATGATGATGATGATGATGATCATACGATGCCTGTATTGCCTTGTAAAGGATCTGAGGGTCTCGATCATTAATGTAACAGTTCGTAAACCATCTAAGCCCACAATCGTCGGTCACAAATTTTGCTATGACTTGCGACTATTATAGGTAGTAAATATCAATTTAAGCGAGCAATCGTTTCAAGGCAGGCTTACTCTTATCACATTTACGTGACAAGTGGTGATAGGGTGTTTCGTCTACGAAAAGGAGATAGATATTAGATTATTGGCGTCACGGCTGCCGCTTCGACACCATATCTGCCATTTTGTACGTAATCGTCACGTTTACAACTCTTTATACTAATCCGATGTTTTGATAAAATTTATCTACCTATGTTGTAGGACGCACTAAGCCTAAATAGAGGTTGCTTGGGTGTAGGAGTGAACCCCACATTCTAACCTATAATGTTGTGGTTCCTTGCTTCGTCAAATGGTCTATTTACAAAATAACGATTTGATCTCTTTATACGCTGATAATGTAAGTGATTGATGTATTTAATTGTGGGTTTTTTTAGGGTATCAGTATTGTTATCTTATACTTGTAATACAATCAAAAAATCCTACTTAATACTTTTTAAAACATGGTAGTTTGGACTGTATATAAGCGTGATCAGATCGATTAGCTAATGTCCTTTGCACTTGCACTTCTCATAATCCGCTCGATAGCGTATAGCATGTTTATTATTTGAAATAGAGTTTGGTTGTTGACGAAGAGCTAATGCGACGTGATAGATCTATTGTAGCTGCTGCACTAGAGATCTTCTCCGAGGCTTACAGATTTCATAAACCGTAGGCATACCCTTTGGAGAGGAGATCCTTAAGTGTGGCAGTGCCGATTAACCTGATCTTTCTTTGGAAGAAGATCAAATAATTGAATTTTTTTCAACCTGTCTCTTTTGGGAAACGTTGTTCAGTTTTTATAATCTGAACACAAAAAAACACTAATCAAAGACTTTTTAAGTGAAATTTAGCATCCACCTAGATCGCGAGGTCCCTCCTGTTGTGAAAGAGCGCTTCTCACGACATCCGTATGAATCAACACATGAATGAACCAAAAAAGGCCGCCATCACCCACACAATGGCCAGCGACCACTTAGCCGACTTGTACCGGCGCTTGGGCAGCCATTAAGACGTTTATAGAGCTACTGCGCATGTCAGATGCGGGGGCAGGAAGCGGCGCGGTGTCAACAGTTCAAATGCCGGACCTAGCTGGATCTCAGCACCTGCCGCTAGGATTAAGATGATTAGATTAAGGGGATCGGACAGTCCGGGACAATTAGACAAATTAGCAACTTTTAATCGAACGTCAAAACGCGCGCGATGTATGCAAAATTGTACTAAATACCCACAAGTGACGTCATCAACATTTCATTACTTTTTATTAACCGACTTCAAAAAAGGAGGAGGTTTCTCAATTCGACCATATATACAGGGTGTACAATAAAATGGGACAGCTACTCAAAGGGGTGCTTCAGACCATCAAACTGAACAACTTTCTCTATGGGACCAATATCGAAATCGCGAAAAAAAAATTCGCTCTCCCATACAAAACTGCAAACATAACTCGACTGAAATGTATGGGACAGCAGATTTTTTTTCGCGATTTCGATATTGGTCCCATAGAGAAAGTTGTTCAGTTTGATGGTCTGAAGCACCCCTTTAAGTAGCTGTCCCATTTTATTGTACACCCTGTATATATATTTTTTTTATAGTTGATCATGTTATTAAAAATAGTATTCTAGCTTAAAAAAAAACTGAAAATGTGAGTAAAGCGTTATTTTCAAATGTTTTTTTTTACTAAGAAGGTAAAACTAAAATATATTTTATGCAGTCCGCTCCCCTATTGCTCTGTGGAAAAGGCTAGTTGTACACTTCGTGCATCAGTTTATCTCGAATGGATATTACTGCTTTGAGCTGTACGAGGTGACTAAATAGAATTTATTTGTATGGAATTTAAAATTATTTTTTTCTAAAACCAGTCGTGTGAGGTATGGAATAAAATGGCCGAGCTGATTCTAAAAATATACTACATCATTACATTTCAGACACGTTGTCTAAAAAAAAAAAAACATTTTCAAAACGCACCAAGTTTGTGCATCTCGAATTTTTGTTAAACATACGTCCATATGGCTCGTAATATCCTTGCGTCTAACGTTATGAAAGAATATTGTGTAAATATTAACGATAAAATAAGAACGCTTATATGTATATCCAAGATATCTACAAGATAACCAAAACAGCAAGGCAACAAGACTAGTACAGATAATGATAAGCAAACGATAAATACATGTATCAATGCGATTGCGTCGGAAGATTCCGTGCAATGAAAGCCGCCGGAGATTCACTATGATTGCCTTCAATTTATTGTTATTGGACTACGATTATGAATCGGGTTTGACGCCAGGTTTATAGTGAATGGAAAATAACTGAAGCTCTATAGATAATGCACACATCATGTTGTGTTGATGTTACGTTTACGTTGGTAACTATTAAATAATCTTTGGTTACGTTGCGTGTAAGATTGGGAGTCGCAAAAAGTACTTATGAATTACATTCATAAGATAAGGAGTCGCATTTGTAGGTCTGTTACTGTGTGGTCGCGAGTCAGTTGCCTTCTCCCTGGCCTACGACGTAGCTCCAATTGTAAAGTGTTCTACGTTAAGCACTTTTGCTAAATACGCTAGATATTGGTAAAATCATCAACGCTACGATGGACGCCACAATTAAAAAAATAGAAAATAAGACAACGTACTCGTAGCTCTTCCTTTATTCTCCGAGTATTCCTAATTTCCTACATAGTCTAACTAAATATTAAATGTTTCACCAATTGCACAAATTCTGTCCATCCAGTGTTATTAGTGAGTCTGTCACCACTTTTAAAGGATAGTGGGCTGGCACAATATGCTTATACTTTACAGTCTTAGTTTACAATCATCATCATCAGCCTATATAACGTCCCTCTGCAGGGCACAGGCCTACCCACAAGAATTGTTCTAGGCGTTAGTTCACCACGCGTGCCCATTGCGGATTGATAAACTTCACATACGCATCAGAATTTCTTCTTCAGTGTCGGCTTCAGCTTTAAGTATACACACAGGCATGTATGGATATCTATTAAGAAATGTATTGAATGCCTGTATACTTAAAGACTGTACGTTTTCCTCATAATGATTGCCTGCTTACATGCTGGTGTATATTACAATTGGATCGTCCAATTGTCTAACACCCTTTGAGGCAAAAAGGGCCCTACGCTATTACTTTACGGTTTATGTAAGTTTGTTTTTTATAGCAAAATGAACGTTTGTAGTCCTATTGTGGAAGATGACAATCGATCAAAATTGAATTAATGTGTTTTCGTCTGAACTGACATTGTCTGTTATCTGAAACATTGGAGAAACATTCCATTGTTTTGTTTACAAACTTCTTTAAAGGCGGTAAATAACATAATAATACGCAAGTAGTTACTCATCGAGTAAAATATATATTACGAGCTTTTACCCGCGACTTCGTCCGCATAAATTATATACCAGATTTTAAGTCAGATGATAAGCTATCAAACAAAAAAAGTTTCATCATAATCGGTTCAGTAGTTTTTGCGTGATACTCGAACAAACAAACACCCAAACAAACAAACAAACAAACGAACAAACAAACAAACAAACAAACAGACAGACAAAAAATAAAAAAATTGGTGATTTGGAATCAGGGACATCTAAAAATCATATCGTAATCATTTTTTTGTAAATATCTTCAATGTACAGACACACTTCTGTTACAGTTTTATAATAGTTTAGATACATAGAATAACTAGTGTTGATAGCGCTTTATCAGTTTTGAAATGGTTTTAAATGTCGTCGTTCTACTAAAATTTTAGGGAAAATGGAGCACGGGCGTTTGTTTTAGAATCATTAATTAAAGTGATTTATATGGTAAAATTTGTCCAGATGGACTTGTTTGTGGACCACAATCTCAAAGGGGCCATTTGTCGTCCATGTCGAATACAGATCTCTGACTAACAAGCTGTATCTTTACTTGAGTATAGTTTCAGAAGTTTAAACTTCTTGCCTGAAGTACTATTTTTTAATCTCACACTTTCAAAATAATGATCGAATGATACCTACTAGTCATTCACTTCGAGTTAGCCGCTACCTCCCTTCCCGCTTCCCCGCACCGCACCCCTAAGAGACCCTAATAAACGCAATTTTATAACCTTTAGCAACGCAACCACGTACGGCACATCCGTCCCGGTCACTAATATCGCTTTTAATTTAAAAATTTTATTTGCCTTTTATATTATTTTTTGTTGTCGGGACCAATTAATGTGCCTGTGAGGAAATTTTGTAACGGTCATCGACGGCCAACTGGTCGTGAACGGGTAGTACATTCCTACATAATATACAATATTAATTTTGCAATTTTCTACTGCTGATTATAACGTGTGACTTTCAAAAATCGCACTCCTGATCCCAAGTGTTGCGGTGAAATCTGGATTGCGATTTTTGAAAGTCACACGTTCAATTTATGCGTCATTCGATCATAATTTTGAACTTGTCAGTTTCAAAAACCGCACTCCTGACCTACCGCACGGTACCTACTGAAGTCGACCGCTCCGACCGCCACACCCACGTCCGTCGTACGCGTCTGAAGGTCTAGGCTCACAAATAATAGGTTTTAGTCTACTTTCAATGTACATATTGGACTGGATTTGGACTGGATTGAGGTCAAGAGCAAAACCATCAGTAATAAAAAAATGACATCTGCCTAAATGCGTATATCTAACTGAAGAAGTTAGAGTTGAGTGGTTTCTCTATGGCACCAACATCGAAATCGCAAAATAAAAATCAGCTGTCCCATACAAAACTGCAAACCGACTCGAGTCAAATGTATGGGGCAGCTGATTTTTATTTTGCGATTTCGATGTTGTCCCATAGAGAAAGTTGTTCAGTTTGATGGTCTGACCATCCCCTTAAAAAAGTGTCAGCATATTAAGAAGGACCCTGTACCTATACGAGTATAGTTTGTAGACTAGTTTGTTATGGCTATGGTAATGAGGGAATTATGAGACAAGCAGCATGGCAGCGCGATACAGTGCTATCGCACCTTAGTTTTCTTTCGATTTGTGCGCGACCGAACGTGATAAAAGGCGCGATATAGCCTTATCGCGCGCATCATGCTGCGGCCGCTGTGGAAAGAAGTTGTTATTTTTGGAAGTTGAAATTTGGAGAGGTTATGATCCGAAAGGATGGATGATATAGGTAAGTGTTATGTTAGTTTTAACTGTTCTTATTCTTTCTTATATTAATAACTGGTAAACTTCGATGGCGTGAGTGACGTCTTTGTCATTTGATTGGTCGAAGCACGTGGCGTGTTGTCGTAATTGTCGTATACATGATCTCTTGTTTACGTTGCCTCGCGCGTCGACATTATCGCTTAGACGGCTAACTCAATTTTATGTTTTCGCGTGAAAGCATAACAAACAAACTTACATTCACATTTATAATATTAGGGATATATAACAATGACAAAATTCAAAATTCAAATTTTTTTATTCAAAATAATATCATATTAGATAGCTTTTTGACGTCATTTTTTGACTCTACTACCGCGTCGGAAGGTGTTCCGTTAAGAGAAGATGCGGCCAGAAACTCTACAACACACATCTTTTAAACAAAAAATTTACAAAGTACAATTAAAATACAATATTGCATTACATAGTGTAAAATTGTCAAGACCAGACATTTTGGTCATTCAAATAATCATCGAGTTTATAGTAACCATTTTTACAGAGGGCTTGTTTAACATGAGACTTAAACTTTTGGTCGGGTAAGTTTAGAATATCCATCCATGGATTTGGAATGATTGATTATATAACTCTGGTAAGATTTGTCTCGAAACGGATTGTGATTCTATACTATCTCATGGGTTTGATCGTGCCAAATTTTGGATGTGAATTCCTCTCGCCACTGGGGAGCTTTTGGTCTAAGCTGGGGAGTGCAAATGTGTGAAAACAATATAATTATGCTATGTTACCCAATACGTCGTAAATCCTGTTTTTGGTTAAACATTGGTGTTCATGTCATTATAGGTTTATTCGTTAGACCACTTCTAATCTACCAATTATGTTATGTTATGGTCTGTACTTTATACATAATTACATAATCCGAATACTAAGATACTTGTTAAGTTGGTTGGTACTTTACTGATCCCGTCGTAAGAGTAATTCAAAGTTACATGTTATGTATCTTTCGCTAGTGACCGACCCACCCCGTGGGTTAAGTCACCGTGGCGTGGGCCGCGCGGCTGCCGACAAGGGTTCAAATTCTCCACATTATCATTATCCCAACCTGCTTGTTTTTCTTCTTTTTTTTCTACATGTGGGTGGGCGGGTTCTTTGAACTTTAGTTTTTGCAATGCTTGTGATGTATTGTTTTATATTTAGTCGTATAAAGGTCATGGTTGGTAGCACGTGGGTTGTGAATTATAATTGCGTAGAGGTAGCAAGAAACCATTGCTTTAGGACTTTAGATGACTTTGCTAACGTGATATTTATTACGTTGGCTCCATAGTGAAAATTGTTCAGATTGATGGTCTGAAGCACCCCCTTAAGTATTACTAGGGTTTTTTGTTACACCCTGTGTACCTACTAAGTAATATTTGCCTTATTTGTTTCATTTCGCAATATGTTGTTTTGTTTTTTATTGCGATTATAATTTTGCCCAACTGGTACATTATCTGACTGTAGGACCAAGGTTTTCTGCTTTTTGCTCTACCGCGATTTGAACTTGAGGAAAAAACATACATATTTATAACAAAAAATAACAAGTACATTTAGTTATTACTGTCAGGTAATTTTTTTTAATTTAATTTAATTCTACATCGGACACCATGGCCACAGAAAAGCAACGCAGCGCAGCGCAGAAAATTTTTCACTGCCAAACCATTATCGCCTCTGCTTTCTTTGGGTAAGGGACTAGTAGTGGCGATTTTCGATGTTGTTTCAATGCAAGCAAAATCGATAATTGTTTGGCAGTGAAAAATGCTCTGCGCTGCGCTTTGCCAGGTGTGCGCTGCGCTGGCCCTAAGAAGAGTTAAATCTTGGCCTCCTAAACGAGAGAGTGCCATTTTTCCCTATCCTGCGCTACTTTTCGCCAGTATAAGTTGTAAATTTCACGAAGCAGTGGGTAGACTGGAAGGAAGTGCAGAAA
Organism: Agonopterix subpropinquella; assembly: GCA_922987775.1. Lineage (NCBI taxonomy): Eukaryota > Metazoa > Arthropoda > Insecta > Lepidoptera > Depressariidae > Agonopterix > Agonopterix subpropinquella. The sequence continues at coordinate 901,650 of OV277706.1, read as the reverse complement.
GTGCAGGATGTTCAATTATACGCCGGAACTAGCATTAAATGTACGGCTGTAAATCATTTCTTATTGTATACGCAGTTGGCTGCAGTGCTGTAATACGCAGCAAGTTTTCAATATAACAACATAGCCCGAAACTCCAAAAACGTTAATACACGAAGAACGTCTGTGAACAGTATTTTATAGTATAACGTCTAATTGGAATTACAAAAATGTTCCCAGTTTCGTACAATTGTAGAGAAACCAATCAATACAAACATATGCTATCATTATATCCTATTAGGGAAGACTGTGTTACAATTGTGAAAATTTAAAATTTACTTCATTATAACATTTTTAAAAATTGTGTTTGTTTTGGGTCATCGGCAAAATCTCATATCCATCAATCATCCTCATGGTACAGTTTTACATGCAAAAATTTGACGTTTTCTTATGAAACAGATAACTATAAAAATGCTTCTAACAAAGCTTGTTGCGTACGCGCAGCCTTCAATGGTCATTCCTAAAGTATTGTCACGTTATAAACTTGATAGCATCGGACTAGCGAAAGAGGTTAAGGTTTTATGCGTAGTGACTAGTGATGTCATCACAATTATAAAAAGACATTTGAAAATGTTACGTAAATCTGAAATGGATGGGTAATAACGAGTAGACGCGGATGATCACGTAGATCGTATACTTCGTATCGATCGTATACGAGGCTTGTGTTTTCGTTCATAAAACAATCCTTGTGATTATGATACTCCAAAAACTTACTTTGCATTGGTAGAAATATAGTGCTTAGTCACAGAAAGAGTCCATTAATTATTAAAAGAGTCTTTTCCGAATCGGTACAAAGTTAACCAACGACAATCGCTAAACTTTTTATAATTAATCTACGTATTTGCGTCATCGGCGTCGCCAACCTGTGTAGGTACGAGTAGGTCACATCGCAACTAAAATGTAGGTGAAAAATTTACATACATTACACATGTGTACTGGCTGTTGTGTCAGTTTTCAACGGAATAATCTGTCGCTAGGCGCAAGAATACTTCCAGTCCCACGTCTAGGGCTATTAAACGCGTCCCATGTTACTCTAATTATACTCCAACACCAGCCAGTCCAAATATAACTATGGCAAGAAGCCGTAAATGGAGTTCCAATAATGCATCTAAATCTGTCCGAATGTCCGTCTATAAGTTGTTGAGCTATTCTAGTTAGGTTATAATCGGCTAGTCCGGGCGTGGATATTATTAGATATGGCCAAACGATGCAGGGTTCGCACCTGATTGGAGCCGCGCCAGCTAAGTGTGGTGGGGAGGGAAATTTTACTTATGCGTTTTTTCTGGTGTATAGAAATTCACACCTTTGAATGATTTGTTGGCATTCTAGCTAGTCTGTTTACGCGACTGTCACTTGATACATATAAATCAAGAGCTGATTGCATTCGTGATGGTACGGACCGTAAAAAATTCAACTAGATTACTCTTTAAATCTACGGGAAGGAGGAAGTAAGTACTTCCTTCTTTAAATTTTTGTTTGAAACCTGTCACGGGGTATACAATGTCATTGTTCGACACAGATGCCAACTGAAAACTCTCGAAATAAATAGATAAGTAACAAAAATTTTTGTTGGTTCCGATTTTTCTCTTTTCATGATTGCAGCTGCATGCAGCCCTCACAATAAGCAAAGAGCCGTAAAAAAATGGGCATCGACTTTTCCCACGACGTTCTATCTGGTTACATGCTGCCGTTATCCGTTCCTTCCATGCTGTCCTCCAAATCGTAGAAGCTCTAAATCAAACAGCATCCAATTCCTTTTTCATTAATAAGAAATTCCGTTTAACATGTTTAGGATTGCCTCTAATTTTAGCCAAACAGATTGGTCGGGGGCGTGTTGGTTCTTTGTGTTGGCGCGTGGCTTCGAGGTCGACTTGGGTAATTGTCGGCGCATGCCAACGGATTAGCGAGGTTCACTCGATCGCTGTCTCACCGGCACAAGACACTTATTGGTTTGCTCTGACATTGGGAGACTGGCAGTTGTCACATGGGACACTGCCACTGCGACATCTGAGTAGAGGGATATGAAGTCATTACTAGAACCAGAAGGTTTTGGGTGTCTTGCAAATCTTTGCTCGATACTCAGCCAGTTCTTCGCACTAAGAATACATGATTGTTTATCTAACGAAGGCATGTTCTTGACCAGATAGAACAGAATCTTGAAAAGAATTCAAAAGGTGCACCAATTAAGCAGGCGTTGGAAGTAGTGGAATAATTCTGCGCATTTACTGTCATCTACTGGAACACTGAGAGCCACTATATTTCCATTAGACATGACATATTGTAAAACTGGTGTCATCTTGACTGACATTAAGAGATTCTTAAGAATTACGCTCATACCTAGCGGAGTATTATGACTACATATGAGACAGGAGGAATGAGCGTGCAACAGCCAATTCAGCGGTTGATAAATGGTCGTGTATTGTTACATTCGTGTCCGGGCGGTGTTTGGCATGCGCACGCGGCGGTGAGAGCGTTTGTGGGAGATTTAGTGCTCGTAGCGAGAGGTGGCATGTTGGCGAGATAGTAAGCTATGGTGTTCAGGGTGGGTGTTTATTAAGAGTTTTGAGAGATAGTTTTCGGTTTAGTGTTTCGACATTCCAACATCTGGATCACGGAGATGTTTAATTTTTGTATGTTTTGGTGATACCTACTTGTTTTTGCAGATCGAAATTGGAATTTTCTGTAAATATTGTTGCCTAACCGTTCTCGAGAAGTATTCATGAGTAGTGACATCATCATTATCCTGCTCATACATAAGGTATTAGAAAAAAATATGCACAAGAACATCTGCTTGTTAATCCTCATAATTTGATTAGCTTTCAAATTTTCTTATCAACGGATAACATAGAAAGAATACAGTAAAACTGGAACATGTTTTGCATTGAAACTCCAATGGAATTCTTAAGAATGTTGTTCCCACTGAACATAAAGTGTCCATACACAGAAATGGGAGCAAATGATAGTGAGCAAACCGCAAACACCCATTACCGGCCGATCTCGCAGCGCAGCTCTATTGTTCACATTTAGACCACAAACCATTTGTAAAACGTCACTTGGCTGTTTACTGCTCACTCGCTAATTATCTCTAAAATTATATCGTGACGAGATAAAGCTGCGCTATTTGTGTGTCTGGGTGTTTCGCGAGATGTATAGGATACGTTTGGACTTTTGAGATATTTGCATTGGGATTTTTTGTCGTTATGTTTAGCTGCTGATAGTGGTGATTGTAGTTACAGCTAAATTCCGGGTATATTTTACAAACGGATCTAAAGGAATAGCTATACTTGGATAGGTTTACCGGCAGAGTCTATAAACTCCGTTCGCGTGCAAGTGTCCGGGCAGTAAGGGCAGGTTTCAAGATGGATCATATTCACATCTGAGCCCCATCTATCTATGTAACCCCACTTGAACAGGTTGTCTATACTTCGGCCGACTGAACTTCTTTCTGGTGCAGACTTGGTCGAATAAAGCAGGTGCTGATTCATTATAAATTTTGTCACTGATTTGTGTCATTATTAAATCTCCGAGTTGTTTATCAGAGTTATGAAAATCTAGATTATATTGTTCAGCATCGATGCTGAACAATATAATCTAGAGTAACAACTCGGAGATTTAATAATGACACAAATCAGTGAAAAAATTTATAATGAGGCGATTTAGGCTAATTAAATTGCCAAATGAATTCTATTATGATAAATCAAATGAAATCTCAAACGAAGTAATTATCATGCGTTTTAGATATACGTGAAATCAGATGCATCATTGACCGCGATGCAGCGTAGACTGTGGGCCGCCTGCGCCGCCGTAACTCATATTTATATAAAGTTCCTATTAAATACTAATTAACAGACAGTCGTGTTAAAAGTGCAATTAATACATAGACGCAGCCGCCTTGACCGCGATGCGTGTGCACACCGCGGGCCGGCAGACTGTGGGCCGCCTCACGCCTGCTGCGCTGCGCTGCGCCCGCGCCTCACATGCTTATATCACTCATATTTAAATGTCGCTTAGTGTTACACGTGTCTTTAGTTAGTTTGACGGGCTTGCTTAATGTTTCTGACAATAAGATTTGTTGGGTAGATTTGTAGGTTGAATATTAATTGAAGTTTATTTTTGTTCTTTCTGAGAATCTAGCTGTCGTTATTTAAACTATCGCTAAATGTTAAACTCACGACACGACCATGATCCCTTTCAAGTTGGCCAGAAATATTATTAAAATGTGTAAGCGTCACTACTTTCAGTTTCAATGGTCTTTCCAGTTCTTGGGACCATGCTCCGCCACGCGGGCCCAAAGCCCAAAGAAGTTAAGTAAGTGGTCAACTTCCTGACAAAGAATTTTCAAGCCGCCTTAAAAGGCCTGGCTTAACGAATAGTTACACCGCCATCTGACGGAATTATTCAGAGATTAGACTAGTGTTTAATGTGCTTTTTAGAGCACGGAGACGCACGAGAAGCAATACCACTTACGGTCACCTATCTAAAGCCTGACCGGACCTGTCGTTCGAAGCTCCACTTACCAACGTCTCTCTACCATTCTGAACAAATTACTAACATCTAGCAGCACGCTCCCGTAGCTCGTAGCCCAGCAGAGACCTTGGCCCGCGTGTCCACCTCATCGCGTATTGCACAACGCACTATTCTCGCGTCACCTTGCACCAGCCACTGCAGTTAATGTTACGACATTTTGATCTGCACGTGATGCGTGCACTACAAGTTAAATAACTGGGTTAGATGGATTGGGTGAAATAAGGATCGAATATAATTTGCTTTTTTGACTACCTCTGTGCTTTGACCTGGAAATGGCTACAACTGCACGCTTCAGTTCTTTAGTACTCGTATTTGTAATTTTGTAGTAAAGTTTTTGACCAATCTCGTAAATTGGTATCTCAGATATGTCGCACGAGTGATACTATTGCTGACGGGTACTAGTGAGGAGGAAATTCTTTGACAGCCAAGTTGCACCAACATGTCCCAAACCAACTGGGCCTGCGTGGTGGGGTAAGGCCGACTGCCTTTTACTATTTTGTGAGAGGTGGCCTTTGGCCTGCAGTGGGATCACAGGTTATAATAACTTACTAGTGAAGTTACAACCGATTATTATTTAGCTCGTGTCAAAGTGCCAAAATAATTTATGATAAATAGACAACGATATAGAGCAGTTATTTCTAGGCGAATCATTATCCTTCCATCGATTTTACTCTCGCACAAATACACACTATCAATTGTCCTCATTTCTTGTTTATGTCTAAACAGAATCCGTAGTAAGTCGATCCCGTGGGAGGTCGACACTTCCCGATTCCCGTCCCAGTTGCGGGCCAGTTGGCGCCCGCGATGATTGACATTCCCTTATCAATTAGATGCTGCGCCTGATTGACACGTTTTTGGCTTATACGCTCTGCTAATTGTTTTCGTTTGTTATGTAGTTAGGATTTGTGATATTAATATAGGTTTGTTTGAAACTAATGTTATATGCTTTTGTTCTTAAGGTTTTAATGTAGAGGGATATTTATTTATTAGGAACGTTTACTTTATTTTGTTAATAGAGGTACGTTTTACTTTGAATAGAGGGCACATGCGGGTTTCAGGATTGAAAAACGTTGCAAATCCTTATAGGTTAGGCGTTACAAAATACGGAAAAAGAAACAACTTGAAACTAACTCTTAATTGCTTCATACTAAATCCACAAGGAAAGCAACCAATTGAATACGTATGTGCTGTTCTGTAGTAATTTTCCCGTTTCGCCTAACCAGTCTAACCATATAACAAGAAAACTAGTGTTGGTACGAGTAATGACATATTATAGGTAAAAAGTGAATGAGGTGCCATCGGAAGGAGACTGGTCTATAGTACTTTAAAAACTAGGGTTGCCACCTCTCAATCTGCCGCAAGACTAGGGTTGCCAGATTAAAAAATGACATATTTGGACCTGGCAACCCTATAGTTGCGGCAGATTGAGAGGTGGCAACCCTAGTTTTTAAAGTACTATAGACCAGTCTCCTTCCGATGGCACCTCATTCACTTCCCTAACAAACACGTGGAAAAAGTTATACCAAAAATTATAATGGAAAAGGCACTTGCGGCAAGATTTTTTTAGGCAACTTGGTGGCGTTGAATAAACCCCTGTATAAACATACACTCGAATTACATTTCGTTCGCCTAAGGAATAGGTGCATAATTTTACGGTCGGATCTCCGTCTATAATTCCTTGATTCATTATAATTGCAATGTGATTACAGCGTGTCACTTCACCTGTCATTCTTATACTGCGTGCATGACTCCAGAAGGATGTCCACTCTTTGTACCTGTCAAATAATTTAACAACTATTAACGTGTATAACTTTTTTTCCTCATTGTCAAATTAAAATAAATTATTACCGATGTAAATGGAATCAACTTATAGTTTTCCTATAACAATATTAACTGTATACTTCAACATTTGAGTACTATACGACTTCAACGAAATAACTAAAATTTTGACAGGTTTTCGAATGTATGGGAAGTGGTCGTTCTTCTTTGAAAAACAGTGCCTAGCTCCCAAACTAGGATTCCCTGTCCTATGGGTAGCTAATGTATGGTAGCAAACCTGTCAAAACAACTGTTTTTTTGTTCTGAGACGTTTAATGATACTTTTCCTTACACCCTGTATACGTGGCGAACTTTTTATTTCAATAACAAAATGACCACAGGAAAAATCTATTTTTGTTTATAAAAGATAGCATAAAAGACGACCTGTAGGAGGACAATGGCCGGCAGGAATCCAACGTGTAACTCATCAAGACATCGTAATCGTTTGTTTTTAAACAATTACAGAGGAACTTCCCACGCGATGTTTACTCTACGATGCGAGACTGTTATTGTGTGACCCCTGTGCTATGAAATAAGGCTTTGATCTAACAAGGCTTTTGTGGGCTGGTGATGTTGAGAAAAGCAACTACTTTCAAGCATTTTTAAGGTTACAATTTGTAAGCAAAGTAATTTGTAATAAAGATAAGAGATTCTTTAGTTCTTAGTTCGTAACTTCGTAACGCTGTTAGCACCTTAATTAAAGTCAAATTTGGTTTAGTTGACTGACGTTTTGCATTCATCATTAGCTTTTACGCGTCTCACAGCATGGTCAGCATGTTCGCACAAATAAAATACCTTTTGGCAAAACCAATGGGCAAATAACAACAGAACTGTTCGGTAGATCAGAGCTCAGTTTACGCTAGTCAAGTTGTGTAGGTTAGTTACGCGGCCGGTGCATTAATGGAAGGAAAAACACCGGCGCGAGCGCATCGCGCATCTGATATGCGTCCTCGCCCCACTGCGGCGCGCGGCGCGGCGCGCCCAGCCAGTCGCTCACCGATGGAAAATCGACTAGTATTTCTATTATTAGATTTGAAGGTTCTACAAATCTACATACACACACATATACTTACACACAACTCTGCATTTTAAAGATGGACTTCTTCCCTTTTATTCCGAGAGATAAGTGTACTTTCTGCAACCATCAGCAGTAAGGCTGATTCAGTGTTTTTGGGGTGTAGAGCTTCTCTGTGATGGGGATGGACCAGGTCTGCCTGCATAACTCCAGTCGGTTTAGGAGTTACTGATGAGTAAAGGTCTGTAAAAAAATTACGATCAGCTGCAAGGCTGATCGTATGTTATTTTTGTAGCATGCACTGTAGCTATGTGAACAGTACAAAAACTGACATGGTTCATCAGTCGGTTTAGGAGATACAGCCGTTCAAAGGTCTGAACTTTAACTGGCTGTACCTTTAATCATCAGTAACTCCTAAACCGACTGGAGTTTTGCAGGCAGACCTGGTCCATCCCCATCACAGAGATGCTCTACATCCCATAAACATTGAATCAGCCTTGATGCTGATGGTTGCAAAAAGTACACTTATCTCTTATACTATTTCGGGTTGTCACAAATTTTGCTGCAAAGTGTAACGTCTATCGTAAGTGGTTCGGATGGATTGTGAAATGGGGGCGAAAGGGCTTGTTGAACGTCGCTGTGCTCTCTGTGTGCTGTGCTGGGTAGATGAACCCCACGTTTGTGTGTGTGCATTCCGGAACGCTCTTGTTTGTAGTTTCTACGGTTACTCTGCCAGGATCGAAAGCAAGTGGAACCTTATCATGTTTATCTAGATGTACATACATAAAACACGCAACTTTTTCTCAGATGAGTAGACAGAAACAATGGATTGCTACTTTGGGTGGTAATGAATGACATACTTCACTCGATTCCTCTAGTCTAGATTGTCTTGATTCATACACCTTGTGTCGGTTTCAGCTACTTCAGATTCAGACCCGATATTTCCTAATGACGTCCCAAATTTGATCTAGATTCGCCCTCCTAGGTCTACTACGACCATTCTGATCCACGCATCAACAGCTATAGGTATAGAAGTAGCAAAGATGAATCAGCGTCCAGTTAAACAGCAGTAAGTGTAGGTGCAATGTCACACCAACGCGCAACGGTCGGCCAGCTGACCGATAGTGTCTGCCGGAAGGGCATCGCCCTCGCCGGATGCGTTATCACGCTCCGCGGAATTCCTCTCCTCTCCCACTCCTGCACAAGCCCGGCCCTTGGTCCTCCGCCGAGTAGATATCCTGATGTTCGTACCAAGCTGTTGTTATGTAATAAGCCGTTTTAGTGTTCCGTACCAAAATTGGAAAAACGGAACACTTATGGAATCAGCTCGGTGTCTGTCCGTCCGTCCATCCGTCCGTCCGTCTGTCACAAGCATTTTTCTCAGAGACAGAGACATAGAAAGTTGAAACTCGGTACAGATATTTCAATTGGTGGTCCAATATCATAAATGAAGTAAAAAAAAGCTAAATTTTTATATTCGGGGGCAATTTGGGGAGTAAGAAAGGGTAAATAAAAAAAAATGTTTTTTTACCCTATGGTGGGGGTATCAATTGAAAGCTTATTTATGAAAATACGAGTCTAAAAATATACTTTAAAATTTTTCTGAAAAAAATCATGAACATCAGAAATAGCGTGTAGATGGCGGGAAAATTATCAGGGTGGCTCTAACGTGGATAGTTTTTTTTCTATACCCAAAAAACTAACACCCGTGAGAAATGATCTTCAGTTACTATGTGACCACATACTAAGTAAGTGTCAATTTATAGTTGTTTCATCAATGACCCATATTAAACAACTGGTAGTACGGAACACTAATTGCCCGAGTCCCGACTCGTACTTGGCCGGTTTTTTTCTGTAGGATATAATATACTCGGTGCCTCGGCTCTCTATATGCGCTTCATTGCAGATTAATTTAACTCAGGCTTTAGACAGACGGACCGCATTTCAACTGCAATTCAAGTGCAGTTTCAATGCAGTTGACATTCAGAATACAGTTGATTGCAGTTGAAATACGGTCCGTCTCTCTAGAGCCTAATTGTATGTTTACTGGCTTCGGACTCACTGCCTTTACTAGTTTAAGTGGATATGCGGTCTAGATCTTCTGTTTATAATAATTCACTGACTTTAATTGGTTAATATCCAAAATATTATAAAACTTCGTGTGTATGCAGCGCGCTCGGGCGCACTGCAAGGGCCATCCTCTTTAGGAGCTAGGGCTGAATTTGTTAATAAGTGTCCCTTTAGATAATAACTAGTGATAACAAAACACACCCACTTTCAGAAACAGCGTGGGAGAGAGTGTGGGCTACAGACTACAGGACGAACCGTGTTATCAATTAACATTTCACTAGAATTCCCAATTATCTCATAAATATTGTTTCATTTTTGCACACCCACTGCTTCATTATCGTTTCAATATTGCAAAGAAGTAAACCCATTAGTTACGGTCTGTATTATATAACATCCATTATTCGCGTGGTATTCACTATTAGATGGGAGTAAATCTAAATATAGCCTAATGAGAACGTCCACATTTTTCATGCTAGCCGTTCCCAAACTCTGTCTAGTTTCACAGACCGTGAGCTGGTCACTTTTTAATGGACAGAGGACATAATAAACACCAAAATTTTTTGTATATTTAGATTTTTCGATGTTTTCCTTCACCGAAAGCCACTAGTGCTTCAAACCTAAACATCATCATCATCATGATGATTCTAAACTATTATAAAACTGTAACAGAAGTGTGTCTGTACATTGAAGATATTTACAAAAAAAAAATTACGACATGGTTTTTACCTGTCCCTGATTCCAAATCACCAATTTTTTGATTTTTTGTCTGTCTGTTTGTTTGTTTGTATGTTTGTTTGTTTGTTCGAGTATCACGCAAAAACTACTGAACCGATTTTGATGAATCTTTTTTTGTTTGATAGCTTATCATCTGACTTAAAATCTGGTATATAATTTATGCGGACGAAGTCGCGGGTAAAAGCTCGTTTTAATATAAAATTGTGCAGAATATTTTCCACAGCATTTGTCTGTCACTTGTATACATCGCATCGTCCAAAATAGCCCCCGCAAAAACTCACACACGGAAATAATTTATACCGATAGGTAGTTTCCAAAATAGAACCCACCGCGACTAGACAGCCGAACGAATTAGCACTTTCAATTCTGTTTTAGTTCACTAGAATTTTCTGCAGTATACGACAAATTTTATTGAAGAGGAAAATAGATGGGAAGAGAGGCAGAGGAAGAGCTAGATAGAGTTATCAAGGCACTTGTAGAAAAGAGACAGGAATGGCGAATACTCCAACAACAAGTGATAAGAGCTCTCACTCAAGATTATTTTTAGATATATATATAATAGATAATTTTATAAGTAAATACAATAACTTACTAGTAGATACCATATTAATACAATACTATTATTTAAAATAAAGAATATAAATATATTGATAACTTCTATTCAAGTCCTCCTCTCTTTTAAAATTGCTGTGCCCTCCTAACAGGGTTCACAATGTTGTACTTTTATAAGATTACACCACCTATTGTATATACCATTGTGAAACGCAATAAAGCATTGAGTATTGAGTATAGATTATTTTGGTGGACACAAGATACCTAGGGTGCAATCGCGGTAAATATTCGGTGATGGAACCGTGATTGGATTACTTACGAACCATAACTTTCGACACAATTTGGTATTGCGCTAATCGCGGTACAGCTCATGACAGCCGTTAGAGCCGTTTTAACAGATAGCTCAGACGTTAAAAGCTGTCAGTTACAGAGTTTAGCGCGATGTGGATTTCAGCACAGTTGAATAGTAATTGGATTGCAGTGTGATTTGAACTGAAATTGGATAAGAATAGAACTTCGATGTTTTAACTTAGCACAATCGAGCTCCATGTTTACAGATCAATTTGAAGCCTTGTTTGAAAAGTATTTTGTTTTCTATAGAATAGACTGTTCAGGTATTGTTATCTCGGTTCGTTGACTAGCCATGGCACCTAGGAAGGACACCAATTATTACTATGTTCCGACAACGTGCTTTCGAGATGTTGAACAATCGAATTTTAAAACATTCGGCTTTAGATTTATCGATTTAATAAGCCATAGACCAAGATTGTTCGATATCTCAACAATTTAATTTGTCTTTTTGACATTTGAAGAAATAGAATAGGAACAATTTCAATTTCAAGATCGGTTTAGCTGTGAAATGGTAAAAAACATACAGACCGACAGCCACACTTTCGCATTTATAATATTAAGGTTCATTGACTGTGATCTGTACTGTATGTCGATGTACCTTTTGAATAAATAAAATTAGTGTGAAACACAAAAAAACATACATTAAATTGAAACAGGAAAACTAAAAAAAAACACATTGGTACAAATTAGGATTTTAGTCTTATCGCTTCATTCACACAACATTAGGGTAAATTATTAAAAAAAGAGAAAAACGGTTCGGTGATAAGTTGAAAATGGAAATAATTCGGATTATGATGTTTTTCATAAGATAATCGTGAGAGCGTTGACTGGCCGTGGCAGCTAAGAAGGTCGTCCGTCGCATCGACGAGGACGAGGTCCCACACCCAACGCGATGGGCTCTGGCATCGATTAGTGTCGTAATCGGGTATTACCTGCGCCTTGACAGTGGGGAAGGTCAGTTGTGGGCGCTTGTATGTTTATTTGATGTATGATGGACCTGGTACTACGAAGTTTTATAAGTACCTCGTTAGAGTGGAAGTAGTATGGTAATACTACTGGCGTGTTAGCTAATGCTATGTTCTCTAACGATTCTCTAGTCCTCATAATGTTGGATATTTCTTTAACTCAAGCTCGTGCTAAATTTTATTGCAACATTCTACTATTTTTTAAGCCTGCATCAAGGCTAGTTATTACCATATTGAACATTGATTGATTATTTGACAAGTCAAGCTCAATCGCTACCATCTCGATAGAAGAAACGTATAAAAGGAAATATATCGGCATTTTAAAAAACTAGTATTCTTGTGCTTACCAGCCATTTTGCTAATGTTTTATTTATTTGTTTCAGGTAAGGCAACTACGCTGCGCAATAGCAAACGCACTGGATAGGAGCGATAAACTGATAACTAATGGTATAGTTAAACACTCGAGCTATTCTTAGCTCACTAACAAGTGTATCAGCGGAAAAATTAAATGTGCTTGTCTATATTTAAACGCGACACTTCAAGAATCAAGACAGATAAGCTGGTTTGCTCAAGGTGAAATCATGTTGAAACTGCTTTGTGACAATCGTAGTTTGTTCTTTGGACAAAAATTCATCATCATCAGGTTACACAGATTTTTACCTGATACGAAATAGTTCATCATCATCAGCCTATATACGTTCCACTGCAGGGCATAGGCCTACCCTCAGGGAGGGTGTATGAGCGATAGTCACAAACGCATCAAAAATTTTTCTTCAGCGAACGCTGGTTTCCTCACCTTTAAATAAAATAAAAATAACTTTGTTTGGGGCGACTAAGCTCTCTATTACCATTGTACAGTATACAAATAATATGTATTTCTAGTACGTCAATACAATAGTAGTGATACCACATGTGTTTTAAAGTAAGTACCATTTATGGTACCACTGTTATTTTAATCCACTACACGGACGTATGGGGCGAAAGAAGTGTATTAGAACGCTTTGATTCTATGATGTTTTGTTGACCTAGTTGTCCATACGTACCTACTTGTTTTCTCCTTTACCTATTAACACATTTTGCTGATGTCCTCATATTTTTATAGTTTCATATCATCTTATCAGTACGCATTTAGCTGCACGTTATCAATAGATAAATCAGTGTGTGATTGTAGTCTATTTATAGATGTTTGGTCATATTATGAAGGCTCTATCTAAATAGGTTTATTGCGCACGCTCTCAATTTTCGCCTGTGAAAATGGCAATGGGAACATTTGTGTCAAAAAAAATTATCATCTGCTTTTCTCAAGCCAGGTTGACACGAAACGAGAAGCCAAATTAAATGAACTCGGATGAATAGTATAGAGCACCGTCCTACTCTACTCTGCTATCAAGTTTATTTAAAATGATCATCCGATCGTACTCGGACCAGCGCTGTGTCAACCGGGTTTCATCTAGTCGATACCAGCTATCTGTCTAAGGTCGTCCGTCCAGCATCGGAAGGCGTCCCACACCCACACTTTCCAGTTGGTAGTCCAGAGAATGCAGACTCCCTATCTAACTATAACGTCATGTGTATCTCTCCCAGTGAAGGGTAGGTAGAAACTAGGGCGCGGTTTTTATTACGATCTTTACATTCTCTCGCATGTTTACATCTTCCCATACATACCCGCCGAGTACTCCGCATCTCACTTTTCTGTAAAACAATCGATCTGGTCAGTATGAGTCCTTTATCCAACGATGTTTCCATCGGTTATATATGCTGGTGAATTTGAAGTCATTAGCATCCTTTTAAACTGAGACTACTAATACTGAACATCTTTTACTATGGGAGCAAACCTTTAATCGCAAAATAAAAAACTGCTGACTCATACATTTGAGTCGAGTAGGCGTTGCAGTTTAGTACGGAACAGCAGATTTCTTTTTGCTATTTCAGGTTTCAGGCTCCCATTGTAAAAGTTGTTCAATGTACTGACTAGCGTCTTTAAACGAATACAAATTCACCATGTATAATTAAGTTCTATAATAAACTATAGAAATGAAAAAAAAAAAACAATTTCCTTGTTGTTACATTTAAAAAAGTATTTCCCCGGTTTCTTAATGGTCTACACGTGTAAAGTTCTCGTAAACAACTTATTGTTTCAAAGTATTTTACATAATGCGTATGTAATATTCTATATGATTGTTACTTTAACAAGTTTCATTTCATTCAATAAGTTAGACTTTCTGTGTTGGCATGAGAATGATTAGCAGTATTACGTTATTTGAGTGACTTAAAAATAGAAAAAGTTGACTACTTAATTGCTTCCATCAATCACACACGGGCCGGCCCTGCAGTGGAATTATATAGCCTGTAAGCCTTTTAGCATGTACGTATTTCAGGATAGAATCCCTCCTATCGAGTCCATTCGGGACTTTGCCATCGTGTTAAAGAGATTTTTCAACCAGCGTTAGAAGCTGGCTAATAGCGCACCCTCATCATTAACATCAGCCCATCATCGTCCACTGCTGAACATAGGCCTCTCCCAGGCGCGCCACAAAACTCTGTCCTCGGCCTTCCTCATCCAGTCGCTCCCCACTTCACTACAGCTTGCTAATTTTCTAAGCTATGTCAACCGTTTTACTTCTCTGACGTATCACATCACTTCGTTCCTGATGTTATCTCTCAGAGGGACACCGAGCATGGCTCTCTCTATAGCTCGCTGAGCGACTTTGAATTGATGAACTAGTCCTATCGTCAGGGTCTACGTTTCCACACCATAGGCCTATGGCTGCTGGCGCATCCTGTGCAGGTCGTATCCGTGGTTCAGCACGTGACGGGGATTGGATGAAGAGTTACGTGACATTTGAGTGCTGGGCTTTGGACCAAACTTAATCTCCACTGAAACTCAACAATTGAGTACAACTGAGAGGTGGCAAACTCAATATAGATTTGCCGGTCGTGCTTTTCAAAAGTAGTGCTAAAATTTTCCATAATACTAGATGATTTTGTAAAGACTTTCGTTTTCAGGGGTTGTTCTGACCATCAATCTGAACAACTTCTACAATGTGAGCAAACCGGCTAATAAAAATCGGCTATCCCATACTAAACTGCAATGAATACTCGACTCAAATGTAAAAAACAGCAGATTTTTGATGCGTTTTCAGATTTGCTCTCATAGTAACAGTTATTCAGTATGCCATCATACCGAACATCTCGTGAAAATTTTGAAATATGTAATAGAATACAAATATTGCATGTTTCTGTGACTCACGATTACTTAGTTCCATTTATACCGTTGAGCGATATAATATTATAACATTTACCTCTTACATCTGACTCTTCGGAAGTCCCTCTTGTTAAAAGCTATATTTAGATTTCCTCATTATACATTTATCCTTTTGTATCACTTGACACGTAATTCCATCCTGAAAAGAGTGAAGCTACATACAATATATTCACGCTCATTAGTCCTAATGAGAAGATCACAGCCTTAGTCGTACACCAACATTTTCACGTCAAGTCAATTTTGACAAAATTGATATGGGCTGGCAAGTGGTCACTCGTAGTGAAAAATTGTTAGCCCATCGCAGCTACAATTAATTTGGAACACTTCGTACAGTCCACTGTGCGATTTGCGCGATATGATAACCGGCTGATTCGTCTTTCACTTCTAGAAGTGCTATTTTGTTATTCCACACTGATTCGTGTTGACATTAACAGTATGTAATTTATGCATTATTCGTAAAAGTACGATTTCAGACGCGTGAAATAAAAAATAAAAATAGAAAAGATATGTTTGTTACCTAACTAGTGACATTACTTGTTAAAATTGGCAACGCCATTCTAACTTTAGTAGTCGAAGTTCAAAGTTATTTGTGAAGTATTGTCGACACAATAATAAATCTATTTTCGTACTTCCTGTTCTGAACATTTGCTCGAACACTAAACAATATGACCGACCATGGCTTCGTTTGTTGAGTAACGCATGAAATTTATATGTTCTGATTGACGCATGTGGAATTAACATACAATAGATTTGAAAAAATTAGGCTAGTAAATTAAAAGGCAAAATGAATTAAATGAACCTTCCAAAAAAGTTTATATTTGTGACGGTAGTAAGAGTGCGTCCAGGTTGGTTGGTTTGGTATTAGTTGATAGAAAAAATTAAATTATACGAACGATTATTACATGACGGATCAAAACTGCCCACTAAACGGAGAACTATACCTACCTACCTACACGTTTGTTATCTCGACGGCGAATTATGATAAAATTGCAAAAATAACTCGTTTACATAATACCCTATCATTCTATAAATATACTATTCGTTCGTTGTTCAGCACGCGTAACAATCTGATTTGTGCAGACATTACTTACAAACAATATTAAACCCAAAGCTTCTAGTTTTAAAGTGTCATTTTATTTAAGTCAGTGTGGGGCGACCCAGGGCCCTGCTAAATATACGTTACAATTTACAAGATGAATAGATCTAGAAGGACGAATCGTGTATTGGACCAAGTGCTACTTAGTAGGTCAAAATTACCACTTACGAAATTGTCATGAAGGAAAATTTTTACAGAAGAACGTCATTGACACAGAAAGACAAACTGCTTTATTGAACGCAGAATTATAGTTACAAGTACGACATATTTGTAGATTTGTAATACAATTCTGACAGTAGACCTCAGCCTGTATAAAAAAAAACTTTTCTGAATCTTTTCACGATTCATCTAAGATTAATAAAAGGAGTGCTTCAAAAGCTTGAAAAGCTGAAAAAGGAAACATCTGCTTATTTTTCATTCTTTAATAAATAAAGGAAATCTTTATGTGACAAAGGCAATGCACAGTTGTTACAATTACAATGCTATGTAAAAAATGAAGTTGCAAATCATACATATTAATACATTTGTTGAATTCTGAATAAAAACCATTCGTCTGACACAATGGGGAACGATCGACGACGTCGCAATTATAGACCATGAATAAACAATAACAGCTATTAGTTACAGAAGCATTAGAAAATCAATTAAGTTATAGAGAACCGTAATCATTCAATTTGCGCGACAAGCTATGTTACAAGGATAGAAAAATATTTAATGAACTCAATTAGCACAAGTGGGCGTAGCAGAATGGAATTAGTGTAAAGTTGTGAGAATTTCCCTAACATATCAGTATCGCAATTACATTTTTGTGAATAAGTATATTTTTAATCTCAATTGTCACAAAAATTACGATAGCGATATTTAAGATGGCAGAATAATTGTGCTGCTTGCATCCTTCAATCCAAGAGCTATATCTTTTGATTCAAGATCGCCACTCTAGAAATTTTCCGCATCGGGTATCTATATTGGCGTGGTCTCATTAGGGCTGGCGTGTTCTTCAACAGCCTAGGCTGCAATATAATGAAAAGCACTAGATCATAGGCAGTCGATATTGTTTGTTTGGCACGCCCGCGCACTCCAGCGGGCCCTGTGCGCAGGCTATAAATATCTCTACGTCCGCTCCGCCGTGACGGCAGCCTTGGGCAAATATACTCGCGGATTAAATGCTTTGTTGTCATCTATTGTAGGTGCATATACATGTCATGTTCTGGTGCTATACCTATATACCTTGTGGTTGTGGCAGTAATGTTGGCGTTGAAGTGTAAATTCTAAAGTTTTCTGTGATTATCTTCTGACAAGATATTCTTCTGAGGAGATGAATCTCATTGGGGATCTAGTTTATGAAGTTCGTCAAATCCAGTCGTTTTAACGTGGTGTACAAATGTTCAAAGTAGACGCTTATAATAACGTTCTCTTTGCTAGCAGTCTTTTTCTGAGATTTTTCAATCTATTAAGTGAATGAATCTTTAAACAGGCAACATAGACATGAAATTATGGTCTAAGTATGAAATGTCTTAAATTAAAATGTAAATTATTGTAAAACATTTTTTCTTAAAACAGGACAGCTTGAAATCTGCATCAATGAAATTTAAGAATACTCACTTACTTACCCAAATTAATTCTTTTGGTTATAAATATAATAAACTTCTTTTAATTTTGTAAAAAAAAGCGATGTCTAGTTTGACTGTTAAAAGTGCCATACCATAACATCACTTAGCGTCTATGGCTAGTTTCAAAATAGCCTAAACTATGAACGGGTTCGTAATTTTACGGTATTTACACGTTTTAGTAATATTTGTGTGACACGTTTATAAATTCGTTCGGGTCTTTAGCGACGCCTATACTTAGAATAATTTATAGACGTAATGAAATGTTTTTTATACAGGGTGTCCCAGAAATGGTGAATCAAACTGCTATGGGAGGCAGCTTGACTAATGTCCTATCCATAAAAAATATTAAAAAAAATAAAACGCACATGACCATAAAAAAAAAAGAATATCCAAAAAAACGGGAAAATCATCAAATTTTTCTAAGTTTCCAGCTCTAATTATCGCGTTTTGGGATAATTTGTAATTTTTTTCTGCCAATATTAATTGTTAGAGGTTGCTTCGACTGATTGTTAACATTTTACAAAAAAAAATGTCTGCACTTCGAGCACAGACCACTTAGTTTAATTGTTTTTTCTGAACCGAAAAATTTTCTTGCTATTTTAACCAGCTGTAGTATAAAAAAAAAGTATGGGACTTGTGCGGCAAACTACTTCAAAAAGTTGCCTATTTAATGACGATTTTAAAATGATACGAATCACTGAATTTACTTTACAAAATTGGGAGATATTAATTTTCTTGTGTGCTAGGGTGAAATTTGTGCAATTTATTCTTTACTTTTTAATTCATTTTCCACTTCTAATCCGTTGCTTCTAAGGTTAGAATTGGCTAAAAAAGTTGTTTCAATACCCGGTAGTAATGGCACGGTTTTTTAGAATCCCGGTTTTTCAAAATCCCGGTGTTTTAAAATCCCGGTTGTTTAAAATCCCGGTTTTTTTAGGAATCCCGGTTTTTTTTAAATTCCCGGTTTTTTGGGAATCCCGGTGTTTTAAAATCCCGGTTTTTTGGGAATCCCGGTTTTTTGGGAATCCTGGTGTTTTAAAATCCCGGTTTTTTAAATTCCCAGTTTTTTGGGAATCCCGGGAATTTAAAAAACCGGGATTCTTAAAAAAACGGGATTTTAAACAACCGGGATTTAAAAAAAATCGGGTTTTTAAAACACCGGGATTTTGAAAAACCGGGATTCTAAAAAACCGTGCCATTACTACCGGGTATTGAAACAACTTTTTTAGCCAATTCTAACCTTAGAAGCAACGGATTAGAAGTGGAAAATGAATTAAAAAGTAAAGAATAAATTGCACAAATTTCACCCTAGCACACAAGAAAATTAATATCTCCCAATTTTGTAAAGTAAATTCAGTGATTCGTATCATTTTAAAATCGTCATTAAATAGGCAACTTTTTGAAGTAGTTTGCCGCACAAGTCCCATACATTTTTTTTATACTACAGCTGGTTAAAATAGCAAGAAAATTTTTCTGTTCAGAAAAAACAATTAAACCAAGTGGTCTGTGCTCTAAGTGCAGACATTTTTTTTTGTAAAATGTTAACAATCAGTCGAAGCAACCTCTAACAATTAATATTGGCAGAAAAAAATTACAAATTATCCCAAAACGCGATAATTAGAGCTGGAAACTTAGAAAAATTTGATGATTTTCCCGTTTTTTTGGATATTCTTTTTTTTTTATGGTCATGTGCGTTTTATTTTTTTTAATATTTTTTATGGATAGGACATTAGTCAAGCTGCCTCCCATAGCATTTTGATTCACCATTTCTGGGACACCCTGTAGATTGCGGTTTTGTTTTAAGAAGAAATTATGAAAGGTTTGGAAATAAATGCTAAAAACGTCACTCCTTTCAACCTTTGTGAAGCACAAAGAACGGTTTTGTTAAAGTTTAACATTTACAATTCATTCAAATTCATCCTCGAAATTCGAGTAAAATCAACGAAACTAAACAAATATTGTTTTAATAGTTTCTTCCAATTTCTGACTCGTTGTCCAAGTTCAATAAAATTGGACCCAGAATAACTCCTTGTGTTACTCCAAGAATAACTTATGAACGAGAAAGTATCGACCCCGTTATTTTTAGATCGTTCCAGCCAACTTGCCTTTGTGAGCCTAAAATAGTACAGAACCCTCCTCTTAACTGCTTATTATCGATCGTTAGATATTTTTGGTATCGCGAACAGGTTGTAAAGTCTATCTCATAACTTGTTATTTGCATCTGCTATAAGTTAGAATTTAGGTAGAGATATTTTTAGAAAAGGCGAGGCGGAATCCTTACAGAATCATTTAGTTAAAAACAGATATAGTTGTCGATAACAAAAAAAAAGAGAACGAAACCAGCTTAGATTTCTTTTTTGTAAATTGAACATCAATAGAATAGATTTATTATTTGTTTAGCGAATACACTGTCTACGTCCTTTTCGTAACTAATGTCATTAACATTATTAACTTTACGTTTAAAAAATTGTCTATTTTTATTATTATCACATACATTATAAATATCACAAATACGAGTAGGTACATGCAGCCATTTGCAGCGTGAATATAACACAAAAACGTATGACACAACAACTAGTAGACAATAAAAAGAAAAACACAAGACAAAGATAAAAAACCTGACAAAACAAACGTAGCAAGTCCAGAATTAGGTGGTTTCTAAAAATAGCAAAGCACGGAATGCGCCCATCTGTTTATAGTAAACACGCGGTGGGAGATGTGCACTATTTCAGTTCTGGAGACTGCAGGTTCTGGGGTGCAAGTTGCAACAAGTGGTGCACTTGTTGGGGTGACAGGTGTTGGGAGGGATGGAGTGATAGGAACGTCAGTTGAGAACCTGTCGCTCTGAAAAAAATGTTTTGTTAAATATAACCAAATTTTAGGGACTTCCAAACTGTTTTGTAGCACATAATCAAACATTTGGATATAAATTTATAGCAAAACTTGTTGTTATATTGTTTATAGCCCAATGTTTGTTTATGTGCTACAAAACAGTTAAGAAGTCCCTAAAATTTTGTTATATTTAACAAAACATTTTTTTCAGTGCGTTTGCTGAAGTCGTATATATGGATAAGGGAACGAAAAATATATGATTGCGGTGATTGTATATTCACGTAAACATTAATGACACCATAAATAAATTAAGATTTATATAAAATAATTAAGATTATTGTCAGATTATTAGAAAACTCGTAAACAAACCGTTTATAATATTATGATAGGAGGTATTGCTTATTGTAACATGTACAGTAAGATTAACACCCAGGCAGGTATACCTAATCTTAAAGTTAGCACAGTCATGCGAATTAGTGACATTGTTTGCATTACGCTGTTTTACGATCAATCGATTATACTATAGCCATGGTACAATAATATACTGCGCCTGGTATTCTCTTCCGACCACGTGACTGACACAAGCCTACGTCATCATACCCTTTTACCATGTTTAGCGGCCATTTTTTTGTGACGTAGACTTGTGTCACTCTGGGAATAGAAGACCTTGTTTTTTTAGACTATGACTATAGCGATATAGATTATACTACGTTACACTCTTGATAATCTTATAGAAAGAAATACAATATTGATACACCTAGGAGTACATCTATTCGACTAACATGTTACTATAACTGAAAACATTATAAATTATGATTTATTTACATGAATATGTATTAAACAAAGAGCATGTTCTCCGTGACTCAATCAAAGTGGAATCCTTACAAGCGACTATAGTCTTTGTATGGTAAACTAATTATAGCACTCTATTTATATCCGTGAGTCACTCCCGCGCACCAGTTGTAAGCTAAACTAGCCATGAATTATTGCATACATATGACTGGCCTATTTTTTGGTTCACAAAGGATGTCTTCTTTGTTTCCATAATGTCTTTCTTAAATTTTTTAATTTAGTATTTTCGAAAACAAATTATTTTAAATGTGACATTTATTCGTTTAATTTTTCGTTACGTTTTCGGTGTCATTAGCTTTTGTTTACATGCTGCGTTCATTAAACGCGAATTTTATCTTTCGGATCTTTATCGTCGTTTTAAGCACTTCCTAGCATTAGTATAGCAACTTTTGTTCTTCTTGTTATTGATATGAACCTAGCAGCTGGACCTTATGTCCATTACTCATTGTCTATAAAAAAAAAATCAATCCTATTGTCTGTTTCTTTTATCTTTCGTTTATACTTTCTTTTACATGCTTTTCTATATTTCATAATTTATCAGTGTATTGTCATTATGATTCCCTTTTCTTAGGTCCAGTTCAGTGATCCGATCTTTAACAACATCTATTAATATCCCTTTCTTTACCATTTCTACCCGTCAATTTTAATTTACAGCGACATTGATTTTTCCTTTTATGTTATCTTTTTCTAATTGTACCACGAATTTAAGTTCCGGATGTGTATGTACTTCGTGTTTATCTTGCGTTAAACCCTCTTGTGCTAAGTCCGGCTCTTGTACGTTAATATTTCTATATAGTCCGTATTACAATAAACAGTGGGCAAGTATTTCGGTACCGGACGCGCCGTTCATTCCTCAGTTCACAGAACTACGGCGATGGTACGTGAATAGCACGTAAATATACGAGCGTTGTGTTGCGGACGTGATCGTCACATTTATGCTTTGGAATTTCAATGAATGGATGCATGTTGTTATGTTTAAAATGCACACTTTTGTAACCTCAAAAATTATTAAGTAAGCTAATTTGGCATTATGTTGCATGTTGCATTATTTCTTGACGATGACAGTTGTTGTGATGTAGTAAGTACCACACGTCGTCGGACATACGACTTGACTCTGGCTACTGATTTGTCATGGTTTCGAATCATGCTCTTGTTTTTCTAACATCGAAACTAATTTGTCGGGTCTTATAATGGTTTCGAATAAACCCGTTTTTGTCTTGTTTAAAATATTTGTGTCTTAGAGTTTCTGGCCGCATCTTCTTTACAACGGAAACACAGATTAATAATATGACGGAACATCTTCCAACGCAGTGGTAGGTAAAAACTTACATCAGAGTTTATGATTTTAGTTTGAATAAAAAATTTTGAATTTTGTCCTCTTGTTTCCAGCATCATACGAATACAAAGAGTATAGGGAAAGCGGGTCTATAGTAATATTCAAAAAAATTAAAAAAAAATCAAAATTTTTTATTCAAAATAATATCATATAGATAGCTTTTTGACGTCATTTTTTGACTCTACCATATTTCTGTGGTCATCACTATCGCTTCAAACGCTTCAGAGCTAAAGTACCTTTAGCCAGCCCAATATATTATGGCATTTTAGGTTCAGGATAAATGAGCATATAGTGTCGAAACCTGAAGACATAAATGTGATCATCAATGCAAACACAACAGGAAATAGATTGTAAAGCCAAAAGTCGCAGATGTGGTGTATAATTTATGAATACGCGAACGTTACGAGCTCAATAAAGTTTAAAATAGAAGCATCGTGCGCGGGAGCAACACAGCGTCGTGTGTTTCCGCTTCAAACGCGTTATTTTGGCGCGACGCGTAAAAAGCGAATGCGACCGCCCCCGGAACACAAACGAGTATTTTAGCTTCGGACTTTAAATAAAATTTTATAAAAGACTGGTGTGTTACAGAAAATGTGTCACTATGTATGTTATTAAGTAGATGCATGATAGTTGATCCTTGACCTGGATGATAAGCTCCATGTCTAGGTTTCTGAATCGTAAAGGTGACACAAGTGAAACCTATAGGTAGATACAAAATATCAGATCGATGTGTTGTGACGAGATCTGATGAGATAGCTGGTCTGTTTTATCAGATTGAATCTGGTTCTCTTTTAGCCGATTTATAAGTATTATCATCATCATCCACACCCAGTGCTGGGTATGGGCCTCAATTTGTTTATGCCACCTTCTGTCCTGAGCATCTCGCATCCACGTAGGTCCCGCGACTCTCTTTATGACCATAGTAATTATACGTTACACGAATCGTATTATATGAGCTTTTACCCGCGACTTCGTCCGCGTAAATTATATACCAGATTTTAAGTCAAATGATAAGCTATCAAACAAAAAAAGTTTCATCAAAATCGGTTCAGTAGTTTTTGCGTGATACTCGAACAAACAAACACCCAAACAAACAAATAAACAAACAAATAAACAAACTATCAAACAAACAAACAGACAGACAGACAAAAAATCCAAAAATTGGTGATTTCGAATCGGGGACACCTAAAAACCACATCTCGTAACTTTTTTTTTGTTAATATCTTCAATGTACAGACACACTTCTGTTACAGTTTTATAATATGAGTTTATATTTATATTGGCAATCATAATTCTTATTTTGCCAATCATCGATTGATTCGTTCAGAGATCAGACTAAAGGAGGACGCATATTTATCCGCGGCGAACGAGCCGAAGGAGGCGAAAGAATCGAATTTTAGAATTATTTGTATGAAATTCTTTGACACCTCGCACACTACTTATCCGCGGGGAATCGGACGAATCGACAACGAAATTCGTTTCGTTCGCTTCCTTCGGCCCCTTCGCCACAGATAGAATATGCGTTCACCCGAAGCAGAGCGGAGTAGAGATGTGTAAAACCAACCAATAAAGTTAATTGATTTGACAAGTGGGTAAAATTTAGCAAATAGATTGGTTGATTTTACACATCTCCGCTCCGCTACACCCTTAGGGTCAGCGCACACCCAGCGTAGAACTGCTCGCGCATGCTCGAGCATGTTCTTTGCAGTCGCGCACACCTAGCGGCAAAATCTGCCGGCGGCAGCGGCGGAGCATGCTCGCGCGTGTTCGAACAGTCTCGCGGATGCTCCCGTGTTGCTACAGTTGACGTAGTGAATTTTGCGTTGTGTTTACAATATTTTATAGTAAATACGTGCGATAACAACAATTTTAAAGTATGGTAGTTGGGATTTGGTAATTATTGGGTTACTAGCAAAGGAAGAGGAGCAAGAAGAGCATATCAATAAGATGAAAAGAGGCAAGAAAGATGTACTTATATTTGGGAAATACTACGCCCTGTGCTGTGCTACGGTTTAAAGTTCTAGGGACAGTTATTTTATGGCTAGGTACTATAAAATGAAATATGAACAATTTGAAAACCTACTAAATCTGCTTTGACCTTTTAGATTTTCTTTGTATTTTCAAAAAGAGTTCGATTATTATACAGGGTGGTCCAAATAGTGACGTCAACAATTTTTTTTTAGATTCCTCACACCTGGGGGTATCCAAAAATACCCCATGTATGTTCCGCGATTTTTTGTAGTTTAGAAGTTATGAATTTTTAAAGGTATTTTTGAGAATTTTCTACCAGAGCGGCTTAAAACTGTCATAACTTTTTTCATAGCATGAATTTTTTAAATTTTATTTTTGTAACATGATTGTCTGAAAACACTCTTTTACACGTAAAATAATCAGCAACACAACATCCACACAAGCTACCGAAAAAAGGGCCCAAACTGAAAACTTTAGGTTTGAATTGCACGGAGCAAAATTTTCAAAGTTCTCTTAAAAATACAAAATGGAAGTTCCATAGGTTAAAACTAATTTTAAAAACTTCGGTGATAATTCAACTTACCATACAAGAAATAATAAGTGGTTCTGAATAGGCCATTTTACGCTGGAATCGGCATCCAAAGTTAATTAGGTAGAAAATCCGCTAAGAAAAAATGTTGTTCCAAAAAATAGTTTAAGCAATATTTTTTTATTCTTATGGCTAACATTAGTCGAATATTTTCAAAAACATTTAAATAAACTAAAATTCAACGACCAGTGAAACATTTTAAGATAACACAAAAATACCATGATTTAGTCACTAACAAAAATGCGTCACTGATCGTAGAATTTCAGTTTATTTAAATGTTTTTGACAATATTCGACTAATGTTAGCCATAAGAATAAAAAATATTACTAAAACTATTTTTGGAACAACATTTTTTCTTAGCGGATTTTCTACCTAATTAACTTTGGATGCCGATTCCAGCGTAAAATGGCCTATTAAGAACCACTTATTATTTCTTGCATGGTAAGTTGAATAATCACCGAAGTTTTTAAAATTAGTTTTAACCTATGGAACTTCCATTTTGTATTTTTAAGAGAACTTTGAAAATTTTGCTCCGTGCAACTCAAACCTAAAGTTTTCAGTTTGGACCCTTTTTTCGGTAGCTTGTGTGGATGTTGTGTTGCTGATTATTTTACGTGTAAAAGAGTGTTTTCAGACAATCATGTTACAAAAATAAAATTTAAAAAATTCATGCTATGAAAAAAGTTATGACAGTTTTAAGCCGCTCTGGTAGAAAATTCTCAAAAATACCTTTAAAAATTCATAACTTCTAAACTACAAAAAATCGCGGAACATACATGGGGTATTTTTGGATACCCCCGGGTGTGAGGAATCTAAAAAAAATTTGTTGACGTCACTATTTGGACCACCCTGTATAATATTATCTGTAGTAAATTGCCCTTTTCGGGCTAAAGTAGTTAAAAAATATGCTAGATTTAGTCCGAAACCGGCCGAGGCGGCAACACTTACGACGGATCGCAAGCATCGACACGGGCGTATGCTCGAACATGCTCGAGCATGCGCGAGCATGCTCGCGACTGCTCCCGTCGCCGCGAGGAGCATACGCGAGCATACTCGAACAGACGCTGAAGGGATTTAATCACTTGCAAGCTATTTTCGACTTTATTTCAATGGGAATAGAGTTCATTATCAATTGAATCAATGAAATCTGCTCGCGCATGCTCGAACAGTTTTACGCTGGGTGTGCGCTGACCCTTAGGTGTAATGTCGATTTACTTCGACTCAGTTTCATAAATTAATTAAAAGCACTGTCCTCCTTTTTACCCGACTGCGGCAGAAGGAGGGTTATGTTTTTCGAGCGTATGTATGTATGTATGTATGTTTGTATGTATATTTCTTTGGCACGGCCTACAGTCTAAACAGCATGATGGATTTCGACATATGAGGTGTCGTTAGATTCGTAAAAATCGTGAAAGTGACATATAGGCTATATTATTTTATTATGGCGTTTGCGAATTAAAAAAAAGAGGGGGAATAAAATTTTTTTTTTTGTGAAATATTACAATATGGATATCAAATGAAAGCCAGTAAACAGACGATTCCAAATAATACTTTTATCCTACCATTTCGACACAACACTAAAAAGTATGAAATAAACTAAATTATTAAGAAAAACAAAAAACCCGACTGCATAAAAAAACTATTAACTTAAAAGAGAAAAACAAGCTCTATAGTCACTAATCAGCTATAACAACATCAAGCAAATATAATTTGAATGTTATTAGGTAGGTATTGCAGGCGGGGACAAACCAATAGCTATGTTTCTTTATAATTCTTCTTTGTCCCCTTTTGCGATACCTGCCTAATAACATTCAAATTATATTTGCTTAATGTTGTTATAGCTGATTAGTGACTATAGAGCTTGTTTTTCTCTTTTCAGTTAATAGTTTTTTTTATTTTGTATAGGTACTTACTTACAAAAGTTGATCCTTACCTACCCTTTTCAACCTAGTAAAGAAAATGTATCCTAAATAAAGGTATTTTATTTAGTCGACCATTTTCAATCAACTTCAAAACAAGATGGAAACCCAAATGGTCCGTTCAGATCAATCTTTCCGGTGGCTCGGCTGCATTTAGCCGCGTGGAAATAGCGCTGCGCGTGCGCGTCGTGCCATAAACGTTTACACTTCGGAAATAGATCGGCCGGCTTCTGGTTTTGGAACGAAGAGTTAGCTTTTATGGCTTCTTATTTTTGGTTTCCAGTCCGGTGGCACTGAAAGAATGGGTTCTTTGTTATTGGGTTATCGCAGGATACGTTAATTGAGCATGCGCATGGGGGAGAAACAGTGGCTGTTTATTTCTATACGTGGACTGTCATCTAAACTATTATAAAACTGTAAAAGAAGTGTGTCTCTACATTGAAGATATTAACAAACAAAAGATTACGATATGGTTTTTTTTTAGGTGTCCCTGATTCCATATCACTTTTTGGACTTTTTGTCGGTCTGTTTGTTTGTTTGTGTGTTTGTTTGTTTGATCGAGCATCACGCAAAAACTACTGAACCGATTTTGATGAAACTTTTTGTTTGATAGCTGATGATGATCTGACTTAAAATCTGGAATATAATTTATGCGGACGAAGCGCGCGTAAATGTTTATGTCATTTCAGACTTAGAATTGACCATCCCATTTCTTCCCGTATATGGATGTCACGTATGAGGCGACTAAAACAAATGATGTGTGCAAAAAAGCTCGATATATCAATTCTGAATAGGTTGAAAGTGGACTATGCTCCACACTGTAGAGGCTTGGTTGTTATAGTTACGTTTCTGACCAGCCCGAATGCGTTCACGGTCGTGAGTATATGCATGTCTGCTATGTTTTTAAGACAATCTTATCTTATTGAATATATTATACAAGGCTATTTATTTGTTATACTTGCTATTCGTATTAAACCCTGTTTCTTGATTAATAAATAAATACGATTGTTTTATTATATTTTGTTGATGATTTGTAGGTTATATCATTATAAGAGATAATTTTGTTTAAAAACTATCAATACTTAATGGCATTTTCAACATACATTAGCGTAATTCTGGAACATTTATTTCTCACTACAATCCTACTTCTTGTGATAGATTTGTCATCGTGAATACGTGTTTAAATATATTCACGATTTATTAAGTTTTCACAGAGTAAAAATTCCTACATTCTTCATTGCTAATGAACTTCTTCTTCTTATTGAACTGATCTATGTATTATGCTCTTTGTATTGTTACTAATACCTATAAAGATAAATCGTGAGTTCTATCATGACTGGTAACTTTTTTCACATATTTTACGGCCTCCATACTTCGTTTCGCGCACATTATTTTTTGTCAATTACGCAAACGAGAAACGTTTCAGGGCCGAATTTAGATACACTCTTTAGGGCTTTAATTAAGATAAGGCAAGAGCATGAGAGTAGCAATAATAAAAGAAAAAAACATATTCTTAAATTTATCTCCATCATATGGATGATGAACCTTGAATTTATGGAAATTCAAGGTTTTAAGAGTCCTTTTACCGTTTAGTGGTGCCCTTGTCACAATATTTAAGATTTCCCAATCAAGAAAACCTAAATAAAAAATTGCTTCTCCAACTTACTATAAAAAACTTAAAGCAAGTTTTATACAATACTTTTAGGTTAGGTTCTTTATCGGTTTCCAGTTTTCTCCATACAAATCTGAAGAATGAAAAAAAAGGGCTCTTCTACATTTATGTAGATATTCTTAAAACTGGAATGATTAGAACCTATTGTATTCTATAAAAATGGCTATTAGGCTTTTGTAGTGCGATGGAGTAGCTCTTTTCCATTTTGGGTATTTATTATTGATAAATGTTTATAATATTGTGTGTTGGTTTGTGACTTTTATATTTTGTACTTGTTTACAACAACTTTAATACATGTGGGTCACAATCACAAATAAAGATTTTGATTGATTGATTTTTTATGATGACGTGGCGTACTGAACGGTAAAAGGACTCTTAAAGTAAGGACTCTTAAGGTAAAAGAACTCTTAAAGTCTCCTTTTGGGGTAAACAAATAATTTCACAACAATTTTCCAAAATTTGACAAAATAAAAACATTTATGGAGTTCCCAGGGCCCCCTGAATCCGCCCCAACTCCAAACCGTCGAAGCAAAAAGTTGTTGAATTTCTTCGGTCACGTGTTTGTCGAATTTATTTGAGATGACGTCACAGACACGGTTCTATACAAGAGGCTTTCGGACCGAAATAGAACATTGTTTGAGAGGCGTGGGTGTTGCTGATTGAGCAATAGGTGCTCTGTTATTATGTAAACAAGCGACGTATTGCTTCGACTTTAAAATGTGCTGCCTATTGTCTTCACATACAGTAGGTTTGGGCACTGTTTGTGAAACGTGGATATTATGTATGTTATATTTAGACATTTTGAATTACTCTGTCTACCCCAACTTAGATATTGGAAACGGTCACCGAAGTTAAGCAACGTCAAGTCTGGTCAGTCTTTGGATGGGTGACCGTTTCGGGGACCGCGGAAGTGGGGAGCAGAGGGGGCCAGATACAAATACAAATATATTTATTCAATAAAGATGCCCCCATCCCCCTCCCTAAAATCAAACGGGGCCAGTCCCTTCCAATTTTACTACCTGGTATGTTTCTATGTGCTATCCTTCACAGAACTTTGTTTAGAAGGGACCAAAGAAGTTTGCCCCCTCGTTATGGAGTATTTCTGCGGTCCCTGGACCGTTTAGTGCTATTTCATTCCGAGCGTCTACGTGCTACGGAATGTACGTTAAGCCAGGTCAGAGGCATGTTAAGGTGGCTTGAAAATTATCTTTCTGCAACTTGACCACTAACCAACTATGTTAAAATGTTGTCAATTAACAAAAAATCGCGTCTCGTTCGTTTCGTACCTCGCGTGAGCATTCTATTTTTAAACCTTTTAATAATTTGTTCTGTTTTGTGTGCTCTATCTGTTTGTGCGGGTGTGAGCGAGAGGTCCGAGGGGGGCGATGCGAGGGGGGGAGCGTCCTTCACTTGTCGCTGCGCAGAGCGATGGCTATTTATAAATCAAGGGGGAGGGGGTCAGCCCGCATTGTGTATAACGCCATTATAAATGATAGGTATTCTAATGTGGTGTCAGAATTTATTTTCCCTCTATAGCTGTAGCAATTTTGTGGCCATGGATCATTAGTAAAGGCAAATAAAGCCTGTTTTGCATATTATAAGAATGCAGTTGTAAGCAGTGCTACGCTCGTAGCACTTCGTAGCGGCGTAGCTCGTAGGCGGCTACGACATTTTCGTTGATTTCTTTGATACGATTAGATAACAGTTTTATACAGGGTGTAGCAACAACCTAGTAATATTGTTAGGGTTAGTTTAGAACCTTAGATCATCAAACAAAACAACTTTCACTATGGATCTAGTCTGGAGAAAAATTGCTGTTTCATACAAAACTGCAGTACCTACTCGACTCAAATGTATGGGACAGCCGATTAAAAAAAAAAATTCGACGTGGTTTCCATAGTGAGAATTGTTCGACATAAACTTTGCTTCAGCTATGTAATAAAGCATAAATTCACTTGTAAGCAAGGTTCACTTTTAGTTTTAGTATGAAATAAAGTGCACTCGAAATAGGTTATAAAACATTTATCTTGTTTTCTATTAGCAGTTCGGTCGGCGAATAGATTTAGCATATAAATATTTTAATTAAAAATTTACTAAACTGGTTCCTAAATTAAAAACTATGCCAAACTATTAATTAGCTTCGATATAATTGAATTTAGAACCAGGTCGGGTGATCTAAATTTATAAGTATTAGTTTCCTTTTAAATTTGGACGGCTATTGGAAGAGAGATTGAGGTATGGACAATACAGTGTGTAAAATTAAATACGTTACATAGGACAAATTTTCACTCTTAAACAGATTGAACACCTTTTACTATGGAGCAAACATCGAAATCGCGATCATCGAAAAAAATCTGCTGTTCTATAGAAAATGTCAGTAGCTACTTGACCAAAATGTATGAAACGGCAGATTTTTCTTTCGCAATTTCTAAGTTTGTCCCAGGTAAAAATTGCTCCGTTTGATGGTCTGAAACACTTCCTAGAGTATAACTTAATTAAATTTACACCCTGTATAGACAATTAGACATGCATGTACAGGGTGTTAGGGTAAACAGTTGCATTACTTTAAGGGGTGATTGTACCCATGATACTGAACAACTTTCCCTAAGAAATCAATAGGAAATTCTCAAAAAAAATGTGGGCCTTCCATACTAAATGCAATCAGCTGATCGAACGTTTAGAAGAGTCGAAAAAAAATTGCGAATTTCCTATACCTAGGTTTCTTGGGAAAGTTATTCAGTATCATGGGTACAATCACCCTTCAAGTAATGCAACTGTTTACCCTAACACCCTGTATAAGAACGGAGTGAGACACAGGCCTACCCATACACCCTGTATGGGCGTTAGTCCACCAAGCGAACCCGCATAGAAATAATTTACATTTACCATTTTTTATTCGACTACGAATAATTTTTTTGCATTGCACTTAAAAATTTAATTGAGTTTTAAATGTACTGAAGTGTTTGCACGTGACTGTCAAACTACTTAAGTAGGTATACTTACGAGTAGGTGTTCTAACCTTGGCCGTGGCTATATCGGGACAGAGAGACCGGTTTTCGCACACACTTATATATTTTATGAGTTTATGATGAGTAGATGGTTTTGTTTTCTTATCTACCAGTTTAATTGTTAATAGTTTAAGGCTGGTGACTCGTCAACGTCGTATAAACCGAGGCAAGATAATATACGATAATATAAGTCTCTGTAAGATATAGTCAACCGCTTTAACGACCAGGGCTGCAATCGCAGTAAATATTCGGTGATTGAACTGTTATTGGACTACGTACGAACCATAACTTTCGACACATTTGGTATTGCGCTAATCGTGGTACTGCTCTTGACAGCCGTTAGAGCCGTTATGATAAATTGCTCAGACATTTTTGGCTGTCAGCTACATAGAGTTTAGCGCGATGCGGAATTCAGTACAGTTGAATAGTAATTGGATTGCAATGTGATTAGAAAGAACTGAAATTGGATAAGAATAGAACATCGATGTTTTAACTTAGCGCAATCGGGCTCCTGAGTGATAATCTAATCAGGGATTTTTATATAGAAGAAACGCTCCTAAAATGACAGAACCAAAATTGCACTCGTCCAAATAATATCGGACTGCACTATGGTCCTACTATCTTACAAACTCGCTATAAGGCCGGCCGCACATAATAAGCATTTTTTTATCGAAAAATCCCGTGCACCAATCAGAATTGTACACGTTCGGAAAATGTTTTACGGTGTCCGGGATTTAGAACAAAAGATATGAACGAATTGCCTTCCGGCGTACATTACAATTTGTCTATTAAGATTTATCGTAATGTGCGCCCGATCTAATTATGTAAGCAGGACTTGTTTTATGAGTGATCGAAGCTTTTCCTATTGTAATATACTAGTCATTTGCTTCGAGTTGGCCGCTCCCTCCCTTCCCGCTTCACCGTACCGCACCCCTAAGAGACCCTATTAAACACAATTTTATAACCTTTAGCAACGCAACCACGTACGGCACGTCCATCCCGATCACTAATATCGCTTTTAATTTTAAATTTTTATTTGCTTGTTATATTATTTTTTGTCGACGGGACCAGTTAATATGCTTGTGACGAAATTTTGTAACGGTCATCGACGGCCAACTCCAAACAAACGGGTAGTATAACATTGTCGCAAATAACATTAAACCTAATAATCGCAAAGTACATTCGGTCCCGGGGCAAAGCGTTCTAAATATAGACATCCAAAAATAGCTCGGAGCCGTCCCCCCTCTCCTCCACGTGCCCTTCCCCCCCACCCCCACAGGGAGGTGCCTCACCCCCGGCTTCGACCTACATTGTGAGGGTGGCATATTCGAGAGCCCTTCATTGCAGTGGTTCGGACTGTAGTGCACAGGTTTTGCAGAAAAAGTTGCTTCGTTTAAAATTTGATTGTTTTGTTGGTAGTTTCCAGCTTTGCTTGTTTCCAGACTTCCCGTTCCGTTCAATCAAGGATTTTGATGTACCTATAGAAAGAGTGGCATTCGAAGTTTACAAGCACATTGCTTGAAACATTCAT
Organism: Agonopterix subpropinquella; assembly: GCA_922987775.1. NCBI lineage: Eukaryota > Metazoa > Arthropoda > Insecta > Lepidoptera > Depressariidae > Agonopterix > Agonopterix subpropinquella. The sequence goes on along the minus strand of OV277706.1, from coordinate 867,900 downwards.
ATGTATTTGTTTATAGCAATATTGTTGTGGCTACTTCTAGATACACTCTGCCTATTTTAAATGCCATCCACTGTACTGTAGCAAACCATGTGCAAATAAATATATATGTATAAATAAATGTACGGTGTTTGTTGGTGTTCATGAAGATCTGAATAGTAAATATACAAGAATTTCTAGAATTACATCTCAGGGTTTCAACTTAAAATCTGAATTGAGGTAACAAAACAAGGCTTTGATGGACCTAGATAACGATGTATAATATTGGATGAATTAAAACCACAGACATTTCTTAAAATGTCTGATTATGTTACCCATTTTTCCCCCGGGGAACTATGTTGATATGTAAATCCGTTTAAATAATACCTACTAGTCGTAGTACTAGTCCTACTAATATTATAAATGTAGAGTCAAAACTTGCCGGCGTGCCGACATGACATCGTTTTAGCCATAGAATTTAAAGTAACCCCTTTTAAATATTCACCGGGTAATTATTAACAACAAAGTAAAGTGCAGTATTTAAATTTGGAAGCATCAATCGGCACACATGGCCAATATTTAGTCGCACTCGCCCCCACCCCCAGATCTGGGTCACGGGGTAAGGTCGCCCAGTCCGCACCCAGAACTAGGCTGCCTAGCTAACCTACAACTATAACATTAAATGCAGACAGTAAATATTGTCACTAGTCGTAGTAGGTGTTGTTTTAGACCAAAGCGGAACGGAGCGGAGATGTTTTAGATCAGCCTATAAAATTGCTTAAATTTTCTTATGACGCGATCGAGCAAGCGAGCTCTTGATAGATTTTACACAGCTCCGCTTTGGTGGATACCGGGCCTTACAATTTCAGTTTATGCCATAGTAAAAGTTGTTCAGTTTGATGGGTAGACTCTTAGTTTCAAAGGATGCTAATGATATCAATTTCACCCTGTAGAGGTCGACTATATTTGCCAGCCTACAAAAGTTTTTAAACTCTGTTGTTTAGTAATATCATAGCAGTTAGTAATTGTTATCGTTCTTACCACCCTGAACTCTTCTTATTTTGAACTTTGGTTAAAGCCGTAAAGCTCGACCCAAATGGTGGAACTTCCGAATTTTTTTACGCAATTTCAATGTTGGCTCCTAAGTGAAAATTGTTCAGTTTGTTGGTTTAAAACACCCCCTTTAACATATGTAACGTAATTTTATGTCCTGTTTTGAACCTATTCAAATATCCGTTAGAACTTGGGACACTTGGGAGTATCCGGACCTTAGAAAGATTGAGTACAATCCTGACCTACACCCTACGCTACGGTTAGACCTCTATTTCGCACGTTGCGTTGAGCTCTTCACGCAATTTCTACCTTGTTATCGTTCCAATGTGATTCGATATCATTTGCCGCTTATCTTCCAATATGTCATATCCTGTATTTATGTCTTTCTTTTCCTCTATTAATAAATACATAACGCTCACAGGCACATAACCTTAACCTAGTCTATTTCGGTGGGTTCGGTAAGGGCAGGACTTAAAAATAATGTCTGTTAGGTTTTACATATCCAGCTTGCGTAATGGTATGAGTACCTGCAGATATCGAATAAAACTTGCTTACTTTATTTACAATGTTTAGAAATTAACAAAATTTCTGGTCAGGCCGAAATGTACAATATTCATTAGGAAATAAGGTCCCTTTCAGAGTAACTATAAATTTGGCCACGATTACCAACTTGTACATGCTTCAATTTAGTTGAGTTTGGGCACTGCTTACCCCTCTAATATGATTTGATTTCTCTTCACGCGTACGACGGCGACGAAACTTACCGGCTTAGGTAACTTATTTGCTCTAGCAAATGACGTTCCTGAGTGACAGACAAGGATGGAGTGACAGAGAAGATGAGGTTCAACCCTTAGACAATGACCTCTTCCCGTGCTTTTAAGAGAGCGGCCGCGGAAAATAAGTATTATGGAAAAAAGCCAAGTCGCTTGCAAGTAGAGAAATGGTGAAATTTGAATGATGTCTCCTTAGATTTGGGCCCGTGATTCTAAAACCAGCCTTAGCATTTAAGAATGTAGGCTCTAGTTAAAACAATTTCCCTTTAACTTCCAGCTGAGATGGCGCACGAGGGCTCGGGCACGGCGGAGGGGTCCCCGCAGCACACGCCCTCCCCCCCGCACGCCCCCCGGCTCCCCGTCGCAGACTCCAGCTTTCATCACCAGATCATGCAGGTGAGGTCCCTCCCACATTACGTTGTGCACCTTATTCGTTACTGTTTAAGATTAGTTTTGTATCGTTTGCGATTTTTAGATATCTGGATAAATTGCGACTTCTTACTTTATGAAAAAGCTTTCTCTAACGATGATGATTTTTATTTTTTATTTATGTAGTTGGCATTGTTTCGTATGACACTGTTCTGTTTATTAATGACTGGAGTTTCTCTTTATTTTGCGAATCAAGAGTCCATTTAATAATGGCATAAAGATCTCATCGGGACAACTGATCTTATTTATTTAACAAATGCTCTTAAATCATTTCCTCTATCGATTTACACACTCCTGAACGAATTAGACACATGTTCGTTAGACAAGGTTCAGATGACTCAAATACATTATGTCAACAACATAAAATAAATAAAAAGACCATAATAAATGAAGAGCGGAATTCCCGTGACCTTTTACCAAAATGTTACAGCGCGAGCGTGGTCCATCCATCTCGTTATAAAACTCGTCCGAAGCGGTAACTTTATTTATAAAAAACCCGCCCGCGCTTATAAATAAACCGATATATGAAGAACATAAATATAGAACGTATGCGAGTAGGTCCGTCTGCATACTATATTTACATTAACATGCGCCGGAGTTATATTCCGTTTTTATATTTAGAACGAATGTTGATGCGGCCTCTCGCTTATCTGCGAGTGTGAATATAATAACATTCAGCTATTAGCGTCGCATCTTATAATATCGAGTGTCCGGGTGTGGGGGGAAGACACGTGCACTTCCTAATTAACTTTAGAACATTCGCTACATTAATCTACAGAGAAATCTTATTAGAGATACAGTCGGTGAGACGGTCAGTCTGGAGTGCCTATCCTCAATGTTTACAAGCTTACTTTGCTAATGGTTCTGACCTATTCAAACAGTAGCGACTCGTTAATATCGGGTACACAGCGAGCACATTAGTGCGCGGAAGTAACTGTAGCTCGGGCGGTTACAGCATTGCCAGTATTGCCACCAGTCTGCGCTACTGTGTACATGTCCATCGCAGTCGTTAGTTTACTGTTTGGTGAGTGCACAGCACAGTGCCCCCGGTGGCACAGTGGCTTGGGCAGGGACAGTTCCCCCCCCCCCTCGCTTCCACCCACACCCGCGGGCAAAACATCCGTCCGCGCGGCTATTCGCGGAACGCGCGCATTCCAATTCCCGCCATTTTCCTCCCGAAAATAATGCGCCAGAAATATGCGCGCACGCCGCTTCAGCCGCTCTTTTCATATTTTTCACGGCTCCGATGCTTTTACGCCGTTATCAAGGTTTTCTCGCATTTTACGATCGGCAAGACATCGGCGTGCTTTTATAGCGTTGATAGATTATTCCGATTGTGTGTTGTCTAGTAGGTAATCATTTCTCTTTGAAATCTAAAACATTCGTGAGTCAGTAATGTTTTTCAAAACAGCACGATTTTGCCCTATTTATAAACTACACTACACTAGTGATGTTTGCGTATTGCACTTGACCCGAGCGGCGTGCCCGCTTGATGCCCAGGTCCTCCCCCGCCCCCGCTTCCGCCTCCGTCTCCGCTCGGCAGACCCTGATACCCAGAGGGCAGGGTGTACATCAGTGTCCTACATAAATTTCCTCTCGTTGTCAGAATCAGAGTCCGAGAAAGAACCATATCGCCGAGAGAGCAAAACAAACGTTAGAGAATAGTTTCCTGCTTCAAGTGAGTCTCATTACATATTTGTGTTACCTGTTGCATTTATAACAATACGTGTGTCATATTCTACCTTATTTCTAATGGTGTAAAGCTGCTAATATCAGTGAGAACGACCTCTGATTTTCGTTGATTAAGTATTTTATGAACTCATGTCATAGTTTTAGCGACCTCTTTTTAAAAACCATTTGGAATTAAAGACATCGATTAAATGACTTTCCCATGCATTTAAAATTACTCGACGCTTTTAAAATAATCGTTTTAATAAGTAAAATGTATTCACAATTTTTTTAATTTATAGCATTTACCTACCGACGTTTTAAGAGGTCACTAAAATTCAGATTCGCGTGCCACTGCACTGCATTCAAGTTTATTTTTAATTTTGTAAGGTTGCACCAAACACATCTATAAAACAAGTTTTAATATAAACATTTAAAGGTGAATATGACATACATTGTGTGCTAATTTTTGTTTTAATTTTGTTTCTGTGTGGTCATGGGTGTTTAAGGATGATATCATTGTGCGCACTAATAGGTCGATAACAGGAAAGTTGATCTAGGTAGTTGGTAAATTGTATAATTATCGTACTTTGCAACGCATTAAGTACCTAAACATTGTGTGTCTTGTAATTATAATACCCCACTAAAATTATTATAGCCTCAAGAGTCCGTAGCATGAAACGATTGTTTCAATAAATCGTTCAAACTCAACAAATAGAATCTTAATTTTCAACTGTCTTATGAACATAATAAGATGAAAATAAAATATATAAATTGATTATTCACACTCTTCTCTTCTTTTTATAGAAGAAGAAGATTCAAACCATTGGACCATCATGTTCCAGTCCATTACTGGTCATCTGGATTATGTTGGCTAGACCCACGTGTAGTGTGGGCCCACACACGACTAATCGCGAACGCTACTCTTTATACTTAGTTCACACTAACGTCTAATGTCAATAATTATCACGTTAATTCATTTTTTCCTGTGTTTTATGCCAATTATTGGTATTTAGATTTAGGCGTTACCCAGACATACGAGGTGAAATTGAAATAATTGGTATCCTTTTAAACCAAGACTCTACCCATCAAACTTTTACTATGGCAGACAATCTGTTACCGCAAAAATAAATCTGCTGTTCCATACTGAACAGCAATGTCTACTCAACTCAAATGTATGAAACAGCAGTTTTTTTTGCGAAGACAGCTTTACTCCAATTAAAGTTGTTCAGTTTCATAGATAGAGTCTTAGTATAAAAGGATGCTAATGGTTTCAATTTCAACCTATTGAGTCTAATTCCCAATTCGTCAAACAGTTTACAAAGAGCCAATAACATCGACTGTGCTTCAAAATCACATGCTTTTTATTAACACTCACAACTATCTAATGTTGAGCAAACATGCGGTGGTGAAGATTAAAGTATTTGGTTACAGTAATAATCACTCTTAACTATCATGCTACGAACACTCAAGGCATTGGCTGTAATACTTGGTTGATAGTAAAATAGCATTTAAATACAGCATACGTGCAGTCACCATTGTTATTGAAATTAAAGTAAACTATGATATGTTATTTTTAAGTTTAGTTATGCAGACAGCATAGCTAAACGTAAAAATAACACACTAAAGTTGTTTTTATTCTGAAAGTGCTATTGTATTATCAACTACGTTATTTGATTTGATGATCATGTACCTATAACAGCTGATTTGCATTATTGTTCTTCGAGAAAACACTTAAATTCTTTGTTTAATAGGTTTCTATTTCAAATGAATATCAGTCAAATAGACAGTTATTCGGGAAGTAATACAATTTCGTAATTTTCTTTCATTGTGCTAAAAACTCATTGATTGTACTCATAGTCTCCTACGTATGAAAGTATCAAGCAGATCTTAATTCTAAAACATTGATATTGTAAATGAGTTTCCAGTTTCAATATTTTCGAATAAATTAATATGAATAATATACAACGTGTTAATGAATTAGCGCAAAACCTCATACACCCCAACTGATTTATAACAAAATAATTAGATTGCAACAATAATTTAATTATTTTGATAGTTAAAATTTAAAGTTATTCACATTTTAAGTTTTCAGGCAAAAATGATTTGTTATCATTTCAGCACTGAAAGAAAGCGCTAAAGTACTCATGGATACATTTTTATAATCTTGTTTTGGTAGTAAGTAGGGGGTGAGTGTACCCATGAAGTGGGTTTTGTGGACATTGGGTTCAGAAAATTTTAAATTTTGTAAATAAATTATTTAATATTTTGAAAAAAATTACCTATGTTGAAACCATGATAATTCGCTCTCGATTCTAAACAAACTACTTTCTAGTTTTGCGTTAATTCATTAACACGTTGTATAGGGTCAGCTATCAAACTAAGCAACTTTCTCTATGTCACTAACATCGAATTCGCGAGGAAAAACAAATCAGTCGTCCCATACAAAACTGCAATCATACTCTACAGAAATGTATGGAACAACAGATTTTATTTCGCGAATTCGTTATTACTGCCCTGAAGAAAGTTGTTTAGTTTGACAGTCTGATCATCCCCTTAAAACCGTCAGCATATTAAGAAGGACCTTGTATATCGCTAAAGACCTCAACTATCGCAACCAAGCAAACAAACAAAAGAGTTTTCTCGAAGGATCAACTCCCAACTAATCCGTCCCCCGCCGGTACAGTGCCTCCACTCACCAGAAGACCTCTGCTTCCAGCTGAAGAAGCAGCAGCAGCTGCAGCAGGAGATACTGCTGCAGCACTTCCAGCAGCAGCGCCAGCAGCTCGCCGAGCAGCACGAGCAGCAGCTCCGCCATCATTTGAAGGTTCGTTTCTGACTGTTTGCATCTACTGTCGAAGGAAAACGATACATGAATCAGGCCACGAAAGTTTTCACCCGGAAAAAAGGTTAAACTCACCTAGAGTGCTATTTTGGATTTTTAACACATCCTAATTCGTTTTCGAATAAATGCATCTAGACTCCATACGTTTTCTACATTTCCGTATACTAATTAGAATGTGTGAAATTCAAAAATAGCACTTAAAATGGATGAGATTAACAACTCGTTCGTATGGATACATCCACGATGATCATGATCATGACCACAGAACATTACCTATATAAGAGGGGTTAGAAGTGCAAAGTAGGCGTGGAACGCGTGCCACACGGTTATGCAATGATTTGCATAACACCGTAAGGCACGCGGCGTGGTGAGAGCGAGAGGACATAAGAAGTTGTAGCAGCGTGAGTGGGAAAACAAGTGGTGACGTTTTCGACCCCAAAAGCGCTACTTTGCACTTCTTACCTCTCTTATACTGTTCTGTGGTCATGGCCATAATCCCTTTCGGGGTCAAAAATGTTTGGACACCCCTACATTAACCAAGCCACACTGATCACGTGTATCGTGAGACAAAGATTGTGCTTTGCAGTGGAACGTTTATAGGCTGATGATGAGATAAAGAATTTTGGCGGCCGGCCCTGTAATTTGAGACCCAGACTTAGAGGTCCCGTACATGAATGAAACTTAGTAATATGTGTAGAGTGAAACAAAACTAACAAAAAAGTAAATTGGTTGTAATCTGTAAAATTTGGGGGAAAGTAATTCTCCTTATGATACCTTTTTTAGCAAGTGTGTGAAAGTCATAATCTTTCTTATTAGATAGTCCATTCAATCTTCTACTGATTCATTATGTTTATTTTAATGAAAATTCACGATAACCGTATAATATTATGATAATGGAAGAAAACGAAATCACGAACAATCAGTTCAACCAAGCCAAATACATTCCGTAACGACCAAAAAATACCTCAGTGATAATATTAGATGAAAATAGCTGTTGTGGTAGCGTTTGGCTACTGCTTTTTGGATGATTTTTTTACTAGTAATTTCTACTTTTGAATCCGGACTTCTGGAGATGCGGAAGTTTTTTTAAAAAATGCCTTAATTTTTTCTGTTTATAATAATTATGGCCGCCGTCCTGAAGACCTTTTAGTTTTCGTAAAAATGGCTGGGTCTGCCCATCTTCTTTTGAGCATTCGAAAAACAAATTATCAGAAATACTTAATATAAGATGTCGAAAAACTTTTATAAAAATTAAAAAGAGCATTATTCTCGGCAAAAAAACAGTTGAATGACCAGTGACTACAATATACGATTCACTACCTATTTCAAAGGTAACTTTAGACATTACACGTTCACAATGAGAATACTACCTATACTATAACAGCCTCGTTCGGTGTAGTTAAGCCGTTCTTAATTGGCTTTATTTAATCAGGTGTCACGAATATCTCTTATATTCCGACACAATACCAGTGTATCTACTCGTAGCGCTACCGCTGCGCTGCGCTGTTGGAAATGAAATGAACTGAATTAGACTTAAATAATTTATCGTTAATTGTATTATTGTCGCTGGTTTGGGAATGATTTAATTGAGGTGCCCGTAACTTCTTCCATTGTTAGATAAATTGCGAGGAAAATGTAGAGACACGTGTTTAGTTTTTTTCATACACTTGACAAAAACTTCTACGGGGTGTAACAAAACACCCTAGTAATACTTAAGGGGGTGCTGCAGACCATCAAACTAAACAACTTTCAGTTTGGAGCCAACATCGAAATAGAGAAAAAAAAATCCGCTCTTTCATACAAAAATGCAGTACCGTCTCGACTTAAATGTATGGGACGGCAAATTTATTTTTTCTCGACGTTGGCTCCACAGTGAAAGTTATTCAGATTGATGGTCTGAAGCACCCCCTTAAGTATTACTAGGGTGTTTTGTTACACCCTGTATAAGTCTTTGACACTTGACTGGATGTTACCCGCCTGCTGAATTTCATCTCGATCGGTTCAGGAATTTAGCCGTCACAGAACAGTCAGACACACTTTTGCATTCAATATGTATAATTAAATAAAGAAATGTTTGGGAATCGCTTCCGTAGAGAGTAGTCGAGGTCAAATAGCCCTCTTTTATATTTCAATAAATAATTGCATGCAATCAGTAGCCAGTAAAAGAAAAATGTTGGAACTCCAAGAGTTTCTTAATTAAATAAATTTACCTGATACGGGATGTACAAGAACAAACGACCAGATACGACTCCTTGTAGCTAATTAAATGTACATGTTTTTTATTGTAAAGCGATTCATTAAATTACCTTATCATTATCAATACGGCACAGACGTTCTAAACTACTAAATGAATGTCATTTTTATACAAGTAAGGGTAGACGACTAGCGACTGGCTACACAATTTGCAAATATCAATTGAACAAACAAACGTAACAATAGTATTTACTCGTAGTCTATGTGTGCGTGTCTGCTGTTTGTTTTTTTTTTGTGCGATATAACAAGTTACGCTGCGCTGGTGTTATTCCTTTACCAAATAATTGTATTCATTCAGTAGAGCGATAAACCTTATACGGAAATCAGGAGCGCTTCGTCTGAAGTCTGTTATGTGAGAAAGGATATCTGTAGCCACAGAACATTGTGAGAGGGGTTAGAAATGCAAAGTAGCGCTTTTGCTTTGGAGACGACTGTCGCCACTTGTCTTCCCGCTCACGCTGCTACAATTACTCATGCCCTCTCGCTTGCACCACACCGCGCGCCTTATGGTGTTATGTAAATCATTGCATAACCTATGGCGACACGTTCCACGTCTACTTTCCACTTCTAACCCATCTTATCATGTTCTGTGTCTATAGCCAAAATGTTATCCCTGAAAAAAAAACTAATTCCAGGCACGAAGACGCAGGCAAAAGCTAGATCGAAACAATTCCATCGCGACCAAAACTTCAGTTATAATTTTGGCATGTTCCATCGTTTCGCGTGTGGTTGTCACAACGGGCGCGGCAGGGTAAGCCGTACTAGTGAGGATATAAATAGCGCTGAATGGCTGACCGGTGAGCAGATATATGCAATTACATCATTCATTAATGCGGCTCCACGCCGCACGGTGTTGAGGTCGCGGCGGTTGGCCTGGAAGGAATGTTTTGACGATTGTTGTCGCTCGTTAAGATTGTTATGGGAAATATTATGGACACGGAGTTGGGCTTTTCAATCTTATATTCTAGTGTCGCCTCGATCGATGGCATGTCCATTGAGTTTGACTTGTTATCGTGTTGAAGCGTGGAAAGAGAAGGTTCTAGAAGGAAGTCTTGTCATATTCACTCAATAAGAGATGCACATATCAAATTCACTCTAGTTAAAAAAGGAGATCGCTACATTATTACCAGACAGCCCGGTAGCACAGTCGGTAGTGAACCTGCCTGCTGTGCCGAGGGTCGCGGGTTCGAATCCCGTAAGGGACAAATATTTATATGATGATGAATATGAATATTTGTACCCGAGTCATGGATGTTTGTATTTATATATGTAATCTATATCGTTGTCTAGTCATCATAATACAAGTCCAGGCTAGATTCTGGTACTTTAAATGTGACTAGATAATTTGTGTGACATTGTCCAAGATATTTATTTATTTATTTATTATTTATTGCTGTCCTTATCGGCGTAACCACTTTTTTGTACTACGGCCACCTGACTTAAAACTGTCACTTCATATAAATTGTATAGGATTTCATGAGTATCGCTAACTCATACCCGGTTACACCGACATTCCGTCTACCAGCGTAAGCGAAAAATTCTTCGTCTATGAAGACAATTACCAACTGACTTTTGTAAGTGTAACGCTTCTCTCACTCTTCTTTGGTTAAATTCTTGTCGTACAGCCTACCGCATTGCTTTAGGTTTTGTGCAAAAGATATACGGCCGGCCGCCTGCCTGACCAACCGTCGTTAGAAATGCAATTGTTGTTGTTTTTCCGACAATACCGGTAACCAAGGACGTAAGATGGTACGTCAAGATCTCTGTGACCGTGGCCACTTGTTTCGGTATAATACAAATTATAAATGGCTTCGCTTAAAGCATTTTTAAAGTTATTGTTATTCGTGCCGCTGTCATTGACTCGTAACAACATAATAAGTTGTTGTTGCGAAATGCAAGTGGTTGTACAGTTGGTAGCGGGTGTTGTGATAGTGCGGCGAATGTGGATAGTGGCCAATGTTGTGTCATTCCGATTATGTATCTCACGACATCTTGACATTCGAGTCAATTGCTGCTCGTGACGCATGCGTGGAGCTTGCGTTAGTCATTGCAGAAGATAAACATTTTGTTTTCACGAAGGAATTTATACCTATAGTCCACTGTTAAAAGTGGCCAGGGGCTTACCTATCACGATCGACTGTGTTTGGATAGTATTCGGGTTAGAATACCTCTGACTACCCTTCGGCTAGTCAAGTTAGTTTGATGTTTATGTATAGGTCACTTTCTTTTGAGTTATAAAGCTTGAAGCTCAGCCTTGTTTGCTTCATTGTTACTCTGACTGCAAGTTAACCACTTACTTCCCTAAATCAACAAGTAATGGGTCTGCTTGGTAAAATCTACCTACGACGGACGGAGCAATAGATAGTTAGTATTCTAAGGCAAGGTACTATCACCTTATATGTATAACTACATATATACTTTTATTGCACCATATTACACCAGACACAGATACAGCATAAAACAGGTACAAAAAAGAGAACGGTACAAATAAGGCGGTCTTATCGCTAAAAAGCTATTTCTTCCACACAACACAACCTTAGGGCACAGCTAAAAAAACTGTAATTTTTACAATAATTATTGGTACGAAAAACACTTATTTCTATTTTCAAATTATTTTCGCGGTCTCTATCCTCATCATCAGCCTATAGCCACGCAAACAACCCACAGTATTGTATAGCTACAAACTAACATGTCCACTAGTCAATTATGTGCCGTTGCATCCCAGCTGTGGGAGCAACAGAAGGCGATGGAGGAGGCGGCGCTGCGGGAGGCGCGGGAGGCGCGCGAGGCGAGGGAGGCCCGCGAGCGCCACGAGCGCGACCGCGTCGAGCTCATGCGCAAGAAGGACAAGCACGAGCCCAGCGCGAACGCTTCCACGCAGGTCAAACAAAAGCTACAGGTGAGACGTCTTGAAATCGTTTCTTTTTTGTGTGTGAATAATATGACGATGAAAATAAGGTACTTAATTCTTTAACGCTAACAGCTATACTCACAACTGTTGGCCATTATTCCCGAAAAGGAACACAAACTTTATTTACCTTTTTAAAAATAGTGTGGCAAAGTTAATTTCTGGTCATATTTGTGGTTTCAGGATGAAATTAGGTTTATGGATAAAATATAATAAAGTTTATTGCCAGTATTAATCAGTTAGCCGGGATAGCTACTTCGTAAGAAAATTACAATATTCCTTAGTTTATTCATACTGTACCCATGGTAATCTAATTCGAAGGATTACATGATGAGACATTTCCAAAAAGTGAACAGTCTTTGTTAAGTGGTCAAGTGATTACAATCATAATCCATTTGATATCTTGTCCTTTTCTAAATCTAACATATAATTTAACTGGTCTTTGTATATTTTTCAGGAGTTTCTAAAGAAAAAGCAAGCCGCGGCCAGCGCTAACGGCACAGTACCTGGATCACCCTACAGAAATTGGTTAGTCACAATATATGTATGAACGCCATTCGAATTGCATTATTGCACTCCTTAGTTCCATAGCAGACTAAATGAATTTTATGTGATGCGAGCCTGCTGCACACTAGCTTATAGGTACTAGTATAAGGCTGCCTGTCCATTGACGCGGAGATAGGCGACGGAGCGGAGAAACGAGTTCTCGAGAATGGGGCTAAATCCTAAGGTCATCCAGGACTGCATAGGACGTAGTTCGTAGTTTACATCCATTTAAAAAACATAAAGAAATTACTGACTGCGATTCTACAAGGCGTCGATGGATTTTAGCTACCCCTTTTTAAATAATCTCTAGATGTAAAAGCGTGTGATAAATTGCAGGGGTATAGTGAAGTCGTCGTCTGGTGAGTCTATAACGTCGACGGGCGGCGCGGGCGCGCATCCCTACAGGCTGGCGGCGCCCCTCCCCCTCGCACTGAACGCCGCACCCCCCCAGCCCTCCCCGGCTGACTACCCGCTCAGGAAGACAGGTACTTACGGCAACTGTACTTTAGTCATGTAGGAACACATCGGCCGAAATAACGCGGTTACTGGAAAAAAATCTTAGACAATTTAGATATAGAACCGCCTCGCTTTAGCATTTCCTCTCTGCCAATGTACAAGATCAACCAATCATGTGCATTCACATACAATTTTATACCTTATCAATAAACGAGACAGCCTATAATTGTGGAAAAATATCTTCGAATTTATCACGTTTGGGGTTCATTCGAAACTGTTTTTCATAATTTTTAACATTCAAAATTAGAATCTAAAGTAATGGAATGAAGTCAAAAGCAGCGGATTTCATGTTACCTCGCCTCCCGCAAAAAGTGTCAGAAAAGTTTGTTAGTAGAACGCGTAACGTCCATATACAGGGTGAAATTGATATCATTGGCATCCTTTTAAACTAAGAGTCTACCCATCAGCCTGAACAACTTTTACTGTGGGAGCTAACTGATCGGAGCAACTAAAAAATCAGCTGTCCCATACTAAATGTCTGTGCCTACTCGATTCAAATGTATGCAACAGCTGATTTTTTTTTGCTCCGATCGGTTTGGTCCCATAGTAAAAGTTGTTCAGTTTGATGGGTAGACTTTTAGTTAAAAAGGATGCCAATGATATCAATTTCACCCTGTATAAAATAGTCTAAGAAAAAATTGCTTCGACTAGTGTGAAGCCGGTATAGAAAATACGCGTAATTTCGGCAGGTGTGTTCCTACTTAATGTGAGAGTTGTTGTGCATCTTATTGTTTTGTGGTTTTAGTTGTTTATTTATGGACTAATTTGATGTTTTACCTTTTGATTTTATGTTGATTTTGTTTTATGAGAGTGACAAGTTAACAGAGAATGTTTGAAATAAAAATGGTTACTTGTTATAGGTTTATTATTGGTATATTACTATTCAAGATTGTTTTAACTGTGTCTAGCTATGGATTGTATTTATTTCCATTCTGGACTTAACAGTGTTCCACATTTTCTTACATAATAAGACTAAGATAAAACAACGTTAAAAAAAGAATTGTTTTGAGTAATGCAACTGTATAATTTAAATGAAAATAGCAAAGTTTTGTCCAAACTCAAAAATAGAATTTTGTTATGAAAACACAAATGAAATTAAAAAAATGCTTTATTGCCAATTACTCAAAGGACATAAAAAGAATATAAAAAATACCTAGGTACGTACACAATAGTAGATTAGTTGGCACGTTTAGTGTAGTGAGTACGTAGTAAAGTAACCTAACAAGCCCTGAGCATGGTGTGCACTAACCCGCAGCCTCGGAGCCCAACATGCTGAAGGTGCGGCTGAAGGCGCGCGTCATCGAGCGCCGCGCCTCCCCCCTCGCGCGGCGACCCCTCAAGACGAGGGTCAAACACCGCAGTGAGTATACTATACGCTCTAGTCATAGCACAGTGCCACATTTATAGATATCTCGCCGAGGCCGCACCAGAAAACGAGCTTCATACAAGCGGGTCGTCCGTCGCGCCGGAGTTAATTTCGCACCGCTGCTATATGAATATGGCCTATATTCGGGTCTATTTTGATCTTTATAGCAATGGACTAAGGTTTTTTATTACATTTACTGCTTGTAAGAAGATTGTCTTTTGATTGATATCTATTCCTGTGACAGTGTCTGGGCTACAGTCTCGTCTAATGTCATTGACTTACCAACTACAGGACGTCGAGTCCGCGCTCGTCCGCGCTCAAAATTGTCCGAACCAAAAGAGTAACAAAAGGTATAAAGGGTAACAATTGTGTAACAGTCTTTGTTTGATAAACTGACTACGCGCACGTCTATGATACGGTGCTGCGGTGCTGTAAGAATTGGTTAACAGTATGCAAGCCAAATGAAGTAATAATTATATTGTTTCAATGTTTTTAGTTGGTTTATATTACTAACACCTACATTTACGTTTATGTAGGTTACTCTGGGGACACTCTTATCGGGAATATTATATTAAGCCCGGCGTCCAATGATTTTACACCAGACTGCATCTTTAATGTCAATTTGACTGCATTTTGATTTTGTTGTTGTTTGTTTTGCATCGATTTTATTAACCAGGGTTCGAAATTATCAAGATAATAACGAGCCGTGATAATTATCGGATAATTATCCGATAATTATCGGATAATTATCCGATAATTATCACCATTATTAAAATATCATTTGTTAAATTGTTTCATAAGAAATATCGATGGTTTATTATATTTATTATTTATTTATTTTATTATTTATTTATAACCCAGTATTTTTTGTCTTAGTGCAACTAAAGTATGACCACACTGGATCTTTCTCGCACGGCATTGTTGAAATTCAACACAATAAACAATATTTAACTATATAAAACAATAACATTCGAGTTCACTAGGCTTTACGTAACACCAACTGACATTTTTTGTGAATTGGGGGAATTCCCGTGTCGCGGCTAGACGTGCGTTCGGATACACGCAACAAGTGCGGAAATACACGTTTGGATACTTAGAATATAGTTCTATTTCACGGGCGCAATTTTTTGTTATTATCAATTGATAACTACAACCTGTTATTATCATGATAATTATCGTGATAGTTATCGTGATAATTATCATTGATAATTATCCTTTCGAACCCTGTTATTAACAAATTATTTCGATTGAATATGATTTTGATTACACATTTTATTATTATCAAAAGTTTCAATAGAGTAGAATCTAAAATTGCTGGGACTTATTTCAAACATATCGTTTGGCTTTGTATCCATAACATAAATGACAGCAATCGAAATCTCTTGATCGTAATTTAGATGCATAGTTACTTATTTTTACCAATAAACTAGTTCCTAAATGATTTTAAGGCCGCTCTTATCTCGTGATGTCTGCAGATTGTGACGGCAGCGGGTCGCCGCGCACGTCGCCCCCGGGCGGCGCCACGGCGCCCATCCGCGAGGAGGAGGAGACGTGCGCGCGCGCGCCGGACCTGCTGTTCAGCTCGCCCTCCATGCCCAACATCTCGCTGGGCCGCCCGCACGCGCACGTGCCGCACGCGCCCCACCTCACCCACGCACACGCACACTCACACTCCCACTCCCACGCGCACACGCACGTGCCCCACGCGCATCAGGCGCACGCGCACGTGCCTCCATCACCGGTATGTTGGCTCCTGTTGTTCTATAAAGCATTTTTCATAATTTTTTTACGAACTCGCCGCACACGGTCGGCGTCAGTGGTCGCCACAGACTACAAAACGGCGACACAAACGCCGACACTCGCCACTGACGCGCCGCTTCGGCTTCTCAATCTCACTTCAGTTAACCGCTATAAGAGAGCGGGTTATAAGTTATGGCGGCCACCGAACACCGCCTGCAAACGCGCTTCCGCCAATTAGCAGCTGCTTCTACTAGCTTCTAGTTGTAGTGGTGGCGTGGCGCTTGTGTGCTGCCAGGCTAAAGAATGATCAGTCTTTTTTCTTATAATATCAATATTTAATGCCATTAGATAATTTAAAAAAATCGTTAATAATAGTTTGCGTTAACTTGTAGGTAGATAGATTCCTATCTAATTAAATTATAAGAATTAAATTTTAAGTATTCACCTTGATTACGGATACTATCATTCTTTAATAATACCAGAATAATTAAATATTTGAAGCAGAACATATCAATAAACATAAGTATATTTCGAATGTCAATTTTGTCTCATTGCTATGATACTTCGAGGAGATCGTAAAACGACATGAGCTTGAACTAAAAGTACTCTACTAACATTTTTTGGAAGAACAACATTTTGAACCTTGACGAAGCCATCAGAGAATAACTAACACATTTTTCTCTCACTTGAAGAAAACTGAAATTAATTCGAATGTTATATTTTTTGATCATTTCTTTTATTATTATAATTTTAAGTCTTAACCTATCTCGTTTTTTATCCAAACATCTTTACCTCAGCCGTACCTCCGACTACCAGTAACAAGTCCACAACTTTTTATGCACATTTGTATTGCAACCACTACACCCCAAATAATGGGAAATGGGCCAGAGAATGATGATGTATTGCAACCACTATAATGTAAACTCAACTTGGCAGGTGAACGTGTCGCTGCCGCCGGTGTCGGAGGCGGAGGTGTACCCGGTGGGCGCGGCGGGCGGGGCGGGGGGTGCGGGGGGCGCGGGGGGCGCGGGCGCGGGCTCGGGGCGGCTGTGCAAGCGGCCGCTCGGGCGCACGCACTCCGCCCCGCTGCCCCTCGGCGACCCCGCGCTGCACGTCGCCAACAAGCACCACTACCTCAGGGACCAGATACGCAAGACTGTGAGTATAATACTTAAATACAAAAAGTTCGAAAGCCGGTGAAATGTTCATCAATCAGCTATTCGACTTAAGAGCGAGATAGAGAAAGATTTTGCATCAGATTTTGTACTTTTTAACTACCGCGCACGATTGATTTTTAATTACTACATGAGTCTGACCCCGCGTTTTGACCGAGACTTTTATTCCGAGTGATAAGTGTACTTTTTGCAACCATCAGCAGCAAGGCTGATTCAGTGTTTATGGGGTGTAGAGCTTCTCTGTGATGGGGATGGACCAGGTCTGCCTGCATAACTCCAGTCGGTTTAGGAGTTACTGATTATTAAAGGTCTGTAAAAAATTAATGATCAGCTGCAAGGCTGATCGTATGTTATTGTTGTAGTATGCACTGTAGCTATATGAACAGTACAAAAACTGACATAGTTCATCGGTCGGTTTAGGAGATACAGTCGTTCAAAGGTCGGAACCTTAACTGGCTGTATCTCCTAAACCGACTGACAGAACTTGACAGTTTTTGTACTATTCACATAGCTACAGTGCATACTACAACAATAACATACGATCAACCGTGCAGCTGATCGTAAATTTTTTACAGACCTTTAATCATCAGTAACTCCTAAACCGACTGGAGCTATGCAGGCAGACCTGGTCCATCCCCATCACAGAGATGCTCTACACACTATAAACACTGAATGAGCCTTACTGCTGATGGTTGCAAAAAGTACACTTATCTCTTATACTATTTGGTCTGATCTACGCAAACGAAGATTGACGAGCGCGCAAGCGGACAAATTGTCGTGGTCGTACAACCGTATAAACCCCTGTCACCCCCTCAGGTGTTGACGCGCGCGCACGACGCAGCGGCGGCGCAGCTGCGCGAGGAGGAGGGGGAGGTGATCGACCTGACGTCGCGCCGCGCCGCGCCGCCCTCCCCGCCGCCCCCCACGCACGCTCCCGAGGGCGCCGCGCCCCTCGCGCGCGCCCTCTCCTCGCCCCTGGTCGGCGCGCGCTGCCCCGCCACCGGCCTCGCCTACGACGCGCTCATGCTCAAGCACGGGTACGTACACACTACTGGGAGTGCGAGTGGCTTCCATTCAATCACTATGTATCTACCTACTACCACCGACCTCTGCGTGTACTACTTACTAGAAATAACACTGCAAGTCACAAAGATTTTTAATTTTTTTGTAGCGATATTTATAATCATTATCAAACCAGTCATCGTCCTACTGCTGAACATATCTCTTCCAGGGCGCGTCAGACAACAAAAGTCACATAGCTGATAACCTACATGTAACTAGTAAACAAAATTAGTTCCAATAATTTTCCGCAATATGGCGGTGTTTTAAATTTTGAAAGTCACACTATAACCCTTTGTAGTGATGTTGAGTAGTAAGAATGAGAATATAATTATGTAATGTGTATAATTGTTATGTGTGTGTGTACAGTTGTGCGTGTGGAGCGCACGCGCCGACGCACCCGGAGCACGGGGGGCGGCTGCAGTCCGTGTGGGCGCGCCTGTGTGAGACCGGCCTCGCCGCGCGCACAGAGCGCACTAGACCCAGAAAGGCCACACTCGAAGAGCTACAGGTATATTATACCCACCTGTGGTCTCATTACTGTTTTCCTCTTCTTTTCATTTCTGAGGATTGCTAAGATGGTGTTACAGCGTAGTTCCGAGTCTATATCAAGCTTTTTAAACATTATTCTTTAAAACAGAAAAGGGAGAAAGGATGATAAAAAGATGCAAACATAATATTTGTGATATTCTCTAGGAAAACGGACCTTGTTGTCGGTTTCCAAGATATGAATATTTATATACATTTGAAAATATCGAGATTTTCATAGATTCATAGATTCTTTATTGTACACAAAAACATAGTTATGAAAAAAATTACAATAAGTAGATTTTGAGAAATTAATGTAGACAACGACGCCTAGAAGAGGTACTGGTCCATGAAGGAGCTGATGAAGGGTAACCTACGTTTATCACTCAAACGCAGACTCGTCGACA
Source organism: Agonopterix subpropinquella (assembly GCA_922987775.1). Classification (NCBI taxonomy): domain Eukaryota; kingdom Metazoa; phylum Arthropoda; class Insecta; order Lepidoptera; family Depressariidae; genus Agonopterix; species Agonopterix subpropinquella. The sequence goes on along the minus strand of OV277706.1, from coordinate 848,658 downwards.
TGTGTTTCCTGCCTATCCTAATCCTCAATGCTCAAACATAGTCTTTAATAGAATCGCAAAAGTCCAAATTCAAGATTTGCCAGAGGGCGATGGAGCGTAGCATATTGGAGATCAAACGGAGAGATCGCGTCAGGAACACCACAATACGCCACAAAACACAAATAGTCGATGTCGATGAGAAAGCCGCCAAGTTGAAATGGAATTGGGCCGGTCATGTCTGTCGATTGCAACCGAAAAGATGGGCAAAAATTGGATACTGGAGAATGGACATCGCCGTCAGGGTCAACTCCGCAAGAGATGGAGAGACAGATCGTCTCTCCATCTCTTGCGGAGTTGGACGCTTTCGATGAAGAGTGTGGTGGCTGAGGACAGAGATGCACGGAGGATAAAGGGGAGGCTGTTACCCAGCAGTGGGATAAAATGGGTTAAGGAAAAAAATGTAGATTTTGTATTTATTAATAAGGATGTGTATCTAATCAAATGTATTGTACCCCCGCAGTCGGTGCACAGCGCGGCGCACGTGGCGGTGTTCGGAGGGCGGTCGCGGGAGGCGCGCGCGGAGGGCGGCGCGGGGGTGGGGGTGGGGGTGGGGGCGGGCGCGGGGGTGGGTGCGGGCGCGGGGGTGGGGGCGGGCGCGCGGCAGCTCGTGCGGCTCGGCTGCGGCGGGCTGGGCGTGGACTCTGACACGGCGTGGTCCGACCTGCACACCGCCGCCGCCGCGCGCATGGCCGCCGGCGCCGTGCTCGACCTCGCGCTGCGCACCGCGCGCGGTGAACTGCGCAACGGGTGAGTACTGAGTATACACACAACCAGGACCAGCTTGGCCATAAAGAGTTGAACAAATTTTGGGCGCCAATTTCCGAGTAAGATCGTTAAAGGCGTACACATTAGGCAGGACTGTCCAAGATTTTGTTCTAGAATATTTAGTTCCTGTCACCGTTTTCTTCGTTTTATGGCCAAGCTGTACTGTTCACTATTGTTCAAGTTTCGGAACTGCAGAGCATACAATAAAGTGAAAAAAAAACGAACGTCAAAATTTATTTTGCCTGGAACTAGCAGCAGTCCAATAGCAGACTTTATTATTGTAACGCACATTTTTTTATAATATAATCATAGATTAACAGAAATGATATTCTTCTATGGACATCTAATAATAGGGATGATGACTGATCCTGGAAATTCATATCTTACAACGAATTAAAAAAAAGGCTAAATTCAATAACAAAATGTTAAAACGAAATTACAATTAAACAGAAAACAAACAAGTTATAAGCGGTTGAAATGCATTTTTTATCGTCTTCTATCTCTTTCATGCTAAACAGATGTTTGTATGACACTTCGTTATTATTTGTACTAAAATACGAGGGTGTGACGTCACTCCCTTTATATCTGCCTCTCGCTCTAACCGTAAATTTTAAACACTTATATTTCGATTATTTTTGAAGATATTAAAAAATCTGTTTCACTTTAGTGTTTAAGATATCAAACAGTTTTTAAAAAATAAATAAAATAAAAATTGTCATCATTCCTATAGTGTACTTTGTGTAACAGTTTCGCGGTGGTCCGGCCGCCGGGGCACCACGCGGAGCCCAACCAGGCGATGGGCTTCTGTTTCTTCAACTCGGTCGCCGTGGCCGCGCGAATACTTCACACCAGGCTCAGGCTGCAGAGGATACTCATTGTCGACTGGGTGAGCTAACCAATATAATTAGAATTTGTAGTCTTGCTTCTATTTATTAGATCTAAACTATTATAAAACTGTAACAGAAGTGTGTCTGTACATTGAAGATATTTACAAAAAAAAGATTACGATATGATTTTTAGATGTCCCTGATTCCAAATCACAAATTTTTGGATTTTTTGTCTGTCTGTTTGTTTGTTTGTTTGTTTGTTCGTTTGTTTGTTTGTTCGAGTATCACGCAAAAACTACTAAACCGATTTTGATGAAACTTTTTTTGTTTGATAGCTTATCATCTGACTTAAAATCTGGTATATAATTTATGCGGACGAAGTCGCAGGTAAACTCTAGTTTTTATATAATGTCAGTAGGTACACTAAACACATTTTATTATTGGTATTCAGGATGCAATTTTAAATGCGTAACATATTTTAAGGGGTTCTTTAGACGATTAAACTGGACAATTTTTATTAGTTAAAGCGAAAAAATATGTGTTTCGTAGAAAACGTCAATAACCCTAAAAATTTAACCCAACATCTTGTGGTTCCCACCAGACAATTCTTGGGTACCCACCCAAGAATTGTCTGGTGGGAACCACTTTTTCATTGTTCCTTAAAATATGTCAAGTCACCATTTGATTGTTCCATAAAATATGTTAAGGGCTGTCGAACTTTTTTCCGCTATTATAATTTATGTCCCACATCTGAAGTAACCCATAAAGTATGTAACGCATCACTGTAAGTATAATGTACCACTGAGTTTTTTTAACGTATGTACCTACGTAATATCGAATGCTTCCAAACGGTGAGGAAACCTACATACGCTGAAAAAGAAATTCTGATGCTTATGTGAACTCTACCAAACCACAATGAGCACGCATGGTGAACTGACACACAAGCCCTCCGTGAGGATAGGCCTGTGTCCCGCAGTGGGACGAATATAGGCTAATGATGATGATTTACAATGGTAATGTTTGTGGCAGGACGTGCACCACGGCAACGGGACGCAGCAGATATTCTACGAGGACCCGCACGTGCTCTACATCAGCATCCACCGGCACGACGACGGCAACTTCTTCCCGGGCACGGGCGCGGCCACCGAGTGCGGCGCCGGCAAGGGCCTCGGCTTCAACGTGAACGTGCCCTGGTGCTCGGGCACCAGCCCGCCGCTCGGCGACGCCGAGTACCTCGCCGCCTTCAGGTCCATCGTCATGCCTATCGCTAAGGTGAGCGCCTTTATCTTATAAAAGATCCTTCTTTTCCAAACTGACGCCCGATGGGTAGTAAATTGTGACAGTAAAGAATGAAACAGTAAGGGTTGAACCTCTTATGGCAGCATCGCATCGCTTTTTTCTGTCGCTTCATTCTTTTCTGTCACTCAGGAACGTTATTTGCTAGAGCAAATAAGATAGACGGAACGCAACGCCGCAGCACCGCCGCGCGCGATCGCGTTCCGTCTATAAAGATAAGATAAATATTCTTTATTTGCACACCAAGAAAATACAAACACAATTTAAAACAAGAATGAGAAGGGTACAAAGGGCGGTCTTATCACTAAAAGCGATTTGAAAGCGAGCCGTCTATCTTATTTAGTCTAGCAAATGACGTTCCTGAGTGATAGAAAAGGATGGAGCGACAGAAAAAGGCGATGCGGTGCTTCTAGATGAGGTTCAACCCTAAAGGTGAATAGCTAGGTAAATAGCTTATTCTGTTTGGAAGTGAACCTTCCAAACAGAATAAGCTATATTGAACGACCCTCACAAAATGGCAAGCTGCACAAAATTCGTTGTGGGAAGCTTATGTCTAACAGTAGACGGCATTTGGCTGAAATTATGTTTTGTTTTTTCCGTATCAGCTGATCACTCTTTTGAAGGACTTAACCATCAATAAGCTGAGCGAATCACCGCAAAAAACCATTGATAACACTGCTATATATCGCATCTCTTATTTCTCAGGAGTACGAACCGGAGATAGTGCTGGTGTCGTGCGGGTTCGACGCCGCGGCGGGTCACCCGGCGCCGCTCGGCGGCTACAACGTGTCCGCCGCGTGCTTCGCGCACATGACCAGGGATCTCATGCAGCTCGCCGGCGGCAAGGTATGTGCTGATTGTCATTATACTCATGCTCATTACCGGAGATAGTGCTGCGTGTCGTGCGGGTTCGATCCGGCGGCGGCTACAGTTTGCCTAAGTAATATTATCGATATTATAAATATTATACTTAATTAGCTGGAATTCCCGAGTTGAATTACGAATTTTTTTTTAATTGTAAGTTGGTAGTAAGAACATTGTAATTATAGTATTCTATAAGTGGACCAATAGTACATTACTGCAGCGGCCAGCAACAGAGGCATTGATGGACGAACGTGTAAATGTGGGCCGAGGCGAAGCCGAGGAACACATACGTAAGTCCATCAATGCCTAGTTGTGGCCAAGGCTTGTATAGTACTTTTCTCAAACATGCTTGGAAATGTGAGCATTATTTTGACAACCTTCTTCGAAATAAATCGAAATTGCTGTACTGGCCAAATACATGCGGGCAGCGGCCGGCAATGTTTGTATGAAAATCCATATCTGTCGTGTTTAGCGGCCAAATAAATTACATAGTAAACTCATATCTGTCGTGTAATTTAAAAATGGAACGATCTTTTACTCCGAAACAAGGCGACCAAGGAGGTAACTCATCAAAGGTTTTATTTAAATTTCAAACAGGCTTGCAAATAGAAAGCTGTTTATTGAAAAAAACAAAATTGTTGTTCGTTCTTCGTCATTGATCTTGAAAATTAATTAATTGAGCGAATTATTTGAGAAAATGTATTGTTTTAATTTCCGCGCATTATTTGAGAAAAGTACTATACAAGCCTTGGTCACAACTAGGCATTGATGAACTTACGTATGTGTGCCTCGGCTTCGCCTCGGCTCACATTTACACGTTCGTCCATTAATGCCTGTTGCTGGCCGCTGCAGTAATGTACTATTTCCAAGCATGTTTGAGAAATAGTATCGATATTAAAAATATTATAATACCTAATTAGTTGGAATTCCCGAGTTGAATTGCGAATATTTTTTTAATTGTAAGTAGGTAGTTTTTGTAGTTTTGGATATTTGAGTATTGAGTGAGTGTACAAATTTGCATGAATTCAAGGAAATCTAATACAGTTTGGCCAAAAATAGTTCAAATGTCTGCCACAGCGTGCGCTGCGATCGACTTGACAGTTCCCAACATTATAGCCGATAGCTGCTACGGTTCAAAATGCGCAAATATGCGCTATCGGTAGAGATAGCATGCACACAATCGGTTCATAATGCGCGAATGTGCGGATACGTTTGCTGTCTGACGTCATCAGTGACGTCATTAACTTGCGCTTACGCCGCACACAAAAAATAGGTAGTTCAGCATATGCACGTCAAATTGACAGCTAGTTCAAATTGTACAAATTGTTTAGCAGTGTATTCGTACTTACTAATTTGGACCGACCGGTAAAGCGTGTGCATAGCGTTTGCACTATTGCCATAATTCGAACCGTAGCAAACATATAGGTAGCCAATAGTGTTTAATTTGTCTGATAATAGAGACAGCATAGTTTGATAAAGCAGAGCAGAGCGTCGGTAGCGCGTTGCGGAGAGGTATGGACTCTCAATTATGGGGGTCCGGGTTCAAATCCGCACGGACAACATGCCATGTACCAATGAGTTTTTCTAACTTATGTACGTAAAACCGACTGCTCTCAAACGGTGAAGGAAAACATCGTGAGGAAACCTGCATACACTGAAGAAGATATTCTGATGTGTATGAAGTCTACCAACCCGCATTGGGCACGTGTGGTGGACTAATGCCCATGCTCCTTGAGGGTAGGCCTGTGCCCTGCACACTGCAGTGGGACGTTTATAGGCTGATGATGATGATAGCTCGATAAACTGGTGTCTCCCCCCAGGTGGTGCTGTCGCTGGAGGGCGGGTACGACCTGCCGGCGATGTGCGACTGCGCGCAGGAGTGCGTGCGCGCGCTGCTCGGCGAGCGGCTCGCGGCGCCCGCGCCCGCAGAGCTGCAGCGCGCGCCTCTCAGCGCCGCGCAGGACGCGCTGCGCAACACCATCGCCATACAGGCCGCGCACTGGCCGTCGGTATGTACACTTTATTACTCACATACGACACCATGACTTTGACATTTGATGTTTATCGCTTCGCTTCTGTTTCTGCAGCATCGGCATAGAGTTAGTAAAACTTGATTAATTAGGGACCATATTCGCATAAAATGGTCTTCTCCAAAAAGGATAAGTGCGTAGCACCCTCAATCGACGGAAATGCATGAAAATGCATGAGGCGAGAGAAGTGTGTCAGAATTTAGAATCGTAGTGTGTGGCAAGCCGTAGTCTCGGCCTACCCCTGTGAGAACTATCCCACGCCACTAGGCGTGAGTATATTTAAGTCAAATTTGAGTAGTGTGTATGCATATTCGTATAAAATTACTTTCTTAAAATGATGTCTCCTATCTGAAAATAAAATCACTTGACATACTTACCGAATTGAAGGAAAATGAAATCCTGGATCGGCAGGATACGGGTTTGAATCCCAACCGAAAAAAACTTTTTTAATATTTAATTTCATTTGAAATATGGCAAAGTAATGTCCCATAAATTTGGGTCGAATTGGTTTGCAGTTTTGTATTCATGGAACAGCGGTTTTTTTTTTTCGCCTTAGTCCCATAAAGAAAATCAATCAAATTCAAGGTCTGATCATCCCCTTAAAAACCGTCAGCATATTAAAAAGATCCCAACACATCAATATGTTAATTACACCCAGTAAGCTAGACGGAACGTTCCGCGACTGAACATTCGGTTGAAACGCGTCTACTAGGAAAAATGGCGCATAATGGCGCACACTGGTATGTCACCGGTTAAGGAAAAACGCTGCGCGCGTATTCAACCGAACGTTTAGCCACGGAACTTTCCGCAAGTGTGCTGTTACGCTGTTACACTGAAACTTTGTACTTCAGCCATTCTCATTACATGTTGTCCTCTCTTCAATATAGTAACGTGTAGTGATTGTATTTGTATGTTCCGCAGATAAAGCGGTACAGCAGTTTGATCGGCATGTCTGCGCTGGAGGCGGGGCCGGCGGTGGCGGCGGCGCGGCTCGGGCGGCTGCAGACCGAGCGCGACGCCGCCGACACCGCCGCCGCCATGGCCACGCTCTCCATGCACCACGTGCACACCCACGCGCACCCCCACCCGCACGCGCACACCGTCACACCGTGCCTACAGTACGTATATACATTACATTACATACAAAGGCTCAATTCCCACTGGCGCAGAGTCGAAGCGTCGTAACGCGGCGTGAAGCGTCACGTTTTTCAACCGTTCTAAATTCATCTCTATTTCTCTATTAATACGGTACGAATTTGTGTTGCGAAAATTTGAAAACGCTCAGCGACGCGCGACTGCGCGCGAATGCGTGCGTCTTTGCCTGCAAAGGTCGCTCGGGTTCGCGCGTCATCGCGCAGACATACGCACATTCACGCGACAATGAGGCGAATTATTTCGCGTCGCGTCGCTTCGACTCTGCGCCAGTGGGAATTGAGCCAAACTGTCACATTGGGACAATTACGTCATATTACGCGAAGTGGAGAAGGCGACGGGAACCGCTACATGAGGGCAGCGCAGGATCGCGAATTGTTGCGAGACGTTGGAGATGCTATTTCCAGCAGTGGATGTCCATTGGCTGAGACGATAATGATAACGCAACTGCTATATAGTAACTATATAGTAAATATACCTAAAAAAACGATTACCATAGGGAAAAAACAAAAAATAAAATGGATTTCCAAAGGTATCAAAAGGAGCTGCTATCATAAACGTATGCTCCGCTATATCTCAACATATTTTGAAAATAATAATTTAAAATTATATATTAAGACATATAACAAAATTCTAAAAAAGGTAATTAGTTCAGAAAAACGAAAATGCTTTAAGGACATCATAAATAAATCAGAGAATAAATATAGGGCTATGTGGAGAGTAATAAAAGAAAAAACTGCACCAAAAAAGAAAATGAAATTGACAAATACAATTCTGCATCATAATAATAAAATACTAACATCACTATATGTCATTTCTAATAAATTTAATGACTATTTCTTGAATATTAACCTAAATAACACAGACCGCACAAGTACTTGTTTAAATCGAGACAAAACACTAGCAAACACTTTCTACTTAGGGCCGGTAACTGCTCTAGAAGTAAGAAAAACCATTAAAGCTTTAAAGCTAACAAATACAAGCGGACATGACGAAATTCCAGCAAAATTAGTTAAAAAATGTATTGAGGAGTTTGTTCCCCCTCTGACATTCCTAATTAATCAGTCATATGAAAGTTGTGAATTCCCTGATAGTTTAAAGCTAGCTACAATAAAACCAATACTCAAAAAGGGCGATAATCGCGACCCCTCGAACTATCGTCCAATAGCATTATTACCAGTCTTGTCTAAAGTTTTTGAAAAAATAATCTGTCAACGTATTTACAAATTTTTTGAGAAATATGATATATTTAGCCCAAGCCAACACGGATTTCGTAAGAACCACTCGACGTCACTAGCGGTTTTCGAATGTTGCTCAGAAATTTTGAATGGATTAAATGATAACAAATGTGCCATAGCTATCTACATGGACATGTCCAAAGCTTATGATCGTGTTTCACATTCAATCCTGCTTCAAAAGCTAGAAACCATGGGAATACGAGGACAATCAAAAGCGTGGCTTAAGTCGTACCTAAAAAATCGAAAACAATTCGTACAAGTGTCACATTTTGAAGAACAAAGGTCGGAACTAACCCAGATAAATTCCAGACGTGAAACGGTAAATGGGTCTATACCCCAAGGTAGCGTAATCGGTTGTCTGCTATTTTTGGCGTATATTAATGAATTATCCTCTGTGATTCCTCAAAAGGTGATACTCTTTGCAGATGATGCAACTCTTGTTTTCACAGGAGACTACGATGAAATAGACACTTTACAAAAAACAATTGTAGAATCATTTGGGAAAATCGTAGAATATTTAGATAGAATTGGACTTATATTAAACTATGACAAAACCAAAATTATGCAATTTCACCCTCATCAAAGAACACCTCTATCACTACATATCTCGTACAAAGGCAACACGCTGAAGAACACAACATCTTACTCTTTGCTGGGAATTACATTGGACCCAGGCATGACGTGGAAACCACACGTAGAGACAGTGGTGAGCAAGCTTAGTCGGTTCTCATATGCGTTACGCGAACTGCGTAAATGCACTGACGAGGCTTGCTCGCTTTCTGCATACCACAGCTATGCAGCCGCATGGATCCGATACGGCGTTATATTCTGGGGTAACTCAACTGACGTTCAGACTGTGTTTGTCTTACAAAAGAGATGCCTCAGAATCATAACATTGACTCGACCTAGAGAAACGTGTAGAGTTCTGTTTAAGAAATACAAGATACTTACGGTTACATCCATGTACATTTTAGAACTTTGCATTCTAGTGAGGAAGCATCCGAGCTACTTCCCACGTACCAGCGACATAGACAGACGCTACAGGACAAGACAAAACAATGACATACTCCTCCCCACCACCCCGCGCCTCTCCATGTATCAAAACGGACCGCAATATATGGCTATGAAAATTTATAACCACTTGCCAAATACTTTAAAAAGCCTTCAGGGTAATGGGTTTGTTAATTGTCTAAAAAAACTACTACTTGACAAAAGTTACTACAATGTGAAAGAATATCTGGATGACAAATCTTTATCAATTGAGCATGTATAAATTCTATTGTAATGTAATCAGATTAAAAAATTATTAATGTATGTACCCTATCCTAACACACAGTCTTTAAACTAAGTATGTTAATTATTATTACCACGCTGTTAATATTTCAAATAAATTTTCGTTTGACATTGTAAATTCTTAATAAAAATTATATATGACATTGAATGCCTTGAAGAGGCAGATTGCTGTACCACAAATTAATCATACCATCTTATGTAACGTGTGCAATCAAAAATGATTAAATGAATTATGAATTATATTGTACGCGACTCGCGTGTATATTTACAGGTTACTTGAGGGTTGAGATACATTTACCGACGGCGGGTGGGCCCATATAAAAATGACATTTAGGGTGCCGGCCCATTGACACAGAGATAGGGCGCGGAGCGAAGAATCGAGGAACTATTAACCAATCGATCGAAAGTATTACATAAAATCTCGGGCGAGATTTTGATTGGTTAATATTTCCTCGATTCTCCGCTCCACCGCCTATCTCCACGTCAATGGACAGGCAGTCTTAGTATGAGAAGCTGTCCGCCATCGTCGCCGCATCGAAAGCGGACGGCTTCCCATACTAAATGACATTTTTACATGGACGGGCCGCCGATTGCCATTGGTAAATGTGTCTCAACCCTCAAACAGTGGGGAATTGGGAGTACCACATCATAGAACCGCCTGGATATATCAAGAGATATACAAAACGCTCTGCCGCTTCTCACATATTATAATTATTTAGTTTGCCCTTAAAAATGTTCTCCCAAAAATTATGTGATACCCGACCGCTAACAAGTGTTGTTTGTTGCAGGTCGCCCGACAGTTCGCGGTCCGTGTCCGAAGAGCCCATGGAGCAGGACGAGGGCAAGTGAGGGGACCCCCGCCTAGCGCCTGCCGCCCGGGGGCGGGGGCGGGGGTTTGCGTACCTCTCTTCGATCACTTTATATTTAACACTTCAACATTCCCCGCTGTGTCGTGCTCGTGCCGTGTAGGTTAGCTCATTTCGAATGCGCGAGTGCCATCTCGTAGGATACTCGAATCTTCACGCGTCGCGTTACTATTGTTTTTATATAAATATATATATTTATAGAGGATACGTCGCGACGCGTCCTCGTTGTATCTCAAAGAATTTTAAACTCGCGAAGATTTATTTATTTAGAACATTATTAAAAAGTGTGATCATATTTTGCGGTTATAAGTTTAAAAGAATTTTTATGTATATTTATGAAGAATATATATTGTAAAGGTTAGGTGTATAGTTAGTTGTTTAATGCGTTAGACGTGTAATGTAAGGGGGTGACATCGCGGTGATGCGGGTCGCTTCTCATTCTTGCCAGGAGTGTGCCTGTGCTGTGCTGTGCGTGGCGCGTGGCTACGGGTGCGAGCGCCACATTCCACCGGTATATCGGACTCGGATGCAGTTCGGGGTCACATTCTTTAACTTCACTATCTTGAAATAAGAATGAAAGAAATTATTCCTTGAATTTCTAGTGGCTATGCTATTTTGAGTCATTCGAAAGCTACAGATAGTTTCAATCCATATACGCGCCCCTCTCTTTGTCCTAATCGTTTACAAAGCAAGCGTGCGATTACTGCTAGTGTATTTGTTCTGTCGTTACGCACTAATTAGTAACTAACACTAGCGTACATTGTACACTTGCAATGTTAACGATTAAAACTTAGAGTGGACATGTATTTGTGACTTGAAATAAGGTTCGAAGAAAGTGTTAGTGAATTGGGTGTGAAATGTAAGAGTGTGAGCCCGGGCGCAGTAGGGGCACCGAATTGATATCCAACCAGAAAAACAGCTTCATGCAAGCTCGCGACGGCCGGAACACGCCTACATGCGCAGCGTGCGGCAATACGTGAACGTTCACGTACGAGAATGAACGGCAGTTTGGTAGAGACATCGCTGCGCATGTAGGGGTTGTACTGGCCGCCGCGAGTTTGTTTGAAGCTGATTTTCTGGATGGATATTGCGTCCAAGATAGCTTGGTGATTTTGACAGGCGGTTTTAGAGATTTCATTGTACTTTTTAAAGCCGTTTGAGCCGTCAAAGCTTTATAATACACTAAAAATATACAAGATTAATTAACATTTAAAATAAAATTTTAGGTTTTACGGCTCAAACATTTTCAGAAAGTAAAATAATCGCACTAAAACGATCTGTCAAAATCACCAAGCTATCTTGGACGCGCATAGGGGCGCGTGCTAGTCTCGGCGAGCTCGCGCTCGCCGCGCCGCCGCGCCGAGCGCGTGTTGCGGTGAGAGTGCGACCGTTGTTTGTTGATATCTTCTACATTTTATATCGTCGAGTAGAAAAATTGTAAACGAAACTTGTCCTGCCAAATACTTATTTTCTGTGACGCGATGTGTTATATGTATATTACATAAAAATAATTGTTTCGATTTAAATAATTCATAATGAATTAGTAACGGTATAGAGAATTTTATGTGTAGGTGGTAAAATTAAGACAAATCTTAATTTGGAAGCTTTAAAAAATTAGTAAAATAATGTGTACAAATATATTAACGTTATTATTATATATTTGGATGAAAAGCTTTTAATTAAATATGAGATATTGTAGGCTAGGCGTCTAAAGGCTAGCCGGGCGTGTTGCCTCGCTCTCGCCCTCGGGGCGACCTCTCTGTTACTGTAGCGCTGCCGGCACTGCACACAGAGTATGACACCAGTAGGTCTAGTATGATTTCTCTACACGCGCGCGACGCGCCTTCGCTGCATACAAAATAACCTGTTCCCGCGCTTTTAGGAGAGCGAAAGCCGCGCGTGCCGCGACTGTAGTATGGGAAAAAGCCGAGTCGCGCGCAAGTAGAGAAATCATGCCAGAGGGTCTGGATAGTTGTACATATTCAGTCATGGAATGGAAACAGCAAAGAGAATAGAATCACTATCGTTTTAAGAGACGGCACTGTCTAACTAGCTTCGAAATCCAAAATAGTGTGAAGCTAGGGCATTACATCCTTGGAGCCCATACAATCTAGTGCATTTCATACAATTACGATTTTGTTTTGTGTGTCGCGGCACTGGGAAACAGTTGTACACACGGCGACAGGTCAGGTTACCTTGTTTGGACTTTGAACTATTAGAAGTTGAACGCTGCGAATCGTGCGAGAGGGTGCGGTATGTTGTTGTTGTTTCGTCTCACAGCACGCTGCGCCCGCGCCGGCAGCCGCGTCTATGCAGGCTCTCTACCGCACTATTTTGTGTTTTGTACGTAGTGTAGTTATGGGTATACTATAGGGTGCGTAACCTGATGTGTCGCCGTGTGTAAAAGTACATACTCAATCCTGTAGAGATGCTTCTTTGTATTGAAGACCAGTTTGATGATATTTCATATCCCTTTGAGATTTTCACTGAATACCAACACTCAATTAGTTCCCGATTCGGCCATAAACAGGGTGTAAGGGGCAGCCTTCCTTCCATACACTGAAACGGTGAACTCAAACCATCAAACTGAACAATTTTCACTATGAACCCTACCATACGAAACGCGAAAAAAACGCATAGATATGCGGTTTTTTTGGAGATTCTACTGAATGTGCTTGCTTTTAGGAAACTTTTATATACTGTTTATATAGTAGAAAATGTTGTTTATTATAAAAAGATATTTGAAATACGTTTCTTTTCGTGCATACTCTCTGTGCAGTGCTGTGCAGTGAATGTAAACATACTCGTCCTCATTGTGTCGTCGGCCGTCGGTCTATAGGAACTATTACAAATAGTGACCCGTGTGTCCGTCTCAACGGACCTATTTACTGTGTTTTCTCTCATACCAAAGATTATCAGCTTCTGAATTTGAAACAAATTGTAGTATTTAACTTCAGACGATTAAGCCACGAAGACGCCGTTTTTGTAGTAATTAATACTAAACTAATTGACAGTGACTTGTTCTTGAACGAACCAATTAAAGCTTATCCTAGAAATTCCTGCCCCGCACCCTCCTATTTGACGCTTTTATTTTCATGCAGCAGTCGTTAAAAACTGCGTCTTGTGGTTTAATTGTTTGTGTATTTAAACTAATAAGTAAATACATTTTCTATTTAACTAGATGAACTTATTGGTTACAATATTTTGTATGAACAGAACATTTGAAGTGTTCTTTTGAGGCTCAGCATCGGCAATTAGTCGACAATGTAAATATAATGGTATTGTCAACACGAACGAGGCCTAAACGTTACATTTCTAAAAAAATATTCAAGAAAAAAATATTAAAAAAAATAATCTTGTGGTGCTCACGAAGAAGCACAAACTTCTAATAAAAGTTTGATACTTTTGCAGTCGATAAACGACTTTTCTAAATAAAAAAAATGAAATTTTATATGGCGTCTTCGCGGCGCCATATTTCTCAATGTTTCCCGCCATTTTTGGCAAAGCAACGAATATAACTGTGGTTGCGTAGAACACAGTACTTTTCATGTTTTATAGAAACCCGTCAAAACATTTTTAAAAGCATGAGAGCTGGCGCATTCACTTATATTTGTATTTTAAACATTTTAAAGTCATTAAACGCGTTGTTATCATTCATATACATGGTCAGATATGTGAGTGTGTGCGTCAGCTCCCACGCTGTAGTGTAGTACCCCCCTCTCATACGCAACACGGTCTGTCGGCATGTGTGTGTGTGTCGGTGCGCACGTTCACGCGCACGCACACACGAAGCGATATATTTTTGTATGATGGCTGTCTGTGTGTATAATGTATACGTAAGTAAGTACCGTACCAGAGGGATGCAATCCTTGTGTGTAGGTACGATAAACAGAGTTAAACAATGTTGTGTCTTTGAGAATTTTATTGTTAAATTGGAATACAGATGAAATAATTATTTAATAAATGTATATATATTTGGAAATATATTTGCAGTTTTTATTTTCCTTATCTTAATTTTATGTCAAAGAAAATCATACAAAAAAAGAGAAGAAACGATACATGTTCTACATTACGCGAGAATGTACAAATAAAACTTAAATCATAATAAAAATAATCCATCCTTACAAACTAATTTACAAAAATATTTCATTTATATTTTATAGGTAGGTATATACATATAATTATTTACTATATCTGGGTGAGAGAATGTACCAAGCCGAAAGGTTGTGATTATAGTTAGATCTTGATCTCTCTTGTTTGATCAAATTGAAGCTACCACAGAATACATAATAGTACTTCGTACAGAAGAATCATAAAGGCGGGTTTCGGGAGATTTAATCAAGCTTAAGGGCGGTTCCATACTGCGTCCGATCCGAATCTGAGAAAACACGAATCGTCGAAAAAAATCGAGATTCTGATAGTCACAACCGTGATTCTTCATCCTGTTTCGGATATTCATACTTAATAATATTATTCATACATAAATAAATTTATGTCCATGTGATTTTTTTTGTTGTTATTTTAACACTTTATTGATACAGACGGAAATACAGATGAATACAGCATAGAAGACAAGTAGGTACAAAGGGCGAGCTTATCTCTGAAGGGATCGAAGAGAAGTGATAAATGTGCATATAATATGATCTTACTAGGGAGATTTAAACTGCCTCCGTGGTCTAATGGTTAAGAGCATTGGCTCTCGACACGGAGGTCGTGGGTTCGATTCCCACGGGGGGCACCTAGTGATATGTCACTTTGTGCGGTTTTCCCCAGTTGGTTAGGACATTCCAGGCTGAATCACCTGATTGTCTGAAAAGAAAGATGATTCCGTGCTTCGGATGGCACGTTAAGCCGTTAGTCCCGGCTACTATCTCTGGTGGTAGTAGTCGTTACATTAAAACCACGTCAGAGGCCGTAAGGCGGTCTGAAAAAACTCTGACACCAGGGCTCTGCAAACATGATAAGAGGAAGGGAGATTTATCGATCCAATGTGAGTGGAAAAGTCGAGAGAGGGCGTCCGAGGAGAACTTACCATGACCAAATAAATGACAAGTGCGATGCACCCTTAACCGACGGAAGTGCATGAAGAGATGTATGAAAGTGGATGAGGCGAGAGAAGTATGTCAGAATCGTATTGTGTGGCGAGTCGTAGTCTCTGCCTACCCCTGCGGGATAGTGGCGCGAGTATATGGATGTATGTATGATTTCTCGGATTCGGTTTGGTCGGAGTGCGTAGTCGCCCTTCTTATGGCCCTAAAAATGTAGGATAGTTCAACGATTCCAATCACCGTTTCGGCTCGTTGTAATGTAACACTAAGATATAAAGATTTCCAAGCAAAATATACAGTTATAACAATAAAGTAACAAGTGGTAGTTGAACAAATACCGACTAGAATACGTCACATGAACGCAGGCTACATTATAAATGCTATTATCGTCGAACACACTTTTCAGTTAATATTTATAGGGGTATACAGGTTTTAGGGTTAACAGTTGTATTACTTTAAGGTGTTATTGTATCCATGATACTGAAAAACTTTCCCTAAGAAACCTATAAGAAATTCGCAAAAAAAAATTCTACTTTCTATACTAAATGCAATCACCTGATTGAACGTTTGTATGAAAAGTAGAAATTTTATTTTGCGAAGTTGTTCAGTATCATGGGTACAATAACCCCTTAAAGTAATGGAACAGTTTACCCTAACACCCTGTATGTGATTTAAACGAACAATAATAACAACAAAGTCAATTTCCAATTCCTGTCACAACATTTGAACATATTAAGTCGAGAGCGATGTTTAATATCCGGGTTAACAAATGTTAGCTAAATACGAGTAACATTCTTCAGTCGATGCGATGGCGTGTCACAGAGACTTGTCATCGTAATTAAGGGCCTATGTCGAAAAATAATTTAAGCGAAATGGGCGTGTGATAGCTTATATTACTGTCAGATGCGAGAGAAAGAGAAGGGGCGGCGCGCGCGCCTGGAACGAATCAAGCGAAAAAACAAACTTTATTTAATTGTGATTGTACTATTTATGTAAGTTCAATTCGGCTCTAATCAAAACTTAGATAATAGCAATCTCTTTTTTTTTTAATCAAGTCTCATGTTTCTATAATTCACCGTTTAGCAGTTACAAGCGTTTATAGACAAAAACGGAGGCTACTTTGGCTTGTTTTTCTATCGAGAAAATTTGTCTTAATCGTGTTTTGGCTCTAATCAAAACTTCAATTATATGTTCAATTTACACATAGCCGCAAATCATACTCCTACTGTTAGTAGGTACTTCATGATAATATGGAGCTTTGAAGAATCCAATTTTTTTACATAGCCCCTTAACAGATTTGCCCACAGAACAGAGAGCCCGGATAAATCTGTATAGAAGAAGCATGTACGTAGACGCAGCCCGCGTGCCACAGATATACAGGAAGATTTTTTTATCACCATCCAAATTTTAATAAAATGTTTGTTTATGAAAAAAAAATCGATACGTGTTTTTTCTTTTAGCATCGCTCAGTACTAAAATATTGAGATATGACTACGCAAAAATGTCTTAAGAAAAACAATTCGACTGGACACAGTACGCACCTACCTGTGCCACAGATTACTTATTAATAGTTACTACCACTCGACCCGATTTCGCGCGCTTTTTCGAATTTCGAACTTTGCTTTTCAAGAACGAAAACTAACGAACGAATCTCTGTGGTTAGTAATTTTCTTTGGGTCAGAGCCTTTTAATTTTTAGAAAAAGTTTATTATGTGTCATTGTGTCATTGGTGTCATTCAAAGAGTACTTTATTATAACCGTGTCATTGAACAAAAATAAACAAAATAAGGGACTAGTATAACATTTTAACAATGTTTTGAAAGTGTTGTGTGTTCCTGTTAAGTTTACAATGCGTGGGACTCTGAAGCTAGGGCTCCGCCCCCCGGTCCTGCCACACCCGGTCTGTACGAATATTAAACTCGATGACCAAGCTTTATGGAAAATTCTGTAGGATAAAATTTTTAAATGTGCAATTTTGACCTGCCCTTTTTTTTAATGAAATGGGTTCCATAAGTGATACCAAACATGTAGAAAAAATTTGGATGGTGATAAAAAAATCTTCCTGTATATGTTGTGTATATCTTCTCATACATTTCGTTCGACAAAAGGTCATAAGTCACTATGACAATTTAACGAAGATTCAGTCAAGATTTAATTAGATGAGGTTAAAAATTCGGTTTTTTAACAAAATAATTCTCACATTGACTTACCAAATAATGGACGCCAGTCTATTATAAAATTCTCAAAAAAAGGGTACCAGGCCTAACCTATAAACGTAAGGTAGGTACGCGTTCGAAATATAAACAAACTGAAAACATTGAAATTGATGAAATAATTTTTTCATTGTACTTGCGTAGGTTTCACAAGTTACACGTAGGTCGTAGGTCGATCAAATGAAGACTGTCGCGTAATTCATACCCTTTATGCGTTTTGTTACTCTTTTGGTTCGGACATTTTTGAGCGTGGACCCGATGTCCAGTAGTTAGTAAATCAATGAGTCCTCATGTTATTTCTATTGGTTCTCTTTTCTGTGGTTCTGTCAATCAGTATTAGAGGCTTGCCGATTGCTCAGGGAGCGACGGACGCATCAGTTAAATAACGTTAACTTTCACCTGGAAATAGCGCTTCTATGACCGCAGCTTACAACACTTGTTAGGAACTCACAGCTAAGTCCACGTGTGGGCAGGGTGGGATGGACTAGAGTCGGTCGGGCGGGTCGAGCGTGGCGCACTGACAGTTGCACGAGCTGACCGGACACTCCGAGTGTTCCCTGCGGAGTTATATTACATGGTTCGTATTAGGTACTAGCTGTATCCCGCAACTCAGTCTGTGTGGACTTTTAAAAGAATCATAAGTGTTAATCCGGTTTAAAGTGGCAACGATGTCCGCTCAGGGTCATATCTGGTGCAGAGGATTTCATTGGCCATCCAGCGCGGGAACGCAGCTGGCAGCTGGTGTGATGGGATCCTTTGTGCCGGGTACGTTTAATGACGAGAGGCCCATTTAGTGCGTGTATTTTTTAATTTTAATATTGTAATTTGTGACATTGTTACGTAATAAATGATATATCTCGTTTATCCAGAACATATTTTATTTGCATGCCAAATTTCATCCAAATCAGTAGGTATTGCTTCAGCAGAAGCGTTGTTGAAGCAGTGCGTCGGGCGATTGCTATATTTCGTTCAACAGAGTGCCATACATTTTTTCCTCGTGGCACCCCGGGCGCGCGGGAATGCCGAGTAGGTACATCAAGTCCGTATACAGGGTGTAACAAAACACCCTAGTAATACTTAAGGGGGTGCTGCAGACCATCAAACTGAACAACATTCACTATGGAGCCAACATCGAAATCGAGAAAAAAAAATCCGCTCTTTCATACAAAACTGCAGTACCGTCTCGACTCAAATATATGGGACGGCAGATTTTTGTTATTTTTTCTCGACGTTGGCTCCCTAGTGAAAGTTGTTCAGATTGATGGTCTGAAGCTCCTCCTTAAGTATTACTAGGGTGTTTTGTTACACCCTGTATACAGAGTGAAATTGATATCATTAGCATCCTTTTAAACTAAGAGTCTAACCATCGAACTGAACAAATTTTACTATGGCAGCAAACAGATCGGAGCACAAAAAAAAATCTGCTGTTGCATACATTTGAATCGCGAACTCGCGCGTCGAGATTACAGTTTAGTATGGAACAGCTGATTTTTAATTTGGTCTGATCGGTTTGCTCCCATAGTAAAAGTTGTTCAGTTTGATGGGTAGACTCTTAGTTTTGAAGGATGCCAGTGATATCAATTTTACCCTGTAGAGTGTAACGTACCTGAACCACTCGAGGAGATGGTGTGCGTGTCCGCCGTGCCTGCAGGCGACGCACCAGCTGAACCAGCCGCCGAACGCGGCGCCGCCCGCGCCGCCCCCCGCGCCCGCGCCCCCCGCCCCCGTGCCCAGGTGCAGCGAGCACACCGCGCAGCGCGGCAGCGGCTTGCGACAGTTCGGACACGACGAGATCTAGACCACAGTTTTACTAATCTTAATCCAGTGCTGACTCCTGAACTTTACTGAACTGAAATTTTGTTTGGGGGTCTGGGTTTTAACTTGAACGATCATGTTGCTAAACACAACTCCATACTGTTTGAGTCAGGGTTGGCCAAAACGTCGACCGCGTCGTCTTTACGGTAGCCCGCGAAGAGTTCTATTAATTAAAAACAAAAAAAAAAAATCTCGCAATTTTTCCTATTTTAATTCCGAAAATTTCATTTTGCTGATCAATTGGGCTGTTTACATGTGGAATTTTGAAAGTATAGAAAACGTCAAAGTTTATAATAAATAAATAAAATATTTATTTAATCAAGTAACCAGGACTCGAAAGTTAGTATGTTCTTATTCTATATTATTAAATTACTATTATTAAAACCGGGCGATTAATTTCATAAAATGAACATAAAGATCGAGGAAGAAATATTGTATCTTGATACCTACTTGGGTACGACCGTGGTACAGAATAGAGTAAGTGACATGAGTTGTCAAATGTAACCGTTTTTGGACATTTTTTGGAGTCCTCGGCAGGGTAAAAATTCGATTTCTGTGTATAATTCTCAATCTAACGTGAAATCGTGAATAATTTAATGAAACAGTGTTAGTATATTTCACAAAATTATCTACGATTTCACTTTAGGTTCACGATTATTCAGAGAAACCGAATTTTTACCAGGACTCCAAATCCCCAAAAACGGTTCTATTGCCTCGCGTCACGTATCTCTTTCTATTATACAGTGATGCCGCTATATACATCTCGCTCTCTCAGCTGTCATTGTCTCTCTTACGTAGTATAATACCTTTATGGGTACAATAATATACTGCGCCTGGTATTCTCTTCCGATCACGTGACTAACCACGTGACTGACACAAGCCTACGTCATCATACCCTTTTACCATGTTTAGCGGCCATTTTTTTGTGACGTAGGCTTGTGTCACTCTGGGAATAGAAGACCTTGTTTTTTTAGACTATGGGTACGACATACTTTTTGAAAGTGCATATTCCTGGAAATTATGGCAAGTTTCCATATTAACTACGAAAAAAATCAGCGTTTTCTATGATGTTGTGAAATATCTGTCGATTGACTGATAAGCATTGAAAAATGCCAAACATCCACCACCAAATTATAAAATTTTTGATAGAATAGATATATTTGTGTTTCAATGTAGACCGCGTACTTGAAAAGTGTGGCCACTCCTGGTTTCAATCTGACCCCTGGATTATGTCATTTTCTACTTTTAATTTCAACGTATGACGGTCGTCACAGACACGCGCTATAATATGTTGCTGTACTCTTCTTACGCACGCCAAATTACATAAGCGCGTCTCTTTCCTACGTGTGAGTGAGAGGAACCGATATCAATTTGCGTGCGTTAGAAGAGTACAGCAACATATTATAGCGGCCGTGTGTGTTGACCTTAACTTTAAAAAATCACACTGCTGCCATGCTGGTGTAAAATGAGTAAGTAGCGTATTCAGTGTTTTATTTAGGAGCAGCCGATATCTATTGATGTGGCTATGTAACGTTGCGTACCTTCATCTTGGCGGCGGGCGGGGGCAGCCGCGCGAAGGCTGGCCGCGGGCGCACGTGGCCGGGGGGCGCGGCGACGCTCTTGCCGCAGTAGGTGCAGGCCACGCCCACTTGGCGCGCCGCGCCCCCCTCCGGCCCCCCCAGCCCCCCCGACACCCACGTGTCCAGCGCGCACCGCGCCCACCACAGCTGCCACCCGTCCAGGATGTCGCGGTAACTGCAAGCATTTTCACGTTACTGCACCATACCGACAAAATAACGAAGTGAGGAAACTCAACGGTCACGGCATGGAGCGGGTAAGTAAAATGCGACGTGCGAGACAACGCGCTTTGTCGGTAAAGGGCTGCGTTCAGAACCTACACCCTAATCTCCATTCAGGAATTCGAGCGACAAAATGTAAAGGTGATAAACAACGGTGATACCAGTGTAAAAAATACGATCTCGAGACGGAAGAAAACTTATCTCCGGAATGAATAACAGTAAATTATCTATTCTACTCGCAAAGGATTACGACAAATGATATGTTAATTTTGTATGGAAAATAATTTAAAAAACGCAAGTTATAATTTATTTTAGATTAAAAGAAGGCGTGACTGTAAATATTTTATTTCGTGGTCTGGCAATAATCATATATTTTAGACCTTTGGTTCGTTTTAACAAAAAGTTTTTTTATTGTTCACAATAACGTAAACGAGTTTCTTGATTGTTTAATACTATGCTATGCGCGGATGCTACGCATAGCACAAAAAGCACACACAGGCAGAGTAGCGGGCTACATAACATAATTTAAAAATTTCATTCAAATTGTCACGATTGTTGTTATTATTTATAGATAGACAATACATTTTGAATGTCAACGCAATTTATTATACGCCGTGCAGACATAATTTTATTCTTAAAAAATGTACCAATGGTTTCTGACCACGTAATGTCACTTTGACAGTGACGTTTCTTTGTTTACATTTTGTCGCTCGAATTCCTGAACGGAGTATAGGTGCACCCAGAGTGCACCCCGAGCGCAACTTTTCGCACTAAACGCCGTTCAGAGCCTCGGTGATAGACGTTCTACCATAGAGCGAGTTGAAAAAACAACCGCACAAAAAGGTCGTGAACGCAGCCTTGCGCCAGCAAATCGGTACCGTGACGCGCTCCCTCCGGCTCCCGCATACCGCGAGACCATTGATCTGTCACGACCGCTGACCACTAGGTATCCCGTTCATGCTAAATCAGAAACCTACTCAACTACGTTAAATCTACGGTTTTGTGGACTTTTGGCACTTTGAATATTTATATTTAAACGAGCTTTTACCCGCGACTTCGTCCGCATAAATTATATACCAGATTTTAAGTCAGATGATAAGCTATCAAACAAAAAAAGTTTCATCAAAATCGGTTCAGTAGTTTTTGCGTGATACTCGAACAAACAAACACCCAAACAAACAAATAAACAAACAAACAAACAGACAGACAAAAAATCCAAAAATTGGTGATTTTGAATCCGGGACAGGTAAAAACCATGTCGTAATTTTTTTTTGTAAATATCTTCAATGTACAGAAACTATTCTGTTACAGTTTTATAATAGTTTAGATTCAGAGGATATTTAGGAATACAACAAAGAAGTTGCCATTATCATAATTTTTAACTGCAGAGGCATGTCGGTACCTGTCGAGCCAGTGCTGCACGCGCGGGTCCCGCAGCAGGTCGGGCGTGAAGCACCTGGCGGCGACCAGAGCCACAGTCTGCACGTCCCCCGTGTTCTCCACCCACCGCTGCAGCAGCGATACTCCTTCCGGACTAGCACCTGTGACAAACGAGACGAGTCATCATTGTGCTGTGGTGCAAATATTATTGCAACTTCAAATCTATGAAGAGACTTATGGATGTTGAGGAGACAAGAGATGTGTATCAGAATCGTAGCATGTGGCGATCTGTTGTCTCTGCCTACCCCAGTAGTGGGACATAGGCGTGAGCATATGTATGTATGTACTTCAAATCTGATTGCAATCTATTGCTTTAGTGCATTTTACATCACAAAAGTATTAATGCAGTCAAATTATAAATATAGTTAAAACTCATAACCAGTCAAAACCACTTTTGACTGCAAAAATCAGGCAAAATTGGTTTTAACCGATGCCCTTAGTCATAATTACATTTTCGAGTAAACAGTAGCAATTCGGTTCTGGAGTGCGATTTTTGAACATCATACGAGCGACTCGGCAGTAGAAAATATCAAAATTACTATGGAGATTATGCATCTTTCTACTGCCGATTCGCTCGTATGATGTTCAAAAATAGCACTTCTGGTACTCGCCGGCCGCTGCCTCAACACGCTTGCTGCGCTCACTCGGCTCGTGCGCTGTGGTCGCAAGAAACCTAACATTCTCGTCGCTTCGCTCCTCGCTAATCTAACCGATGATCAAAACTCCACTTTTGCCAGATTTTTGCAGTCAAAGGTGGATTTGACCGGTTTTGAATTGCGACTTTACAGTCATATTAGTCTATTTACCATAAACATGCAATCAATCATCGATCAAGGGGCAGTCTCATGTAAAATCTTAGCGTAATGGCTGAATGGACATGTTTAGGATTGAACCTCATCTGGCAGCACGGAATCGCATTTTTTCACGTTCTATCTTTTTCTGTCGTTCGAGAACATCATTTGCTAGAGTGAGAAAGATAGCGGGAACGCGACAGCACCGGCAGGGCTGCAACCTTTCTCGCTCTAGCAAATTAAATGAAACATACCAGTGAGTAGTATCCCGGACAGGTCGCCCTGGTCGACGAGCGCGTCGCAGGTCGTCTTGATGTACTCGTGCAGCTTCGTGTCCGAGAGGAAGATGCACGCGAACGCCACGCGGTCTTCCAGCCGCATTTCCGTCTCGTTCTGACACACATACAATATGTCTACAGGGTGTGTTTTCAGATCATCAAACTGAACAACTTTCACCACTGGCTATGAGTGAACTGGGTGATCGATTGGTTGTTGGTTGGGCTATTGCAAGCAAGGGTCGTTATGTGACACTGCGACCATTGCTGGCCTCGCTCCAAGTTCGCCCATATTTTACCTCTGAACTTATGGTATTGTCTTTTCATTATCGGGTATACAGGTTTCCTCACGATGGTTTCCTTTACTGCCGAGCTAGTGATAATGATAAATACAACCGTACATAAATTCCGTAGAACTTAGTGGTACAGGCCAGGAATCGAACCGCCGCTTCATTATTGAGTCGCTAGCTCTCTTCCGTATGGACTATCATAGCTCTTGGTGATGGGAACTATCAAATTGAATCGCAGCACACGCTGTGACATTACAGAAATTCGGAAAAAGGTTCCTTTCTCCCGAAAAAGCTGTATCAAATTTTCTTGAACCCACACTCTCACACGGAATCTCGATAACTACAAAGACTTCCAATTTTAAATTTGGTATGGATATTTCACTTGAAAACTGCTGAACCGATTTTCATGAAATAAAGCTATGAACACTCTCGCAAAATGGCTTACGATTCTAATAAAAAGGACAGCATCAAAATCGGTCCATCCGTTTGTGAGTTATGATGCCGCAGACAGATAGACCGACATAGGCGTCAAACTTATAATACCCTTCTCTTTGCTCCGGGGGTTAAAAAATATCAAACTTTAACCTAACATACAAATCATTCACGGCAGTCCGGAACAGTTAGGGTGAGGGCAAACGAGCGTAATTTTGTGAGTTGCGAGTCGCGTATTTTGAGTCCGTTTCATATAAACTCCGGGAATGCATTGTCTATGATTCCAGCCTTTATATGAAACGGTCTCAAAATACGCGAACTCACAAAATGACGCTCGTTTGGCCTCACCCTAAGATGGCGTTAGAGTTAGTGCACATATAAAGGCGCACTCACGAGCACGGCGGCCAGGTCGGGCTGGGCGGGCTGCTGGCCGCTGGCGGTGGGCGCGGAGGCGGCCAGGAAGTGGAGCAGCGCGCGCAGGTACGCGTCAGGCAGCGCCGGCGCCGCCGCCTGCAGCGCCTCGCGCCACAGCCGCTCCTCGCTGAGCCCCGCCAGCGCAAGCCCCACCACGCGCAGCTGAGGGGTTGTATTCAATTATCATCATTGGCTCAGATTGCACACCGGATGCGTACGTGTACACGTGCACTTTCTACTGCGTTGTAATACAAGGAACTGTATAAGACACAATACACTGCTTGTCCGTCTATGTCACGTAACCGGTGTACCGTATCCTATACTGCCCTGCTTTGAAAAATGCTTAGGGAATAGAATAGAATTTCTTTATTCGTCTTAAAAAATACTGTATGGCACGAACCACACAGTCTTATACTGCGGACTGCCAAACCAAGGTCCTGGGTTCGAATCCCGGTTCGGTCATGGATGTTTACATGTTTGTGCCGTTGTTGTATGGTTTCCATAATAAACAGCCTATTAATAGTGCTTTCTTGGGATCATTACAATGTATGTGCCTGTGAGCGTTATTTATTTATTTATTTATTATTTATTTATTATACTGCCCTGCTTTGAAAAATGCTTAGGGAATAGAATAGAATTTCTTTATTCTTCTTAAAAAATACTGTATGGCACGAACCACACAGTCTTATTACTAATGTCATTGCACACAGTAAGCTAATGCTGAGGTAAGTAGATAAAGCTAAGGGATGCTGAAGGGGTGGTGACTCCGAAGAGAGCTAAATAACCAAACCCAACGAGTGATGAACGTACACTGATTTATTGTTTCCACCAAATACTATGAAGTTATTACGACATTTGGTCGTGCAAGTTTAGCAAAATTTAATATAATAAAGAAAATATACTGTGAGCGGTAGCTCGTACAAATACATTACAAAAACAATATGTTACAAAGTCGGTATTTACAAATACATAAAAAATAAACATATTCAAAACAAAAAGTGTAACATCAGTGTGGGGATACCCACATTTACATTAATTCTGTGATTCACCAGCAAATAGGGAACCGCCGATCTGTATAAAACAGGGAGCAATTTAGCAAATAAATCGGTACACACCGATACTCACAAGCTTTCATTTAACGGCCCACTGTGGCGTGTGTAAGGGTTGCTTTGGTGGCTACAAAGCAACCCTTACACACGCCACACAAACGATTTCCAAAATCAGCATACGGTAGTTGGTCAGACCAACAACCACTGCGCATACCAACCGCAACCGCGCGTACCTGCGCAACCACTGCATTATATTCTTATAATTATAAAGTTATGTTTTTTTTTTCTAAGTTGGGTAGTAAACAGTTCCATACATTACAACGCAGTGGAACGAGCACGTCCACGTAGACGTCTACACGTACAGATCCTGTGTGAATCAGCCTTTATTGTGATTGGTTTTCCGAATAAAGTAAAACTATTCGAATACGTCAAATCTTGTCGTTTTGACAAGTATCAAAATTGTGAAATAAACAAAATTTTAACAAAAAAATTAAAACCGCCTTCAAAAAACTAAAAAGTTAAAAAATAATATTGCAGCCGATGACTATCCCGTTCGCATCATAAGAACATTAATTTGTTTTATTGAAGTCGCTGTCAAGCCGGTACGATTCGCGACAGGGCTTGCATTTTTTGGCTTGGCTTGACACCGACTTCTATAAAACAAATTAATGTTCTTATGATGCGAACGGGATAGTCATCGGCTGCAATATTATTTTTTAACTTTTTAGTTTTTTGAAGGCGGTTTTAATTTTTTTGTTAAAATTTTGTTTATTTCACAATTTTAAGTGTCATTTTCATTAGTTCGATTTAATAGTAGTGCTTTAAATTAACAAACGCACTAGTCGGCACTACGATTTTCGAAGGTTCCCCTCGATATCTCTGGGATCCATCATCAGATCCTGGTTTCCTTATCATGGGACCTCACTTGGGATATCTCCTTTCCAACAAAAAAAGAATCATCGAAATCGGTTCATAAACGACGAAGTTATCCGCGAACACACATAAAAAAAAAAAATATATACGGTAAAATTGAGAAACCTCCTCCTTTTTTGAAGTCGGTTAAAAAAGAAATAAATTCAGCACAACACATTTATGTGCAGCAATATGGTCCAAAGTTCTCGAGTGGCGACCGCGTACCGGAAAGCACAGAGTAGGCAGGCCCCTTACACGGTGGACCGACGACCTGGTAAAGGCGACGGGAACCCGTTGGATGAGGGCAGCGCAGGACCGGTCGTTATGGCGATCCTTGGGGGAGCCTATGTCCAGCAGTGGACGTCCATCGGCTGAGATGATGATGATGATGGTCTATCAGCTAGATGTATTGACGTCACAATGGAAACGTATCAAAGCCCCTCCGCCTCCAGCTGGTCCTCGCACAGTCATCATCAGCCACTTGCCTGGGGCTCCTGCGCGCGCGCCAGCACGTCGAGCGCGGTGCGCAGGCGCAGGTGGAAGGCTGCGAGCGCGGCGGCGCGGCAGGGCGTGCCCTCGGCCTCGAGGCGCTCACGTGCATCATCATCAGCCACTTGCCTGGGGCTCCTGCGCGCGCGCCAGCACGTCGAGCGCGGTGCGCAGGCGCAGGTGGAAGGCTGCGAGCGCGGCGGCGCGGCAGGGCGTGCCCTCGGCCTCGAGGCGCTCACGTGCATCATCATCAGCCACTTGCCTGGGGCTCCTGCGCGCGCGCCAGCACGTCGAGCGCGGTGCGCAGGCGCAGGTGGAAGGCTGCGAGCGCGGCGGCGCGGCAGGGCGTGCCCTCGGCCTCGAGGCGCTCACGTGCATCATCATCAGCCACTTGCCTGGGGCTCCTGCGCGCGCGCCAGCACGTCGAGCGCGGTGCGCAGGCGCAGGTGGAAGGCTGCGAGCGCGGCGGCGCGGCAGGGCGTGCCCTCGGCCTCGAGGCGCTCACGTGCATCATCATCAGCCACTTGCCTGGGGCTCCTGCGCGCGCGCCAGCACGTCGAGCGCGGTGCGCAGGCGCAGGTGGAAGGCTGCGAGCGCGGCGGCGCGGCAGGGCGTGCCCTCGGCCTCGAGGCGCTCACGTGCATCATCATCAGCCACTTGCCTGGGGCTCCTGCGCGCGCGCCAGCACGTCGAGCGCGGTGCGCAGGCGCAGGTGGAAGGCTGCGAGCGCGGCGGCGCGGCAGGGCGTGCCCTCGGCCTCGAGGCGCTCACGTGCATCATCATCAGCCACTTGCCTGGGGCTCCTGCGCGCGCGCCAGCACGTCGAGCGCGGTGCGCAGGCGCAGGTGGAAGGCTGCGAGCGCGGCGGCGCGGCAGGGCGTGCCCTCGGCCTCGAGGCGCTCACGTGCATCATCATCAGCCACTTGCCTGGGGCTCCTGCGCGCGCGCCAGCACGTCGAGCGCGGTGCGCAGGCGCAGGTGGAAGGCTGCGAGCGCGGCGGCGCGGCAGGGCGTGCCCTCGGCCTCGAGGCGCTCACGTGCATCATCATCAGCCACTTGCCTGGGGCTCCTGCGCGCGCGCCAGCACGTCGAGCGCGGTGCGCAGGCGCAGGTGGAAGGCTGCGAGCGCGGCGGCGCGGCAGGGCGTGCCCTCGGCCTCGAGGCGCTCACGTGCATCATCATCAGCCACTTGCCTGGGGCTCCTGCGCGCGCGCCAGCACGTCGAGCGCGGTGCGCAGGCGCAGGTGGAAGGCTGCGAGCGCGGCGGCGCGGCAGGGCGTGCCCTCGGCCTCGAGGCGCTCACGTGCATCATCATCAGCCACTTGCCTGGGGCTCCTGCGCGCGCGCCAGCACGTCGAGCGCGGTGCGCAGGCGCAGGTGGAAGGCTGCGAGCGCGGCGGCGCGGCAGGGCGTGCCCTCGGCCTCGAGGCGCTCACGTGCATCATCATCAGCCACTTGCCTGGGGCTCCTGCGCGCGCGCCAGCACGTCGAGCGCGGTGCGCAGGCGCAGGTGGAAGGCTGCGAGCGCGGCGGCGCGGCAGGGCGTGCCCTCGGCCTCGAGGCGCTCACGTGCATCATCATCAGCCACTTGCCTGGGGCTCCTGCGCGCGCGCCAGCACGTCGAGCGCGGTGCGCAGGCGCAGGTGGAAGGCTGCGAGCGCGGCGGCGCGGCAGGGCGTGCCCTCGGCCTCGAGGCGCTCACGTGCATCATCATCAGCCACTTGCCTGGGGCTCCTGCGCGCGCGCCAGCACGTCGAGCGCGGTGCGCAGGCGCAGGTGGAAGGCTGCGAGCGCGGCGGCGCGGCAGGGCGTGCCCTCGGCCTCGAGGCGCTCACGTGCATCATCATCAGCCACTTGCCTGGGGCTCCTGCGCGCGCGCCAGCACGTCGAGCGCGGTGCGCAGGCGCAGGTGGAAGGCTGCGAGCGCGGCGGCGCGGCAGGGCGTGCCCTCGGCCTCGAGGCGCTCACGTGCATCATCATCAGCCACTTGCCTGGGGCTCCTGCGCGCGCGCCAGCACGTCGAGCGCGGTGCGCAGGCGCAGGTGGAAGGCTGCGAGCGCGGCGGCGCGGCAGGGCGTGCCCTCGGCCTCGAGGCGCTCACGTGCATCATCATCAGCCACTTGCCTGGGGCTCCTGCGCGCGCGCCAGCACGTCGAGCGCGGTGCGCAGGCGCAGGTGGAAGGCTGCGAGCGCGGCGGCGCGGCAGGGCGTGCCCTCGGCCTCGAGGCGCTCACGTGCATCATCATCAGCCACTTGCCTGGGGCTCCTGCGCGCGCGCCAGCACGTCGAGCGCGGTGCGCAGGCGCAGGTGGAAGGCTGCGAGCGCGGCGGCGCGGCAGGGCGTGCCCTCGGCCTCGAGGCGCTCACGTGCATCATCATCAGCCACTTGCCTGGGGCTCCTGCGCGCGCGCCAGCACGTCGAGCGCGGTGCGCAGGCGCAGGTGGAAGGCTGCGAGCGCGGCGGCGCGGCAGGGCGTGCCCTCGGCCTCGAGGCGCTCACGTGCATCATCATCAGCCACTTGCCTGGGGCTCCTGCGCGCGCGCCAGCACGTCGAGCGCGGTGCGCAGGCGCAGGTGGAAGGCTGCGAGCGCGGCGGCGCGGCAGGGCGTGCCCTCGGCCTCGAGGCGCTCACGTGCATCATCATCAGCCACTTGCCTGGGGCTCCTGCGCGCGCGCCAGCACGTCGAGCGCGGTGCGCAGGCGCAGGTGGAAGGCTGCGAGCGCGGCGGCGCGGCAGGGCGTGCCCTCGGCCTCGAGGCGCTCACGTGCATCATCATCAGCCACTTGCCTGGGGCTCCTGCGCGCGCGCCAGCACGTCGAGCGCGGTGCGCAGGCGCAGGTGGAAGGCTGCGAGCGCGGCGGCGCGGCAGGGCGTGCCCTCGGCCTCGAGGCGCTCACGTGCATCATCATCAGCCACTTGCCTGGGGCTCCTGCGCGCGCGCCAGCACGTCGAGCGCGGTGCGCAGGCGCAGGTGGAAGGCTGCGAGCGCGGCGGCGCGGCAGGGCGTGCCCTCGGCCTCGAGGCGCTCACGTGCATCATCATCAGCCACTTGCCTGGGGCTCCTGCGCGCGCGCCAGCACGTCGAGCGCGGTGCGCAGGCGCAGGTGGAAGGCTGCGAGCGCGGCGGCGCGGCAGGGCGTGCCCTCGGCCTCGAGGCGCTCACGTGCATCATCATCAGCCACTTGCCTGGGGCTCCTGCGCGCGCGCCAGCACGTCGAGCGCGGTGCGCAGGCGCAGGTGGAAGGCTGCGAGCGCGGCGGCGCGGCAGGGCGTGCCCTCGGCCTCGAGGCGCTCGACGCCGGCGCCCGCGTTCTCCCAGCCCCAGCCCCAGCCGCACAGCTGCAGCGCGCGCGTGCGCTCCAGGCTCCTGCGCGCACGACCACGGGAACACTAACCGTTAGCGACACACCACATTCATCTAGATAGAACCGAACGGTGAAGTGCGCGGGGCACGCGTGCTTACATTAAGGGTCGATTCACATCAGAAGAGCACACAAAGGTTAAATTTATTCTCACATCGCTGACGCGGCGGCCGCTTGCGGCGCCGTGCTGCCAGTATCGCTAGAGCAAATGCTCTTCGATGCTCTTCTGGTGAATCAACCCTAAGCAATAAACTTAATTTGTCACACGTTTACTCATTACGCACTGAGTCGCGCTACGATAAACATCTGTGACAAATCTGAGAAAATGCCTTATTGCACGGTTTCTAACTGCAGAAACAAAAGTTCTAAGGTGACTCTGAAGATTTGAGTACTTCATTTTAATTAAAAACGCAATTTAATGACAATTAAAACAAAAATACAGGCTCGCGCGGAACAAAGTCTTACGATACATCGATGTGTGTATGACAGTGACATACTCAAAACGTGCTAACGGAACCCTATTACTAAGCCTACGCTGTCCGTCCATTCATCTGCTCATCTGTCCTACTTATAAAAAACTGTATCTTTTGAACCCAGTTTGTACACATATTATTGTCCCTTGCTATATTCGAACTCACGACCTCAGGTTTTATAGTCCTTCATACATTTACCTAAAATATTATAAAACTGTAAAACAAGTGTGTCTCTCTATATTGAAGGGATTTACGAAAAAAGATTACGATATATGGTTTTTAGGTGTCCCTGACTCCAAATACAAATTATAAGATTTTTTGTCTGTCTGTTTGTTCGAGCGTCAAGCAAAAACTACTGGACCGATTTGGATAACACTAACACTTTTTGTATTTGAAAGCTTATAGAAAGATTAAAAACGAGGTTTAAAAACTGGTATACATTTTATCTTGCTACGATGACGGGAACCGGTGCGTGCGAAGACGCGGGCAAATCCTAGTGTTATATAACGTGAGGTACCTGTAGACGGTGACCCGGCGGTTGGGCAGGTCCGGCAGCAGCGAGGGCACTATCTCGGACCTGTACCCGCCCTCCCCCGCAGACCGCAGCACCGTCTTCACCCCCGGCTGCTTCCACGGACTGTTGCGGATACATCCTGTACGAGACAACCACTTTTATAACATTTTAATATTCATAATTCTGTTAACGATACGAAAATCATCAGCCTTGCAGGACAAAGAATTAAACAAAAACAAAAAACATAAAAAAAACACGTTTCTTGTATGGGGAAACCCCTTAATTATTTACCTTTTGTTTTATTAATTTTTTTTAGCAAATTCGCCATACCGACCGCCCTATCGGTGAAGGTAAACATCGTGAGGAAACCTACATAAGCTGAAGAAGAAATTCTGATGCGCATTGTAGTCTACCAAACTGGGTCCGCGTGGTGGACTAACGCCCATACACCCTCCCTGAGGGTAGACCTGTGCCCTGCGACCCACCATGCTGTGCCTTATCAACCAGTCAGCATCTAATGCTGGTTTCAAATCTCCTCACCAGTTTACATAGGGCTGGCGCACATCTTTCGAAGCGCAGCGCAAAGTTTTTCACTACCAAACCATTACAGACTTTGTTTGCGTTGAAATAACATCGAAAATCAATTATCACTAATACTAGTCCCAGAGAGGATCGAAGCGGTTTGTTTTAATTAATTTTCTACGTTTTCCGCTACACTTCGTAAAGTGTCGCTCAGCACTTTTTTTTTTTTTTTTTTTTATATGTGATAGGTAAACATTTGACCCCAATCTCACCTGATGTTGAGTGATGATGAGGCCGAAGATGTAGCATGCTTACCTAGAAAGATGCCTATTTACTCTCGCCTTGAAGAGGCCCAGGTTGTATTGCTCAGGGAACAGGTCCGCAGGCAGGGCATTCCACTCCTTAGCCGTGCGCATTATAAAAGAAGAAGCAAACTTCTTCGCGCGAATTGCTGGTAGGCCTTACGCACGATGTTAAAGCTGGAGTAAGTATGAAGTTCTACACTTCGAAGTTTGTGTCGGGCCTTAAGCACGATGTTAAAGTAGGTATAAATAATGTGTTACCGTCCTCGACGAGCGATTTGCTGAGCGCGAGGAAGTGCCACAGAGCACTCAACGCCTCGTCATCCGCCAGGTCTGCGTTCTGCCACAGATCCGGCTGCGAAATGTCGTTTAAATTCCTATTAGTTGACCTTGAACGATGATGGATTGAGAGGGGTATGCTTAGATGTATGTAGGTATATCATAATATCAGTCACGTAGAGAGAATGAATTAAATAAGACTTACGAATAAAATATATCAAGCAAAGGTGAGCGGAAGTGTTGGGAGAGGCCGTCCGAGGAAAACATACAAATATGATCAAATCAATGATCTTTTCCGAAAAGGGCAAGTGCTTAGCACCCTAAATCGACGGAAGTTTATGAAAAGATGGTGTGTCAGAGTCGTAGCGTGTGGCGGTCCGTGGTCTCTACCTACCCCCTTGGGACAATGGCGTGAGCTTATGTATGTATTCCTATTAGACATTTAGAAGATGGTCTGGTCCAACAAGTGTCCTTACCTGTGCAGCGGGGAAATGCCGCCAGCATAATGGGCATTTTGGTCCAGGTACGGCCAGAAGCGACCTTTTAGAATCAACTTTTTTTCCTTATGTTAGTTATTTTTCTTTAGTCTAGTTATATTTAAGTTTTAGGATAATATGTTTATTTGCTTTATAACTGTTTTACTAAATAAAAAAATGCATTTTGTTTCTTTTAGAAGAATAAAACTAAAGGATATTTTGTCGCAGATATTCCATTCTTTTCCACACGTAGGTACCTTGAGCCCGTAGTCGCCCCTGGCGCGGTGCTGCATGACGTAGGAGACGTCGCGGATGGCCTGGTAGAAGTCGTCGCGCATGAGCCGCAGGGCCGCGCCGCCCGACCAGGCCAGCCCCCGCGCGCCCCACCCCAGCGTCACGCGCTCCATCACCGTGTAGTCCACCAGAGTGCCTGACCACGAGTCATTCAAACTTTATCACAACAATCGGGGAGTTGACTATACATATATAAAACGAGCTTTTACCCGAGACTTCGTCCGCATAAATTATATACCAGATTTTAAGTCAGATGATAAATTGATAAGCTATCAAACAAAAAAAGTTTCATCAAAATCGGTTTAGTAGTTTTTGCGTGATACTCGCACAAACAAACACCCAAACAAACAAACAAATAAACAAACAAACAAACAAACAGACAGACAAAAAATCCAAACATTGGTGATTTGGAATCAGGGACAGGTAAAAACCATGTCGTAATTTTTTTTTGTAAATATCTTCAATGTACAGACACACTTCTGTTACAGTTTTATAATAGTTTAGATATTGTTAGTTTTAACTGTTCAGTAAATAAACCGTTTGAAAATAACGCTAAACTCACATTTTCAGTAATTCTGTTGCTTGAATACTATTTTTAATAACTGGATAAACTATAAAAAGTATCAAAACGACGACGAAAAACAATAACGTCACTCTCCTTTTAGTACAATATTTCATACAAAGCACGCGTTTAGACGTTTGATAAACAGTTGTTAATTTAACTAGTTGGAAACTCGTGGATTAAAACTAGCTTGCGCCTATAACATTATTGGTTAAGAGGCGGAAATTTGAAGAATGGGTATTTGACAGATCTATTGCTGTCGCGCTATTCCCGAGCAACCGAGCTACCAGTAAAAAAGGGACAACTGCAGCGTGGACTGACTTACCTACGTAGTGATCGAAATTTCCAATTAGTAGGTATACCCCTTTTTCCTCCTCCAAAACTAAACCGGTTTTAATAATTCTTTCAAGAATAATACGGGTAACACTTTGGTATACCTACTAGCTGAAATCAACATTCTTTATAGCTTGGACTTTATATCCATTTTTGTATGGGGAGGGTATATTTTTCGGATAGAAGGATGAGCCTCGGCACAATTGTTCCTTAGGTAATCTAGTGTGAAAAACGCCCGGAGGACTTCCTCTATCACCCCGCCATGGGGGTGGAGGGGGGGTTGAACTTTTCAGATACCGCACTCACTGTGATTCGTCATAACTGCCAATTTCTAGCTACTAGGGCATGTTTGGTATCGTTTTTGACTAAATCAAAGTAGTTTAGTTGATTTCTGAAACAAAAAAAATGTATTCCCATACAAAAAAATTGAACAACAGTGAAAAATAAAAAATAAGTAAAAATATTTTTTTTTGTTAATTACCATAAACAAAAAACCGGTAGCAATATCGGACTTTAAAAAATATATTTGGAAAGCTGCTTTTATACAGATTCCAAAAATATAAGGTTTGTTGAGAAAAAAGTGTGATGTACGCGGTAGTTATTAAGTTTATTAGTTTTCTAAGGAATTATGTAGGTAGATCGTTTTCTTCCTCTTCGAATAAACCGTGGTAACGAGTGAACGTCTTTTATTGTGCTCCGATAGAATATCCTAGTCTAGATGCTATATTAACCTAGATATTTCTCAGTGGCGACGAACAATAAAGTACACACGCGTGTGACGATAAAAACTGTGAATTTTCGTTGTTTTTGGACTTGTGCAATTCCGTTAAAATGTCGTTGGGCAAGATCGGTGCGTTTGACGTCAGCAAGGACAATTGGGACCTATACGTAGACCGATTAGAACAATATTTTATCGTTAACGATATTAAGGAAGCAGTGAAAGTGCCTACTTTAATAACGGTGATAGGGAGTGAGGCGTACGAGCTCATGGTGAATTTATGCGTACCCGATAAACCGTCCACCAAAAAGTACGATGACCTTGTGACCGTCATGAAAGGTCATTTACTACCTAGACCGAGTTTGTTAGCGGAACGTTTTAAATTTAGGCAACGCACACAAAGGAAGGATGAAAGCATAGCGGATTACGTCACAGATTTAAAAAAATTATCGAAAGATTGCAGATTCGACGGGGCCAAGCTAAAAGAAAATTTACGCGATCAATTTGTTTGTGGATTGAGTAGAGAGAACATAAGACAGAGATTGTTCACGGAGGATGACATCGGTTTCGAAAGAGCACTAACTTTGGCGGTGAGCATGGAGGCTGCCGAAACGGACGCGGCATTGATGGACAGACGGACCAGGGGAGGAGCGGAAGGCAATCCCACAGCGTCGGAGTTGCATCATGTGAGGGCGTCAGCAAAGCGAACAGGGTCGGGTGGCCGAAGTCGTACGGATCGCAGCAGCGATAACACGCGTTCGACGCGTGATGTATCGGTGGCGCACGGCGGCGGCGGCCCAAGCGACATAAGCGGAGCGGGCAGCGGGGCGTATCGTGGTCGGAGACCGGTGACAAACACGAGTGGAGGATATGTTTGTGCTGTATGTGGAGGTCACCATGACACAAAGACATGCAAATATAAGATGTACGTTTGTCGTGTCTGTAACCGAGAAGGGCATCTAAAGAAAATGTGCCCTAAGTTACAAAATGGAGCAGCGCTGCACAATGTTTTAGAAGAAAAGGTTGTATATGAGGAGGACAGTCACGACAGTGAAAGTGATGAGGTAAATAATTTTTCTATTGAGACTGATAATTTGAAACGCTTTAGACCATACAACATTTGTGTCGAAGTTAACGGTGTATTGCTCACTATGGAGATAGATACAGGAAGCGCAATATCAT
This sequence comes from Agonopterix subpropinquella, assembly GCA_922987775.1. Taxonomy (NCBI): domain Eukaryota; kingdom Metazoa; phylum Arthropoda; class Insecta; order Lepidoptera; family Depressariidae; genus Agonopterix; species Agonopterix subpropinquella. The sequence goes on along the minus strand of OV277706.1, from coordinate 812,302 downwards.
GTATTAGTTACGAATGTTATAGAAAGGAGTTTAGCGACAAATGTAAAATAGTTAAAAGTGATTTAGTACTAAGATACTATACCGGGGAGATTGTTAAACCGGTTGGAATGATTAAGCCGATAGTAAAATACAAAAATGTAAACAAAACATTAGACATGTATGTAGTCTACTGCGGTAAAACTAATTTAATGGGTAGACAGTGGTTAGACGAACTAGGTATTCGAATGCCAGTAGCATTGTGTAATAACTTGAGAGAATCCAGGAACAAAACTTTTGATTTTAACGAATTCAGTTCCAGATTTTGTGAGGTGTTTGCGGAGGGACTGGGGAGATTCACCGGAGGTACCGTGGGATTCCACCTGCGGCCGGAGGCGCGGCCGGTGTTCCTGCGCGCTCGTCCCCTCGCGTATGCGCTGCGCGAGCCGGTGGAGCGCGCGCTCGACGCGCTGGTGCGTGACGGCGTCATCACGCCGGTCACCACGTCGGACTGGGCCACGCCTATCGTGCCGGTAATGAAGAAAGATGGAACCATAAGGGTATGCGGAGATTTCAAACTTACTTTAAACAAATACTTAGAGGTGGATCGGTTTCCTTTACCTAGAGTAGATGATTTACTGGCTAAATTACACGGGGGAGAGAAGTTCACGAAATTAGATTTGTCACAGGCCTATGCGCAGTTGGAGTTAGACGAGTCGAAGAAGTATACCGTCATAAACACGCACAGAGGACTATTTATGTACAATAGGTTAATTTACGGATTAGCGTCGAGCCCGGGAATATTCCAAAGGAAATTAGAACAACTTTTTGCAGATATGCCAAGGGTAGGGGTATTTCTGGATGATGTAATAATCACAGGAGTTGATGATGAGTCTCATTTGGAGACACTCAACGAGGTTTTCAAAAGGTTACAAAAGTTCGGACTTAGAATTAAGAAGGACAAGTGCACTTTTTTTTCAGAGTCGGTTACATATTTAGGGTTTGTAATAAGTAAGGAGGGAGTGCACACTTGTCAAGACAAAATTGAGGCCATTAAAAAGGCGCCGATACCATCAAATGTATCCGAACTACGCTCATTCCTGGGGCTAGTTATGTACTATGCAAAATTTGTACCAAATATTAGCACGGTATTAGCACCGCTGTATGCATTATTAAGAAAAGAAGAGAAATATGTATGGACTGACGAAAGGGAGCGAGCTTTTAACAAGATAAAAAAAATCTTGACTTCAAGTGAGGTGTTAGCGCACTACTCGCCCGACCTGCCGCTGATATTGACGACGGATGCGAGCAGCGTGGGGGTGGGCGCCGTCATCTCGCACATGACGGCCGCAGGCGAGCGACCCATTGCATACGCGTCGCGGGTGCTTAATGCTGCCGAGAAAGCTTACTCGCAAATAGAGAAGGAAGCATTAGCTATCATATACGGTGTACGAAAGTTTCATCAATATCTGTACGGTAGGAAGTTTAAATTAAGGACTGATCACAAACCGTTGGTGACAATATTTGGGGATAAATCAGGGATACCGGTGATGGCGGCGAGCCGCATGCAGCGTTGGGCGGTAATATTAGCGGGATATAATTACGACATCGAGTACGTGCGGAGTGAACGGAATGCAGCCGATGCATTGTCGCGTTTATCGGTAGGACAAGAGAGTCGTATAAGCGGGGAAAAAACGTATATAAATTTTATTCAAGATTTTTTACCGGTAACTAGAGAAGCTATTCAAGACCAGACAAAAAAAGATGATGTCTTGAAAAGAGTGTTCTTATTTTGCCAATCCGGCTGGCCCAATAATTGCCCAGATGATACGATACGACCGTACTACATTCGTAGAAATGAATTATATTTAGATTTAGGATGTATAGTATGGGGCTACAGAATAGTCATACCGAAACAATTAAGAGAATTAATATTGAAAGAATTACACGTAGGACATTTAGGTATAGTGAAGATGAAGAGTATCGCACGTAGTTTGTTATGGTGGGACGGGGTGGACGCGGACATAGAGCGCGCGTGCCGCGAGTGCAGCACGTGTGCGGCAGAGGCGTCCGCGCCGGTACGGGCGCCACCCCAGCCATGGCCATATAGCACAGAACCGTTTTCACGCTTACACGTCGATTTAATGTCATTCCATGGCAATACGTTTTTAATATTAATAGATTCCACTACAAAATGGATTGAGGCTTTCCAAATGCAGAAAACGACCGCAAGCGCAGTGATAAAGGTTTTACGTGAAACCTTTGCTCGTTTCGGCTTACCAAAAGAAGTGGTATCAGATAACGGACCACCGTTTTCTAGTAGGGAGTATGCAGAATTTATGCACAGTAACGGTATAAAGCTGACGTTTGCGGCAATATACCACCCCTCCTCAAACGGTGCGGCAGAGGGCGCTGTTAAGCTGTGCAAGCGAGCAGTCAAAAAGTCGTTACGTGATGGCACCGACTTGGACACAGCATTACAGGCTTACCTAATGGCGTATAGGAACGTAGAACATGGCACTACGGGAGCGTCGCCGGCGATGCTGCTGCAACGTAGGAGTTTACGCAATAGGTTAGACTTGATAAGAGGAATGAACATGGTAGAGGGTCGAGTCCACAGTGCACAGCGCAAACAAATAGAATACGCAGGTGGCACAACGAGAGAGTTTAAGGCGGGGGACACAGTGTGGACTCGTAATTATGCGGGAGGGAAGAAGTGGTTAGACGGCCAGATACAGGAAAGAGTAGGTTCTCGAAATTACATAGTGGGTAGGGAAGACGGTCCACCGATTAGACGACACATAGATCAGATTAAAAATAGATGGTCAAGTACGTTTGAAGGCTCTTCTACTCGGTGTCCATCACCACAGTCTAGTCAGCCACCGACACCGCACGTTTCACCGGCAAGCCCTAGCACTAGTACTAGTAGCAGTATCGACCAGTCACACAATACTGGTACGCAGGATACGAGCGCGCATGAACCCCAGGTAACAGAGGCGCCGCAAGTGCCGCCGCCGGTGAGTCCCATACCTCCGTTGCGTGCCTCCAGTCGCCCTAAAAAACCGGTTCATAGATATGGTTTTGAAATAGATTAGGAGTTAAGCTATTATAAGTTATAATTATAAGTGTTAAGCTATATTAATATAATGTATTGTAGGTTATTGATATATGGTCATGGGTTATGGTATAGTTTTAAGGTTATTGTTAAATATGATTATTATAGTTGCCTTGTTATTTATTTAGAGTTAAGGTTGTCGATTAAGGGTGAGGGTGTGATGTACGCGGTAGTTATTAAGTTTATTAGTTTTCTAAGGAATTATGTAGGTAGATCGTTTTCTTCCTCTTCGAATAAACCGTGGTAACGAGTGAACGTCTTTTATTGTGCTCCGATAGAATATCCTAGTCTAGATGCTATATTAACCTAGATATTTCTCAAAAAGAAAAAACAAAAGGGAAAAAAAAAATTAACGCAACTAGGCAGGAACAAAAAAAATTAAATGAAATGCAGGAGTGGACGTAGAAGTGTCCAATTTTGTATACAATTTGTAGTTACTATAAGCATTAAGGGAAAACTAAAATATTTTACAATATTATACCAGTTTTCTTGATACATAAACTGCACAAATAACTTGGTAATCCTGTGTTTTTATACAGGATTACAAAGTTACACTTGCGTGTACCTGTATATTGTCATGTCTTGTTGACTGACATATCAACGCACAGCCCAAACCACTGGTTCTAGAGATTTGGAACTTAGGTTCTTTATATAGGACGGTTTACAAAATGAAAGGAAACATCAGATGACATCATCAACATCATATATTTACAATAAAACAGCTTAAACTATTATTTTTCTTCTTCCTGTATACCTTTGCCTTCGCAATGACACAACTCTGTGCACTTTAGTTGCCGTTGCAAACACCGGCACCTGTTGGTGCCGCACCCCTTTTTGCATCTACACCTAATCATTTCGATGCAGGCTTCAGCAGCAACAGGCAAGTCTGTCCATGTAGGTTGCCAGCTATCGCCGACTTTTGTCCATCCCCAGTTAGATGGATCAGGAAAATCTTGAATCGGCGACATTTGACCCCATACATGGACAGCTTGAAAAACTGCCCTCAAGAAATGTTGATATAGAGCCGCTTTTGTGGGTGGTATATGCTCTAGTTGGCGGTCTTTTTTGGTAAATAAATGTTTTCTCGCTTCGTTTACTGTAGTGCAGGAACTGGATCTAATAAGGAAAAAATATGTACCGTTAAAATGTTGCTTTGTTACTTATTAGGTACCTAGTTTTATGAAGTTACCTACCTGTCATATAAAATTATAACAAACTTTTCAAGGATGGCAAATGAGTCGTTGTTCCTGCCTTCATAGGCTGCCAAAAAACCATCTGTGGCAGTAGGGAAAACGTTCCATGTCTCCATTGCACTTTTTTTCCCTTTCTCATTAAAACTAGAAACTGTGTCACACCCCGTAAATGCGTGGAATAAAGGAAGGACCTTTGTTTTTTGTGGTCCTGTAAGAAGAAAGTTTTTTAATTGCTAAATCAAGATGACGTGTTTTGAGAAGTAAAGGTGGTATTATTATAACAAGAATTTACCAAGAGCGTTCGCTTTCTCATGACAAGGTAGATACTGGTGGTGCTTTCCAGTGCTTACATGCACCCATAGCTCCTCTAGTCCAGACAGATCCTTCCTTTATTTCACGCTTTCACGGGGTGTAACACAGTTTCTAGTTTTAATAGGAAAGGGAAAAAAAGTGCAATGGAGACATGGAACGTTTTCCCTACTGCCACAGATGGTTTTTTGGCAGCCTATGAAGGCAGGAACAACGACTCATTTGCCATCCTTGAAAAGTTTGTTATAATTTTATATGACAGGTAGGTAACTTCATAAAACTAGGTACCTAATAAGAAACAAAGCAACATTTTAACGGTACATATTTTTTCCTTATTAGATCCAGTTCCTGCACTACAGTAAACGAAGCGAGAAAACATTTATTTACCAAAAAATACCGCCAACTAGAGCATATACCACCCACAAAAGCGGCTCTATATCAACATTTCTTGAGGGCAGTTTTTCAAGCTGTCCATGTATGGGGTCAAATGTCGCCGATTCAGGATCTTCCTGATCCATCTAACTGGGGATGGACAAAAGTCGGCGATAGTTGGCAACCTACATGGACAGACTTGCCTGTTGCTGCTGAAGCCTGCATCGAAATGATTAGGTGTAAATGCAAAAAGGGGTGCGGCACCAACAGGTGCTGGTGTTTGCAACGGCAACTAAAGTGCACAGAGTTGTGTCATTGCGAAGGCAAAGGTATACAGGAAGAAGAAAAATAATATTTTAAGCTGTTTTATTGTAAATATATGATGTTGATGATGTCATCTGATGTTTCCTTTCATTTTGTAAACCGTCCTATATAAAGAACCTAAGTTCCAAATCTCTAGAACCAGTGGTTTGGGCTGTGCGTTGATATGTCAGTCAACAAGACATGACAATATACAGGTACACGCAAGTGTAACTTTGTAATCCTGTATAAATACACAGGATTACCAAGTTATTTGTGCAGTTTATGTATCAAGAAAACTGGTATAATATTGTAAAATATTTTAGTTTTCCCTTAATGCTTATAGTAACTACAAATTGTATACAAAATTGGACACTTCTACGTCCACTCCTGCATTTCATTTAATTTTTTTTGTTCCTGCCTAGTTGCGTTAATTTTTTTTTTCCCTTTTGTTTTTTCTTTTTTCTCAACAAACCTTATATTTTTGGAATCTGTATAAAAGCAGCTTTCCAAATATATTTTTTAAAGTCCGATATTGCTACCGGTTTTTTGTTTATGGTAATTAACAAAAAAAAATATTTTTACTTATTTTTTATTTTTCACTGTTTTTCAATTTTTATGTATGGGAATACATTTTTTTTGTTTCAGAAATCAACTAAGCTACTTTGATTTAGTCAAAAACGATACCAAACATGCCCTAGTAGCTAGAAATTGGCAGTTATGACGAATCACAGTGAGTGCGGTATCTGAAAAGTTCAACACCCCCTCCACCCCCATGGCGGGGTGATAGAGGAAGTCCTCCGGGCGTTTTTCACACTAGACCACCTAAGGAACAATTGTGCCGAGGCTCATCCTTCTATCCGAAAAATATGGGTGTTGTCCTATAATGACCCAGCTATTAGTACTAAATCCACTCACACTTTCAACCCGTTTTCACACATTTTTAGTGAGCATCTAGATGCCCTTGGAAACATCCATGCCATAAGTTGGTAATCTTTGTAGTTTTGTATAGGACAGCAGATTTTTTTTTTCGCGTTTCCTGAGGTAGGCTCTATAGTAAAAAAATTTCAGTTTGATGGCCTGAGTTCACTCCTGTCCAGTCCTTTCCAGTCCTTACAGTACCGGCAACGGACGCAGAGCAACGGAGGGGGCCTTGCGGGGAAACGGGGGTTGCAACCAGAAAGTCTATATGAAAAAGTTGGTATTGCTTTGCATATCTGCACATATCAGCTAGAGTACACACAACCATCAAGAGCGTTGCCATACTGTGAGGCTCATAGCATAGAGTAAATAAATCATATACAACAGTGGGTCAATGCCCATACTAAGAAAGTTGCCACTTTCTTATATGAAAACTCGCGCAAGTACAGCGCCGGTGGTGAGTAACCGGTACTACAGCAATGTTTAATTACGTTAAAATAAGTGTTAAACACATCCTACTAATATTATAAACGCGAAAGTTTGTAAGTATGGATGGATGGCTGTTTGTTCCGCTTTCACGCAAAAACTGCTGAACGGATTTTGATAAAATTTGGCATACAGATAGACCATGGCCTGGATTAACACATAGGGTACTTTTTATCCGGGTAACGCAGACGAAGTCGCGGGCAACAGCTAGCTTGTTATAAAATTTCTTAAGAAAATTAATCTATATAATTTATTTCCGTGGAACAAAACTCAAATAATAGTGATCTAATAACGTTTAATTAAGATTTATCTCTCGTTCAGGCCAGTAGCGACATCTGTTTGCGCCAAGACTATATTAAATCTAAAATGTATGGAACTGTCCAGACATGCTCATAGTAATACTGTGGTATTATCTTATCCTAGGTACATACCGGCGTGGTAGGCGGCGAGCAGGCGCGCGGGGTGGTGGGGGTGCCAGCAGCAGGCGGCGAGGGGCGGCGCGGGGGGCGCGGGCGCCGGCGTCACGTCCCGCTCTATCACGCTCGGCCGCGAGCACTGCTCTCCCCCTCCCCCTCCCACCTCCACCGCGAGCGCCGCCGACGACTGCCGGCAATACTTATATTACATGGACATTCTGTTTACAACCAAAATGTTGGCTACTTAAATTAAAAGCAGGCACTATACTCTCGCGAAAACTTTCAAGGAAAATGGCTACGGCTCACGAGACCACTAGAACAATAAAGGGCATCCACACGTTTGTTCTCGCCGAGAATATAGTGCCCGTATAAAAGGAGAGAAACAGCTCTTTCGCGCTATAAAGCAACAATAGACAAATATCATATTTTCATCCCCCTGCCTAGTCCCTATTACCATCGATCTACTACGGCAGGCACCTACTCAATTAAACGCTATAGGGTTCGCGTATTTTCAAAAAATTCGACTTCAATTAATTTTTTAAAAGCATAGTATAGGAAAGTTTTTTTATTTAATTTTATTGTTTTGAATAGGAATCGCAAAGCGAAGAGAAAAAAAACATCTAAAATTATACTTCACCTTGCATATACCTATATATTTCTAACACGAGTGTTATCTCTGCCAGTCTTTGATTAATTTGAACGAATGCTACCTCTTTGAAGTTATATTGTGAAGTTAATCAAAAGTACTCACGGAGCTTTCTGATGTGGGTACAGTTTTACAGTCCGCATTGGCTTGCTGTATGTCGTGGAGCCGCAGCGTGTTCGACTCCCGCTGCAGGGACAGCAGCAGGTTCCGTCTGCAAATACATAAATGTCACGTTCCTTAAAGACTTAAGGCTTAATGATTATCGGACTTATTCGTTGAAGCTTAATTGGACAAAAAACAGAGAGGATTGGCAGGGATTTATTTTATTTTTATAAAACAACATTGCCAACAAAAAGTTTCCACTAGGGATCTATTCTATTTTCAGGATTTGATGATTCGTGTCCTTTAAAAGTAGTGACGGGATCATGATCCTTTCCTATATTGACCGGAGTTTGGACACTGCAAGCATCGCGTCGCAGTCAAGTGAGCGCTGAGGTCACACTCCATCAATGCTGGGGCACCGTTCTGACTTAACTGTGGTCCCCCGGCTGGCTGGTCCCACACGCAGACCACGTGGTCCCCCTCCCCCCGGGGCACCACAGTGTCACTCACCTGGTGGGGCACCACTGTATCTTGGCGACGGCGCGGGGCTGCGGCAGGGTGAGCAGGGGCCGGTCGAGCGCGCGCTGGTCCCACACGCAGACCACGTGGTCCCCCTCCCCCCGGGGCACCACAGTGTCACTCACCTGGTGGGGCACCACTATATCTTGGCGACGGCGCGGGGCTGCGGCAGGGTGAGCAGGGGCCGGTCGAGCGCGCGCTGGTCCCACACGCAGACCACGTGGTCCCCCTCCCCCCGGGGCACCACAGTGTCACTCACCTGGTGGGGCACCACTGTATCTTGGCGACGGCGCGGGGCTGCGGCAGGGTGAGCAGGGGCCGGTCGAGCGCGCGCTGGTCCCACACGCAGACCACGTGGTCCCCCTCCCCCCGGGGCACCACAGTGTCACTCACCTGGTGGGGCACCACTGTATCTTGGCGACGGCGCGGGGCTGCGGCAGGGTGAGCAGGGGCCGGTCGAGCGCGCGCTGGTCCCACACGCAGACCACGTGGTCCCCCTCCCCCCGGGGCACCACAGTGTCACTCACCTGGTGGGGCACCACTGTATCTTGGCGACGGCGCGGGGCTGCGGCAGGGTGAGCAGGGGCCGGTCGAGCGCGCGCTGGTCCCACACGCAGACCACGTGGTCCCCCTCCCCCCGGGGCACCACAGTGTCACTCACCTGGTGGGGCACCACTGTATCTTGGCGACGGCGCGGGGCTGCGGCAGGGTGAGCAGGGGCCGGTCGAGCGCGCGCTGGTCCCACACGCAGACCACGTGGTCCCCCTCCCCCCGGGGCACCACAGTGCCACTCACCTGGTGGGGCACCACTGTATCTTGGCGACGGCGCGGGGCTGCGGCAGGGTGAGCAGGGGCCGGTCGAGCGCGCGCTGGTCCCACACGCAGACCACGTGGTCCCCCTCCCCCCGGGGCACCACAGTGTCACTCACCTGGTGGGGCACCACTGTATCTTGGCGACGGCGCGGGGCTGCGGCAGGGTAAGCAGGGGCCGGTCGAGCGCGCGCTGGTCCCACACGCAGACCACGTTGTCTCCGCGCGAGGCGATCTGCCACGGGTTGAATGGGTCTGCGCACGCGCCGTAGCAGTACCGCGTCGTCGTCATACTTACCGCTTTGTTCGATAAGTCTATGGAGAGAGTTGGGTTTCAATTAGCACTCATGATAATAATAATAATATTATGTACGCACTGTGACACATCAAGCTATACAAAACAACATAAGCTGGCCGCGCGACGTTAATACGTTACTCGACCTACGCGCGGCCAGCTCATGTTGGTTTTGTATAGCTTGATGTGTCGCCGTGTGTACATCAAAAGCTTCGAACGAAAACTGTAATGAACTGAAGAAATTATGTGTCATTTACGCTATAAATTGCGGTAGTTACATTGCAAGAGTCAGTCGATCATCGAATCGATTTCGAAGTGAACCGAAAAAGTCTATTTTACATTTATTATTCAACTTATTTGTAGTGGTTTTTAACATTTTGTTAAAATATTGTTTATTTCACGATCTACACAGAGCTTCGGCTCATTGGCTCTCCTCTCATAACGAAGTGTTTGCTCACCTCTAAGGTCAAATATCTTGATATACTTGAGGTTCATGGAGGCGAGCAGCGTGCGGTTGTCGCAGTTGGTCCACGACACGTTGTGGGCGGTCTCTGAGAGCCCCATCTCTGCGAGCGGCTGGGCTTGTGTCGCCTGTGTACTGGCTGACGCTAGGGAACAAGACATTCTTCATGTAAATATAAATACATAGACTCATGACCATAATTCCTTTTTGAGTAGTCAATAACGTTGCTACAACTAACAACTATCTTTTCAAACCCCAAAGGGGTCAAGGGTGTTAATTCGACCTACCTTTCTGACCACATCTGTGATTTGACAAGCAATTGCTCTTCAAGATAGATGCAGTTGTAGAAAAGTTGACTTTTAGCACATTTGATCATTTGGTGAATATTTAATTTAAAAATTTAGGATTTATACAAAGTGGCTTCATCATCATCACTTCTACTAGTGTCTTAAATGATGTAAAGGGTTATTTCATTTCAGATACTAGCAGAAGTGATTCTTCTTAATATGTAGAGGGTTTTTAAGGGGATGACCAGACCATCAAACTAAACAACTTTCTATTTGGGATTAACATTGAAATTAGGGAAAAAAAGATCCGGTCTTCATTTGGGTCGAGTAGGTTTGCAGTGTTATGTGGAACAGCCGATTTTTTCAGATTCTGATTTTAGTCCCATAGAGTTGTTCAATTTGATGGTCTGAATTTGATCATCTTCTAATCTTGACATTTAATAAGTGGGGCTTGAAGTTTTGTCGGCAGTAGTTCATCTGCTAGAATGTCCATTGTGCCCTGAACACCTGCATAAGAAAGGACTTAAAATCAGCTATACCTGATGATATCAAGCTCGCTGGATACCTGGCCAGGAAAATATTAAAACATCACTGAAGGACCATTTACACGAAAAGAAGAAGTCTGTAGTGTAATACCGTCATTATCTTCAGGGCCGGAGCCCCTATTGACGTCCCAGAGCAGGATGCAGTGGTCGCTGCGGTGCTTCTCCATTGCGGTGGCCAGTAGGTTGGTCTCCACGTGGCTCCATGACACTGAATTGCACAGCCGAGGGTATCTGGGAACTGTTACCAGGTTCACTGTTATTTAACTGACATAAGAATATTATTAAGACTTACATGACATCTTACAAGTGATTCATTAGTTAATCCAAATATAGAGTTTGAATGTTTCCATATTGTTCTGTTGTTGTTGTTGATGTAAAGGATAGGGACTATACTAAGTACTCTACATTTTATTTGCTTTTGCACAATGAAAATTAAGATAAGTTTGCAGATTTTTATGTAAAATTTCTTCCTTGTAAAATAGAATCATGTTAGATTTGTTTTGACCATTATTGATTTTTGACTTTGAATACTGAAATTTAGGCTGGCTTGCACCAAAAAGTATTTAAGCTTAAACATGTTTAAATATGATGCTGTCACTGTCATTAGTATGAGCAGTGTGAGAGACAGAGCGGTCACTAAATATGTTGAAGCCTAAATACGTATTGGTGCAAGCCGGGCTTAATTCTGTTCAGGTCATTGTCAGCAGAAGATATTTACAAGAAACTCCAAATCACCAATTTTTAGATTTTTTGTCTGTCTGTTTGTAGTGCATGTTTGTTTGTTCGAGAATCACACAAAAACTACCGAATCGATTTTGATGAAGAATTTTTTTTTGAAAGCTTGTAATTTGACTTAAAATCTGGTATATAATTTGTGCGGACGAAGTCATGGGGAAAGCTCGTTTTATATGACAGAGCACTCACTAAACTCCCTGCCCACGAGCCCCAGCGGGTCATAAGTCTGTTTGAGACTAGTAAGTGTGACTCGTCCATTGGCGTGTCCGAGCGCCAGCAGTGGGTCGGGCTGCTCGGCGATCGCACTGATGTCCACGCAGCGGACACCGCTCGCACTCTGTGACGCTACCACTGTGGCACCTCGCGTCGACGATATCTGCGTAACTGGAAGTGCATTCAGGTTATAGTATAAATCAGACCAACTATACAAATATTGAGCAACAAACGAGGGTGGAGGGAAATTATTTTAATAGGATGATCAGACCATCAAACTGAACAACTTTCTCTATGGGACCAACATCAAAATCGCGAAAATAAAAAATCTGCTGTCACATACATTTGGGTTGAGTTGAGCTGGCAGTTTTGCATGGGAGAGTAGATTTTTTTTTTCACGATTTCTATGTAGGTCCCTTAGAGAAAATCCGGGTCGGTCGATGAATCGCTGTACCACAGTGTGGACACCTGTCGACCGTGCGCAGGTTCTTCCCATGCGACCGGACGGGTGGCAGGTTGCGGATAGCCCCCCCGCCGTGAACGGGCACTGCGTACGGTACCCGCCCATGGACGGGGAGTCCCTCGGGACCCCGGACAAGGGAAGAACTCCCATCGAAAATTCCCAACCGATGGGAGTCTCCTTACTCCCTCATCCTTCCTCCTATCCTCCAAATTTCCCCTTCCACTTACCCTTATCCTTTCACTTTCCCCCTCCTGGAGGAGAAAACCTCGACTCTAAAAACCCCAATCCAAAGGTGTCAACCGAACCGTGCCCATGGATGCGTGGCTGAGGGGGTGCTCAGTCTCGAACGGTGTCTCCCCGATACCGGGCAGATTCGGGGATGCCTCTTTGCCTTGTCCTGGCAAGCGGGGCTCTGCTGGGATGGACTGATATAATTCCCTTGCTACTCGTGGGAATAATAATGGAAGAAAAACTCAAAACAATTTTAAAGTTAATGCCATCTCTGGGCGTAACAGGGAACACCCTTGGAGGGAGCGGCTCAACAAGCACCCCTACCAAAAACACGGAGGAGCCGATGATGGAGGAAGGTTCAGCAGCCTCCCCTTCGTCAGACGGCTCCAGGATGTTGGAAGAAAGCCTTCTAACATCACCTGCATCCTCGACCACGGGCGCAGCTGAGGAGACGGAAACCAGGACGGCCGAAGTAACCTTCGTACCGCCTAGGAGTCCGAACCAAAGAGGTGCTCGTAGGAAAAGGATGTGTGGCTCTGCTCGAAGGCGCTACAAAACGCTCGTTTCGGAGGGCGTCGACCCGACTGTAGCATTCGAACAGTGCCACAAGACACTCGAGGAGCTGGGTATGGCCCAGCAGCAGTACGACCGTAGGCCATATAAAAGGACCCGGTCAGAAGAAGTGTCTCCTAAAGAAGGTGTCCACAAGGCACCGAGAGTGGACGGGAATCCGCATCGCGTCACCTCCCCAAAGCCATCCACCTCTGCCGAGCCAGGAACGGCAAGGAGGAATTTGGGGGGACAACCGCGAGCGGGCCCATCCACTTTCAAGGAGGCAGTAGGCTCGTACCGAGTTGGTATCCGTGATAGGACACCGATGACGGACGAGCAACTAGAATTGGTCCGGTGCTCTATTCTCAGTGTGATAAGCAATACTCAGATTAGAGGAACCGGACCAAGATTCCTAGGCCATTCGCTACGGCCGGGGTGGCTGCTGATCACCTGCAAGGACCTGGAGTCACGTAAGTGGCTCGAAGACCGTGTAGGAAGCCTGAAACCCTGGCCGGAAGCGGAACTGTCGATAATGACAGAGGCACAAATGCCTAAACCAACCGTAGGCATCACTTTTGCACCCAAGACCGAAGCCAAGTCGGCTGAAGAGGTAGTGCGAATGCTAGGGGTGCAAAACAAGGACCTGAACACCCATATGTGGAAGGTTCTCCACTGCAAGGCCGAAGAGACAGGGTTCACCATAACCCTATCTATCGACGACCTTTCAGCGGGGGTCCTTCGCGCTATGGAGTGTAAGGCTAGTTTAGGTATCAAACAGATTTTGTTCAGGCTGAAAGGTGGTGAAAAACCCCTTAAACAGGCTGAAACGGAGGGACCCTCAAACCCTACCCCAAATCAGCCTCCTCAAACACCGACCCAAGGGGGGGCGGGCAACGTAAACCCCCCAGTTAGAGGGGGCTTTCCCCTGTCCAGGGGGACCTGGCGGGGTAGGCCACAGAGAGGTTCCCGAGGCAGTAACTCCAGCAGAGGGACGCAAAGGGGACCGACCCAACCGAAAGGCCGTGGACGGCCCGGAGGTGAGGGACGAGCCAAACCGCCCCCTGCACACTAATGCCCCAAAAAGGCAAACCACAACGAGGGCAATAAAGGTCATCCAAATCAATCTCCATCACGCCACAGCTGCGACGCACGTGCTTACACACAACTTCCGCCGGGATGACCTAGAAATGGCCCTCGTACAAGAACCGTGGCTGGAAAACAACACAGTCTTGGGTCTACACAACGCAGGTAATGTTCTGTATAACATTAATGGCACTAAGCCAAGAGCCTGCATTATTTTCAACAAACTAATTGAATTTCTACCAGTTCCAGAATTTTGCACGGACGACCTGGTAGCTGCGTTCGTCAACCTCCGTGGATGGAAGGGAATGAGGACTATAGTCTGCTCAGCCTACCTCCACGGTAAGGAGACGGACCCAACAACAGAACTCGACAAACTGCGGGAGTACGCGCGCCTACAACATGCCGAGCTTCTGGTCGGTTGCGACGCCAATGCCCACCATACCAACTGGGGGAGCACCGACATCAACCCAAGGGGTGAGTTACTCCATGACTTTACTCTAACCAACCGTCTCTTTATTTGTAACATAGGATGTAAACCCACCTTTGTAACAGCTAACAGACAGGAGGTTTTAGATGTTACTTTCGCAACAGAGGAAATCTACAAATGCGTAAGTAATTGGCATGTCAGCGAGGAAGAATCCATGTCTGATCACAGACACATACGTTTTGATTTAATAACCGCTCCGATATACCAAACTAACACCTTTAGGAACCCGAAGGCGACATCCTGGGAACTATTTAGAACCCTACTAAAGGAGAACCTACAGGACTTTCCTAAAACAATAAAAGATCCTGATAGCTTAGAACTGGCAGTACTTATTCTAACAAACGGCATCCTAGACGCCTACCACAAAAGCTGCCCTCTGAAAGAACCCAAGCAACGAAGGAATACTCCCTGGTGGAATCGTAAGTTAGAAAAACTTAGAATCGAATCTCGTCGGCTCTTTAATAAAGCCAAATCCTATAGGTGTAGTTGGGACACCTACAGGTCTGTTCTAACAACTTACAAACGAGAAATCAAAATAGCCAAGAGGAAAAACTGGCGGAAGTTCTGTGAGGAGATCAATCAAACTCCTCAAGGAGCTAGACTGCACAGGATCCTCGCAAAAGCTCCAAAAAACCAATTAGGTCTTCTCAGAAAGCCTGATGGTAATTTCACTTGCTCCGAGAAGGAGACCCTGGAACTGCTCACAGCAGTCCATTTTCCTGGCTCCGTCAGTGAAACCAACCCAAGCACTGTCACAAGTACAAAGGGTAACGAAGACGCTCATGCACCACATAGGCCTCACTCAGAGGACTGGCGAAGAGCGTCAAAAATCTTCAGACCTAATCAGGTCAAATGGGCGCTAAAAACCTTCAAGCCCTTTAAATCAGCTGGAGATGATGGAATATTCCCAGGCCTATTACAACAAGGCGCGGAAATCCTAACTCCAATTCTAATAAAAATATTTAGAACTAGCTTTGCATGTAACGTTATACCTGAGCCATGGACTAAAGTCACAATAAAGTTCATACCAAAGACAGGCAAAAAGGACTATGCCCAACCAAAGTCCTATAGACCTATTAGTCTCACCTCTTTCATGCTGAAAGCCATGGAAAAGGTACTAGATCTAAACATACGGGAAAGTGCTTTATTGACACACCCGTTGCATAAAGATCAGCACGCCTACCAAAAGGGCAAATCAACAGAAACCGCCTTGATAGATCTAGTCGACAAGATCGAAAAATCTATCGAGGATAGGCAAATTGCCCTTTGTGCATTCCTGGACATTGAAGGAGCGTTCGATAATACCCCGACAAGAACCATAATTAGTGGACTAACTGCCAAAGAGGTAGATCGGACCACTATAGGTTGGATAGAATCGATGCTCCGCAACAGGTCTGCAAAACTAACACTGAACGGTCACATCCATACAGTCAGAACAACTAGAGGCTGTCCACAGGGAGGGGTACTTTCCCCCCTCCTGTGGTCAGTCGCGGTTGACCAACTCTTGCATCTACTGGCCGAGGAAAGACTACCCACACAAGGGTATGCCGACGACCTTGTAGTAATCATCAGAGGGCCGTGTCTAGACACAGTGTCCTCTCTTGTGCAAAGAGCTCTTCACATCATACAAAGATGGTGTGACGAAAACAGTTTGTCTGTAAACGCAGACAAAACAGTCATAGTACCATTTACGAACAAACGGGACCTCAAAAAGTTAAAAGTTCCCCGTCTCAATGGCAAAACTATACCCTACTCCAAAACAGTTAAGTACTTAGGCGTAACTTTTGACCAACGCCTCAACTGGAACACGCATATTGAAACCGTCATTCAGAGGGCCAAGACCTCGCTCGGCATCAGCTATCGTGTGGCAGGGACTAGGTGGGGAATAACCCCTAAAATAGCCCTCTGGCTTTTTACCGCCATAGTTAGGCCAATCGTATGCTACGCTGCAGCTATCTGGTACAAAAAGACCCTCCAAAAAACCACAATAGACAAACTCAATAGCCTTCAAAGGACTGCGTGCCTAATCATAACAGGCGCTATGTCCACCAGCCCCGGGCTAGCTCTGAATGCATTACTCAACCTCCAACCGCTGCACATTTTTGCGCAAAGGGAAGCGAAGGCTTGCATACTCAGAGTTAACCCAAACAAGAACCGTAACTGGCAGTCGAGGTGTTTGATTGGCCTGCAGGAGGATGCCACGTGCCTCCCAGTGCTAAAGATGACCACAGACACCATGACGCCAGTATACAACTTCACCAAGAACTATACTGTTACATTTCCTTCGACCACGACGGACCTGGTTAACGTCGGCGTGTATGTACTTTCTCATGAGAATGGGCGTCACCTCGTGAGCGACCTGTTTAAATCGACCTAACTCGTGGGAATCAAAATGAATGAATCCAAAACTGAAAACTCAAACAAACCCAGAACACTCACTCAATCAGTGTTTCACCCCGGTCTCTTTAATAGACCGCGGTCTTCCTCACTAAGTGAAATAACGAACCGAAATGCACACAAAGAACCCCCCAGAATAGTCACTCAAGATGGAGAAGACCAAGAATCAGAAGACACCACGTCAGCCAACTTCCCTAAACCACCACCCTGGCAACGGGTACCCTCTTCTCGGAGCTACAAACGAAAAAGAGTAGGAGACTCTCCTCCACCAGAGTTAACTCAGACGTCAAATAGCTTCGGCGATCTTCCACTTAACCCTACTAATGATGAAAACACCCGTCACCTAAAAGTAAGCAAGCCACCCCCTATTATATTGTATGGTATTGAAGACATCAATGAATTAAGCAAACTGCTTGAATCTGTTAGCGACAAAAGCCACTACAAGATTAGGATTGTGAATAAAAATCTTCTTCGCATCCTCATAGACACGGCAGAGGAATACAAAAAGATCATCACCATAATTAGAGAGCACGGCCTTATTGGACATACCTTTACAAGGAAAGATACCAAATGCTACCGGATCGTTATAAAAGACCTACACCACACTACTCCGCACAGTGCTATAGTAGAAAAGATTGAAGCTACCGGCAACAAAGTTAGAGGTGAAATTATTAATGCTCGATACGGACCTCACAAAACTCCCACCTCCACATTCTTCGTTAACATTGAACCAAGTGCTAACAACAAAGCTGTTAAGGACATATGGAGCATTCACAGCCAGATTGTCAAAATAGAGGATCCACGAAAATCTAACTCTATTATACAATGCAAAAGATGCCAACAATATGGGCACTCCAAGAACAACTGCATGATGCCACATAGGTGCGTGAAATGTGGTGAGGGACACAAAACATCGGACTGCAAGAAGGTAGACAGAAATACGCCAGCTAAATGTGCCCTGTGTTCCCTTGATCACCCAGCAAATTATAAAGGTTGCAAAGTCTATCAAGAAATTCTTAACAGAAGGAGGCCGCAGCACTATCACAATCACAAAGCACCACAACAACCAATCACCGAAAGAAATGACGCTCCACCTCTAGTTAATAACCAAGACCCCCGCAACCCACACAAAACGTACGCACAAGCAGCTCAAGGCCCGCCACCAGAAGTAAACTCTCAACAATTCTATAATGGAATAGAAAATCTCATGGCAAAACAGACTGAAAAGATGGAGATGTTAATTCAACATATAAGCAACCTCGTAGGGCTTATCACAACTCTCGTCTCTAAGTTAGTGTAATGACCTCTCTACGCATAGCTACCTGGAACATTAATGGCCTTGCAGGCAAAAAAGATGAACTGAGGTCCTTCCTCGTTTCAAACAAACTAGACGCTGTCCTTATCTCCGAGTCTCATGTTACAACAAACAGTAGTATTCGCATTGCTGGCTACTGCACCTACCTCACCCCACACCCAGACGGAGGTGCTCATGCTGGGACAGCAATCGTGGTTAAGGAGTCTCTCACCCACCATCTTATGGAACCATATCAAACCTCTCACTTACAAGCAACAACAATTGGGGTAGTAGACCGAACGGGAACCATCAACCTCTCCGCAGCCTATTGCCCTCCGAAACACACTATCAAGGAGCCAATGTTCACCGCATATTTCAAAACTCTGGGAAACCGCTTTATCGCCGGAGGAGACTGGAACGCAAAGCATATCTACTGGGGATCTCGACTGACCCTTCCTCGGGGAAACGAGCTGAAGCATAGCATCGATACTAACCGGATTCAATCGCTATCAACAGGAGAACCGTCGTACTGGCCTACAGACCCACTCAAAAGGCCCGACCTTCTGGATTTCTTCTTAACCAAAAATATTTGCCATTTACACACATCCATGGAAGCAAGCCTCGATGGATCATCGGACCACACACCGGTTATTCTTGAAATCAGCAGCACAAGTTTGATCCCGAATAATACCCACAACAACTTGCACAACTCAAAAACCGACTGGGACTCCTTTAGAGAGTACCTAAAAGTTAAGACTGACCTAAACATATCTTTAAAAACCGCTGATGATGTTGACAACGCATGTGTGAATTTCACCAACATAGTACAAGTCGCTGCATGGATTAATACCCCAGTACTACCACCAAAACGCCAAAATGCAATGCTCCCTTCAGCAATCAAAAGCAAAATAGCAGAAAAGAGACGCCTAAGGAGGGCTTGGCAGCAATCAAGGCAAAGATCTGATAAGGCTCTACTAAATCGCGCTATTAAAGAGCTAAAGAACCTGCTTAGCGTTTCTGAAAACGAAATGCTCAACAAAAACTTATCCCAGATGTCTCCGACCGGACAAGGAGATTATTCTCTGTGGAAGGCTACCAAAAATGTTAAAAAACCACAGCAGTCTTTCCCTCCGGTAAGAAACGGATCCTCATGGGCTCGCACCGATGTTGAAAAAGCAGAAGCATTCGCAGTCCATCTAGCCTCAGTTTTCCGACCAAATGAGTCAAGTGGCCCAGAAGACCCTGACATTGACTGTGTCCTCGGGCAAGACTTCCAAATGTGCCTTCCGCTGCGGCCCACATCTCCTGCTGAAATCTCAAAAGAAATAGCCAAACTAGACACCAAAAAAGCCCCCGGATTCGACCTGATCACCCCAAAAACATTGAAAGAGCTACCTCGAAAATGCGTGGTATTCCTGGCCAACCTGTTTAATGCTATTTTCAGAACTAACCACTTCCCCACCATCTGGAAAACATCTCAGATTATCATGATCCACAAGAATGGAAAGCCAGCCGATGCCACCTCCTCGTACCGCCCAATCAGTCTCACACCGGTGTTATCTAAACTCTGGGAAAGAGTGTTCCTGAAAAGGCTAAAATTGAGCCTCGAAGAGAAAGACCTGATTCCCCAGCATCAGTTTGGCTTCCGGGAACAACACTCAACAGTGGAGCAGGTGCACAGGGTCTACCACTCAATCAGACAAAGTCTAGAACACAAAGAATACTGCACTGGAGCATTCCTGGATGTTCAGCAGGCCTTTGACAGAGTCTGGCATAAAGGCCTCCTGTTCAAGATCAAAAAATTTCTGCACCATTCTGTGTTTCCCCTAATAGCCTCTTACCTATCTGATAGGTCCTTTCAAGTAAAGCAAGGTGATGCCAGATCTGCACTCTACAACTGTAACGCAGGGGTACCCCAGGGCTCCGTACTTGGTCCCGTGCTGTATAACATTTTCACATGTGACCTACCACTGGTACCAAACATAACTGTTGCAACATATGCTGACGATGCTGCCTTCCTCTCGAGCAGCAAAGATCCCATTGAAGCTAGTACTCTCCTTCAAGAACAGTTGGATGCTACCCACTCCTGGCTAACCAAGTGGCGAATTAAAGCAAGCGCACCAAAATCTCATCACATCACTTTCACACTAAGGAGAGGCAAATGCCCATCAGTCAAGCTTGGACCAGAAATCCTACCAGAAACAACGTGTGTGAAATACCTGGGCTTCCACCTTGACCAACGCTTGACATGGAAAGATCATATCAAGGCAAAGAGAGATGTGATCAACAATCGGTTCAGAAATCTCCTTTGGTTATTGGGCCGACAATCAACCTTAAGTCTAAACAACAAACTATTGGTATATTGTTCCATCCTCAAACCAATCTGGCTCTATGGCATCCAACTGTGGTCAACTGCAAGCAAAAGCAACATCCAATGCCTGCAAAGGGTTCAGAACAACATACTCAGGACCATTGTCAATGCGCCCTGGTTCTCTCGCAACTCCGAAATTCACGAATACCTGGAAATACCTACTGTTCTCCAAGAAATAGAGCGGCACAAACTAAAATACAAAGAGCGGCTAAGAAGTCACCCAAACATGCTCGCCAACTCGCTGCTGACAGCCAGCAACACTAAAAGGCTGAAGCGGAGTCATGTGCTCCCGAACTAGAAGAGG
The DNA here is from genome assembly GCA_922987775.1 of Agonopterix subpropinquella. NCBI lineage: Eukaryota > Metazoa > Arthropoda > Insecta > Lepidoptera > Depressariidae > Agonopterix > Agonopterix subpropinquella. The sequence continues at coordinate 791,417 of OV277706.1, read as the reverse complement.
GTAGGGCGCTGGCCCTGTCACTCTTAAAAGCCAGTAAATCTTTTAACACATCTGATTATAGTCTTTCGACTGATGGCAGATAAAAATTCAACAAAAAAAAAAAAAAAAAAAAAAAAAAAAAAAACATTTCCTTCGAGGGATGACTGGCTTGAGGGCCAAACATCCATCAAAGACAACTGCCTAACCTGGTTCACAGACGGATCCAAGAAAGGCAATGACGTTGGCAGCGGAATATACGGCGAAAACCCAAGACTACAACAGACCCAAAATCTTGGAAATTACGCCTCCATATTCCAGGCGGAGGTCTACGCCATCACAGCCTGCGCTGAAATTAACTTAAGCAAGCGCTACGTCAACCAATATATCACAATCAACTCTGATAGCCAAGCAGCCTTGCTAGCCATAGACTCTCCGATCATAAGGTCTAAGCTAGTACAGGACTGCGTATCACAACTGAATGCCTTAGGCAATAACAATCAACTTGTGCTACAATGGGTGCCAGGACACTCAGACATCGAAGGGAACGAGAGGGCGGACGAGTTGGCTAGAAGAGGCACTGAAAACCACTTCATAGGCCCCGAACCCTTTCTCGGAATCCCCAATAGTCTAACGCGAGATTCTTTGAATAAGGCCAGCTTTGGTGAGGCAATAAAGCTTTGGTGTAACACCCCAGGCATGGGCCACTCAAAAGCACTTATCAAAGGCTACAATCGCAAACTTGCGAACGGTCTCCTTGCCCTCAGCAAGGACCAAATTTGTACAATAGCAAGGTCACTCACAGGCCACTGCAAATTAAATAAGCACATGCACACACTGAATTTAAGTGACACGACCGGCTGCAGATTTTGCAAGGAGGAGATGGAAACTCCTCTGCACCTCCTATGTGATTGTGGTCCCCTGATGTACAAACGCAGCACTCATCTGGGTAGGCAGGTGCTGACACCAGATGAGATACAAACTATCCCGATCAAGAATCTACTGCGATTTCTGGCCGCAGTGGGGATTGGTAAGGAACTATAAAAAGGGCGATCACAAAGGACCAGCGATGGTCTACGTGGCACAGGCTTAGCAAGCCTGTCAAGGCCCAAAACCACAGATAATAATAATAATAATAATAGAGAAAGTCGTTCAGTTTGACGGTCTGATCATCCCTTTAAAATAGTTTCAGCTTATTTTTTTAGACCTTATAGAGTCAATCCATTACTACTGTTTTCTCTCTCTCCCCTCTTAAGTATCAATTAGGAGTCGCATTGTAAGTAGGGATGCAACGAATACAAAGCGGTGCATCGTTTTGCATCTGTAATCGTAATAATCACGATTAATAACAATGCAATGCACCATAGTAAGAATCGTACAATTATTAAATCGAATTGAAAACGTCAATCGGATTGCACTTGTTGACAAATAGCAGACCTGAATACTAGATTCAAGAGCACTAAAGCAACTTTAGAAAAATCTGATCTCTCTATGCCATTTTAGCTCATTTCGAACTAAATCCTGGTTCAATCTGACTTTTTTGGTCAGATTTGACTCTCATTTTATTATTGTTTTTACTTTTCTGAGGTCTATGATTTGATTTTCGATTTTCAAATCGAATCGGGAATTTATTACATACATTCTTGTTTTCGCGATATCTCATCCACATTTTAAAAGATTAATCTCCCACGTAAATCCGACGACATCGCTTGATTAACGAGGTTAATGCAGAATCATGTTCCATATTGTGTTTTTCAAAGCAAATTGGCCTCTACGCATAGAAAAATCAGACCAGTAAACCTTTGACTTAGATCTCAAATTAGTAGAAAAAGTTACAAAATCTTGGAATTTTTAAGTTTTGTTTTTTTGATTCATTGGAATGTAAAGAAACACTATGAGAACTAAGATGAGAACTCATTCTGGGGATAATCTCAACAAAATTTGTTTAATTAATCGTAATAAATAATGATTAATATTGTAATCGTAATGGCCGAATCGTTGCATCCCTAATTGTTAGTCTGTTATTGGTTGGTCGCGTGTTGCTTGCCTTCCCCAGCCTACATCGAAGCTCCAATTGTATGATGGCTCAAGAGTGATTTTTTCTAAAAAAAAATGTCTCTATCAAATATTAATTACCCTTAACCATAAGAATAATTAATACTCTATAGAAACGAAATGGAGTTGCTAGGGAGTTGCCCTGCGAGATCGAATCAGAAATGAAGAGATCTGCAGAAGAACCAGAGTATCTGACATAGCCCAAAGAATTCCTAAACTTAAGTGGCAGTGGGCGGGGTACATTGCTCGCAGAACCGATGGCCGGTGGGGCTGAAAAGTTCTCGAGTGGCGACCGCGTACCGGAAAGCGCAGCGTGGGTAGGCCCCTCACACGGTGGACCGACGACCTGGTGAAGGAGGCGGGAAAACGTTGGATGAGGGCGGCGCAAACCGGTCGTTATGGCGATCCTTGGGGGAGGCCTATATCCAGCAGAGGACGTCCATCGGCTGAGATGATGATGATGATGAGAAACGAAACTCGGCGCGCGACGCATTCAAGGTCACGTTAATAGCCTACCGTGATACCGTCTCGTGAGACGCTTATAGTCTAAGTCAGTCAGGGCTGGGTTGGCCACCTCGCGCTTGCTCATGCACGTTCCTTCCAAAAAAAATTTTGTTTGTGTGTAAAACAACTCTTAAACAATTCATAATCTAAGTTTTTGGTCAGGTCATAGGTTATTATGTGCTAATAATAAATGGATGAGAATTAGTGCTGCATGTAAACAAATAACCTTGTTTATTTTTATGTTCCTGATAAGAAAATGTATATTATTGTTGACTTGGTTGAGTTTATAATAATGAAATGTTAGACAGATGTATAATTTAAATATAATGTAGTAAATATAGTACTTACAAGTGGTTTTCTTTTCTATTTCTTTGAGTCGTGATACTTCGTACAAGGTTATGTCCGGACCCCAAATAATGAATTTGTCGTGATGAACTGGAGACCAAATGACGTCTAATTTAGTACCGGCCATCGCTGATATCTAATGATGGTGCAGGATCGCGAACAAAGTGTTTTTATTTAGTTTTTATCCAAATCATTCAACAAGGCGAAGTTGTTTTGAAAGACATGATAACAAAACGTTTTGATATTGCAATGTAAGTGTCAAAATGGTGTCAAAGCTGCATTCTTTAAGTTTTCTGTAAAATTTAAATTATGGTTAGATTTATACATTCAAGCTATCAATTTTTCTAGTCTGCTATATCATCAAGGTAAAATATCTACAAATGTATACACGCTTGAAATTCAGAAAACAATCACTCAAGAACATTGTATATAGTATCCTATAGGTGGACCAAACTCTAGAATTTCGTGGAGAATGCAAAATAAACTCTAATTTTACGTAATAAGTATTAATTTCCTTCAATGTTGTTGTAGGCTGACAACCAAGCAAATGTGAGATAACCAGAATACTCGTGTGTCTCTTTCTAACGTGTTGCCAACTTATTAAGCTACCACTTTAGAATTTACTGTAACAAAAGATGTATGTAAATTAAAAAAATATTTTTGTTTTGAAAATTCATAATTTAAAGTATATTAGGTATTGATAATTTTTATTTGTTTTACACTAATTTTGTTCAATTTATGACAAAACAAATAAGGTAAGTACAATACTTTAGTGTATTATTTCAAAACTTTTTAATGGCAACTCTTTGGTGTTATGAAAAAATATTATTATGGCGGACATATTTGAAATTTGAAAAGTCATAAAATAACAAATTAAATTGTTGTGATAACTGATAATAACATTGTAAACCTTCGAAATGGTCAATTTTTGTTGTTACTGGATGCAAAAATGAAATTTACCCTGGCTGTGGTGTGGGTTTTCTTTCCACATGTTACATATTTTATTGTTTCGCTAAACTTTTCTTAACTAGGGTGACCATTGACCATTTTGGCGACCTATGTATTAAACACAAAATGTGTGTTGCTTGTAGATTTCCCAGGGATGAAACGCTGAGAGAAAATGGTTGACAGTCATAGATTTATATATTACTAGATAGCGTAAGGATAGGCCCGTCAGAATATTTTACAAAAACTTCTTCATAGAAACAAAAATTTGCGCCATCTGTCATAACTCATAACTCGTATACGAACTATATCGTGTCATATATTTGTAGTGCTCTAAACTGACATTTTTCCTTGCATTTTAGAGCCAACGAACTGGGGACAATAGTCAAGCTCATAGGCCATGTCCTTACGCTAGTAATATACTCGTATGTCTTTGTTGACAGTAGTCCCTGGGAAAACCAGCAAGACATTCGCCTATCTGTTTGTTTGTAACAGCATCACGCAAAAACTAAGGAACCGATTTTGATGAAACTTTTCTTGTTTGATAGCTTATGATTTGACATAAAATCTGGTAAGTTCGTATTGGTACTGACATGTTAATGAATAAGCGCAAAACCGCATGCACCCCAACTGATTTATAGCAAAATATTGATTGAAACAATAATTTCATTATTTTGATAATTAAAATTTAAAGTTATTCGCATTTTAAATTTTTTGGCAAAAATGTTATCATTTCAGCAATGAATGAAAGCGCTAACCTACTCATGGATACATTTTAGTAAGTAGGGTATGTGTGTCCGTGCGGTGGGTTGAAATCGGGTTCAGTAAATTTTATTTTAAAGAAAGAATCATATGTCGAAACCAAGATAATTCAATTCTCGATTCTAAACAAAATACTTTCTAGTTTTGCGATAATTCATTAACACGTTGTATTATTTTTGCGGATGAACGAGAACAGTCGCGGGTAAACTCAAAATTAATTTTATATATATTTTTTTTTAGTCTGAGTTTACCCCTAAAAACATTTTCAGAATAAAAAGATAATATTGAATCCTCAACGAGATGGTAAGAAACAGGCTTGAATAAATGCATATTAGGTATCCCGTCAAATTTGAGAATGAATGGACTCCCTAGTTAGAAAGGGACACACGAGGATTTAGGTAATCTCACTTGCCCCGGTGCCAGCACCGTAGTGTACAATCTAGTTACTATACAAAATTTTTGCAATCACTTGCATGTATTTGGAACAACTTAACGTTACTTTTTATTTCTGAACGAAAAACACGTTTTTTTTTTTTTTTTTTTTTGAAAGTTTTTAACGGCTCTGGATTTTCTTTCCTTTTGAGCCAAATTTTAAGCAAATTATTGTTTCTCATTTATAGCAAATAAAACGTTGGTGTTCGACGTTTCAACGCTTCTTTGGAGTTTTTGGAGGCAATCGAGAAACGCAGGAAACGCAGAGAAGTCCACAGGAAAGAGGTGAACCGACCGCTTGCCGCGCTATAAAAGAACGGAACACTTTTCCTGTTCACGACCCACACCATCATATTTCACTGAACTGTATATTGTTCACTTGCACGACACTTTGTTACGCAAAACAACACCGATTTTACGAACCAAAACTCACTATAAACAATAAAAATTCGACGAAATATGAGGACTCCAAACGTATCTGTTCAAATCCCGCCAAAAACTCCACGAAAAACACGTATACGATGATGATACCACAGTAAAATTCAAAACTACACCAAATTATTAATAATTATCAATTTTAGACTTCGTAGTTTTGTACACAGCACCTAGCACATTTGCATCTTCAACTCAAGTTTTATGAAAATAATCAAAATTTTTAGCCTCTTCATCCATTGTTTTATATCTAGTCAAGTTTAATAGGCCGAGATCCAGAGATGTGTTTGAACGTGAGTTCAGTCCACAGTCTAGTGTTGTCAGAAAGTGTATTATTTGTAACATTCTACAGCTTGGGCCGGGCACCAAACAAAATTAAATCGTGGATCCACCCTTAAAATTCATAACACACAAAATGGAGAATGTTCATGGGTCTGCAAAATCGATCGAAACTTTGTCACAGTAGAGCTTATGTGAATACAAGTACATTAGTCTTTGTTTCATAAAGTTTCATTGAAAAAGACCCAGTAGTTTTGATTTTACAAGCATTTAAAACTGCCGTAAGTTTTGAACACTCCGGGCGGGCCCGCGATGAGCGTGTGACGTCACGGTCTATCGAGTCGTAAATTACATTTTCTCCAGAATCCTTAGCGCGAGTCCGAAACACATTTGGCCGGTTTTTATAATTTGTTGTTTTACTTTATAGTATGCACTATAATCACACCAAGTTTGACGCTTGTATGTATTACCGTTTTTACAATAAACCTAAAGCAAAAAACGTTAAAAAAAATCTATAAAGGGCTATATATATCTTTTGAACCGTAATTGCTAAACAGTTGAAATTTTCACAGAATATACGTAGTTAGGGCGGATTTGTTGACAATTAATAAAAAAAACAAAAAGTTAAAAATTAAAGAAGGACCCCCTAAAAATCTATAAAGGGCTGTATCTTTTGAACCGTAATCGCTAGACAGTTGAAATTTTCACAGAATATACGATATTACAGCAGATTTGTTGACAATTAATAAAAAAAGCAAAAAGTTAAAAATTAAAAGGAGTCCCCTAACAACCAACGTACTTCTTATATTTTTTTTGTTTGTTTTTGCTCTATCTTAAAAACGGTAATACATACAAGCATCAAACTTGGTGTGATTATAGTGCATACTCTAAAGTAAAACAATAAATAATAAAAACCGGCCACGTCCGTGTGAATTTTTTATTTTTGTAATATTATGATGTTACGGAACCCTCCGTGCACGAGCCCGACTCTCACTTGGTTGGTTTGTTTTTATTATTAGCTAGCAAATCCGCCATTATACCGCATACTCTCTGAAAATTTCAACCGTCTATCTTTTATAGTTCAAAAGATACAGCCCTTTATAACTTAGGAAATGCAGACGGACGGACGGATGAACGGATGGACTGAGGGACAAACGGACAGCATAGGCTTACGAATAGGATCCCGTTGGTACCCTTTCGATACAAAATTCTAAAAACACTGGTCTAATCTTCGAGTAATTCAAAACGAAAGCGCGCTGCGGAAGTGCGGTTTAGAACGTGACGTCACACGCAGCAAGCGCTAGCCGGCCGAACCTCGGACCGCGCACCCATTTTCAAAATTCCATATCTCATAAACTAATTGACGTATCTAAATAATTTTTTCACATATATTTTCAAATCAAATCAAATGTTTATTGCATTGCCACATTGTATGTACATAGTGCAGAATTTTTAGTGCAGAATACGATAAGCTACAAATAAAAATCGATGAACATTCTCCATTGTGTAAATTTTTAGCTGATGTTAAAATACGTCAGAAGTGCGATTTTTGAAAATCATACGAGCGAATTGGCAGTAGAAAGATGCACAATCTCTATAGTAATTTAGACATTTTCTACTGCCAAGTCGCTCGTATGATTTTCAAAAATCGCACTTCAGGTATTTTTCTTCCCAAAACGTTAATTTTTAACTTTTTCTAGTGGCGTTGCTAGTTGAGTCAGAGTAGAGTAGGGTCGTAAACGTATGTGAATTTGATATACGTGAGCTAGAAGTACTTTAACTCACATTTCATTTCTGAAATTTTAATAACACCTCTTCTGTAAATTTTCCCTGAAATCGGGGAAGTTTAGTAAATAAAATTATGGACCTACTGCCAGATGGCGCTAGTAGTAGCAAGCAGAACGTAGAAGCAGAATTTTTTTTCATTCGACATTTCGTCATTTTTTGACAGGTTTGCGGGAGTGTGAGTGTGAGTGACCATTGACGATAAAAAAAGTGAAATCAATTTTCATCGAAACAACTAAAATCTGGAAGAACTGCAGCTCCCGAAGCCGCTTCATAATTTAGGTGAGTCTCTTAAAAAGCCATCTTTATTATTGCGAAAGCTGTGACATCTCCGCACGGAGTAGTATTTAGGGTCAATGACGTGATTGTTTACTATAATGGCAACGCCTCATTCTCCCACAGTTTCACGCGTATTGTCTCGCTGTTCTCACGTGTTAGTGCACTTTCCCGACCCGGTTAGTGCGTGCGGTGGTATTGTGGTGGCGGGCTAACTGGTGGTACTGTTAGATCGATCGCGCGCGAAGGTTCCGTCGGGACCGTGAGTCACGCTGAAATCATTGATTTTCCTCGATAATAATTGCCACGACGGACTGTTGGTCAACAGTGGGACTGTAGCATTGTAGTGACGGGCTATAACTGTGGGTTATGGGACCGGAGGAGCTCCCTCTCGCCTCCTGTGCGCAGGAGACGCTGTAGGCCAGTGGAATGTTCTCTGCTCTCGCATATCAGCTGTCTACAAAGTTCTTAGAAGAGCAAAAGGTAAGACGTTGTACTGAACAAGTCTATTAAAGTTAAACAATTTAAAGTTGAACAATTTAAAGTTAAACAATGTAATCCGCTAGTGTCCATCTAGTCAAGGCAGAAAGCCAATAAGATGACACTCTGACCAGAAACTCTTTCAAATGTCAAAACGTGCACTTCGTATAAAAAATTGAACTAAATAATTTAATTTAATTTATTTAATAGGTACACCAACAGCTTAAAGTATTTCGCATTACAAACAAAATTTCCATATAAATCTAGTTGCTAATACATAAGCCAATTAAAGGTATACACAATATTCAAAAATCACAAGGTATTACAATCATGATTAAATCTAGAAGCAGTAGACATTACAACATAACAATTTAGTAGAGGACAATATTTATGGATACCAAGCAAGCAATAATAATAATAATAATTTAGAATCTTGGAACTGGAGTTAGTGGGTGAGATACTTTTGTATTGTATTTTTGAATTTATTGGTCGAGTCAAACAAGATATCCAAATCTGGCAGTCCCGCACTAACCCCGTTGAACTCTGTACAAAGTCTAGCAAAAGGTGAGTGACTGCCGATGTTGAATAATGACTAGTGACACATTGTTTTTCATCATAATTTCGTTACTTTTTATGTTTTTCGAGCGTATGTAAGTATTTAGCTACAAAGTCTTGAGCATCGTCGCAAGGTAGCCCGTCTATCTGTTTTTTATAGGATACATTTCTGAGAGTGTGCGACGGAATTACACGATTTAATACCTCCGTCTCCCTTTCATCTGCGGGGGACGAGACGCAGGCTGGGTTTCCACCCTTATGTCGTTGACCTACCAGCAATTCGCACGAAGAAGTTTGCTTCTTCTTTTATAATGCGCACGGCTAAGGAGTGGAACGCACTGCCTGCGGACCTGTTCCCTGAGCAATACAACCTGGGCCTCTTCAAGGCAAGAGTGAATAGGCATCTTTCTAGGTAAGCATGCTACATCTTCGGCCTCATCATCACTGAACATCAGGTGAGATTGGGGTCAAATGTTTACCTATCGAACATAGCAGGCATACAGGCATACAGGCTAGATTCTGGTACTTTAAATGTGGCTAGATAATTTGTGTGACACTGTCCAAGATATTTATTATTTATTTATTTATAAAAAAAAAAAAAAAAAAAATTTTATTGTGTTATTAAAAAAAGGATTCAAGCGAAAGAATCACTGCGAATGTGAGTTTAGCATTATTTTCAAACATTTTTTTACTGAGAACAAAACTAATAATATATTTCATGCAGTCAACTCCCCTATTACTGCAACTAACAACTTAGGTAGTTTTATGCGTACCGTTGTAGCATTTTTCATATTTACTAGTTTTAGAGTTTCAGGATGTAATGTTGTTTTAATTGGTTATACAAAAACACTGCAATATAATAATAATTTGTCTTTAAATGGTACAAAAGTCATATTTTGAATGGAATTTATTGAAAAACTTTCTGTTAAGTACTTGAAATTGGTATATTTGGAGACAAGCTTACCCTTTTACCCTCTTGTATAGTGTTGATCAGTGTATTTGTACAGTGAAGTGTCAAATTAAAACTATAAGATGATGTAGCGGTTGTTAGCAATTTATCACACAATGCTCGGCTAATTGAGCGACCGTCGCATTCAATGTGTTCCCATCACCTTGACCAAGCTGCATTACATCATCCAACATAAATTAGTCAAGTCAAATCAAAAGACTTCCATTTATTTTGAAAATTGCTAATTTATTTACTTAAGTAAGGTAGGGTTTATACAGAAGAGACGCGTGGCGGTGGCGGGAAGTCAAAGTAACACCAATATAAACCTTATATTACGTAGCATAGCGTCGTTTTTTGACGTAAAGAAAAATCGCGCCCGGGCGCGGGCGTAATTCTCCAAACGACTATGCTACATAATATAAGGTTTATATTGCCGCACCCCGCCCGCGAAATGTCCGCGCCACGTCACTTCTGTTTAAACCATAAAGATATTATACCTTACGGAATAGAGTAAGTGACATGAGTTGTCAAATGAAACCGTTTTTGGACGTTTTTTGGAGTCCTCGGCAGGGTAAAAATTCGATTTCTGTGTATTAATTCTCAATCTAACGTGAAATTGTGAATAATTTAATGAAACAGTGTTAGTATATTTTACAAATCTATCTACGATTTCACTTTAGGTTCACGATTATTGACAGAAACTGAATTTTTACCAGGACTCCAAATCCCCAAAAACGGTTCTATTGCCTCGCGTCACGTATCTCTTACTATTATACAGGCATGCCGCTAGGTACATCTCGCTCTCTCAGCTGTCACCGTCTCTCTTACGTAGTATAATACCTTTATGGTTTAAACAGCCCCTTAAACATGTTAATATGGACTCTGTATGGTTTGGTTGCATTTGGCCTGCAAATGATTAACATAAATTGTAATATGCAAAACTAGCATTTACTTGCGGGTTCATCAATATAGAGCTTGTTTCAATGTATTGTATAGTATACTAGCTTAGCTGTTACATTACATGAGACATACACGCAGTTTCAAAAACGCTCATTAGAGTTAATTCTCCATTTAATCTCTTGCTAGCTTTTACTACGTCAACAAGATAGACCGAGATCCGAACATAAAATTATGCACCTATTGTCGCGAAACGCGAGAATATCAGTCGCATGGTAAGTGTACAGTCACACTAATGATATTGTTCTATGGCAACATTGAACGGCGTTGACTTTAACCTTTTTTTGTCTATGGGCACTTTTAGCGGGAAATCGGGCACGGCGATGCCGCGAGGTATAAAAGTGTGTAGTGTGACCGTTAGCAGACGCAGAGTACGCAGGTGGATGAGAATCATCCTAGAGAGACTTCCAACGCTGGAACCAGGTGAGTGTTCTAACCCCTGATAGACCTTTTAGCCATAGGACATGTAACTATGAGGAAATGCCGCTTTCCATGAATCGTGTCTGCTCGCACTAAATGGAACAGTCCCATGCAATATGAGACTCTCTGGCTAAAGATAAGAAGCAGGGAGTGCGTAGGTTGGCTGCGTATCTCGAGCTACCAGTCAGGGAGCCAAGGATATCTGCTGGGAAATAATAACGGTCGATGGAAGTTTGATGGCGATAGGGGCGTGACTAAGGGGATGGAGGAGGTCACCGTGGGGGCAATGTGCAGCCCTCGCGTCCGCAGGTGTCATGGAAGAAAGAGTTGCTCTGCATAGCAACAGGGACACCGCCGGAGCAGTCTATCGACCGTTGGCTAATACCACGTGCGTGGATACTGGCCTTGATTCAAACTAGCAAAGCAAATAATATCTAGACTAACTAACGGTCAACTCATGGTTACAAGTTTTATGGTATTCTTGACTTAAGTGTACCTACCCATGCTAGAAATGATGTTATTATCAGAGTGTCTCTGTGCGGAACCCGGAGCCTACAGCCTGGGAGAAGTACGGAGGCACTTTGTCTATCATATTATGACATAACTTTGTAGCAGACACTATTCTGTACTCGACCCAGGCCTACAGCTCAAGTTAGAGTACGGAAGTTGCTACAAAAATGGTGGAGAGTGCTGCTGAGAGAAGAGGAAGCCAGATACGTTCAGGCTTTCCTTTATTATTTATATTCTTAGCAATTTTCAGATTGTGTTTTTGCAGATAAAAGATGCCCAATGATTTTGAAGCAAACCGATTTTGTGGTTTTATCTTGCCTTTTACCCGCATTTTATCTAGAAATTTTCAGCTTTTTACCTTTTATTTTACAACTTGGTTTTGAAGGTACCTATATACCTATCGACCTTTTTTTTTTCGTTTGGGAGGATGGAAGGTTATGTTGGCAGCATTGTTTTCGTCGTGGAATAGTGGTGTGCATTTCCGTTTTACCTCTTTCTGTCGATAAATTTCGATCGGATTCCGGTTTTCGTTTTCGTTGGTTATGATGATAAGTTAGATATAAGAACTGAATATAGATTATTACGTTTGTTTACTTTAAATTTGAATGCAAATATAGTTATAGATCGCCGTGTCTTGAGTGGTGGCGATAATTTTATTGTTTGAATAAAATCATGTTTGTTGGAGAATCATGTAAGTCGTTACAAATTCCGCCACGCTCGTCACGAAAGGTATTTGTGACGATGACGTACCTAGATCTGATGTCAATAGATGACGTCTGGAAAGACTTGGCTGTATGAACTAGATCTCTTTGCCTTTCCAAAAAAGGGATAAATTAATAAACAACAACCGGTATCAATGTTTACCGGATACATCTACAACACTATGGAAAAGTCTTTGTCTCTTTTGCGTTGTTTATGGTTGTTTACCGGAAAAATTTTCTGCTGTGTTCTGTTTTGCTTTGTTTTGCGGAAAAGTGTAAGTTTTACGTTCAATAATCGAAAGAAAATGCGTTAAACAGTTTGGTGGCAAGTTTTCATAGCGTATTTTCGTACTTCTAAGGTTCCCTCCGGCAAAACGTCGAATATCTCGAGGTAAGTGACCACGCTATAATTAGAACAAGAAACTTTGAAATTAAAATTTTTTCGTTAGTTCTATGATCGTCTTCATATTATCTTTGCAATTTCCAGTCGATGTCAAAGAGCCGTGAGCGGCCAAGAGGGAAATCATTTGGAAATTGTGCTAAACCCACAGCGCGTTTTTTGGTCTACAAGTCATACCTTCACACAATATATCAAGATGGAAGATTCACTCATTCATCGCCTCAAAGTACGTCGCGACCGCTTGACGACGAGGTTAGACGCGATATTAACCGAATGCACGACGGGCGTACCAGAAAATATAATCAAACAGTACACTATAGAATTGAAGGACCTCGCAGAGAAACTAGAAGTAGAATGCAGGTTTTACCTGACCACATCGAAGTCCATAAACGAAGATGTGGTCAAGGAATGTATGGACGTCCAGATTCGGTGTGAAGATTCCATTGTGACCTTTGAACATCATATGAGAACAACAACCTCGTCCACAAGTACCAAACTCCCCAAATTGGAACTGCCAAAGTTTGACGGCATGCAGATAAGGTGGTATGAATTTTGGGATAAGTTCGAAGCCAGTATCGACAAAAAGAATCTCCCAGATTCAGAGAAATTCGCATATCTGTGTAGCTGTCTGGTGGGGGAGGCCGCCAAGGTGATAGAAGGACTGACGGTTACCAATGAGAACTACAGTGTAGCTTTAATGAAACTTAAGGAAAGGTATGGAATAAAAAGCCATATAATCGATGCCCACTATAAAGCTTTATCTGCCTTACCTTCAGCGAAGCCCCAGGCGACCGAGTGCCGAAGACATCTAGACATCATAGAAACTCATTTGAGGGTGCTGCAAACCCTAGGGGAAAATGTAGAAGGCAGCCACTTAAGGGTGATTATCATGGAAAAGTTTCCAGATCAAGTCATGTACCAAGTTAACCTTCAGGTGGGAAAGGAACCGACGGTGTCAGAAATTCGAAAAGTACTTGAACTAGTCATATCAGCTATGGAGAAGTCGAGCTTGGCAGGGACTGAACAACAACTAAATGACAAGGCGGTAACGAGTGCTACGACCGAGACTCTTCAAGTGAAGGTTGAAACTCGGAAGCCAAAGAATAAACCTACAAATTTTAGTGGCCGAAAGGGCACCAAAAGACCTAGTAATGAAAATGACACTCGGCATTCACAACCTCCTAAGCGAGAGAGGAGACCCTGTCTGTTTTGTGACCTTGTAAATCATCAAAGTGCAGACTGCCGGCGGGTCAAAACAGTCAAAGCAAGACAAGATAAACTCAAAAAGGCAGGCAGATGTCTAAAATGCTTATCAAAGCAACATACTAATAACTGTTCAAGAAAAATATCGTGTTTTCGTTGCAGCAAAGACCATTTGATGATGTTCTGCCCAGAGTTTGCAAAGAAAGGTGAGGAATTTTGTGATGATCCAAATCTCTGTAACACAATTTGCAATCTATCTAAATTTACGTATTTGCAGACGGCAGTGGGAAGGATAGGAAACCCGAAGAACCCCTTAAAGCAATTGAAGGGGCGCCTCCTTCTTGATAGTGGAAGTCAACGAAGCTATATTACAAAGAAGATGGCAAATGATCTTGATTTGATTAGTGATAAGGATGATTTATTATTGATTTACACTTTTGGTGCCTCTAGTCCCAAGGAGGTATCAAGTCCACTTGCTGAAATTATAATTGAAACAAAGAGAGGAGTTTATAGAAAAATACAGGTGAATATTGTTGATCAGATAACAGAGAATATTCCGATAGCAAAATTTGTAAATAAATCATTCGACATACCTGCTGATGATGAATCTGTAGGTAAGGACATTCACCTTCTCGTCGGAAATGATTACTACAGCTCGTTCATGAGAGATGAAAGAATAGAAATGTCACCAAACCTGTTTTTGATCAATACTGATTTTGGCTGGATTCTCTCGGGCAACACTGATGCTAAAGAAGAGACTTCAGCTTTGACTGTGACCACATATTGCCAATGTCACATACCAAGCTGCCCGTACTTCGCAGAACCCGACCTACCATTGAGAAATATTGATGTAAATTTTTTATGGTCACTAGAAAGTATCGGAATAACGGACAATCCTAAAGCCACGAGACAAGAAGAAGCAGTGAAACACTTCATGGAGACTGTACAGTATAAAAATGGTCGTTACTATGTGAAATGGCCGTGGATACAGTACCCACCTGAACTATCTTCCAACTTTGGTCTTGCAATTGGTAGACTAAAGAGCATGTTGAAGAAGATAGATGAAGAAACACTTCATGAATATGACTCTATACTGAAGGATCAATTACAGTCTGGAATAATTGAAGAAATTGATCCAAAACTGGACCGGAGAGCTGATCAGCCGATTCATTATCTTCCACATCATATGGTCAAACAAAAAGGAAAAAAGGGGAGACTTGTTTATGATGCTTCGGCAAAGACATCAGGGCAGAAGAGTCTCAATGAATGTCTCTACAGCGGACCCTCATTCCTAGAAGACCTGACAGCATTGCTGCTTAAGTTCCGGATGAAGAAGATAGGAGTGATGGCTGATGTTGAGAAGGCGTTCTTACAAGTCGGCCTCCAAGACGAAGACCGTGATGTGACAAGGTTCTTATGGATCAAAGACTTAAGCAAAGAACTGAATGATGATAACTTGATGTACTTACGATTTTGTCGTGTACCCTTCGGAATCATATGTAGCCCTATGTTGCTCACAGCTACAATCAGGCATCATATGGCACAGTCAACGGAAGGAGACCTGTTGAAGAACATAGCAGACAAATGTTATTTATTTATTTTATTTTATTTATTTTTTTTTTATTGGAAAACCAACAGCAATATAATACAGTAGTTACATGAGTATAAATCAGAAAGCCAATAACAGGTTTTCGCTGGTAGATACAGTATAGTTAACAAAAAACAAATGGTTAACTATGTTTAAAAACGCACATAAGTCGGCACACATGTCAGCCTACAGGTAAATATAAAAACATTATACACTAAAGTTAAACACACAATATACACTTAAGTTAAACACAAAGCTTTGCAAAAACAATAAACAAAAGAAAAGAAAAGACCTTAGTCTAACAATAACTTCTACACTTCATCAGCAAAGAAATCACGACTTAACAACCTCCTTGTCGACTCGACGCTAGAATTAAAGAGATCAATATTAAATGTATTGCATAGTTTATTAAAATTGTCACTCGCACGCCACATAAACGTATTCTGCCTATAATTAGTGGATGCAAACGGTGTATGTAAAGGTGGGTTAAATCTTAGTAATTTAGCTGGGGCTCGGAGAGATATCATCGAAAGTAGCTCAGAGCAGTCAATGGAACCTGAGGCAACCTTAAGGAGAAAGATAGTGTCGGAGATCTCTCGCCGTTTCTCCAGAGGGAGCAGGTGGTGCTTTCTACAGAAATTTAAATACATGGACGAATCGTAGCGGTCCCTAATACGGTATGAAAGATATTTAATGAATTTTTTTTGAATATTTTCAATTCGAGCTATATATGTATCGTACATGGGATTCCATATCTGCGATGCATACTCTAGGTTACTCCGGACAAAGGTACAATAGAGAATTTTTAAAGTTTTAGCTTTGTTGAAGTCCCGAGAACTCCGCATCACAAACCCAAGGGCTCTAGATGCTTTGTTAACGATATTTTCAACGTGAGCATCGAAAAGCAGTTTGGAATCATGTATTACGCCAAGGTCCCTCACTGAGCTGTCTCTCTGCAATATATGACCCTTCAATGAGTAGTTAAAACGAACTACGTTATGTTTGCGAGTGTAAGTGACCGAGGTACATTTAGAAGGATTAAGGTCTAAATAGTTCATGTTACAGTAATCTTCGAGACGGGCAAGATCAGATTGAAGGGCTTGAGCATCTGCATCCGACGTGATGGCACTGAATATTTTCATATCGTCTGCGAAGCACAGAAGCCGTGAAAACTGAAAGCACCGATCGATGTCGTTCACAAAAATTACAAACAGCAGAGGACCGAGCAAGGAACCCTGGGGCACACCGCTGGGGACGTCTACCCATCCCGATATGTAGTTATTGACGACAACTGCTTGTGAGCGGTTTTCTATGTAAGAAGAAAGCCACCTGAACAAGTTACCACTGATTCCAATGTTCAAAAGCTTGGATAAAAGCACCTCGTGATTGATTCTGTCAAAGGCTTTGCTATAGTCGGTATAGACCACGTCGACCTGGTGCCCATCAGCCATAGCTTCGGTCAGGTAATCGTTAAGTAAGACTAGATTAGATACAGTGGAACGTCCCCTTAAGAAGCCATGCTGAGATTGACTAAAGGAGTTCTTTAATGATGCGTATGTTTGATTATACACCAGTTTTTCAAAGACCTTAGAGACAATACATAGCTTAGAGATCGGTCTATAGTTGGTGACATCTGTTTTAGAGCCCTTTTTGTGAATTGGCGTTACATATGCACGCTTCCAGAGGTCAGGGACAACACCCTCAGCCAGTGACCTTCTAAACAGTATGGAAATCGGGACTGCTATAGACTTGGCGCAGCGTATGAGAAACTTGGCCGGCAGATCATCAGGCCCTGCTGACTTAGCAGGGTCTAAATTGAGCAGAAGCTTGGCAACTTCATCGGTATTTACCTCGATTGACGATATATTTGAGGTCGAGGAATCAGCATTAGGAATGTCGTGGTAGTTACAAAAGTGACTACGTTGCCTTGGTAGAAATGTAGAAGAGAAATAGCTGGAAAAGGCATCGCAAATAGATTCACCAGTGTTGAAAATGTTGCCATTATAATTTAGACTACTCGGCATTGCATTAGAGTTAGATTTAGATTTAATAAACGACCAAAACAGTTTTGGGTTTTTTTCAATGGATCCCTCAACTGAAGCAATGTATGTTTCATAACATTTCTTTTCCAAGTTCCTAACTCTGTCACGCAGCAATTTAAATGTTTCATCATCGGCGCGGTTACCATAATTTTTGAATTTCTTAAAATATTTATGTTTTTCCTTGATACATTTCTTTAGGGCTGGAGAGTACCATTTTGGGTAGGCATCATTAATAATTAATTTCGATGGTACATATTTCTCCCTTAAAGCTAAAAAAGTGTCATAGAAATAATGGACCGCAGCGCCTAACGGAACGTCAGAAAGTTCATTAGACCAGTCAATACCACAAATATTGGCGTTGATGGATTCGTAGTCTCCCTTGTCGAACAGATATCTTTTATATGGGACACAATCAAGGATTTCGAAATCGACAAAATTCAACTGTAGGTTCAATGCACCGTGGTGGGGGTCGTAAGGTACCAGTGACTCGTCACGACAGTCACGTACTGTTACGCTATCGCTACACAATACAAGATCCAAAATTTTACCATAATTGTTGCACACACCATTATACTGCTTAAGACCCAAGACATTTAATTCATCAACCAGGAAGTTCTCATTAGCAGAGCTGTAGTTTAAAGGATACAACGACCCATCCCCCCCGCCATCTCCGGGTGACCAGACGATATCACTCATATTAAAATCGCCGGTGATAAGAAACCTGTCAGTGGGACTTTGTAAAATTACATCGTTAAGTTTTTCAAAGAAATTAGATAGTTGTTGTGAGAAAGTAAACCCAAGATTCTGTTCGATTAGGTATAATATACAAATATGCAAATTAATAGGTTTATTACCAGATTTACCGGATGTCAATGTAACCCAAAGATCCTCCGCGCTGGAGTGAAATAACGGCTGAGGAACAACAGATAAATCCTTACGCGCAGCAATAAGTATACCGCCGCCGTAAATCTGACCTGTAGCGGCGTAATCGCGGTCCCGCCGCCACACTACGTAGCGATCGTCAAACAATTCTGTATTCTTAATTCCCTCTAATAACCAAGTTTCCGTTATAATAATAACATCATACTGATACGTGCATACATTGCGATAGAAAACGCTTACTTTAGTTCTTAAGCCCCTCGCATTCTGATAGTAAATGTTTAGGTTTATCATACTGCGTTCAGAAGCCATTTATAAATACCAGAAGAAATAGCATTAGAATAGGTACAGAGTATTTGCAAATGACAGTAGTTAATAATAAAAAATATGTGAATGCGAGCGAAGCATAGAAACAGAAACAACAAAATAGCGGGCAGGTCGGTAGTGTAGCAAAAAAAGTGTAAGCATGAATAGAAGCGAAGTGACGGCTAGTTGTAGTTATACGTAAGGAGATAAGGCGTGCGAGTGAGCAAGTAATTAAGCAATGCGTAGGTAAGAATGCGACAGGTATTAAATAGTTAGTGCGGATTTGAGTGGAGCAGTCGAGCAGTGCAGTATATTGTTGCAAACAAAGGCGAGGTGTCGAACCAGAGGTTGATAACATTTTGTAATTATTTATGAATAGTACACAGAAGTGGATTTTGATATAAAAAACAAGTAATAGTGGAATCAAAACAGGATTATAATACAGGCAGCAGATTAAACGATTTTGTTTAAATCATTTTCCTTAGCGATTAAAATCACATGTGAAGTGTCATCCCTCCTTACGTGGATCTTACAAAATTTCACCCAGACGTAACTGTAATTCTTAAGTTTTGCGGCGGACTTCACCTTAGTAAGCAGAATCTTGGAGTGTGGAGTCAGATGGTCGTTCACATAAACACGTTCGCTGTTGTTGATAAAGCCGAGATCAGAAGCCTTTAGGGTTTTCATCGTACGTGCTGTTGCTAGAAACTCCTCTTTGATATAGCGATTGATGAAGCTGATTATGATAGATTTCTCCTTCGTGTTGTGCATAGGTACGCGGGCGATGTTATGTAGATAATCTTGTTACTAGTGCTGACACTGTTCATGAAGCTCAACAAATTTATGAACAAACAAGAGATACATTTGTACAGCTAGGAATGAATATTAGAGACTGGATCTCTAATGATGAAGAACTCATGAGTACTGTTCCAAAAGCTCAGCAAGCAGATCAGCAAGGAATAGTAAAAGTACTTGGACTTTCGTGGAATGTGAACAATGACACTTTGGAACTGAAAGTATCTGAAGACTATTTTCAACAAGATCCGCTAACCAGTACTAAGAGGACAGTTCTTCGTGATATGGCCAGAATCTATGATCCTCTTGGATTTGTATGTCCATTAGTACTGCCCATGAAGATACTGTTTCAAGATATCTGCAAACTTAAGCTGAAATGGGATGTAGAGTTACCTGATAACCTGAAACAAGTGCTGAAGGAAAACCTTAACATTCTACGACGAGTGAAGAATGTAGAGCTTCCAAGATATGTAGGAAGTGGCTCACCTGAGACGAGATATCAAGTACATGCTTTCACTGATGCTTCGAAAAATGCATATAGTTGTGCTGTGTACATTCGAGGCCAGGTTGGTCACCAAGTGACAGTCTCCTTCATGATGGGAAAATCCCGTATCTCCAGGATTGAAGATAAAGATGACCTGAAGATCCCAAGGCTGGAACTCCTAGGATTCTTGATTGGCAGCAGAATGTTGACATACTTGAAAAACAACCTAGATTATGAAATCGAAAAGCAATATCTGTGGACTGACAGTCTCGTAGTACTTGGCTGGATGAATTCTAACAAACTACTTCCTCCGTTTGTAACAAACCGAGTAAACGAGATCAAGAAGAATCACCCTGATACAGAAATGTGCTACATTAATACTAAGTCAAACCCTGCAGATGTCGCCACCAGGCCAGAACTCTGGGAAGATAAGAAGGAACTTTGGTTCAATGGTCCGGATTTCCTGAAAGAACCTGAGACACGATGGCCTGAGAATCGACACTACATTATTCATCAGTCACTTTTTTCTCTTGGGGAGGTCCCTGATGGGGAAAACCTGAAAGAAAAGGATGCACCACCTGAAAAGAATACAGAGGAATTAAGTACTCAAACCAATGAAGAAAAGGATCTCGAGGGACCAATGGAAATTGATAATCCTGAATCTGGTCAAGAGCCTGAATGTTTATTCAATAATGAAACCGTAACAGACATTAAGAAAGTTCAAGCGAAACACTTTCCAGAAGAACTGGCTGGTAAGAAAACACATCTTTCAAGGAATTTAGATCTTTTCTTGGATGTAGACGGTGTGCTCAGGTGTCGAGGTCGTATGGCTAATACTATGTGGAGCTATGACATGAAGTATCCGGTTTTGTTGCCAAGAGATTGTGAGTTTTCAAAGAAGATCATATCTGAAACTCATGAGAAAAACTATCATGTCGGAGCATCTCACACTCTGAGTCTCATTCGAGAACGTTACTGGATACCTCAAGGCAAGTCTCAAGTGCAAAAAGTTATCAGAAGATGTGTACAATGTATGAAACATGGTGGTGGACCCTACCAGCTTCCACCTACTCCAGCTTTACCCCCGGAAAGAGTCAATTACAGTGATCCCTTCACATTTTCTGGCGTGGATTACTTTGGCCCATTGCTTGTAAACACACCTACTGGAAAAGAGAAGAGGTGGGTAGCATTGTTTACATGCCTGGCTGTACGCGCGATTCATTTGGAAGTTGTAAAAGATCTCACAGCTGACGAGTGCCTGCTAGCCCTGCGGAGATTTGCAGCAACACGACGAGCGCCAAAACGCATATATTCTGATAATGCTACATGTTTCAAGCTCACATCAGAAGTAATGACAAAACCATATTGCGTGGAAAATCAAATTGAATGGAGATTCATTCCGCAATTGGCACCATGGCATGGAGGGTTTTATGAGAGGTTGGTTGCTCTAGTGAAAAACTGTCTCAAGCGTACTCTCGAAAAACACCTGTTGAATGACAGCAAATTGCTCACTGTGATGAAAGAGATAGAGGCAGTTGTAAACTCCAGACCGATAACTCAAACTGGAACAGAACTGGAACACATTTTGCGACCAGCGGACTTCCTTAGTCTTAAAGGGTGCTTGATGGTAGAACCCGCATCATTTGAATTAACTCCTGAGGGTACTGCAGCTAAAATTGATCTCATCCAAAGTTGGAAGAGAGGGCTAAAAATCATCGACGAGTTTAAGCGAATGTTTATTGGACAATATCTGATGGGCTTGAGAGAAAGGTCTAAGCATTTGCCCAAACAACCAAGGACTATGTCTCATCGCAACCCACAGATAGGTGATATAGTACAGATATGGTCAGATTCAAAGAACAGAGAATTTTGGAAGACTGGGAAAATAATCGCCTTGATGAAAGGCAGTGATAACAAATGCAGAGTGGCCAAGGTGAAGACTAAGGACTCTGTCCTTACACGCTCTATTGGACATCTCTATCCACTGGAAGCAGATGACAATGAAAGGCTAGGTCGCACTGAAGTGGGAAGCGAGACGTCTGAAGCAGTAAATCAGAATTCAGGAATGAATCGCATCAACTTGGAAGAGCAAGAGGTATTTCAAGAGATAATAGAAAACCCTGAAGTTCAAGACCGTACTGACACTGCTTGTGAAGAGTCTCAAAGAGACGGGAATGGTTTCTCTGATGTACCAGATCAAATGGACATTGACACTGATACGACAGAGATATCTGAAAAGGAACATGATGAAGGCGTTGACACTCAGCAGGATACCCTTGCTGCGGAAGTTGAAGTAGTGGATCCACCGGCTGTGGATGGTGCATTGAGGAGCAGAAGAGACGCAGCCATTCGTGCCTCGGAGCGGATCCGAGAGTGGACGCGCCACCTGCTCACTCTACTGCAATGATGTCACTTCTTCTTTCGTGGGAGTGTCGCGAAACGCGAGAATATCAGTCGCATGGTAAGTGTACAGTCACACTAATGATATTGTTCTATGGCAACATTGAACGGCGTTGACTTTAACCTTTTTTTGTCTATGGGCACTTTTAGCGGGAAATCGGGCACGGCGATGCCGCGAGGTATAAAAGTGTGTAGTGTGACCGTTAGCAGACGCAGAGTACGCAGGTGGATGAGAATCATCCTAGAGAGACTTCCAACGCTGGAACCAGGTGAGTGTTCTAACCCCTGATAGACCTTTTAGCCATAGGACATGTAACTATGAGGAAATGCCGCTTTCCATGAATCGTGTCTGCTCGCACTAAATGGAACAGTCCCATGCAATATGAGACTCTCTGGCTAAAGATAAGAAGCAGGGAGTGCGTAGGTTGGCTGCGTATCTCGAGCTACCAGTCAGGGAGCCAAGGATATCTGCTGGGAAATAATAACGGTCGATGGAAGTTTGATGGCGATAGGGGCGTGACTAAGGGGATGGAGGAGGTCACCGTGGGGGCAATGTGCAGCCCTCGCGTCCGCAGGTGTCATGGAAGAAAGAGTTGCTCTGCATAGCAACAGGGACACCGCCGGAGCAGTCTATCGACCGTTGGCTAATACCACGTGCGTGGATACTGGCCTTGATTCAAACTAGCAAAGCAAATAATATCTAGACTAACTAACGGTCAACTCATGGTTACAAGTTTTATGGTATTCTTGACTTAAGTGTACCTACCCATGCTAGAAATGATGTTATTATCAGAGTGTCTCTGTGCGGAACCCGGAGCCTACAGCCTGGGAGAAGTACGGAGGCACTTTGTCTATCATATTATGACATAACTTTGTAGCAGACACTATTCTGTACTCGACCCAGGCCTACAGCTCAAGTTAGAGTACGGAAGTTGCTACACCTATTTTATAGGCGAACGAAATGTGATTCTAGTGTATGTTTACACAGGGGTTAATTCAACGCTGCCAAGTTGCCTAGAAAAATCTTGCCACAAGTACTTACCTTTTCCATTAGGATTTTTGGTATAACTTTTTCCATCTGTCTATTAGGGAAGTAAATGAGGTGCCATAGGAAGGAGACTGATCTAAAGTACTGAAAAAACTAGGGTTGCCACCACTTAATGTGCCGCAACCATGGGGTTGCCAGGTTTAAAGAAGTCATTTTTGGACATACACTAGAATCACATTTCGTTCGCCTATGAAATAGGTGCTTAATTTTACGGTCGGATCTCGAACTAAGACATAAAGTGACAGCAAGAGATTTAATGGAGAATTAACTTTAATGAGCGTTTCTGCAACTGAGTGTTAATCTGCATGGAATGTTAAGCCTATGTCCTTTCTCAGGTTTCAAGCTATCTCTATCTCAAAAATCTAAAGTTCCATTTCGGTAGTGTAGCCATGAAAACGTATTTGTAATATTAGTATGGTTAGAATATGCTCTTTTTTAGCCAAATTTCATTGTAATCGGTTCTGTAGTGACTTGATCTTGAAGTTGTCTGTTTTAATTATAAAAGTAATTAATACAACCTTTTGTTCCTAAATCATTCTTTATCTCTAGACGTTAATGACACCAACACTACTCACACACACAAACAGACTCACACACACACACACACATATCTCTGTTTTGTCTATGTACTTACTATGTACCTACCCATATTCACAAAAATATATGATATTCTATTTTATTATTCTACTTTTAAGTAACTTTTTTAGTTGTGTATATTTATTTTAAAGTACATAGGAGGGCCTAATATGCCACCCTCGAGAAAACGAAGAAATCGAGCCTCATGCCTCTGTGTTTCTTACTTTGATTGAGAAAATTGAGAAAGTGAGCGCGCATGACGGTTTTGTTTGTTGCTTTGTAGCCCTAGAGAAGCCAATAATTAAGGCCGCTAGAAAATACACGTACAGACAGTATGTTAACCACTAACTTGCCTCCACCAATATGCACCAGGTCTGCAAGGTGGAATAAAGCCCACTCCTTCTCACCATATGTTGTATAATTTTAACTTATAATTATAACATTTATAACATACTTTTAGTACTTTCTGCAAGGTATGCACTTAAAAAAATATCCTCTAAATCTACATGTTTTTATAATAAAGCAGTCACTTTTGTCGAAGTCGCCTGTGAGAATCAATTCATTCAATGGCCGTATTTGTTCAATCCTTTACACAACCTACAATAATTTTTAGTATCGTTATCGTCTGCACCTTGTCAATAAGTACAATACAAATTATTTAATTTCTATTCGAATCACCCTTCAGTTTATGCTAATAAGTATAATGTCAGGGTAAACTGTAACCAAACAATTATCTCTTGTTTTAATTAATTGGGAAAACAGAAAACCTTCACCTAAATGGATCAAGTACCTACTATAACCATGAAAGTGTTTAGAGAGTAAAGACGAATTAAACTTTCTATGTTTTATAATTAGCATACTTTAATAATTGGCAGAAAGTTTTAATTTAAGTCTGATTGTGAATATTGTACCAATTTTTAAACTTCTTTTGGAGGTTCTGAATATATTCAGAATATCACTGACATGACAGCCCCATTTAACGAGCTATCTACAATGTCACGCCTCTCGCCCAGTGCGGTTGACAAAAACATAACCCTCCTTCTGGCGCAGTCGGGTAAAAACTAGGGTGCGTTAGGGTACTATGATCTACATTAACCTCTTTACCATCCATGTCCATGTACATCTTCTCCAATATACCCTATCCGCCAGTTTTGCACCTCACAGTTCTAGAGAACATAACTGACTTGGTCAGTTCAGTAGACAGTGCGGCCCTTTACAGCTGCTTTCTCTTATCTCTGAAAGGGAACATAGTCGTGAGCATGCTCATGCTAAATTACTTTTAGTGTGGATATGAATAATGCACATATTTGCTCTGTACTTTCTTTGCCATGAAAGAAATCATTTCTGGCTTACCTCGAACATGTCAGGATGCCACATTGGATGCAAGATTGGAAATGAGACTTTTAACTCATAATATTTGTATGATGAATATGAATATTTGTACCTGAGTCATGGATGTTTGTATCTATATCGTTGTCTAGACATCATAATACATGTTCAGGCTAGATTCTGGAGTGCGATTTTTGAATCTCATTCGCAGAGTTCAGCAGTTGAAAATGTCAAAATTTGTGTGGAGATATGCATCTTTCTACTGCTGATTTGACTTTAAAAAATAGCACTCCTGTAGTATGATTTTCGAAAGCAAATCATAAGTAGAAAGATGCGTATCTCCATAGTAATTTTGACATTTACAACTGCTGAACTCAGCAAATGAGATTCAATAATCGCACTCCTGTTACCTTAATGGCCGGTTCACACAGAGGCGGTTTTGCGGGAAAGCGGGCCGGCGGCGGTTTTGCGGAAAGCGAAGGCGTTCCGGAGCCTGCCACACAGGGTCCGCGCGGCGCGGTAGCGGCGCGGAGGCGGCCGGTGTGACATCCAAAGCGGCGGCGGGGCGGCGCCGCTTTTTTTTTAACGGCTCTGGAATCGATGACAGTGTTGCCAACCGTACGATTTAAATCGTATTTATCAAATTTTTTGACCCTGATACGATGTACGATCTCATATTGGAAATCGTACGCAAAACTAAAGCTCTATTCATATTTGACGGGACGGGACGATGTTAGATTTGAGAAAAGTGGCCGCCATCTTGAACTTTTTTGTTTCTCAACCGATTACTTCCAAAAACGATATCTGGGGGTCCGCGTGGACTCCGAACACGAATCCGATGTCAGATTTACAGGGACAGGGGTGAGTTACCTCTACATCTTTCAATCAAGTGGAGGATGGCTTCTTTAATTGCTTCCCAACAATTTTATGATTCATATCTGACACCTTAGCCAAGTTAACTACCTATTTTTCAGGATCTAGTAGGTATGATCCTTTGTATTTCGGCTATTTATGGCTAAACAGAACACTCAGAACATGTATACTATTGTTCCTAGGAGAAAAGTGGCCGCCATCTTGAACTTTTTTGTTTCTCAACCGATTGCTTCCAAAATCGATATCTGGGGGTCTGCGTGGACTCCGAACACGAATCCGATGTCAGATTTGAGAAAAATGGCCGCCATCTTGAACTTTTTTTATTCTCAACCGATTGCTTCCAAAATCGATATCTGGCGGTCCGCGTGGACTCCGAACACGAATCCGATGTCAGATTTGAGAAAAATGGCCGCCATCTTGAACTTTTTTGATTCTCAACCGATTGCTTCCAAAATCGATATCTGGCGGTCCGCGTGGACTCCTAACACGAATCATCATCATCATCATCTCAGCCGATGGACGTCCACTGCTGGACATAGGCCTCCCCCAAGGATCGCCATAACGACCGGTCCTGCGCTGCCCTCATCCAACGTTTTCCCGCCACCTTCACCAGGTCGTCGGTCCACCGTGTGAGGGGCCTACCCACGCTGCGCTTTCCGGTTCGCGGTCGCCACTCGAGAACTTTTCGGCCCCACCGGCCATCGGTTCTGCGAGCAATGTGCCCCGCCCACTGCCACTTAAGTTTAGCAACTCTTTGGGCTATGTCAGTTACCCTGGTTCTTCTGCGGATCTCTTCATTTCTGATTCGATCTCGCAGGGAAACTCCGAGCATAGCCCTCTCCATTGCCCTTTGGGTGACTTTCAGCCTTTTTATGAGGCCTTGAGTGAACGACCACGTCTCTGTTCCATATGTCATCACTGGCAACACACACTGATCGAAGACTTTCGTTTTAAGACACTGCGGTATTTGGGACGTGAAGATACTAAGTAGCTTCCCGAACGCTGCCCAGCCGAGTTGGATTCGACGGTTGATCTCTTTCTCGAAGTTGGACTTACCTAACTGAATAGTTTGTCCCAGGTAAACATAATGGTCAACAACTTCGAGCGCAGAGTTTCCGATCATTACAGGAGTGGGTACAACATGGTCATTTGACATGATCTTCGTCTTGTCCATGTTCATTTTCAGACCAACTCGTTCGGAGGCTCTGCTGAGATCATCGAGCATTTGACTGAGCTCCTCCATAGTCTCCGCCATGATGACTATATCATCGGCAAACCGAAGGTGACTGATGTACTCGCCGTTTATGTTGATGCCTAGCCCTTTCCAGTCCAGAACTTTGAAAACATCTTCCAGTGCAGCGGTGAACAGTTTCGGAGATATAACGTCTCCCTGCCTCACGCCTCGCTGCAGTAGGATAGGTTTCGAGTTCTGGTCCTGTAGTCGGACTGACATAGTGGCGTTTTTGTACAAGCATTTCAGCACTTCGATGTACCGGTAGTCTACTTGGCAACGCTGAAGAGACTGCAGTACAGCCCAAGTCTCGATCGAATCAAAGGCTTTCTCGTAGTCCACGTACGCCAAGCAAAGGGGCAGGTTATACTCTTCAGTCTTCTGTATAACTTGCCGAAGCGTATGTATGTGGTCCACAGTGCTAAAGCCCTTTCGGAAACCGGCCTGTTCGGGAGGCTGGAAATCGTCAAACCTGCGCGCGAGACGGTTCGTAATGACTCTCGAAAACAGCTTGTAGACATGGCTAAGAAGGGAAATGGGCCTATAGTTCTTCAACAGGGCATTATCGCCCTTTTTGAAGAAGAGCACCACCAGACTTCTGTTCCATGCCTGCGGCGTTTTGCCCTCGAGTATGACGGAACCGAACAGCTTCTGAAGGGCCTTCAGGACCGGTTTTCCACCCGCCTTCAGAAGCTCGGCCGTAATCCCATCATCACCCGGCGCCTTGTTGTTCTTTAGCTGTTTGAGAGCCATACTAATCTCGTACAGGCTGACGTCCGGAATATCTTCTGTGTAGTGCCGGGTCAATCTAGCTCTTGGGTCGTTAGCCAGATCTGTAGCGGGTCTTCGTGTTGACGTGTATAACTGTCCATAGAACTTCTCAACCTCTCTCAGAAGCTCAGGCTTGGACGATACGATTCTGCCATCCTCAGTCTTCAGCTTTGATAGCTGGCTTTGCCCAATAGACAGATCCCTTGCGAAAACTTTGGAGCCTTTGTTCCGCTCTATAGCCTCCTTAATACGCTCGGTGTTAAACCGACGCAGGTCGCAAGTCACGGACTTTGAAATCTGCCTATTGAGCTGCCGGTATTTATTCGCATCATCTGAAGACTGCAGAATCATCTCGCGCCTTTCCTCCATGAGCTTAAGAGTAGGGTCTGAGATTTTCTTAGTTCTATTTGTACGACGGGTCTTAAAGAACTTGGACCCGACCGCATGGACAGTTTCCACAAACCCATCGCTGTAATCGTCCACGCTACTCCCCAGGCAATCAAAACGATTTTGGAGTTCGAGCTGAAAACTACAGGGGTTTTGGATCTGGATCGGTACTGGACGGAGCGTAGACTTCATCAGACGAGATCTTTCGAGCTTGATATTAAGATTCAATGTGCCTCTTACCATACGGTGATCGCTTCCGGTTTTGAACGCGTTTAACACAGAGACATCATTGAATATTTGCTTCTTCGTCGACATGATGAGGTCTATCTCATTTCTTGTACCGGTCGGGCTCAACCAGGTCCACTTTCTGTGCTCCCGCTTCTTAAAGAAGGAGTTCATCATATAGAGTCCCTCCTTCTCCATGAAGCCAGCCAGCAGTTGGCCCCGTTTGTTCCGTCGTCCATACCCAAATTTTCCCACTCGCATCTCTTCACCGTCTCGTTTGCCCAGTTTCGCGTTGAAGTCTCCCATGACCACCGTGAAGTGTGTTTTAGAACTATGCATGGCTCTAGAGATATCCTCATACATAGTTTCTACATCGTCGGCGTATTTCTCTTCTGAAGTCGGGGCGTATACCTGTATAACCTTCAACGAATACCGTTTGGTTATTCTGAGTATAAGGTACACCACCCTATTCGACACACTTTCGATCTTCTCCACGTTGTTCACAAGAGACTTATGGACCATTAGCCCGACACCGTGCTGGGACTTTAGTTCGCCCTCTCGGAAATAGAGCAGGTTACCAGATTTGAGGATTATCGAGTCCTCTCCCTCTCTTCGGACTTCAGATAATCCAACAATATCCCAACGTATCCTGCTCAGTTCCTCCTGGAGTATAGCGAGCGACTCGTCGGTCCGCAGTGAACGTGTGTTGAACGTTGCCAGGTGCAGCTGTTGTCGGTTGTGGTAGCCGGATCTCTTCCGGAGATTCTTCGCACCCCCTGCCCCGCCGTTACCTTGACCGCTACCGTAGCCAGGAATAGCGGGGCCGCCGGGGACTGGGGGCCGTGTTAAGGGCGTACTTGCCATGTTGGGGGGTTTTGCCATAATCGCCACGCTTGGCAGGCGGGTTGGCGATCGCAGTTCGGCTGGATGTGTGTACGCAGAGGATGCTGCTGCCCATCTTCTGGTAGGTCCCTTAGTCGCCTTTTACGACACCCACGGGTAGAAATGGGATGGTGCTATTCTTAGCCGACACCACACGGGCAATCGGTAACACGAATCCGAAGTCAGATTTGAGAAAAGTGGCCGCCATCTTGAACTTTTTTGTTTCTCAACCGATTGCTTCCAAAATCGATATCTGGGGGTCCGCGTGGACTCCGAACACGAATCCGATGTCAGATTTGAGAAAAACGGCCGCCATTTTGAACTTTGTTGTTTCTCAACCGATTGCTTTCAAAATCGATATCTGAGGGTCCGCATGGACTCCGAACACGAATCCAATGTTAGATTTGAGAAAAGTGGCCGCCATCTTGAACTTTTTTGTTTTTCAACCGATTGCTTCCAAAATCGATATCTGGGGGTCCGCGTGGACTCCGAACACGAATCCGAAGTCAGATTTGAGAAAAGTGGCCGCCATCTTGAACTTTTTTGTTTCTTAACCGATTGCTTCCAAAATCGATATCCGGGGGTCCGCGTGGACTCCGAACACGAATCCGATGTCAGATTTGAGAAAAACGGCCGCCATTTTGAACTTTATTGTTTCTCAACCGATTGCTTTCAAAATCGATATCTGAGGGTCCGCATGGACTCCGAACACGAATCCGATGTTAGATTTGAGAAGTTATCAGTTAGTCAGTTATTGATTTTGGAAGCAATCGGTTGAGAAACATAAAAGTTCAAGATGGCGGCCACTTTTCTCAAATCTGACATCGGATTCGTGTTTGGAGTCCACGCAGACCCCCAGATATCTATTTTGGAAGCAATCGGTTGAGAATCAAAAAAGTTCAAGATGGCGGCCACTTTTCTCAAATCTGACATCGGATTCGTGTTCGGAGTCCACGCGGACCCCCAGATATCGATTTTGGAAGCAATCGGTTGAGAAACAAAAAAGTTCAAGATGGCGGCCACTTTTCTCAAATCTGACATCGGATTCGTGTTTGGAATCCACGCAGACCCCCAGATATCGATTTTGGAAGCAATCGGTTTAGAAACAAAAAAGTTCAAGATGGCGGCCACTGTACTCAACTCTGACATCGGATTCGTGTTCGGAGTCCAGGTGGAGCCCCAGATATCGATTTTGGAAGCAATCGGTTGAGAAACAAAAAAGTTCAAGATGGCAGCCACTTTTCTCAAATCTGACATCGGATTCGTGTTCGGAGTCCACGCAGACCCCCAGATATCGATTTTGGAAGCAATCGGTTGAGAAACAAAAAAGTTCAAGATGGCGGCCACTTTTCTCAAATCTGACTTCGGATTCGTGTTCGGAGTCCACGCGGACCCCCAGATATCGATTTTGGAAGCAATCGGTTGAGAATCAAAAAAGTTCAAGATGGCGGCCATTTTTCTCAAATCTGACATCGGATTCGTGTTCGGAATCCACGCGGACCGCCAGATATCGATTTTGGAAGCAATCAGTTGAGAATCAAAAAAGTTCAAGATGGCGGCCACTTTTCTCAAATCTGACTTCGGATTCGTGTTCGGAGTCCACGCGGACCGCCAGATATCGATTTTGGAAGCAATCGGTTGAGAATCAAAAAAGTTCAAGATGGCGGCCATTTTTCTCAAATCTGACATCGGATTCGTGTTTGGAGTCCACTCGGACCGCCAGATATCGATTTTGGAAGCAATCGGTTGAGAATCAAAAAAGTTCAAGATGGCGGCCGTTTTTCTCAAATCTGACATCGGATTCGTGTTCGGAGTCCACGCGGACCCCCAGATATCGATTTTGGAAGCAATCGGTTGAGAAACAAAGAAGTTCAAGATGGCGGCCACTTTTCTCAAATCTGACATCGGATTCGTGTTCGGAGTCCACGCGGACCCCCAGATAATGATTTTGGGAGCAATCGGCTAAGAAACAAAAAAGTTCAAGATGGCGGCCACTTTTCTCAAATCTAACATCAGATTTGTGTTTGGAGTCCACGCGGACCCTCAGTACGGTTTAGATAGAAAAAAGTTCGTAACGTTCTATAACAAAAGGAAAATAAAATAATACGAGTGGCACAAAAGGACTAGAATCCAGTGCCGTAAAGCGATTAAAAAAAAAGTCGTGGAAAAAATACAAAATGACAGTGCGGTAAATACCGCCTCCGGACCGCCTCCGCTCTGTGTGACACCTCGCATTGAATACAATGGAATACAGCGGCCGCGGCCGCCTCCGCGCCGCCTCCGGCCCCGCGCCGCCGCCGCCTGTGTTCTGCGCGGTACCGGGCGTACCGCGCCGCTCCCGGCCCGGTTTTCTGTGTGGCAGGGTGCATATAAACTCGTACATTACAACAATCCCGCCTCCGGACCGCCTCCGGAACCGCTTTCTGTGTGAACCGGCCTTAAATGTGACTAGATAATTTGTGTGACAATGTCCAAGATATTTATTTATATTCAAATTTTTTTTTTGAGTTCCTAACTGAAAAAAATATTAATTTAGAAGGATATACTCGTAGTTTAGTACTCTTCTAAATTTCTGAACTTATCCCATTATTTAGGATCAGGAGTGCGATTTTTGAAACTCATTCGTTGAACTCAACAGTTGTAAATGTCAAAATTACTATGGAGATACGCATCTTTCTACTGCTGATTTGACATTCAAAAATCATAATCCAGGGGCGCGATTTTTGAAAGTCAAATCAGCAGTAGAAAGATGCGTATCTCCTTACATTTTCAACTGCTGAGTTCAACGTATGAGATTCAAAAATCGCACTCCTGCGCAGTATCTCATCAACATCATCTCTTTTCATTAATCTATATGAGATATCAGGAGTGCGATTTTTGAATCTCATACGTTGAACTCAGCAGTTGAAAATGTATTGAGATACGCATCTTTCTACTGCTGATTTGACTTTCAAAAATAGCATTCCTGTAGTATGATTTTTGAAAGTCAAATCATAAGTAGAAAGATGCTTATCTCCATAGTAATTTTGACATTTACAACTGCTGAACTCAGCAAATGAGATTCAAAAATCGCACTCCAGATCTCATATTTAAGCCCTATTATAATTTGAAGCAGGTTGTTTTATCAAACTGTTGAAAACAGATTCTGTTTGATAAACTTATTCTGTTAAACAGAACATTTTCTCTCAAGCTTATTATTATTCTTACTACATATGAGATAGCAATGAGGCATCCATCCAATTAACCTCGTCGGTATTCGGTCGTGCATCTCAAGTCCTACCGTCGCATGCACATGCAGCGCAGCGGTGCATTGTCACCAATCATTTTCTATTTCTCAACAACTCAACTGGAAACTGCGTTTTTCACGTAAAGAAGATGTTTGCGCATTGTCGTAACTTGTTTTTACACACAATTCATTGTTATTATGATATTATGTGATAGAAGTCAATGTATACGTGTTCATGGCGCGGAGACATGCAATTGCGGTTGTAAAGGAAATTTTTGCCTTTGATCACGATAATAATACATCGATAAGCCAGGTGGCGTGTGTCGATTGTTTTTAAATGAAGAAATTTGCGAACAGCTGCTCCTTGTAGATGATTATTGGATAAGTAGTCTTATAAAAAGATCCTGCTTGTACGTTTCAGGTTTTTAATGCAAATGTCTTATTGGAAGAGAAAGGACAGCAGGCTAGGAACAGAGGAATTGCTTTAATGTCTTTATAATTATAGTAAACAGTTTTTTTTGTAAGAAGTTGTCGACCTGTCAGCGAACATAACAATTAAACTACACAAAAGGCCATCTAGTGGTTCTAGAACAGTCATCAAGACAAACAGACGGGTAGTATTTTTATACAGGGTGTAAAAAAACATAACCCTCCTTCTGGCGCAGTCGGGTAATTAAACGCGTTACATATTTCACGGGGTGCTTTAGAGCATCAAACTGAACAGCTTTCACTATGGTATAGCTCTACCCAACTGTATGGAACAGCAGTTTGTTTTTCACAATTTTGGTGTTGGCTCCATAGTGAAAGTTATTCGATGGTATTGTAACGTATATAATTTTACATCCTATACAGGGTGTTAGGGTAAACAGTTGCATTACTTTAAGGGATGATTGTACCCATGATACTGAACAACTTCCCCAAAGAAACCAAAAGGAAATTCGTAAAAAAGAAATAGTAATTATATTCGTAAAATGCAATCAGCTGATCGAACTTTTGTATGAAAAGTCGATTTTGTTTTTGCAAATTTCCTATAGGTTTCTTAGGGAAAGTTGTTCAGTATCATGGGTACAATCAATCCTTAAAGTAATGTAACTGTTTACCCTAACACCCTGTATAATTCTAAAAGGGTAATAACACTTATCGTGGTTGTGGACGTATCAGAGACCTATAAACGTATCAGAGTATACGGATGTGCGAGGTTTTGTGAAGGCTTTGTTAATAAAAGTCGGTGACTCTAACAAGAATTATGAAAGGATGCTAGCTGCTAGCCTAAAATAACAAAAAACCTAAGGTAGAATAATCCAAGGTTTTCTCAAAATTACAATGTTTTGGTATGTTAATAAAGAAAAAGTAAAAGATAAAAAAGTAATCTAAATATTAATAGACAGTTAAACCACTTTTTTTTTTAAATAACCTCCTTACTGACCAATTAACATAGCTAACTTTATAACTAAGACCAGCTCGTTTGTTCACCGTGTGAACTGAGACTTTACAAAAACGTGAGTGAAAGTGATTCTCATTCATGATGATATCACAAACTCATGTTTGCACAATACATACTGTTTACTAATTCGCGTGAACCATTGAAGACAAAAACTTGGGTGCTAAGAAGAAACCATACTTCGGCGACAGAGCATATAAACAATATACAGTTGGATATCTTTTGCATTTGCACAAGAAGAAGGTAGAAGACACAGATTGTTTGATGTTGTTAAAAAGGAGAACTCGTAACTATCCTCTCTCTCTCTCTCTCCATGTCCAGACTAAGCGACACAATAGCTAGGATGACGACAAGGATACTTAAAATACATGATAATTTTTCATCCCTCCCATCGGGTGCCTTTACTATACTCAAAACCTCGATGGCACATGAGTAAATACCCCAGAGCGACAAAGCTTCGAACAATCGCGTGACCAATAACCCTAAACAGAGCGCCCCTATGTTTTCTGTCTACTTTAGTTTAGTTTACTTTCTAAAACACAGTCAAAAGTATCATCATTCTAAACACGTCCGTGTAAGGCACAGACCTCATCCAACGCAAAGATGAGAGCTGTCCACACTGACATACTTCACCACCAACGGGCTTGGTGCAGATTGATTGGGGGCAAGTTAGTCGTTATCATGATCTCAGAACTTCAATAGGCATCTGACCTGCCTCAATGTTTCATCATCATCATTTCAGCCGATGGACGTCCACTGCTGGACATAGGCCTCCCCCAAGGATCGCCATAACGCCTCAACGTGTAACTGTACTTTAATATGATGATTTGTATATTATATTTTCGTGCATAACCAAATGATAAACTGTTACCAAATGAATAACTTACTTTTGAGGTTTATATTTAGATAGTTATAGTTGTAAGAATTAGATCTCATTCTAATCTAAACTTTCCCTGAAAATAGTTAGAGCGAGCAAAAATAATCATGATGGTCCTGCTCTGCTAACTGTGATAAGGTCTAAATTAGCGTGCAATTTCGCGGAGATGCTTCCGCGGTGACCTTACGGTACCCGACTACAAGGTTCATAATGAAAGAGCTATTTATTCCTCGGTCCAGTGGCAACACGAATATAGTTTTTACGAGCGTCTAACCGGTTTCGTTTCTAGGGTAAATGAGGAAATGCATTAACATTGGAATGTTCTAAAATCACCGTTCGAAATAGGTAGTTTAAACTCTATTGATTATACATTAACCTCGAATATCCATGGACTGTTCGCTTCGAAGTAAAACAATAACATTATAAACTGTACTTGTGGTAAACACAAGCTGTTTATCATTTTTTCAGTCGTGTGAACTCATTCATGATCAGTTTTGTTTTTAATTCTTTAATTTTTCTTTAGGTTTAGGGTTATATTTGTACATGTATATATTCAGTTGTAAATAAAAAAAAAAACTATAGCATATTCTTCATGATCATGAGTCATATAGCTATTGTTATAATATAAATTATAGGTAAGTACATATTTATATGTTCCATATTTTTTAACTTGCTATTACAACATGTTTAGTATTTATAATTATGGACTATTATTATGACTGTAATTTGAAGATATTATGATAATTTTTTCTAATAAATTAAAATTAGCGTCACCTATCCATGAAACTAACGTTTTGTTTCTATCACCAGCTACAAGAATAGTTAATATTACTAACTATTCTTATGCTAAATATTCGTATCGTATGCCTATAGCGGAGCGTTTTTGTAAGGACTAAAAATAGTGATGAATGTCACTTATACAGGGTGAAATTG
This sequence comes from Agonopterix subpropinquella, assembly GCA_922987775.1. Taxonomy (NCBI): domain Eukaryota; kingdom Metazoa; phylum Arthropoda; class Insecta; order Lepidoptera; family Depressariidae; genus Agonopterix; species Agonopterix subpropinquella. Next base: position 755,158 of record OV277706.1, on the reverse strand, counting down.
ATATCATTAGCATCCTTTTAAACTAAGAGTCTACCCATCAAACTGAACAACTTTTACTATGGGAGCAAACCGATCGGAGCAAGAAATAAATCAGCTGTTCCATACTAAACTGCAGTGCCTACTCGACTCAAATGTATGCAACAGCTGATTTTTTAGTTGCTCCGATCGGTTTGCTCCCATAGTAAAAGTTGTCCAGTTTGATGGGTAGACTCTTAGTTTAAAAGGATGCTAATGATATCAATTTCACCCTGTAGTTGTGTCAGTATGTTTCGCCACAGAACAAATGATAGAGGTGTAAATATTCTCAGAACAATTATTGTTCTGAGTAAATGTTGTTTATTTGCACACCAAAATACACAAAAAATAACTATTAATTATTGGCAATGGCAAAACACGTTCCAATTTGAAACTCTATTCGTTCATTAACGTTACGCACATCATCATCATCATATCTTGCACATACAGATTCGTCTTGTTTTTTAAATAATGCTCTTTTATAACATTATTTTTATTGCTTTAATTTCAACAAAATAATAATTTTGTTAGATTCCCGCGATACTATTACCATTGCTTTTCTATCGACTCTTACGACTTGCATTGGATAATAAGCAGTAGGGTGGATCACTCAATGTACGGAAAAATTTTTTTTGCTTTAATCTTCTTCGGCTAGCATGAAGAACTTGTAAAAAACACAATAAAATGCCATTTTGTACAAGTTTCGTTAGCTTGGGGCAGTACTGAACATTAATGTATCTCTTTCATATTTTATATTATGAATGAGATAGGTGTCACAACTTCTTCATGCTAGCCGAAGAAGTATAAAGCAAAAAAAATGTTTCCATACATTGAGTGATCCACCCTAATAAGCAGCTGTTTCATTCTAAGTTTATCTCGCTAGACTGGTGGAAAAATCTGCATTCACATAGTATTTTCGTAATTTAACTTCTGGTCTGTTGTGTAAACAGAGCCTTAGTTACTCAAAACACAGCACGTCAATAAGACGTCTAAACAATACTGACAGACGGACAGACGACAATATTTACCAAATCCACTTACATTTTGAACCATGTCTAGCACTCGTGCGCAGTGACGCATAGTTCCGTTTCAACTGAGCAATGACGAAATGATTCATCGCGAAGGTCACTGATAATTCATCTGGAGTAATTACTAATTAGCTGACTCTGTTATGCATATTGTTGACCCCGTGCCGTGGTTAGTCGGTGACAAAGAGTTGGGAGGTACTGTTGTGTTGATAACCTGATCATTTTGATTTCATTTCTCTTTTGGTTGTTGTGACTTCTACAATAAATTATATATTAACTCTGTGCTTCTCTTTTTAGTGTGAGAAAGATTTGGATTTTAAGTGATTTCTTGTAAAGGCTAAATTGCTTTGGAGTTAGAATATCAGTTATGATGGTGGCGTCAGAGGGTGAGAAGAATGAGGGAAATGCAAAGTGCAAGGGGTGTGGACTCTTCAAATTGGTGAGTGTTAGGTACCATCTGTTGTGTACGTACGCCCAGTTCTGTAACATAGTATTTAATAATTACAAATGAACGCAAATCCTAACTACCGTTATGTACAATCGATAAAATAAACAATTAGTAAGTTCAAATGTTTTTAGTTTCGCAACTAACAAACCGTCTTACCCAAGTTACCTTAATAAGCGTACAGTTAATATGAAAATGCCAATATACAATTTTAATTAATTACTTTGAATTTGTACGTTCCTTGTAACAGAGCTTCCAGGCGATTTTAAAAATAAAATGTGTTCGAATCAGAAAAATCCATATTGCATATGCATAAAACATTACTTTGTGAAATTTGCAAAACCGACACGTACGCGCGTACGAACCCCTCCAGAACCGTGCTCGCACCCTCCAAAATGACTTTGCATGTTCCTCTCCCGTTTTAACTTCCAAATTCTCTAATTGTACACACAGTTAATATAACACAAATAACAGTTTCAGTTGAAACGATTATGATGCTTTATTCAGCGTCATTGCACAAATTCTCATCCATCATCGTATTGTGATCTTCGATTCGTTTAGCTTTACACAGCGCAGCGTTGTAATTGACAGGTATAATGTGATGTGAGTGATAATAAAATCACCGATAAATAGGTTTTGATTTATGTTTTAATCCAAATATTGCGATTAAGATAATGGTAATCGATGTGCTAATCTATCACTTCGATCGATGGGTTCTGTCAATTTCACACGATGACTTTCGGACTCAGGAATAAGCTAATAAATTCAAAAACACTCAAGGATTGCATAGAACTATTCAATTGGTGGATAGAAAAGAAATTGATTCAATGCCAAGTAACAAGTAGAAAACATAAATCATCATCATTCAGCTACTGAAGTGTATAAGCATAATTCTTCCACTCCTTTTGATGTCGTCTATACAAATGCATAGTTTATTCATATTCAGTAATGATATTATTAACTTACATAATAAGGAATGAACCTTTCAACCTTTTTATTAAACTCTGTATTTATAGAGATTGACGCAAATCATATTCATTGCGTCACAGACCGACCCGCCTAACAACTAGACTGCCATATCTACTTGATACCTGCAATCTTATCTACAATTTATCATGTCAAAATAATCAAACATATAAAAATAAACAAATGCCAAGCATTCCCACAAAAAATGAAAATCGACAACTTACGTTCAACATTAATATGCTCACGACTGTATTCCGCGCGGGGGTAGTCATAGATATTCGGAATATCCATCTACATTTCACTAGTAGTGCCCATACCCTGACGATGGGCACAATAAACATCTCGTAATTGAAGCATGCAAGTTTCCTGACGATATGTTCTCATTCACTGAAAAACCAGTGTTGTTACAAAAATGTACAGTAAAGTGACATTAAAAATGTACGATCACTCAGTCTGAGAATTCTAACACAGCTAATAAAACGAATTCTTTGATGCATATTTCATTTTGGCAATGTAAATGTGGAGAATACTGCTGAAATGTTTAACAGACTGGCTCCGTGGAGGGTTTAGAATTTCAGATAGTCAGACGCGGCAGAAAGTCGTGTGATTTGTGCTGGGGTCTACAGGGGCCGATCGCGCTAAATAACACTTTCGTAACTTGATGGCTCATTACCGATGTCAACCACATAGTACCTAGTAAGCCTAGTCTAGCGCAAATAGTAAATAAGCCTAACATAACCTACCAAATTCTACACAACTGAATGAATCGACATTTTAATTTAATCTGCACAACAATTATTAAACTACCGCGGTTTGGCCCCCTGGACTAGGGTTGCCAGATGGTATCCAAAAGGAGGACATTTCCTCCTGTTCCATGTTTTGTCATCCCGTCCTCCCTTACCTACTTACTATTAGTCCTCGTTTTTGCTAATGTCTATTATGATTTAAAGTTGCAAGAGCAGTGGACAATCTACGTCAAAACTGGTGTAAAAACATTGAATATTTCTCAGAACTGCAGCAGTCACTTAAATCTTTAGTTCTTACTCAATACCTACAACATCAAAAATATGACATGTGAAGATTTTCATAATTATTTTTTGAAAAACCAAGTACTTCCTACAAAAATTGGCAGCTCAGCTGTGATTAAAATAAAGTAAATACCTTATATACGAACATTCGTTTTTAATTGTAAATGTACTCCTTCCTTACAGAAAATCCTTCTTTTTTTTTAGACCCATCTCCCCCCTTTATCAAATTATCATCTGGCAACCCTACCCTGGACATACTATTTTCATATTTTTTACCGTTTAGAGTTGGACGTTTTGGGAAAATCTTAAAGGCTTTCGGCATAACAATCGCTGGGAACGAAGTTCAATTTTCATGCCCTTTGGCCGGTTTACCGTGGCCGTGGGAAATCAAATTATAATAAGTAGCAAATGGTGAGAACTGGATGTCCAAAAATTACGACTTGTCTATATGCTTGTGATACTGCTAGTGAAAAGTGGATAAACTGAAATGATTTTTTTGGAATACCTCTGAGTCTAAGTGTTTTAGAATTCCTTCTGGCAGATCTTTATTTCCCTTAAATAGCTGTGATTTTAAATCTCATCATAATTATACTGAAGGCTACTCCTTGGTATTATGTTTTATCTTTCGCATTTGTATTAATAACTACATGCGCATGCATACCACTGAAAATATGTACTTGAATGAGTGAGTCGATCAAATTCAAGTTGGAATTATTTAGTATCGGGCGAGACTTGAACCCGCAACATACCAACCAGAAACTGCTTTCGTTCATTTAATAAAGTCGATTGCGATAAAATAATAAACAAAAATAAGCAATGATATTGTGAAAACTCCATTTTGATTAGTTCAGTAGACTTTATCTTTTTGCAGTATCGCTGATCTATTGACTCATTCTCAAAGTGCAAACACGCCAAGTTAACAATTTTATTTTTGCTACAAATACAAAAGACCTGAAGTGCGATTTCTGAAAATCATACGAGCGACTTGGCACTAGAAAATGTCAAAATTACTATGCATCTTTCTACTGCCAAGTCGCTCGTATGATTTTCAAAAATCGCACTTCTTATTCTCTGTTGTTAACACATTGTTTATGTAGCTAATTGTATTCTTTGTTGTAATTTTTTATCATATGTTAATTATGAGATGGCTCATATTCTGCTGTACTATATTGTAAGTCATTGTTACGACATTGCCACGACATAACTTTACTAAATTTATTCCTGTCACTTTCTAAAATAAGTTTAAGAAAAGAGACAGAAAACCACCAGCTGACTTTAGTGCTGTCAAAGTGACGTTACACGCCCAAAATAAGATGCCATCATAATGTACGCCATCTTATTTAAGGCGTTTTTGGGCGTGTAACGTCACTTTGACAGCACTAAAGTCAGCTGTTGGTTTTCTGTCTCTTTTCTTAATCTTATTTTAGAAAGTGACAGGAATAAATTTAGTTAAGTTAAGTCGTGGCACAGTTCGAATCGAGGCCATATTATACATAGTTTTCCAATAAAGACCCTTTGACTTTGAATATCCAATGAATAATGATACAGTCAACGTCCCTGTTTATTATATTTAATGCTATTAATATTCAAATTATAAAACTAACCCTGACACTGGCACAAATGGCAAACAAAGTTATAACTTTACTCATTGTTTCCATACAAAGTATAATACTGTTGTGTTGTGAGCGCTAAGTGTCGTTTATTGCGATTCTCGTCACGTATAAAAAGTTATTAAAATAAGATACGCTTTTAGTATGAACTGTACTTGTTTTTAGGGTTCCGTACCCAAAGGGTGAAAACGGGACGCTATTACTTAGCCTACGTTGTCCGTTCGTCCGTCCGTCCGTCCGTCCGTCCGTCCGTCCGTCCGTCTGTCCGTCCGTCTGTCCTACCTATTTAGGGCTGTAACTTTTGAACCGTAGTAGCTAGATAGTTGAAATTTTCTCAGATTATGCGTTATTGCGGCGGATTTGTTAACAAATAATAAAAATGTCAAAAAGTTAAACATTAAGGGGGGTTCTCAACAAGAAACTAGTTTTTATCAACGTTTTTTCTTCACTCTCTATCGTAAAAACGGTAATACATACAAGCGTCAAACTTAGTGTGATTATAGAGCATACTCTACAAAATAGCAACAAATACTAAAAACCGGCCAAGTGTGAGTTGGTCTCGCACAAAAAAAGTTTTTTTTTCTAAGTTAATAATGTTGTGTTCTGAAGTGGTGTGGTACGGAACCCTCGGTGCGCGAGTAGCCCGACTCGCACTTGACCGCTTTTTATTTTATATCATTCATACGAATTAAATCGGTGGCGCGTTGCGGAGAGGACACTAAATGATGGTCTGGGTTCAAATCCACACGGACGACAATGACGACATGCCATGTACCAATGAGTTTTTCTTATGTACGTATTTCCGACTACTGCTCTCAAACGGTGAAGGAAAACATCGTAAGAAAACCTGCATACCTACGCTAATGAAGTAATTCTGATGCGTATGTGAAGTCCACCAATTGGTGTTGGGCACGCGTAGTGGACTATAACGCCCAAACAGACCTGTGTCCTGCAGTTGGAGGTGGGACGTATATGAACTGATAATGAATAATTTTTAAAGCTTAGATAGGTAGCAAGTTACTTACAGTTTCAGGGTTTAGATTTTTTCGAAACACATTTGGTTTTATTTTGTAATTTGAATCCAACCATATTGCAAAGACATTTATTCAAATGTAACTTTGTATCTTTTATCATGTAAAATGTTAATGTCTTTTATAGCACTCCGTGACCTAAACCCGCACTTAGGTCACGGTTTTGCGTTACCTAAGTAGTCCATTATTACACGGATTACACCGTTCGAAAATGAATCTACTTTATTGCACAGATGCATAATAAACAAAAGAAGGTACTTTTATAGCATTCCGTGACCTAAACCCGCACTTAGGTCACGGTTTTTCGTTACTAGTAGTCCATTAATACACGAATTACATTACACCATTCGAAAATACTTTATTGCACAGATGCATAAATAATAAACAAAAGAAGGTACTTTTAAATATGCTTTTTAATCAATGTGACCAACATTGAAATCGCGAAATCCCCTACTGACTCCAACTTACCCCCTACTTTAATTATATTTGATCGTACCTATACTTACCCCTACGTACGCCCTACTTACACCCGCACCCCCTAATCACACCTTATTAGTATGTTGGTAGTAGGGTGCGAGTAAGGGCGCGCCCCCTAGTCCGTAGGGGGTGATTGGGGATGCATAGGGGTGCACCCCCTAATGCGTAAGGGGTGTGTAGTGGTGATTAGGGGGTGCACCCCCTAGCTCGCGGGGGTGATTAGGGGGTGTACCCCCTAGCTCGTGGAGGTGAATAGGGGTGTACCCCCTAGTTCGTGGGGGTGATTAGGGGTGTACCCCCTAGCTCGTTGGGGTGATTAGGGTACATACCCCCTAGCTCGTGGAGGTGAAAAGGGATGTACCCCCTAGTTCGTGGGGGTGATTAGGGGTGTACCCCCTAGCTCGTTGGAGTGATTAGGGGGTGTACCCCCTAGCTCGTGCTGGTGATTAGGGGGTGTACCCCCTAGCTCGTGCTGATGATTAGGGGGTGTACCCCCTAGCTCGTGCTGATGATGGTGTACCCCCTAGCTCGTGGGTGTGTACCCCCTAGTTCGTGGGGGTAATTAGGGGTACGTGCGTGGGGGGTGAGTAGGGGCTGATGATGATGTGACCGTAGATGTGATTACGTGCCACCTAGTGCGTACGTGCGTAGGGGGTGAGTAGGGGCTGATGATGATGTGACGGTAGATGTGATTAGATGAGTATCTATTGATTGTGGTTGCGATATATGAACGAAGATTTTAAAGTCATGGTTGTGTCCTACGGGGGGCTCCGCCCCCCGTGCCCCCGGGGGGGCTCCGCCCCTCCACCCCGCCGGGGGCTCCGCCCCCGGTCCCCCTTTCTGCCCTTTTCGTTAGTATACGTATTCGTAGAATTAAAAACTTCAACATGAAAGAGAATGTCAATACGTTACACACACACACACACACAAAAGTTGGCGGGTTTAGGTCACACGAGCTATAAAATAGTATACGATACTTGTGACCTAAGTAAGTCCATTATTACACGGCGTTTATCGCCCTCGCTGCGCTCGGGCGATAATTCACGCCGTGCAATAATGGACTACTTAGGTCACACGTATCGTAATGTACTATTTAATGTTCGAATTGCGTTATCCTATTGTTACGACATCGATTAAAAATAGTGAATTATTTAGTATCACCTATCTATCTATAAGGTTAGGCCTCTTTCCCAGTGGCAGTGGGGTAGGCAGAGACCAGGGCCTCAATCGCCCTAAGTTTGAACGATACTACCTGTAGAATACACCTTTCTACTAAGGGTTGGTTGAGGTTGATGTATATAATGAAACACAGATATAGTCTTCACTAGTGAATGTGACTAGCACACGTCCGCGCAGCACGGCGGTCGGTGCACGAATACCGAGCGAATGCACGATAGATATTCACCACAGACCGCGTCCGCCGATAGACGGCGCTACCGACGCTTTCCACATTAACTACTCTTTATTGCTGTACACTACATCTCTTTCTTGTTTTAATTTATTTTTTACCTTTACTCGAATCTACCACCGCTTCGGAATGTATAGCCCGTGGAGAAGAAGCGGCGCAAGAAACTCCACAGTTTAGCTAATCTCTTAAATCTTATTACAATACAGTGTTGACTGTTATCAAAGCTATTACATCAAACAAATTACGAATTACTTATTGAGACTAATTTGTTTACAGAAAATAGATATTTATCAAATATTGATCTGAAATTGTCAAACACCAAATTCAACGATAAACAATGTTTATGGAAATTACAATCTCATTATATTAACACATTTGAGTTATTGTTACTTCTGTTCTATACTATCCCTTCCCTGTAAAAATATTTTTCTATTGATAGGTAGGTAAGTAAACCTACAAAAATAACGTTCCATAGATCTTTATTATCTCTTATTTATTTATTTTGGCTAACTACTAGTCAAAGTCACTGCTTCAAGATCGTATCCATTTCCGTTTTATCAAATTAAGGAGGTAAGGACAAATCTGTGATAAGCACATACACTTATGCATTCAAAATATTCTGGCGGGTGCCAGCCATTGCAATAAAGCACTCACAGCTATTTTATTTGCATGACCCTTTAGCTTTTGCTAACAATTTGATAGTTGCATGGCTCTGTAACCCATATCATTTTATTGTTGCATGATATTTTAGCTTTCGCTAACAACTTCATAGTTGCATGGTCTTATAACCCATATAATTTTACAGTTTCATGAATGCTGATATAACGCTGACTGACAACAATATTAAGTAAGGTACACTAGGTCGCTTTCGTTACCAGCTATGTTCAGTAGTTACCTTTAGTTAGTCGAATAGACTAGTTTTGAGAAATCAGCAGTTTAAATTTAATGGACCCGTTTAATATGTAGATACTATTTTACGAACCATACAGTCATATCATTTGGTAGGCTTTAAAACAATAATGCTATTTTTAATTACAATTTACATGAATTAAGTGCAACTGTTGTTTAAACTTAATTGCCTGGCGTCATATTATTACAGAACTGCAAATAATTTTGTTTTTTGACTTGCTTGCACTGAAATTATGTTCTTTATTTAAAATATTATGAATTTATGATTAACCGATTTGGTTCAAGTACAGTATAGTATACTTTAACACATACAAATGATTAAATTAACAGTGCAGTGCCTGCAGTGATTAGGTAAGATACAGATTTTATCTATACAAAGAAGAAAGTGCAGTAAGTCATTAATTCCTTTAGAGTTATTCATAGCGTAGCTACTCACAATAATTAATGTCAATGGAATGACCAACTACAAGCTGCTAATAATTACTTATTTGACTTGTCATCTGAATGACCAACTACGAGCTGCTTATAATTATTTATTTGACTTGTCATTTGAATGACCAACTACAAGCTGCTGATAATGAAATAACAGTTTTTTTTTCAATTGAATGACCAGCTGCAAGTTGCTAATAATTATTTTATTTATTTGACTTGTCATCTGAATGACCAACTACAAGCTGCTGATAGTAAATTTGATAGCATTTGATGCCCAGCTAAAAGTTGCAAATGTCAATTGAATGACCAGCTACAAGTTACTATGTCAATTAAATGACCAGCTGAAAGATGCTAATGTCAATGGAATGACCAACTACAAGCTGCTAATAATTACTTATTTGACTTGTCATCTGAATGACCAACTACGAGCTGCTTATAATTATTTATTTGACTTGTCATCTGAATGACCAACTACGAGCTGCTTATAATTATTTATTTGACTTGTCATTTGAATGACCAACTACAAGCTGCTGATAATGAAATAACAGTTTTTTTTTTCAATTGAATGACCAGCTGCAAGTTGCTAATAATTATTTTATTTATTAGACTTGTCATCTGAATGACCAACTACAAGCTGCTGATAGTAAATTTGATAGCATTTGATGCCCAGCTAAAAGTTGCAAATGTCAATTGAATGACCAGCTACAAGTTGCTAATGTCAATTAAATGAACAGCTGAAAGTTGCTAATGCCAATTGAATAACCAGCTACAAATTGCTAATGTCAATTAAATGACCAGCTGAAAGATGCCAATGTCAATTAAATGACCAGCTGAAAGATGCTAATGTCAATTGAATGACCAGCTACAAGTTTCTAATGTCAATTGAATAACCAGCTAAAAGCTGCCTATGTCAATTGAATGACTGAATGACCAGCTACAAGTTACTATGTCAATTAAATGACCAGCTGAAAGATGCCAATGTCAATTGAATGACCAGCTGAAAGATGCTAATGTCAATTGAATGACCAGCTACAAGTTTCTAATGTCAATTGAATAACCAGCTAAAAGCGGCCTATGTCAATTGAATGACTGAATAACCAGCTACAAGTTGCTAATGTCAATTAAATGACCAGCTGAAAGATGCTGATGTCAATTGAATTACCAGCTAAAAGTTTCCAATGTCAATTGAATGATCAGCTAAAAGCTGCCCATGTCAATTGAATGACCAGCTGAAAGATTCTAATGTCAATTGAATGACCTGCTACTAGTTTCTAATGTCAATTGAATGACCAGCTAAAAGCTGCCAATGTCAATTGAATGACCAACTACAAGTTTCTAATGTCAATTGAATAACCAGCTAAAAGCGGCCTATGTCAATTGAATGACTGAATAACCAGCTACAAGTTGCTAATGTCAATTAAATGACCAGCTGAAAGATGCCAATGTCAATTGAATTACCAGCTAAAAGTTTCTAATGTCAATTGAATGATCAGCTAAAAGCTGCCTATGTCAATTGAATGACCAGCTGAAAGATGCTAATGTCAATTGAATGACCTGCTACAAGTTTCTAATGTCATTTGAATGACCAGCTAAAAGCTGCCAATGTCAATTGAATGACCAACTGTACGTTGCTAATAACTGTTTGTTGTACATGGCAAAGCACTAACCATTAACATTACAAGCTGACAATATGAGAGTAATCACCCTGACCATTTCAAACCTCTTAGCTATCAATTGGAGACATTTTCTCTTTATTAAGCACTAAAGCAAGGAGGTATGGTTCAATCGGCGCCTTAGCAGTCGTCCTGTTGAAGGCTGGTTTTTCTGTGACATCTAGGAACATACAATCTGCGAACAAAATTGTTAACCAGTATTATCGGTTTGGTTATGAATGTTGTGATGCTTGAATATGATATAGTTATTAATCTTCTCTCAACTGAGATGAGCGTTTCTTGTTAAAATGTGAGTAGGTATTTCAAGAAATACTAAATTTAATATGAAATCACCTGATCATTTCCTGATCCTTTTTGATACTTTTTGTAAATAATTGTCTGAATTAACATTGATCCTTAAAATATAAAATTCCTTGCTCAAATAGCCAAAGAAACTAATTAGTTTCGCCTGGAGTGATTACATCCATAATTATGACATTAATAACAATGTTGCAAAGATAAGATCAACGTAATGTTACCGAATTGAAGTTCTATAAAGTATAGATTACGTCAAACAAGTTCCGGTAACAAATAGGATGATGATGATGATGATTGGCAATTATGTTGGTACTATTGATGTTTGTATTGAAATATTTTCATGAACTAGTACCACCAAATAAGCTCCGAATGTGTTGTATATTATTATTGTTCTCGCATACCTACACTGAGAATGTCCAATAAGTAAAACGTTTAAAACGTAAAACTTTGGATTTCAACTTAAAGTTTTTGTGACATCAGAATGTTCGTTACGCCGAATGTTCGTTATGCTGAATGTTCGTTACGCCGAACATCCGTTACGCCGAATGTTCTATACGTAGAATGTTCGGTACGCATAATGGTAATAAGTAACTTTTATTAGAGACCATTACAACCACGAAGTACGACAATTACTTAAAAATGACAATGCGTCAATATAAGTATAAAAAACAATTGGAATAAACTCACTTGGCATATCTTGGTTACCTAATCCTGTTCGTCTCGAATCAAGACACTATTCTTAACCTTTGGTATGCCAGAAGGCGGATCAGCATGATGAAAACCATTTATTTCTATTGTGTCTGGTTTTTCCGGCATACGAGAGGTTAATGGGCGTATTTTGGATACCTATTAGGCCATAATGACGGACTACAAGCATGCATTAGTATATGCTCACGACTACACTCCCCGAGGAGCAGTCAGAGACTCCAAAACCCCAGGACACCCTTGCCCCACCAGCACCGAAACTCCGTCCAGTCACGTGTAACGGGCAGTGAAACTGGAGCTACGGACTACGAGGCCCTTTTATATTTGCGGAATGCTTTGAATAAATTCTTTTAATCGTGTAAAGTAATACAGAATGATTACGTGACCTTAAAGATTGATGTCCGCAGCTGGCGTACATTTGTCCATCCTATGCGCCGCGCCGCGCCGTCACGTGTTGTCCCACACCTTACTCCTGTCTGATCTACCCTCTTTCCTCCAGCATCAGCATTCGATGGTCGACATGTGGGAAAAGAAATACAGTATGTAGATAATTCCAAATAAACGATTTAAAATCGGGAAAAAAACTATTTTTCCTTTTCTTTTGAAATATATTTTAACACTGTGTAACTTTCTAGGCAACAAACAAAGCAACGCTAGTAGAAACCGTCTTCGATTGTGTTTAAATAAATCGCTTAGCTTCCTTAAAGGAACAGTGTAATTTTATTTCGTAGGCACCGTTTGCATTTTTAAATTTTCAACTCTCAACAAACTGATAAGCGCTTTACTCACGTGAATTTCGAATCCCGGCGTCGCCAATGTAGAATACACCTTTCTACTAAGGGTTGGTTGAGGTTGATGTATATAATGAAACACAGATATAGTCTTCACTAGTGAATGTGACTAGCACACGTCCGCGCAGCACGGCGGTCGGTGCACGAATACCGAGCGAATGCACGATAGATCGCGCAGACCGCGTCCGCCGATAGACGGCGCTACCGACGCTTTCCACATTAACTACTCTTTATTGCTGTACACTACACTACCAAAACAAAACCACAACCAAAAACGTTACGTTATGCACAATTCGTATCGCGCAAATTATATTAACGGTAACGATTTAGCTTTATTTCGGAAGATACTTTGGCGTAACGTTTGATTTACGTTCGATCGAATTTTCTGTATTGTGCGATTTAACCGTTCAGAAAAAAATATCGCGATAGCTTTTTACTCCAGCTAAACCAAATCTAAACCAAAACCAAACCAAAACCGTATAAAATTGCGCAATTGAGGCCCAGGGCGCGCCATTTACTACGATCCTTACATACCTATTTCGTTCGTCTCATTGACATCAATACATTTCTTCATACATGCCCGTCTGTTTCGAGTCCGCACCTCACCTTTTTGTAGGACGTAAACCATTTTGATCACACTACCTCCTACGAAGGCGTCTGCCGACACTTTCATTCTTAGTATCTCCTTTTCACGTAATAACTAATACAACCCGGGCAAATTAACTAGGCACCTGGCTCGCACGTGGCTCGGAATTTGACACCCCTCCTGCTACCTCCCCGCGGTACCCCGCCGCCGCCGTGCGAGGCCGAAGCATAGCATTTCAGTTACCGTTGCACATGTCCCTGCGCTTTAGCATTTTCGAGTTATTCTTTCCGAGTTTTTTGTTCCGAGCCACGTGCGATGGCTCGCTGGCATCTGGCGCTGCCAAGTTAATTCGCCCGTGTTGTAAATGTGTTTATGTTTAACCGTTACTATGGTATGGGATTATGTTTCTTTTGCTGTATTTTTGTGGGAGAAATGAACTCTTCTTCTTCTTGTGGTGCCATCTCCTATCGGAGGTTGGCTATCATTAGGGGTAATCGGACCCTGGAGACTACAGCCCTGAATAGCGAATAATTGAACTCATTTATCACTAGTTGTAGAAAAGTTTCTGACCGTCCCGAAAGGGGGGCAATCATGAGTTTGTGTATATCTAATCTATTGTATAATCCCACCGGACTATAATATCAACACAACTGGTCAATTACAAAAGCTATGATGCTAGGGCTATGATTTTCTGCCATTCGCAGTGGAGACTTTGGGCTGTTGGGGCCCCGCTGCGAAGCTTTTTTTAAAGTGCCTCTCGAAGCGCCTGTTTGAGGCCACGGGGGACAGGAGGGCTGGCAGCTATTTTGCCCAGAGGGTTAGTTTGGCCATTCAGAGAGGCAATGCGGCCAGCCTCCTTGGAACTCTGCCTCGGGTGGGCGCTTTGGAGGACATCTTTTATTTGTAGGTAATTTAGTTGGTGTTTTAGTTTAGTGTGCTTTTTATTTTTATTCAATTGTATTTTTTATGTGTATTTGTGCTTTATTAAATAATATAGTTTTATTACAAAAGCTATGTGACACTTTTGTCCTTATGCCTATTGTAACAGAATTAATATTCACAAGTCATTTGTATAGCGCGTCCCTGACAGCGCATCTGGCTAGTTAGTTACTGTCGATCCCATCGCAACCTTTTGTCTAGCTATCTGTTTATCTGCTTAGCATATAATACGATGTGCGTAATGTGGGAATTAGGTATGTGGAGTTCGTGTAAATATGCGTTTACTGGTTTACATAATGTTCTACCAGTTCTCCCATCTAACATGGTTGTACCGTAGAGTAAAACCATCCATAAAAAATTAAGTTACTTATAGCCTGGACTGGAGGATCCTACTAGTAGGGAAAGACACAACAATGAACACAACAAAACACAATGAACAATCTGGCATTCTTATTAGAATGAGTTGCAGTGTGATTTATTCATTGTCCAGCTAAATATGCTTATGGTTTTTAAGGGGATGATCAGACTATCAAACTGAACAACTTTCGCTATGGGACTAAAACATCGAAATCGTGAAAAAAAATCTGCTGTTCCATTCAAAAGTGCAAACCTACTCGACCCAAAATATATAGGAAAACTGATTTCTTTCGATGTTAGTCCCATAAAGTTGTTCAGTTTGATGATCTTATAATCACCTTGAAATACCCTGTATAAAGGCTGATGATGAAATACTATTGAATGGCGAACTTTAAATCCTAAATCATGTCACACATGCTGCTGACCTTCTTACTAAAAGCAATTAAGCAAGTTCATTGTCACCGTCATTACTTCGTCAATCTGGCATGACGGTGCGGTGCGTCGCCGGACCGTCGCGCGCGCTGCCCACAGCTTTCCCTACACGTCAATGTTCACCTATTACAGACTATTGCTATGCCGAAAACGTACCAGACCGATCTCCATGCCTCCAATAAAGGAATCAGGTTCTGTTAACAAACTGCAAGTTAGGATATCTTGTTTCATTCTTCTTCTATCGGTTCGATAACGTGACAGTGAGTTTGAGTAGCCATCGTCGTGTAGAGAGTTGCCAACCAGCGTTAGACATTTGCGGATTTACAATCGTAGCGTCTGCGAGGTTCGAGATTCCGAGGTAGGATGCCTCATTTCGAAAATTCAACCGTTGCCGCCAGTGTGGTCAGATCACAGCAACGTATCAATACAACCTGTAAAATTTGTAAAGCGAGGCGGTCTCTAATCATAATCTTCTTCTTATCGTGTGAGCAGAGCCCTGGGCATCATCCCTGGTGGATCATATTATAATAACTTTAAAAACCACCGCATTTTGTCACATCTTCTTACCCTGACTAAATCAATACTTGGTCAAGTATTTCCACAATCTTATCGGTGGGAATTCCTCAAACCAATTTACAATCGGATGCCAATGGCATAAGTAACCGAATTTCTGAACAGTGAGGTTTGTTTTTGTTCTATAACGGTACCGCGTGCTCACTTAGGACCTGTCATGTCAGTCAAGGGAGGGTGAGAGCGTGGGCAGGATCGTCGGGACGAAAATAGGACACGATGAACATGTTTCGCTAAAGTTTGTGAGATGTTTTTGGTGAGCTGTTTGTGAAATTCAGTTTTAACGTACTATGTAGTTGTTCATTGTGTTTTTTGTTTTACGTACCTATTACTGTGGTAATCTAAAGACTGTACCTCGCTACAATTGTAAGTTGAAACGATACGAGCCTGATATGAACTTGGTATATCAGAGTGGAGTTGGCCCGTGGTCAACTTTTATCCGAGTTCATAGAAATTGACGATCGAATCCATCGAACACACTCGCTAACTTGTACCGTGTTAACTTAGAATTGACAAGAGACCAGACTACCCTTGTAAAGCCAAGTTGACACGTTACGACTTACGAGTTGTAAATAAAAAAATACAACTATGTAGTAGAATTTTAATATCTAGACCGTTTTGAAGCCGATGGAAGCCGCATAGTAGCAAGCGCCGTTGGCTTAGAACACGGTACCCTGAGTACTTTGTGGTAGCATTGGAAAGCGTTTAGTCTAGTTTTAATAACAGGGTTTTAAGGCCGCCTTCCTAATGTCCTGCCACGCACACGAGTGTACGTTTCAAGTACATTGCTATCGTTAGTTTACGGTACAATGGAAACGACATTTAGAGCCATCAACCGCTTACTCGCTAGACTTCATTGTCTAGTGTTGTCATCGGTCACCGTTATGGATACTAGTTTGCACGAGTTACGGTGTCGGGAATGTATTGACCTAAGAGCTCTTACAGAGGAGCGACTCTTTCCGATAGCCGTGAGTCGCAGAGGGTCGAGACTTTACGGTCGCCGTGGGTCGCGCGAACCTCTGCAACCGCAAAGTGTCGCTTGTATGCAAGAGCGCTAACCCGCAAAAAAAAAGCTTGAAGTACACTCGGGCACGCCATAGAACGATCTCATACAATTACATAAACAAGGTAGCGTATACTTACGTGTCTTCACCAATAGGATGTGCGCGCCTGTCTGTATTCCCTTGTGTGGCGTCACTAATATCTCACTTTGAGAGCTGGGTGGGGTGCGAGATCTGTAGTTGTGGCCAGAGCATGTCCATTCTGTACCTATTACTATTATGTATGCTGTTGTCATCATCATGGGCCTTATTACATCTAAGTAGATGTTTCAAACAACGTCTGTTAGGATAAGACACCGACGTTCGTGGCTGTATAAGCCAATTCGGGAGCGACTAGGCCTGCCGCATTTGCGACACTTGTGCTATGTGTTGGTTGGTGCCTGTTCGTCCCTGTGTCTTCTTTACGGCCAGAGATTCGAACCAGTCTTCATCGTGGGCTGTACGACCGTCATCTAAAACCTTCCTGTATCCCTGTCACTTGCAAGGCATTCCTACTTCATCCACTTCGATTCTGTTGTACTTATAAGTTATTTGTTTGTAACGTTGCAGTGTAGCCGCCTGCTGCCCCGCGCACGCGCAAGCAAGATGTCCAAGAAGCCTGCGCCGGCGCCGACGCTGCACAAGGTGATCATGGTGGGGTCGGGGGGCGTCGGCAAGTCCGCCCTCACCCTCCAGTTCATGTACGACGAGTTCGTCGAGGACTACGAGCCCACTAAGGCTGATAGCTATAGGAAGAAGGTATTGTTTATTAACTGTAATATATTTTTCAGGTTTCCCATGACGGGAAATCTACATTTAAAGAAAAAAGATGTCCTTCCTTTATTTGTTATAAACAAATACATATATTCATTGAGCCAATGTGTAATACAGGTTTAACGTTTCATGAAATTAAATGAAACTTTATGATAAACTAACATTAGATTACCCATACATAACACATTGGATAGATAACAAATGCATACCACACTAGACTCGGTGCAGATCAATATTAGATACAAAATGAGCGGTATTTATTTATAATTTTACATAATTTGCCTTTCCTAAAAATTGCTATAATGTCGAACCGTTCAATAATTTATTAGTGTTTCCTGTCCAGCCCGACAGGTATTAACCTAGAATCCTAGATTAGCTATAGCAGTGTCAATGACTTCTTATTTAACGATAAGCTATTTTGATATTTCAATCTAATAACAAATTTAGGTATGCAATAGTCAATACATTTCACGCTAACTTATTGACTTGATTGAATATCTTGTCCGGTGATTAAGCAAGAGTCGTGGTTCAGATTTCTAAGTAAAAAGTAGCAGATTCATAATATCTGAGGACACTTTTGTCATAGTATTGCTCCATGCTGACGTAAACGTCTCAGTTCGGATAACAATCACTCGGACACCGAGATGGCAGCAGATGGCAGCGAATCGGCGAAAATTGACAGTTGCGTAGCATTTTAAACTTTATCTCCTTTGCCTGACACATAGTGTCGTTTGAGGGCCAGAAAAAGTCGCCAGAACGCGCGCTTTACGCGGCAGTCTTGCAACTATTGCCGAACTAGGCGCAGCCATCTCGGTGTGATTTGATCCTTATATCCGATCGATGAAGCCAACGTATGAAATGACAGCAAATCGACAATACAAGGGCATTTGTATTAGATGTCTCGGTCTCACCTTGACATTTTACTTTCTAGACAGTTACCTATTGTGTTTCAATATCGTAATGTTTTTGTACCTATTGTCTAAAATTACCTTTTGAAGTGACGATTATTTCTCACAGCCTATTTCGACTACAGCAACTGTTTATTTACAAAAGCAGTTAGATACGTCACGTCAGGTCGCCTCATGAATCTAATGGAACGGGGAACCGCTACGATCAGATGTGGGGTCGGATGCAGTCGTTTCGAAAACCATAGCCATACCACAGTATAAGAAAGAGTATCTGGTACCTGAGGTACATCTGGACCCTCTCTGCCCCCCACCAATTTTAACCTCATCCCCGCTTGGTAGTCTAAGCTTGGCGTAAAATGTAGGCAATTGTGTATTCTTGTCTTGTCGGACTCAGTATCGCACATTTTGCTTACCTCTCGTAAATTTTTCGTATTCTTATGAAATGACAGCTAAGTGTCCAAGGCACAGCCCGGACACTGCATACAATTCGATCGATCGAGTCGATTGAAATTGACAAGATGACGTCAGCACATGCGAAACCAAAGAAATTGATCCTTAAGGCTTCTTCGTAGGTAACGAGTAACCAGTGCGCGGTAACCAGAGGGCGATAGAGGGGGTGAGGTAAAAAGTTGGTGGGAGGAAGAGAGTGTCCGTACTGTATCTAGTAATAGATACTCTTTCTTATACTGTGTCCAAGGTGTGGCCATACAGTGTTGATTATGGATAGTAGCATCAGAGATGTTGATGATGCCTGATGGGATTATAGGATAGGGATCGGGATGAGTTGCGATACATTTTAAAGTAGATCAGCATCTGAATTTCATAGATAGTACATAGGTACATAATGCTATGTCATTTATCCTAAGAGTCGTCACGGCTCGCCAGTCGCCATGGTACGATTCTGACGAAATAATGATGATTAATCCAAAGTGTTGGTATCCCCAGGTGGTCCTAGACGGCGAGGAGGTAAAGATCGACATCCTGGACACGGCGGGGCAGGAGGACTACGCCGCCATCCGGGACAACTACTTCAGGTCCGGGGAGGGCTTCCTCTGCGTGTTCTCCATCACCGAGCCCGAGAGCTTCGACGCTACGCAGGAGTTCAGGTGACGATCGTTGCTATTTTGTTTTTGTGCAGATATAGGGTTCCGCACCATGAGGGTAAGGAAGGGCCGACCCATATCTGTGAGCACTGAATCAATTTTTTTCACGCTCTATCCTTTTCTGTCGATCACAGATGTGAGCCAACTCTAGTGACTGTGAGTAGTAGCAGACTGTGTCAAAACAGTGGATAGAATAGAATTCAAGGGCTGATGACGATGAATATTCCGGTAATGTGGGATGTATTATTGTCTAAAGTCTAAACACTGATGCACATTATTGTAAAACTACACATTGTAGTTTGCGGCGAACCTTCTTTTTATAGAGTTCATATTGGCTATGTGCGAAGTGGGTGTTGGGAACTGTCAAGTCGATCGCAGCGCCCGGGGTGGCAGAAATTTGTACTTTTGCCGGACAAACTGTGAAAATATGCTTGAATCTATGCAAATCCGCACACTAACTTAACACGAAATCTCCAAAACTGTCAAGACTACTAACTTAAAATTTGGCATGGAAGTTTCTATTGGCATTTAGATGCTCACTTAAAAAGGCTTGTCGCATTTTAACCCCCCAAAGGTGTTAAAACTGAGTTAAAAGTTTGTATGGAAATTCCGATACAAATTAGATTTTGTCCGTGGCTTCGTCCGCATCTGCTCCCGTCATCGTACCGGGATAAAATATAAGCTAGCTTTTAAGACTAATAATAAGCTTTTAAATATAAAAAGTTTTATCAAAATCGGTCCAATAGTTTTGGCACAATCCTCGAACAAACACAGACTTTTACAGTACTATAATAGTGTAAATAGAGTGTAAATAATTGGGTATTTGACTACATTCAATATATTTTATTTTTATCTACTCAATAAAAAAAGGGTTAGAAAATTACGCTAAACTCCCATTTTCATTGAGTTTTTAGCTTGAATACTATTTTTAATAACAAGATAAACTATAAAAAGTAATGAAAATGTTGACGACGTCTCAACTCAATATTTAGTACAAATCTTCATACAAAGCGCACGTTTTGACGTCCGATAAAGAGTAGCTGATTTGACTAGTTATCAAGTAGCCAATTCACGGCTGTCCGAAAAAGTTCTGTCAGTACGCCGCGCTAGTGTGGCGCTAGTGTCGTGCACATAGCCAATACCGAATTCTTTATCATTCTTTTGACTGGCATCTTGTTAAGCGATTTAAATAATGCAGCTTGAAAATACTCTGACAGCAAGTGGACCGCTAACTTGCCCCCACCATTGCGCACTGGTCCGGGCATTAGTGGATTATAGCTCACTCCCTCTCACCTTCATTTAAGAGATGCCTTTGCCCCGCAGCGGCATCCTGCAGGATATAACTTATTGATTATAACAATGATATTGGAATTGGCTACCGTTTTGATTATTTGCTATTCGTGTAACTGCAGCAACTGTAACTAATACCCCATGACGACGTGATTGCAGAGAGCAGATCCTGCGGGTGAAGAACGACGAGAACATCCCGTTCCTGCTGGTGGGCAACAAGTCTGACCTGGCGGAGAAGCGGCGCGTGCCGCTCGACGTGTGCCGCGACCGCGCCCAGCAGTGGCAGGTGCCCTACGTCGAGACCTCCGCCAAGACCAGAGACAACGTCGATAAGGTGAGCCTTAGTTACATACTGTTGATTTGAAGCGTCGTCAAACTTCAGAGAGTCGATTAAACTATCAAACTGAACAACTTTCACTATGACACTAACTTCTTTTTTGCGTCAGGCCTCCACTGGTATAATAAGTAATATTTACATGCCCCCCCCCCCCACCATCGAAATTTTAACGACAAGCGGCTGGAAAGGTGCAATCTGAGACCTGCTGAGCCTGAACATGTCAGTAACAACAAACGAATGGGTGAATTAGTAACTGAATGAATGAGTTAACTAATAAAATGAATTAATGAGTGGAATTTACGTCGTTAACTAGATTTTTCTTTTCAAAATGTAAACATACTGCGCCCCCCCTACGATATCACTACGCCCCCCCAGGGGGGCGCGCCCCACTGGTTGGGAAGTCCTGATCTACACGATAATAAGGTGCAAAGTTATTCACACCCGTCCTATCGTACAATTCGAGAATAACCTACCAACCGTAATAACGGCGCGCGTGCAAACAAAAATGAACCGAGTCATTAGACATTAAAGCTTCCTTTATATAGTCTTCCCTCTTTCATTCTTTCACGTGCTGGCAGCGTGACATCGCTAGGGTTTTCAAGTCTCGCATTGACTACTCACAAAATGGCGGCAAGTCTAATGAGATTTGACCAAGAAGTTTACACGGTATACCTAACCTATTGCCATTCACCCCTCGGTGGGGATCGGCCGTCAAGAGTACCTGATCTGTGGAGTGAAACAGATAGTCTGAGATCCGACCGTAAAATTATGCACCTATTTCATAGGCGAACGAAATGTGATTCTAGTGTATGTTTACACAGGGGTTAATTCAACGCTGCCAAGTTGCCTAGAAAAATCTTGCCGCAAGTACCTTTTCCATAAAAATTTTTGTTATAACTTTTTCCACGTGTCGGTTAGGGAAGTGAATTAGGCACCATTGGAAGGAGACTGATCTAAAGTACTGGAAAAACTAAGGTTGCCACCTCTCAGTCTGCGGCAACTCTAGGGTTGACAGGTTCAAAAATGACTTTTGTGAACCTAGCAACCCTATAGTTGCGGCAAATTAAGAGGTGGCAACCCTAGTTTTTCTCCTAGGTCTCCTTCCGATGGCGCCTAATTCACTTCCCTAACAGACACGTGGAAAAAGTTATACCAAACATTTTAATGGAAAAGGTACTTGCGGCAAGATTTTTCTAGGCAACTTGGCAGCGTTGAATTAACCCCTGTGTAAACATACACTAGAATCACATTTCGTTCGCCTATGAAATAGGTGCATAATTTTACGGTCGGATCTCGGACTAAGACTTGCTTCGGATACCGCATCTCACCCCGAACTTGAAAATATAAGATCAGCTGTTTCCTGCGATTTCGGTGTTGGTTCGATAGGGAAAGTTGTTCAGTAGCACTCGAGGTTTCAAATGATTTTATTTCGGAATCGATTTGCGATAAAGTATCCTACAAAAAGTGATTCTGAAAGCATCTAAAAAAGTCATAATAAAGTTCGTAAAAATATGATAGAATTCAAGATGAGCGATTCAATGGATGCAGATCTGTTACACACTCAGGCATCATGCTGTCTTTGGCTGATGATTGACAGATTTTATACTTAACTGAAACTGATACCTACTTAGTTTGATTGTGGCATACAAATATTGGTGGATAAGTCTTTACTCAAGTTTCTTTGAGGCTATGCAACAAAATTGTGGTTTTGTTTTTTATATGTTCGCTTTATTCAAATTAAATATTGATAAAAATATATATTTTTTTTAATAGTGAAGTGAGTAAATTTGAATTTGGGAGAATCATACCCATTTAGATTGCAGATTCAAATCCCACCCTCCAGATTTTTTTCAATGTTTAATTTGATGCTAATAAAGTGGCGCGGTTATTTAAATATCAATGTGAGGGCTTCCCATATTTGGTCATTATTACACCGGCTCTTCATTCACGCCGAGAACGGGCGAGACAAGCCGAGAACGAGAGTGTGGATGCCCTTCATTGTTCTCGTGGCGTCGTAAGCCATAGTAATTTTCCTTGAAAGTTCTCGCTGAGAGTTCTCGGCGAGAATTCTCGGCGAGAGTGAAGTGCGGGCATTACAATAAATCATTGATCCATCTCATGAACGTCTATGGTCCATACGGTGAGGGCTTGTCCGTGCTAATGTGTGTATGTTGGGTGTCGGCTGACCTCCTCCCCTCGCCCGCAGGTGTTCTTCGACCTGATGCGGGAGATCAGGTCGCGCAAGTCGGACGACAGCCGCGCCACCAACGGCGACGTGAAGCGCAAGCCGCGCAGGAGAATCAAGTGCAACATATTGTAGGAGCTCGCCGACTGCCTCTGTGTGGGCGGGTGTACGCGCCGCGCCGGCTGACACCGGCTTTGTGATCACTGACAGAGGACTCTACCGCTTTGATATTTAAGTATTTAATCTGTCAACATTACAAAGCCGCTACAGTTTCAACTAGTGTCCGTGACTGTACAGTGTTGGGCCTCGTCTGAGTTCGGGACATAAATGCGTTGAAGTTATTTTGATAATGAATGTTAGTTTGTGGATTGTAACCGGAGCGAGATCGTAGTTGTAAGCGGCAAGGCTATGTGTTATTAACGTATGATATTTCGCCCGTTTTGGTGCTGGCATGTTATTGAATACTGTTCTTGATGAAGTTGTAAATTTATGCTACAAGAAATGGATGAATTATTAAACATCGATAAAGATATTCAAAGCCGTAGAATTAATTAGTATATCGAGTAAACAGTATAATGTGAAAGAATAATGAATCATCAATAAATACTCGTGAGTCATAGACAAGTTTGAAAGTGTCTGAACATGTTCTGAAGATACAAAAGATCATTGCGAACAGAATTCTCTAATTTATTGTTAAATTTAAACGTTAGCTTTCGTGCTTGCATGTTATTTTGTATTGGTACTAATGTACTCTTCTCATGCACTGATCTATGTCATAAGGGTTCGTTTCTCTGGCTTTTTGATAATAAATTATTAAATCTATTTATATGAAACTGACTTAGCTTAGTGATTGGCAGAAAACCCAGACATTATCTCTTTATTAAGGTGCTAACAGCAGTGGCAATGTCGGCGCTCAGAATTTGCAATGATTATTGTTGTTATAATTTGAATGAATCAAATGTTAACCCATGAATTGCCGTAATTACAGACAACAGATAATAAATTGTTCGTCGCAAAATTCCAGTAGTTCAGAGCAAGTGACATATAAAAGAAACATTCAGAGTGGCAGTAGTTTCATTGATGATAGCACCTTAAATTTAGTGTTCACTGATTGAAAATAGATTAACCATAAATCTAAAATCCAAATGAAACGAACAGACACTCAGCCAAATTCACCCATAGACAATAAAAGCATAGATAACATACATAGTACCTCCGTTCATCCATTAGTGAATGTTAAATGATAAATGGTAAATAATATGTAAAGATAAGTTTTGTATTTATTTCATAAAATGTAAGTGCTAATGTAAATTGTCGGTGAGAGTATCGTTTAGATACAGAAATGATTTGTAAACTACGACTCCTAAAAACGAAATAGAATGCTAAATTCAGTGACTTTCACAAAAGTTGCTAAATTCAGTGACTTTCACAAAAGTTGCTAAATTCAGTGACTTTCTCAAAAGTTGCAAAATTCAGTGACTCTCACAGAAGTTGCTAAATTCAAGGTTAAGTCTCTTCCGATACACTACCCGTCAAATTCATAAAAGACATCAGCGATGAGTATAGCGCGGACCAGAAGCCGTAGCATGATGCTCGTGATAATGCTATATCACGCCTTTTATCTCGTCCGTGCGAACGCATTTAGAAAGAGAGCTAAGGCGCGACAGCACCTTAGCTCTTAGTACAGAGACATACGGTCGGTTATGAAAAAGTCAATTCTGTATCTACACGACTGTGTATGCACTGCTCATAGAACGGTGGTTAATCATTGTAATCGTTAGGATATCGCTTCACAAGACTCTTACACTGTAGGACCTGTCTCGCTTCACCACACGACCTTTTGACACCTAGAATATCCTACCGGCTGCGCCAATCTTGATCTCTTAAGTGGGATGGTATCGGTGCCATTTTACACCACAAGGGAGTTGAGGCTAAGAAATGTTAAATAATTTTGTAGATAGGTGTCTTGGGCATGATTCTAGCGGTGCGATGTGTCGGTATATTCGTGTTATAACGATATGAGCTCCAGCTCTTAGGTATATGGCTTAAATTAGGACGACGTTTCAGCATCGCTGAAGCAGCTGTCACTCTAGCTTGAAAGCTGTTGAAGTCTAAGCGAATTAGAGCCGTATAGACAGGAGCAAAAGTTCACATTTAAATATCGTGACGCACACCGGTACCGCAAAGGAATTACGCATTATCGGTCGTGTGTTCAGTGTTTTTTCTCTTCTGTGATTTGTGTCACAATTATATTCTGTATCTTTAATCCGTGGCCCTTTCTATCATTTATATATCTCCTTTTTATTCCTCCTTTTCTATAGTTTATATTAAAGTATATCTACATTATGAGGTATGATGATGTAACTAGCCGTTAGTTCGAAATAAAGGGGCAAAATCACGGTATTTTTCAATATGAATGTTAGAAATTTGCTAGAAACCACATTGTAATAGAAATAACGTGAAATGTTCGCATTTACGTCACGATAAGTACTCCGGTAGCAAGTATTTGCTATATTTATCAACGAGTCGTTGATATTATTCATAAATTAAACATTAATGAATGCCATTATTATTATGGAAAATAATAAGTAATTTATTGTTTAATTCTGTCCATACAATGCCAGTTATAGTGTATAAATATGTAATGTTACTGAGAAGCAATAAGTCAGCTAGTAGCCTAATGCATGTCATCCGAGGGGCCAGACTCACTGCCTACTGGCATCGCCTAATTTGTACTTCGTGTCTAGATGATAAACAGTGCGGATTGAAGTCCTTTAACCACTAAAGACAGGTACAGAAGGCTCCACGCAACGAGTGAAACGTGCGCACACATAGACAGAGACAAAATGAATGGATCGATAGTACTGGCTTTCCGACTGATGCTACGGTCCAAAATGCGCAAATATGCGCTATCGGTAGAGATAGCATGCACACAATCGGTTCATAATGCGCGAATGTGCGGATACGTTTGCTATCTGACGTCATCAGTGACGTCATTAACTTGCGCTTACGCCGCACACGAAAAATAGGTAGTGCAGCAAATCAACAGCTGGTTCAAATTGTACAAATTGTTTAGCAGTGTATTCGTACTTACTAATTTGGACCGACCGGTAAAGCGTGTGCATAGCGTTTGCACTATTGGCATAATTCGAACCGTAGCATGACTTGATGAGAAATCTATGTGTGTGCGCGCCTGTTTCGCTAGTTTGTCTCTACCTGTCTCTTTTGTACCTCAACTATGTGGAAGTGTGAATCAAGTCAGTAGCGCTTCGGAGTTTTATACGAAATCTGACTTGGAAAAAAATGTGTCGTAGAAATGAGAAATGTAACTTTACCGTTCAACAAGTTCTAAGGGAGTTTTAATGTTTAAGATAAAAAATGTTATTTATTTTTATTTATTTCCTTTTTACATATATATCGATTTGTGATACAAAATGTATCGATGTATCGTTTATTACTGTAAAAAAACGTGGTTTTGGTGGTCTGTCCAATTTTGGCACATTTTTTCTCCAGAATCAGATTTCAGAGGACTCCGTAGTGAGTCTAACTGGATGAATACTATTTGAAAAGTTTCATTGTTTGGTGATGTTTTACAAATCTTTCAAACTTTACATTTTTGCAATCTGTGTCTCCTAATGTATCTGTAGAGGTGCAATAGACGAAGGCCCATATTAAAAAAAATAATCCCAAGCTCTTACGGGCAAGTTCACGTGTCGCATGCTACAAGAGTTGTCGAGTTTAGTTTATTAATTAATATGGGCCTGAGGCTGGTTTTATAATCGCGCTTATAGCAGCGCGGCTGCTCAGTGTAAATGTATGGGCTACATAGTAGATATCATGCCATAGACTTTATTGCTTTCTCCACAGGCTTCCGCGAGCTGTACATCGACTCGTCTTTAAGGTGATTGTTACTAGCTTACTTATACATAGAAGTGTCAATGTAAGGGTCAGCGCACACCCAGCGTAAAACTGTTCGAGCATGCGCGAGCAGGTTTCATTGATTCAATTGATAATGAACTCTATTTCCATTGAAATAAAGTTGAAAATAGCTTGCAAGTGATTAAATCCCTTCAGCGTCTGATCGAGTATGCTCGCGTATGCTCCTCGCGGCGACGGGAGCATGCGCGCGGATGCTCGCGCATGCTCGAGCATGTTCGAGCATACGCCCGTGTCGATGCTTGCGATCCGTCGTAAGTGTTGCCGCCTCGGCCGGTTTCGGACTAAATCTAGCATATTTTTTAACTACTTTAGCCCGAAAAGGGCAATTTACTACAGATAATATTATATAATAATCGAACTCTTTTTGAAAATACAAAGAAAATCTGAAAGGTCGAAGCAGATTTAGTAGGTTTTCAAATTGTTCATATTCCATTTTATAGTTCCTAGCCATAAAATAATTGTCCCTAGAACTTTAAACCGTAACACAGCACAGGGCGTAGTATTTCCCTAATATAAGTACATCTTTCTTGCCTTTTTTCATCTTATTGATGTGCTCTTCTTGCTCCTCTTCCTTTGCTAGTAACCCAATAATTACCAAATCCCAGTCTACCATACTTTAAAATTGTTGTTATCGCACGTCTTTACTATAAAATATTGTAAACACAACGCAAAATTCACTACGTCAACTGTAGCAACACGGGAGCATCCGCGAGACTGTTCGAACACGCGCGAGCATGCTCCGCCGCTGCCGCCGGCGGATTTTGCCGCTAGGTGTGCGCGACTGCAAAGAACATGCTCGAGCATGCGCGAGCAGTTCTACGCTGGGTGTGCGCTGACCCTAAGTATAGCGGGCTCGCCTAAGCACACATGTGTGGAGGAAGCTTTTGGCTTGATGCTGAAAATGTATTCTCTATGGTATAGATAGAGAATACATTTGCAGTCGCGCAGCTGTAAGCGCCTCTGAAACCAGCCTAAATGCTACTTTATGCTGGCAGTTTAGTATATTTTAGTACTATTATCGCCTAATTCACATCTAACGGCAAAGCGAAGAATGTTGCATTCTTTAATGAGCTTTTTTAGGCTGGCTGTCCACGAGAGATGTGGTAGGAAGGCTGTGTGCGAGGGAATAATCCACCGACATTGGTGGATTTGTCCTCGCACAGCTATGGTGGAAAGCCAGCCGTATCTTCAACCGATACGGTTTACACTTGCATGAAACATTGCGGCCAAACGTTTGGACCTTTGGTTTAATGACGTCTACGATAAATTCGGTAACACAGATTTATGCTAATTTAAACCGTGTATGTGAGAGATAAAGTTCGATATTATTGTAAAAAAACATCTTGTTCGTTCGATCTGACTTAGGCCTTCTACTTGATTCCTATAGGCTATATTTATTTAGTTCACAAAATGTATGAAGAATCATTGTATGTATGTATTGTATGACAGACACTCACCGGAACAAATTTATAATGGAAATGAAAAGACAAGCAGAAATATACAAATTTGCAAAATTACATTGTATCATTTTTTTGTTGCCCTGAACCGGAAGTATTTCCGGTATATTACAATAAAGAGCAAGAGTCCGTGACAAACCTTCGTTATTTCTGAAAGTCTCTAATGTCTAAAAACTAGGTGTAAAAAACGATCCCCGACTATGAAGTTTGGATCACGGTGGCTTTGGCAGGTAGCAGGTTAAAATTGTTTGGCTAGGGGTTGGAAGTATCAAAACTGTCAGGCTACTGAGGAAACATCTTCTTATAGTTACCCAAGTAAAATGTGTAAAATTCAGCTGAGAAACATTCAGCTTTATAAAATAACGAAGGTCTGATCGTCACGGGCTCTTGGACTAATACATGTTGCCATATTATGTTGTTGTTCACCTTTCATAAGTTGGTGTTGGTTAGTAAGGGTGCCTGTCCATTGAAGCTGTGCGAGTTGTGTAGCTGTGTTTTTTAACCAATCAGGAGCTCGGGCAGCCTTATACTGGTATCATATCATTGAGATGTGCATGAATAAACATGGCAAAGTGTAGGACAGAGACACTCATTTAAAAATCCGAAACAAACATACTAGTCAGATAAATCGACGAAGTAAACTCCACTAAAAGAATTCGATATCAGTATCTAATTCTAGGGCTTCAGCCCCCTAGCAACGTGAATATACTAGTGATGGCGCTCTCGGGGTCGCAGGCCTATCGTGCGGGGGGGCGCGTTCCCAGTACCGATTCACCTGCGCGCTGTACCCCAACGGCCGGTGCCTCACCCCTCCGCACACCGCGCGAGCATAGACCCAACGCGGCCACTAAGCGCACCCACTTTATTGTATTTACGCTATGCCCCTAGCCCCTCCCCTGGATCCGCCGCTGCTAGTCACCGCCCGATCTAATAGATACTCTTTCTCATACTGTGGCCCGAGACATGGAATGGCGGGTCTTCATATAATCCCTGCAGCATGTCAATCCCATTTCCCATTATCTATGTTAAAGAGATATCTACACCGAAGGTCTACTTCCCCAACCCGCCTCCCTCCAGTTCCTACTGAAATCATGCGACGGACGGCCCGCGTCACGTGGCGCTGCTTTTTGATTTTCCATAAACATGCGCTTTGGACATAAGGTGGACTGGTGTTGCCAAGATCTGTGCCATCTTATATCAAAATAATTTTTAGTACCACGTGCGAGCTGACCCTACATCAATACACATTATTATTTTACAGGCATTCCTGTTACTAATGCAAGAGGTAACGCGAGTGAAGAGGGGACAGGCGCGCGACGAGCTAGAGGCGGGAGAGAAGAAACATTGCGCCGCCCCGTGCTGCGACATCATGTAGCGACTAAAACTGCCACGAGCCACAATATGTTGCTCCAGCCAGCTGCAAAATGTCGTCAATTTATAGCAGAGCTGCAGCGCACAAAGAAGTTTGGCGGAAGGCCAAACAGACTTTGGTTAATTTGAGACCCAGACATATAGGTCCCATACATGAATGACACATAAGTAATACGTGTAGAGTGAAACAAAACTAACAAAAAAGGAAATTGGTTGTAATCTGTAGAAGTTGGGGGAAAGGTATTTCTCCTTATGATACCTTTTGTATCAAGTGTGTGAAACTCATAATCTTTCTTATTAGATAGCCCACTCAATCTTCTACGCATTCATTGTGTTTGTTTTAATGAAAATTCACGATAACCGTACAATATTATGATAATGGAATCAAACGAAATCACACGCACTATCAGTCCAAAAACTACCTCAGTGATAATATTAGATGAAAATAGCTGACGTGGTTGCGTTTTGCTACTGCTTTTTGGATGATTTGTCTATTTTACTAGTAATTTCTACTTTTGAACCCGGACTTCTAGAGATGAGGAAGTTTTTTTAAAAAATGTCTTAATTTTTTCTGTTTATAATAATTATGACCGCCGTCCTGAAGGGCTTTTAGTTTTCGTAAAAATGGCTGGGTCCAAAGTATCGTATCTTGCAATAGAGGGAGCGATCATATTTTGTGGTTCGTTTATACCTTTGTGAGGCTTCACAAGACTGGATATTGTGTGGCTGGCCTAACTTCGGACAATTATCTGAAATCGCCAAATTACGATTACATTTAGTTTTGCAAGTTGTGGAAATTTAAATTAGTTCTCATTAATGATCACGTCATGGCGGTGCGATTTGTGAATTTTGAGTGTCGTGCTCATTTTTCGTTTTGTACATTATGCTCCGAAGGGATGGCGAAGATTCTTAAATACTATGGATGAAATGTAAATAAGTAAATATAAGTATATAAATAAGTTTTATTTCTTTTTAAAAATATATTACAAAAAAACAAACATTTCTTTTCAGTCAATATAAAATGTCTCTATGAATCAATAATTTTCTTACAAATTTTATTTTATACTTAAGCTAATGTTTTATCACAAAATCGTCATTAACATGATTGTATGTCAATTCCGTCCGAACAATAATTGATGTTAGTTTCAGCCATTTTATTATTTACGAGCATTTACCCGCGACTTCAATTCAATTCATTTATTTTAATTCAGATCGTGGATCTTCGTCCGCATAAATTATATACCAGATTTTAAGTTAGATCTTGCTATCAAACAAAAAAACTTTCATCAATATCGGTTCAGTAGTTTTCGCGTGATGCTCGATCAAACAAACAAACAAATAAACTACCAAATAAACAAACAGACCATTGAAGGTTGATTTGGAGTCAGGGATACCTTAAAACCATATCGTAATTTTTTCTTGTAAATCTTCAATGTACAGACACGCATCTGTTACAGTTTTATAATAGTTTAGATTATGACTTCCTAAGAATTTTACGACTAGAACGCGATGGATTAATTATATGTAAAAATCTAGCATTTTCTGAAGTCACTTTCTATGTTTACTTACAGCTGTATAAATATTTTTCTGTGCGAGTTCATCAAAACATGTTCAATCAATATCACTACGAAATGAAATGAATGAAAGTTTATACGATAAGCTAGATTGTTTTAAAGGCCTAAGGCCCACCACTGTACAAATGACATAAGCTCGTCTCAGGACTAGATTGAAATGTCAATCTTCTTCCAAAATCTTGTTACAAAAGTAAAAATAAACATTTCAAACTTTTTTGATGGTTGTTGTGACCATCAAACTGAACAACTTTTACTATTGGACCAAGATCGAAATAGCGAAAAACAATTTATTTTTGTCCCATACATGTAGCTCGAGTAGATCTGTAGTTTTAGTATGGAACATCGTAAACGAATCGTATCATGGCGATTATGGCAAATTTCCACATTTTGGGGGGAGGCCTATGTTCAGCAGTGGACGTCTATCGGCTGATATTATGATGATGCAACATCAGATTATTTTTTCGCGATTTCGATATTGGTCTCATAGTGAAAGTTGTTCGGTTTGATGGTCTTAACCGCCCCCTTGAATGTTTATTTGTATTTTTGTAACACCTCTGTCGTCCCTAACGTACGTCAGACGAGTGGCAACAGCTAAGTAGTAAGCGTGGTAGACCGGCGGAGTTCAGCCGAGCTGGCACTGGTGGCCGCAGCCCGCGGGGCAGAGCTGGTGCTGCGTCATCCAGCGCTGCATGTGCTGCAGGTGCCCGCCGTGCGAGCAGCCCTGGCACCACGCGTACAGCCCCCGCACCACCTGCACCACAGTTCACATCTACACATGTCCACAAAGTAAGCTAAATCTGAAACGAATTGTCTATGTGCGAAGTGGGTGATGGGAACTGTCAAGTCCATCGCAGCATAAATGTGCCAGAAAACATAAATTGGCATGGATGTTTTGACACGGTGTTAGGGTAAACAGTTGCATTACTTTATGGGGTGATCTGGGGTATCTATGATACTGAACAACTTTCCCTAGGAAATCGATAGGAAATTCGCAAAAATATCACACTCACTTTACTTTCCGTACTAAATGCAACCGGCTGATCGAATGTTTGTATGAAAAGACGATTATTTTTTGCTAATTTCTCCGTTCTTTTGGGAAAGTTGTTCAGTATCATACAACGTGTTCATGAATTAGCGCAAAACCTCATACACCCCAACTGATTTATAACAAAAGAATTAGATTGAAACAATAATTTCATTATTTTGATACTTAAAATTTAAAGTTATTCGCATTTTAAGTTTTGAGGCAAAAGTGATTTTTTATCATTTCAGCACTGAAAGAAAGCGCTAACGTACTCATGGATACATTTTTATAATTTTGTTTTGGTCGTAAGTAGGGTGAGTGTGCCCCTGCGGTGGGTTGACATCGGGTTCAGAAAATTTTAAATTTTGCAAAAAAAATATTAAATATTTTGAAAAAAATTACCTATGTTGAAACCATGATAATTCGACTCTGTTCTCGATTCTAAACAAACTACTTTCTAGTTTTGCGTTAATTCATTAATACGTTGTATATGTGAGTGTACCTGGTGGCAGACGGCGCACAGGTCGGCGGGCTGGTAGCGCGCGGGCGCACACGCACACGCGCACGCGTCGCAGGGCGCGTGGGGGCGGGTGCGGCGCCCGCAGCGGCCGCAGCTGACGGCCACGCTGCTCGACTGCTGCGACAGCGACCACACGGAGCCCAGCCACGCGCAGCGCACCACCTGCGCCAGACCACTCTCCGCATTCAACTCTATCCACAGGGCGACGGGTGATCGTCGATCGGCCACGAGTGGCGGACGAAGTCAGACTGATGGGACGATGTGACAGACGGCCACAGTAGAAAGACAGTGAAATCAAGAGGTCGCCCGACAAGTCGAGAAATAATGCGACTCGCTCATGCCAACAAGTTTTGCAAAATTCCGTTCACCCTCGTTGGGTCTAGGGTTTCAAATTCATTGCAATATGATTAATCCAAAAAATTTCATAGCCACATATCATTATTTGTCCAGTTACAAATGTAAGCCAGCTAATTACATAATTAAGAAATTAATTGGTGTTTTTTCGAACTGGCTACTTCGATCTCAAATATCTCGTTTGGTGAGTTTTTGGCGGTCATATCGGCTTTTTCGATAGATACGGTTGGAGTCCACATATTTTATCGAATTTTTATTGTTTATAGTGAGTTTTGGTTCGTAAAATTGGTGTTTTTCTGTGTAACAAAGTGTCGTGCAAGTGAACAATATACAGTTCAGTGAAATATGATGGTGTATGGGCGTAAACAGGAAAACTGTTCCGTCATTTTTAGCGCGGCAAAGCGGTCGGTTCACCTCTTTCCTTGGACTTATGCGTTTCTTGCGTCTTTCGATTATCTCCAAAAACTCCAAATAAAACGTAGATATGGCTTTAAAGGACATAGTATCCAGAGCCATTAAACAGATTTGAAAAAAAAAACTCGTTCGGTTAGGAATTCCAAATTCAAACTTATTTTCAATTTAGGGTTATATATTTGAGTTTCGAATTTAGTCATTCATTTGTTTTTACGTCATTTGACAACGAAGAATAAAAAGGTGATCATGAAAGCAGATCCATTGCGAACCACTTAAGAGTTAGCGGCAGGCTTCGTTGTGACTGACAAAACAATTTCAGTTCACTAAAACAAATTGGAAAAGCGAAAAAACTCGAGAAACAACCGAGACAGGTCAATTGCTCTAGCGCACAATTCTGCTTCAGGAGAACGCTAGACCTCACGACACGACAGACGGTCGCTAAATTAGAGGAGCTGCCATTGGAATGTCTCCGACACCCACCATACTCCCCAGACCCAGATTACCACTTTTTTTTCGCAATTTGGTCAATGTCTTGCAAGTCTTGCAAGGAAAAAAAAATCAATTCCGATAGCGCAGCGCAGTCCAAATCGCCTTCAAAGATTTTATTGATTCTCGCTCCAATAATTTTTTCAGCAATGGAATCAGCGAACTACCTATAAAATGGCGAAAGTGCATAGATAATAATGCTGCATACGTCAATTGATTCAACATAATAATTTTATTTGTTTTTATTTTCGTTTTACTTTTTCCATATAAAATGCCAATTTCATATGTAAGGACCTAATTATAGAATGAAACATACCTCTGTAGCGACATTCCACAGTTTGTGTCGTTGCAGGAACTCGATGTAGCCTAGCAGCCACTGCTCCTGCAGGCTCTCGTCTATGTACGGGAACAGGTCGCTCCTGCAACGTTATACATTTCTGTTTCTAAACTTAGCTTCTAAATACATATTCAACATTACTTCCGTGCATTTATCCAATTTTGAATACAGTGAGACACTCATCTAAAGAACATTACGTTGAAGAAGAAATTTCGATGCGTATGTGAAGTCCGCATTGGGCACGCGTTGTGGACTAACGCCTATACACCGTCCTTGACGGTATGTCTGTGCCCTGCAGTGGGTCGTAGTACAGTATTACTATATCCTCAGCACTCACAGTATGGCAACGATCTTGATGGCGCTGCCCCCGGCGCCGCACCCCTGTACTTACGTTGTCATGCGCACCCGCTTCCCCGCCATTGCTCTGCGCAAGTACATCCGCTGCCGTACTCTAGCTATATTATAGCTATGCTGTGGACGTAGGCTGGTGATGATAATGATGAAGAGAGCATTGGCAATCGGGATAGCGACAAATTATCGTGATTTTTAACAATCATCTTCAAAATCAGCAATAACGACAGTTGGTGCAGACCTGTGCTGCTGCAGCGTCAGCATGACGACGGCGGGTGTCTGCACGTCGCCCAGGTCTGCGTGCAGGCGCAGCGCGGCGGCCACTAGTGGCGCCAGGTCCAGCGACCGCCGCTGCGCCTCCACGCCGCCGCCGCGCACCGACAGCTCCGGAGCCTCCCCCTCCTCCATCTGAACATATTCCCCATCTATCTCATTATTCACGCTTCGCTATATCACCTCCTTTCACAAATATCTTAAGGGGTCATGCTAATATTTTCTATGAGAAACGCGATTGCCCAGACCTCCGAAAAGTGATGATGATTATGATGAATTATAAACAGTTGCAAATTATTCTAGTTTGAAAAAATAATTATTAACAATTAATTAATTAAATTAGCGACATTTGATGAACTATAATATAATACAAATGTCGTTTATAATATCGGGCCTGAACGCAGCGAAGTCTCCAAATAGCAGTGGAGTACGCTAGAGGGTGTTGGGTGTGTGTGTGTGTATACTCACGGAGAGGTGGTGGTTGTGGGTGTTGTGTGTGAGCGGCGGCGGGTGTTCGCCGCTCGAGCCGCCCGACGACGTGCCGCCGGGAGACGCGCCGCCCACCGTACTGCCTGCTGTGCGACAATATACAGCTATATAGCTTCGTAAAGCACGACCAGAAAAATTAAATCTACGGCGCTACAATACTAAGTGAAGCACGCCACAGCGTTGTTATTACTTCGTACAGCGCGCGACGTATGCGAAACATTGCCGTCTGAGGCGAGTAGCAGAAACCAAGCAAGCGCGTACAACCGAGTGACGGAGGCCTGGCGAGGTGTTTAATTTTTCTGGTCAGGCTTTTATGTCGAAAATTAAATTATTCTTATTGTATTAATTTATTTATTTAAAACTTTATTGAACACCAGTGGTGCGACTGAACAATGTCGATAGTATACGGAAGGGTCGGGTCGGTAGTTACAAGTCATAATGATTCTAGAAATATTTACAAAAAATGTATAGGGTCATCCAGGTAATCAAATCAGCCATAAAACAATAATTTGAACTGCCCACGACATACAAATTTTTCCATTCTACGCCTGGATACTCCGGAGGATTACTTGCGGTTCATGTTGCGCTAATTTTGAGTACCTACACATCTATTAACAGAAGTAATTTGTTTATCTAAAGTAAACCCTAAGCACAATTATATCGCTGAAAAAAAAGTGTTTCTATGTTGACGATGTTCTACCTACGTACGAAACATTTTAAAAACTTAAAAGAAAGCATACCTATACAGGGTGTACAATAAAATGGGACAGCTACTTAAAGGGGTGCTTCAGACCATCAAACTGAACAACTTTCTCTATGGGACCAATATCGAAATCGCGAAAAAAATATCTGCTGTCCCATACATTTCAGTCGAGTTATGTTTGCAGTTTTGTATGGGAGAGCGGATTTTTTTTTCGCGATTTCGATATTGGTCCCATAGAGATAGTTGTTCAGTTTGATGGTCTGAAGCACCCCTTTGAGTAGCTGTCCCATTTTATTGTACACCCTGTATAGGTGAGTTTCTGATGTAGCACAGAATATCATAATAGTCTGCAGCTTACCGTTGACGGTCGTTTAAGCATAAAACCAACCTAACTACAGGTACAGGTCCGGCACTTCATACAGCGTTTTGAAATTGACAAGATGACGTCTGCTCATGCGCACTTTGTGGATGATATATGCGCAGGACTGAACGAACGAAAGAACTACCGTGCTTTATGCGTTTTTATAGTTTTATCTTTTTATTAAATAAAAATAGTATACAAACTAAAGAATTACTCAAAATGTGAGTTAAGCGTTATTTTCAAACATTGTTTTTACTGAAAAGAACAATAAAATATATTGTATGTAGTTAAATATTACGGGTATTCCCTTGATACTACGGGTATTCCCGGGTATCCTCCTGAAGTACCCCCAGAAAGCATGAGGTATCTGAAGTCAGAGAGAGGCAGGGTGTGACCGTACTGTAGGTATGTTAACTATATGCTATTGCCCATTATTTATTCTGTGATGTGATAGGTAATAAAGATGGTGAATAAATGAAACATACCGCTATTAGTGTTGTCGTTGTCCTTATCGTCGAGCGCGTACTGGCGGGTGTGTGGGTGGGCGTGTGAGTGTGGGTGTGAGTGCGAGGGGGCGGGCGGGGCGGCGGGGGGCGCGGTGCGGAGGGGGAACGCCTCCTCGGGCAGCGTCCAGTCCGCCGCCTCCACGTCCACGTAGTGCGCCGACGCGGCCGACACCCAGCCCAGCGAGTCTGAACAGTCAAGTTGAGACGATGAGATACAATATTACAGTAGTACCCGGTTTATTAGTCTTACCGATGTACGAGGGGCACACTGAAAGTTTCAAGACAATAAAAAGTGTATAGAAGTAGGAGGTTGGGAATAGTTTTAATATTTTTAGAAGTGGCCTCCATTCCATTTTATATATCGTCCCGTTCAATGGAACCTCTGTGAGATGCTTCTCACAGACCCCCTCTGCTTTACTATGAAATTATTGAAATCGGTTAAATTATGGGGTATTCATCTAGTACAAAGTTTCCCTACGCCTTAATATTCGTGTAGGATCTTTTGCACTTGACTCATATCAATGCTGAAGCTTGCCTGAATCTGCTGGTAGGTCACTCTCATATTAGCCACTCTCATGAGCTGCACAGCATTGGCGTTTTGTTCTGTTGTCGCCGTTGAACGACATCTCCCAGGTAGATCATCACTGAGATTACTCCGATCATGCCTAAACTCATTTTGTAAACAAGTGTCAAGGGACAGGGCTTCACCATGAAATACCAATCAAAGTTTATCATTAACTTTGTTATTGACTAGGAACACGACGAAAATCGTAATAAATTGGGGAGAAAACATTTTTCCTTGCTAAATTCGTTTTGCCTCGCGACACACTTTTTTCAAATTGCCGCCAAATCGTTAAAACAAATGATAATCGAATAAAATTTTCGGCTATAGGTTGATAAAGAGTTTCTTATTCGTAATTAAAATAAATTTTTCATTGGCATTGTCACTAACTGGTCCATTCCTGAAACTTTCAGTGTCGCCCTCGTACCTGCGCAGTTGACATATTTTACTTGAAATTATATTGGCCAATCAGGATGTGCCATCTTGAATCTCTTGGCGCTGTTAGCTAATTTGTTTTCGCGCCCTTTTCACTGCTGTCCGACTTTGCACCCTTTGATTACTAAATGACTTCGGGTTTGGTCGGAGACTCGGGTCTGCTCTGCGCAAATGAAAATTGACGAGCGGAATTATGCGGGGCTAGTACGCCAACCCGCGATAGCGAATTCACTAGCTATCACGCTTCCGCTCTCTTTCTATTTGCGCGTAAATGAACGAGATAAAAGATTAAATTTGACAGATGGATGTGTTAAATGTCGCTATCGCGGGTTGGCGTACTAGCCCCGCTGGTGGTAGGTACATGTAAACTGTTCGTGATACATGACACAGTACATATTATAGGTACCTACACAAACACATACATTAAAACATTCGATTGTTGATAAAAATGATAGGAACTGTCGAATCGACCGCAACGCACGCTGTGGCAGTGAACTGTTTTCAGACAAGCTGTATCAAATGTGCTTGAATCATAAAGTTATTATACCTGTCGGAATAGAGTAACTGACATGAGTTGTCAAATGAAACCGTTTTTTGTGCATTTGTCGGCACTTATCGGCACCCTAAAACTTCGAGTTCTGTGTATAATTGTGAATCTAAAGTGAAATCGTAGGTAATTTAATGAAATAGTGTTAGTATATTTCACAAAATAATCTACGACTTCACTTTAAATTCACTAATTATTCACAGAGCACGAATATTTACCCAGACGATTGTGCCGACAAGTTCCCAAAAACGGTTCTATTGCCTCGCGTCACGTATCTCTTTCTATTATACAGTGGCGCCGCTAGGTACATCTCGCTCTCTCAGCTGTCAGTTCCTCTATATGATACCTTTATGGCTTGAATCTATGCAAATTTGCACACGATAGACACGAAATCTGCAAAACTACAAGCACTGCCATGATGTTTCTATTAGCATCTAGGCAACTATTAAAAAGGGGGTTTACGTAATTCAATCCCCCAAAGACGTAAAACAGGGGTGCTTTGTATGGGAATTTCGTAGCAAAGAATGGGGATTCTAGCTAGTAGAGTAATATATTTTGAATAACGATAAAACTGTTCATTTCTTTTAAATGTAACTTTTTTTTAAATAGACTTACTTTATACTTGATACTTTTTTTTTTTTTTAAGATAATAAACTTTAACCTAAGAGCAAGGATCTCTTTTATTCTAAAGCATAGAGACCGCATCAATTTACGATTGTAGTTGGTCTCTTTTGTCTTATGACGTACGTTAAATAGCAGAAGGAGACGGAACTATAGATCTTTGTTTATGCGGTTGTCCACTTTTCACTTTTGTGCTAGATTGGTCTAATTAATCTCTTTTCTCCACACTACTTGACACCACACACTTTAAACACAAAAGTTAAAAAAGTGGACATTCTTGCAATGCTATAGCTCCCTCTATGCCTTTAGAATAAAGGAGATCCTTGCTCTTAGATTTTAACCAAACATTTAAATACAAATAATTCAGGGCGCGGCGCGGCGGTCCGCAGCCGCCAGACGGCGCCAGTGTCGAGCGAGCACTCA
Source organism: Agonopterix subpropinquella (assembly GCA_922987775.1). Classification (NCBI taxonomy): domain Eukaryota; kingdom Metazoa; phylum Arthropoda; class Insecta; order Lepidoptera; family Depressariidae; genus Agonopterix; species Agonopterix subpropinquella. The sequence goes on along the minus strand of OV277706.1, from coordinate 715,075 downwards.
CCGTCGTCTCTGCGCTTGGCGTATTTAGCGGGCGGGATGTATATGCTGTGGGTGGGCTTGCCGAGGACTCCACTGTTGTGGAACGTTGTCTCCGCCCACTCCTCTACTTCCTCCAGCGGCTCCTCCTCCACCGCACTATGTGTTTAAAACCATTACATATTAGAATATTTTTATTAAATAAATTTAATTTTTTAAATAACAATACTGGGGCAGTGAACAGTTAAGTTACATTATAAAAAATAATGACAAAACAGTTCGCGTTCAGCAAGCAAGTATGTTGCGCGTGCTTATTTATCAATATTTAATCAATGACTATTTTGTGGACATCGTCCTAATAAGTTTATAAAAAAAAAATTACATCAATACATAAAGCCAATTATTTCATCTACAGCCAGCAGACAACAGTAGCGGGCCGTACAGGGGTGCTTCAGACCATTCCATTGAACAACTTTCACAATGGAATCAGAATCGAAAACGCGAAAATGTTTGCTCCATAGTGAAAGTTGCTCAGTTTGATGGTTTGAAGCATCCGGTAACGCATTAAATTTTACACCCTGTATTAGACGGAGATCCGACCGTTAAATTATGCACCTATTCCTCAGGCGAACGAAATGTAATTCTAGTGTATGTTTATACAGGGGTTAATTCAACGCCGCCAAGATTCCTAAAAAAATCATGCCGCAAGTGCCTTTTCCATTATAATTTTTGGTATAACTTTTTCCACGTGTTTGTTAGGGAAGTGAATGAGGTGCCATCGGAAGGAGACTAGTCTAAAGTACTTTAAAAACTAGGGTTGCCACCTCTCAATCTGCCGCAAGACTAGGGTTGCCAGATTCAAAAATGTCATATTTGGACCTGGCAACCCTATAGTTGCGGCAGATTGAGAGGTGGCAACTCTAGTTTTTAAAGTACTTTAGACCAGTCTCCTTCCGATGGCACCTCATTCACTTCCCTAACAAACACGTGGAAAAATTTATACCGAAAATTATAATGGAAAAGGCACTTGCGGCAAGATTTTTTTAGGCAACTTGGCGGCGTTGAATTAACCCCTGTATAAACATACACTAGAATTACATTTCGTTCGCCTAAGGAATAGGTGCATAATTTTACGGTCGGATCTCGGACTATATAGTGTGAATGTTAAGCGTATACTACATTTTTAGCGAGAACTTTCAAGGAAAATGATTATGGTTCAATAAGGGACGGAAACTGAAGGGCATCCACACTCGATCTCGTGTGGTCTCGCTGAGATGGTAGTGCAGGGCGGGCTATAGTTTATGTTTATGTTTATAATGTAACGACTGACCTGTTGTAGAGCTGCACGGAGGGGGCGGGGTCGGGCGCGGGGTGTGTGCGCGCGCGCGGGGGCGAGCGCCGCGCCGCGCGCGCGCTGTACACCGCGCGCACCACCTGCCACACGTGCGACACCTGCCGGCCGGCGATACCGAGTGTTATCATTATCACTTTCTTTACATTAACACGCATTCATTATTATCCAACACATAAGTGCTGTCACGAACGCTGTCAAACGTTAGACGTAAGAAGGCATTCAAAAATTCGGAGGGTGTATTAACAATCGCCGTGGTCTTACGGTCTAAGGGTCCGCCTCCCATGCTGGGGGGTGACGGTTCGAATCCGATCCGCGCCAAAAATATTTCTAGATTTTAGTGTTTTTAGAAATGTTCTAGAAGGAAGAGAGAGAAGGAATATTTAAAAAGGGACAAAAAGGTGAACGTGTCTAGGAACTTCGAGAAAGGAGGCGAAATTGCGAATATTTGAAAAGAACCAGAAAAGTGGGCGTGTCTTCGATCGGTTTCGAAAAAGGAACGCGGGGTTAGAACTATCTGGAGGAAAACAATCGAGTAAAGAAAAGAAGATCGAAAAAAGGGTATTCCGGAATGTTCTGCGGGATATAAAAAGGCGGCGAATTTCGACTGGCGGCAGTCCTTGGCAAGTCCTTGGTTAAACAGTGAACAGTGCGAAACAAAAGGAAGAAAAGTAAAAGTGGAAAAGTACTAGTGAAGAGAAAAGTGCTAGGTGGAACAGTGAGTAGACAAGTGTCAGTGTAGTGCGTGACGTCATAGTGTCGGTGTAGTACGTGACGTCATAGAGTCAGTGTAGTGCGTGACGTCATAGTGTCGTGCGTCGTGACGTCATAGCCGTGACGCGTGTCGTGTCGTCACAGTGGCGACGTAGTGGACTGTGAACAGCAGAGACTATGTATCAAGATAGACGACTTTTTTTTTCAAAACGAGTCGAGAAATGGCCAGGTCTCTCATTCTTAGTTATGGTATCGCTTCATTTGAAAAAAAAAGACAAACACAGACAAATGTCACCGTCTTGAACGTCAAAGCGTCTGCTTTCGAGCTACCGTGGTTCCCACATGGGCATCAAAGTCTTTGGAGTTACATGGTGTGTTATTACGCGAGTTTGGTTTTTATTACGAAAAAAATTATCTAGTGCGTATCTTCATACACCACGGCTTGTGTGGCTACTGGTTGCTGGAGTAGAATGGGGGTTTTAACAGAAAATAATCCTAGGATATCTTTCCATCGGTAAGTAATCGACTACTGTTTTTAAGGTTTTGACCTGGGTAATGAATAAAATAATTCATTCCGAGTAAAGCTTTTTTGAATGTGAATGTGGTACATTATGTGGAATTTCATTTTAGCTTGTTCTGTTTTCGGAAATTATTAACTAAAGTCATACGTTATTTGTACTGACAGTTTATGTACTCTAATTTATGCCATTAGTGTTGACCCGACTTATCGACAATTGCACACGGTGTAAGTACCAGAATCTGATGGCAAATAAGGAAATCAAATGACATCATGCAAGATGTACGGGAGTTTGGCAAAATTGTGTTATGCATGTAAGCTTTTATATACGCATTGTAATGACTAATCTGATAGAAATACGAATGAATTGCCATACTGGGGTAGGTAATTGGATTAGGGCCCTTTACGCACTGCGACTTTTTGCAACGCGTCTGCACTTCAGTCGCGATGCAGCACCGATGCAAACGTGATACAGCCTCAACGGAATACGTTTTTCGTCGCTTGATCAGTCATTCATCAACAGTCTTTGTCGCAATGCACACACGCGTCTGCATCGATGGTTGCGTGTGCATACAAACGCCTGTTAATTTGCTAGTTTAGTAGCGATGCAGTAACGCGATTGATAAACGCGCGTTTATACTTACCGCTTCAAAAAGTCGCAGTTTGTAAAGGACCTACTTTGACTAGACAGATGAAAGTTTGACATTACCATGTGAATATCTCAATTTTTTATGCCATGAGATTCTGGTAGACTTATACAAATTTATTTTTACGTAAAATTGTGTTAATTTATTTCTATTATTTTGCAGACGGTGCGGTGCCTAGACATCCCAGACCTTCCAGACCGTAATTGGTTGAGCCGTCAACATCCATCAAGAAGAGTTTTCAGAAAGAAATCAATACTAAGGTCTACCTACGGTCCCTTGGAGGTGTAAAAAGAACGTCATCCAGGTTTCATCATCAAACTAATTTGATGTAAATATTTCAACGTAAGCTGTTGGTTTCATCAGTTAATAAAATAAAAGATAAAATGTTTCTTTTTTATTTACTTATACCTACATAAAGTCTGCCCATAAAAAATAGAGATGAAAGGCTGGGCCACACAGAGTGCAGCTGAAGAAAGGCTGCGGGCCTAGGTACTGCAGGCCGGCAGTAGTTGTAAACTATGGAATTATATGCGAGGTGTCGCACTGCGGCTACCGTTCCGCAGCTGTTCCGCAGCCGTTCCGCAGCTGCACTCTGTGTGGCCCAGCCTTAAACGAGAGTGCTAGTTTCTTCGTAACTGTCACATTTTTATCGTAAATTACTTGAGAATGGCGACAAATTTTTTATGAAAATTTTTCGTAATTAGGGTTCCCTACCCATAGGGTGAAAACGGGACCCTATTCCTATAAGCCTACGTTGTCCGTCCGTCCATCCTACCTATTTAGGGCTGTAACTTTGAAACGGTAATATCTAGACAGTTGAAATTTACACAGACTGTGCGTTATTACAGCGCATTTGCCACAGAACATTATACAGGTTGTCCCAGAAGTGGTAGTCTAAAATGAACGAGGGGGTAGTGGAAATCATTTCCAACAATTTTGGTCCCATACACATAGGTCCGAAAATGAACGGTTCAAAAGTTACACTGAATTTTCAACTTTTTGAGAAAAAGTCGACTTGTCACTACAAAAATGCAAATTTCAAAAAACTGTGAACCGTTTCCAACTTTTTATTTTATTTATTTTTTCTATGTGTATGGGACCAAAATTGTTGGAAAGGATCTCCACTACCCCCTCGTCCATTTTAGACCACCACTTTTGGGACAGCCTGTATAGTCTTATTTTTTTCTATGGGATTTGCTAACAAAAAGTAAAAAATTAGAGGGCTCATACAGGAAATTATTTTTTAACGTTTTTTCTTCTCGCTCTATCGTAAAAACGGTAATACATACAAACGTCAAACTTGGTGTGATTATAGAGCACACTCTACAGTATAATAACAAATAATAAAAACCGGCCAGGTGCGAGTCTTTATCACGCTAAAAGTCCCGGCGAAAACAACACTTTTTTGTAAGTTAATATTTTTTGTGTGGTGATGTGGTACGGAACCCTCGATGCACGAGTAGCCCCGTAGAGTTTTTATATTATTAATTTCCCTTTTCTTCACTTTCATTTTGATATACTACTATCGATAGACTGTCGATATGTATCACAGGAACAACACTAGTAGCGTATATACAATTAAAACAAGTATCTATAGATAATCGGTCTCATTGGCACAAAAGGTGGCATAGAGAAAAGTATATCCAACCATTTATTTATATGGCATTTTATAACGTAAAAAAGAGAAAACCGATGCACATGTTTTGTCTTAAAAAAAAGTAATCTATTCTTGATACAAAATCTCTGGTGAACAGTGACAGTAAGTGGTGCACGGGGAATCCCTGCGAGGAGGACCCGGTGAAGTGAACCGTGTAGGGGAACCTCTGCGAGGTGGACCGTTTGTAAGTGTATCCCAAATAAACTCTGTAAAGTTGGACTTAGCGTTTCACTCCAATCCCGGAACCCGTCGCTCGTAACAGTGCGGCACAACCTGCGGAACGCACGGCGGCAAACGTTCCGTTGAATACGCGTCTACTAGGAAAAATAAGTGTCGCAAATGTTGGGATTATGACATTTTGACGTGAGTTCGAACTATAGAGAAAATAACGCGCTCCCCTGGGGTAGAGATGTTGTATCGAACTGTGCACAGATACTCAACTGGGCCTGACGTCATAATAGCGGGAAGTAGCGTATTTAAATGTTAACCCTTCCCCTCACCCGTTTTTCACCCCCTTTGTTGGCGACAACATTTTCTATAGAAACAAGCCGATATGCCATCTCTTCTTACTCTATGGTTCGAACTAAAACATATCTGAATCTCGCCCATAAAACCATATAAGTTAGTAGGTACCTAAATTAAACTGCGTCAGAGTTAATATCGAAATATTTTCAAATTCAATTTTACACGTCTACTACTAGCAGAATTTTGCAAGGACAACAACAATTTAATTGTTAAACTAGTAAAGATGTGCGTGCGGTTTCAATAACTTTTAACTAACAAAATTAAGTTCGCGGTTTGCACCTTAGTCGCGCAAGTTTGGAAGTCTACTTTCACGTTGCAGACGTCCTAGCCCAGTCATTTTACGGTTTGAGCCGGGACTAATTACTAATTGAATTTTTTTTTCGCTATAATATTGAAGAGCCAATTTGAGCTTAAGAATGTAACAAAATTAAAAAAAAATTACATCAGCAACAGTTCCAATTTTAAAATATATATATTATCTAGTTCTAAAAAACCAGATAAAAATTTTTTTTTGCACATATTTTAAGGCTTTACCATCATACATACTTCAAACATGTTGTAAATATTTTTGTCTACTTAGAAGGTTTTGAAAAATACATTCGTATTTTCTAATAAATACCTCATTTTTTAAATTTTAATGCCTATTTTATTGATAAAAAATAATGTATATTGTTTAATCTAATTCAAATGAATGCATTGGTATTAATATTATTAATTTAAAAGCCTTCTGGGACACACAATTTTGATTTCTATGTTGCGTAGCAATATTTTTTTTTAATATGGTTTAGAATAGTATTTTTGTCACTAAATGGTGCCGGTTACAGTTTAAAAGTCCAATTAATAATTACTCCCTACCCTGTCTAACAAAACTCCGTAAAATGACTGGCCTATCCCCGCTTCGTCCAATTTCGCTGACGTGCAAGTTGACGTTGGGGCGAAAATTAAACAATTGAAAATTGGCGACATTTGTTTTAGATGACGTTTACGTTTGAATGTTTTTCCTGTTCGGTTTTTACATTTATTAAGAAATGATTGCATTTAAAACCCCTAACTTCCAATATACATGCAAAATGTGAGTCTCACCGTGTGTCGCTCGTACTTGTCGGCCACGCGCGCGTTGTGGTCGGCGAGCTCGTGCGGCTCGGCGCCCTGCAGGCGGTACTCCAGCGCGCAGGCGCGCACGGGGCAGCGCGGCCGCGAGCTGCGCCGGTGCCGCGACAGTCTATACATGTACTCGTGTCTCACCGTGTGTCGCTCGTACTTGTCGGCCACGCGCGCGTTGTGGTCGGCGAGCTCGTGCGGCTCGGCGCCCTGCAGGCGGTACTCCAGCGCGCAGGCGCGCACGGGGCAGCGCGGCCGCGAGCTGCGCCGGTGCCGCGACAGTCTATACATGTACTCGTGTCTCACCGTGTGTCGCTCGTACTTGTCGGCCACGCGCGCGTTGTGGTCGGCGAGCTCGTGCGGCTCGGCGCCCTGCAGGCGGTACTCCAGCGCGCAGGCGCGCACGGGGCAGCGCGGCCGCGAGCTGCGCCGGTGCCGCGACAGTCTATACATGTACTCGTGTCTCACCGTGTGTCGCTCGTACTTGTCGGCCACGCGCGCGTTGTGGTCGGCGAGCTCGTGCGGCTCGGCGCCCTGCAGGCGGTACTCCAGCGCGCAGGCGCGCACGGGGCAGCGCGGCCGCGAGCTGCGCCGGTGCCGCGACAGTCTATACATGTACTCGTGTCTCACCGTGTGTCGCTCGTACTTGTCGGCCACGCGCGCGTTGTGGTCGGCGAGCTCGTGCGGCTCGGCGCCCTGCAGGCGGTACTCCAGCGCGCAGGCGCGCACGGGGCAGCGCGGCCGCGAGCTGCGCCGGTGCCGCGACAGTCTATACATGTACTCGTGTCTCACCGTGTGTCGCTCGTACTTGTCGGCCACGCGCGCGTTGTGGTCGGCGAGCTCGTGCGGCTCGGCGCCCTGCAGGCGGTACTCCAGCGCGCAGGCGCGCACGGGGCAGCGCGGCCGCGAGCTGCGCCGGTGCCGCGACAGTCGCGACGCCGCGCCCGACGGGAACGCGCGCTCCAGCGCCGCCTGCGCCGCAGGGCTCAGCGAGCCCGCTGTCGGCTGCTTGCGACTGAAGAAGGGAATAATCTACACTTGCCTAAACCACTGAATATAAAAACGTGAAAGGAATACAAATTCTGTAGAGGATGTCAAAGTGCACTAAGAAAGGATTAAGGATAGAAGAAGAAAGATGAAGTCGTGGTTAAAAGCTAGTTAGTGATAATACAGATCGTCTTAATAGCTCAGTTTGAACGCGGCAGAGGAGACGGGCGGGCTGCGCATACGCCAGGTCTCGCGCGGATGTGTATGTGTTTGTGTGTGTGTGTGTGTGTGTGTGTGTGTATGTGTATGTGTGTGTACGTGTGGTGCACGTACCCGAGGCCGGGCACGTGGCGGGGCGGCAGGTCGGGCAGGGCGCGCGCGGGGAGGGGCCGCGCGGGCTGCGCGTGCGCAAGGTCGCCGCGCGCGGACACACACACGCCCTGCGGGTTCGCCCACAGCACCGGGTGCGCCGCCTCCGAGAACCGGTGACGGTACAGACTGCAATCCTGATGGGGAACCAGTTCGATTTTGAGATTAAAAGAATTTGAATAACTAAATGAAATTAGTGAACAAAATTTCAAAAAGCACAGATATTACTTAAACGTGCTAATATGACGGACTGAATTAAATTGACGTACTTATTCAAAAAAATATATGTCTTCCAGACAAAATTAGGTTTGACAAAATAGACAAAATACGAAAAACTCTAGTCAGTTTCAATTTCAAATATATTTGAGCCCATTTTAAATAGACAGGAAATTAAAAAAAATATGCCGCATAAATTCGCACTGACGTTTGAGAGAAATATATACGAACCCTGCTGGTGGAGAGGAAGGTATGGGGGTCGGCCTGCCAGGCGATGGCGGTGGTGACGTCACGATGCTCGGCGAACGTCGCGAGCGGCACGTGCGGCCGCCGCACGTCCCACACGTGCACCGCACAGTCCAGCACCAGCGCACACGACGCCACCTGGTACCTGCATGGGTCATGAGTTCATTGAACGTGGTGAGCGGCACGTGCTTCCGCCGCACGTCCCACACGTGCATCGCACAGTCCAACACCAGCGCACACGACGCCACCTGGTACCTGCGGGGGTCATGAGTTTATTGAACGTGGCGAGTGGCACGTGTGGCCGCCACACGTCCCACACGTGCACACGATAATACTCATTTTGGCATTCACGAAGGAACAAAAACAGAAGCAGATCTCCTTCCTTTTCATGGAGGCTGCGCGCAAGGACTTCTGGGTCCCATGGCGTAAAAATTGTTGACTATCTCTCCTGTTGCATAGAATGCATTCTAGAAAAATTATGACCATTCACTATTTTTTGAATAAAAAGATAATGTAGTAGTCTTACTTTTTCTGTGGTCGCCACTTGACGTGCCCGACGGAGGCTATGGTGTAGATAGTGTGCTCCAGGTTCGGTTTCGCGTGCACGTCCCATACCTGCAACATGTTCGTAAAATACTAAGTTACAGGCTGTACTGTAGTAGTAGTCCACTGCTGGGAAAAGGACTCCACTATGCAGCCCGGTGTGTGGATTGGCGAGGGTGAGTTAGTGTTAGAATAGTATTTGTATGTCACTCTAAATCCTAATATGTTTTGTTTCTAGCGGCATTATAAGGAATCAAAAAGTTGTATAACTTGGTACAGAATAACATGAAAGTTATAATCATTTGATATCCAGGGTATAATCTGGGTATAATCAGAGACTATGGTATAATAGAATGGGGTGGTGATACGTGGACCATCAATCTGAACGTTCACTATGAATTCCACATGGAAATCGCGAATAAAAAAAGTGTCGGGTAGGTATTGCAATTTTGTAATCCTTTTTATGATTCCAGATTTTGCTACTATTGTAAAGTTGTTCTGTTTGATGGGATAAAGCACCTCTATTAAAATGACCAGAACTTTGTTACATCCTGGATATTTTGATAACAAGATTGGTTTCGCTGAGCAATAACCCAAACATGAATACATTAGATCGTAATAGCACAAAAACATAAATTGATTTAACGACAGACCAATCAGTTATCTGCTATACGACCTACATATTTATCTATTCGCATAATTATACTATTGCAGTTGCGTTCATAATTTAATTGACATGTGTATGAATGTTATCTAGAGTTTATTGTACTAGAAACTATATCTTTTGACCTGATTATATGAAAATCGCCAAGTTATTTAGATAGACTTGTAGTCAGCCAGATATACTAACAAAAGTATCTTACGTTTGGTTGAGCATACTGAGATATTCTGTGTCCTTGAACTCCTTAATTAATCATGATTTTTTTGAATGCACATTTGCTTTTTGCATCCTTGTATTGTCTAAACTATTATAAAACTGTAACAGAAGTGTCTGTACATTGAAAATATTAACAAAAAAAAGTTACAATGTGGTTTTTAGGTGTCCCTAATTCCAAATCACCAATTTTTGGATTTTTTGTCAGTCTGTTTGTTTGTTTGTGTGTTTGTTTGTTTGAACGAGCATCACGCAAAAACTACTGAACCGATTTTGATGAAACTTTTTTTATTTGGTAGTGTGGGCGACCACCTTCGATATGAAAACGCCTGGTCTAGCACATTTAACTAACTATTAACTATCGCCGGATGACGCCCTGATTACGGCAGTACTGTGAGAGTGGGACGCAGATCGTAGACCGCAGAGAGCAGGCTGAGGCAGCTGATCTTGATGGAGCAGGGAGCAGGGTTCTTCAATGAAAGAGGTTCTTCAGTTTTCTTCGCTAGCTTTTCTTCCGATGTTGCGCTGGAGGACTTGTTGCGACTGATTGATCTGCGCTGTTTTGCGCGCCTATGTCCTACCTAGCGCAATACCGTAAGGAGAGCCGCTTTTATTGTTCAAATTGGTTGTACATTTTCATCACAAAGTTCTGACATTTTAGGCTATATCTTAAAAACTATAAGGGGTAGTTCAAAGCTACGATGTTCTATAGAAAGAGCTTACAATTACCCGTATTTTGACATATAACAATCTATACTAGGTATGATACCCAGGTTTCCTAGTCAGAATAAAGCGGAAAAATATCACAATTTTTGCCGCGCTATTGCAAACTATTCTATTTCTAGACTATTCTAGGCACTCTATCTATGACCTAGGGTTCTGACTAAGTGCACCTGGGTTATCCTCACCTAGCCTACCTATTTCTATGTTTCTATCTATATATCTATTATGTAAAATACGGGGTCAAAGTGCAAGGTGTAAACTGAACTTTAAAACTGCTATATTTTTCTATCTAACTACTCTAGTCTATATGTTGTGTGTGAAATAGGTAAGGATCATCTACTATTGTGTACCTAAGCTGTTAGATAGGATCCACCCATCACCTATCTTGAGAAATAAGGGTATGAAAATATCAGAAGTAAAACGCCTAAAAAACAACTCTAAACAATGCAAAAACTTATTCTAACCTATTCTAACTATGAGAAACGATCAATTTTATTTGGAAAACCTATAACTATACCTATAACTTATAAAACAATATCAAAAAACTATAATAAAGAAAACTTAAAACTACGACTCTAAACACGTGAAAAAACTATACAAAACTATAACGAACTGTACAAATACGTTACCCCCAACATGACCAGTGCATTCCACAAGCAATAATCTACAAATAAACACTAAAAAAAACAATAATCTAATTGGAATTTGCACTGATCACGTTGGGTGTCTGAACTCGCGAGGAAAAACCGTAGCGGCCCGCGTCGACGCGCGAATCCGGCAGCTCGATGTCGCGAACATTATCTCCCGCCGCAGCTCTCGTAGCTGGAACTTCTCGAGTGAGCGGCAGGCAGGTAGACCCGTAGATCATCAGGGCGACTCGTTGGCAGTGGGCAGGATCACAAGCTTCTTCGTGGGCCGCCGCAGGACTCCCTTGTTGGTGCGCACGTCGACTGCTCGTACCTCGCCGTCGGGACCGGGGAAGGTGGCGATCACGACGCCTCGCGGCCAGATGTTGCGAGGCAGGGTCCCGTCTGCGATGAGGACCAGATCGCCCAGCTGGATCGCGCCACCCGTGGCGCGGGGCTCCCGCCGGTGTTGCAGCTCGGGGAGGTACTCGCGCACCCAGCGCGCCCAGAAGTGGTCGGCTAGCCGCTGACTGACTCGCCACTCCCTGCGTCCGCTGATGTCGCCGTCGGTGAACGTCCCGGGTTGTGGGACGCGTGATGGCCCGCCCAGGAGGAAGTGGTTGGGCGTGAGGGCTTCCTCGTCGTCCGGGTCCGTCGACAGGTGTGTGAGGGGGCGGCTATTCACGGTGTGTTCCGCCTCGACGAGCAGGGTAGCGAGCACCTCTTCCTTCGGTGCGCGCTCGTTGAGTGTGGTGTACAGTGCGGTTTTAATGCTCCGCACCATACGCTCCCATGCGCCCCCCATGAATGGGGCGCTCGGCGGGATGAAGCGCCACCGGATGGCGCGCAGCGACGCCTCTTCTTGCGTCGCCCCGTCGATCGCGCGGCGAAGCTCGATGTCCGCGCCGCGCAGGTTGGTGCCCTGGTCCGACCAGAGCTCTGTAGGGCAGCCACGTCGTCCGATGAACCTTCGCAGCGCCATCACCGCAGAGTCCGTGCTGAGACTACCCGCGAGCTCTATGTGGACAGCTCGGGTAGTGAGGCACGTGTAGAGCACGCCGTACCTCTTCTGATGGGTACGGCCGACGGTCACGGTAAGGGGCCCAAAATAATCTAGGGCGGTAAAGGTGAAGGCCCGCTGATGATGAGCGAGGCGACTCGGTGGATGGTTGCCCGTAGATGGCTGCGCCGGCTTCGCCTTAGCGATGCGGCACCGTAGACATTGTTTCACTGCGCTACGAACGGCGTAGCGCAGTCGTAGCACCCAGTAGTGTTGTCGTATTTCGTTGGCCGTCGTCTCGAAACCGCCGTGGTGTAGCTGTGTGTGTACATGTGTGATGTACAGCTGAGTCCACACGTGGCCGCCGTCTATAATTGCAGGCTCCCGTTGACTGTAGCAGATGTCCGTAGCGGCGTCTATGCGCGATCGTAGTCTTATCACGCCGTCTCGATCGTAGATAACGGACAGCTGTTTGAGTCTGCTGTCTGCCGGTAGAGGGCGGCCGAGTCGCAGGGCATTCACCTCGTCTGCGAAGACCTCTTCTTGTTGAGCTCGAGTCCACAGGAGCTGGGCACGGTGAACATGGTGTGCTTCTATAGGTTTGTATGGCGATGTAGTCACGTCGCCCGTCACTATTTTCTTGACTATTTTCTTGCGATTTTCTTTCTTGTCTCCCCACGTCGAGTCGCTGTCTATATTTTTCTTCGTGCGTTTGCGGGCCGCGTTACAGTGTTGCGGCGCGCGTAGCAACTCGATGAACTGTAGCACTCGTGCGGTCGCTCGTAGCAGGCGATTGAAGTCGGAGAACCGTGTGACGTCGGGTGAGTTTTCGGTGAGGCGCGACGTTGGCCTCGGCACATGTAGGCGTTCTTGACTATGTTCGACGTCACCTGGTTCGCTATCTTCGACTTCTAGTGGCCACTCGCTCTCCTTTAGGTGTAGGAGAGGCGGCCCGATGAACCGGCGATGCGTCGACTCGTAGCAGCCCGGCGCTCGCGTCGCGTCGACCGCGACGTCTTTAACTATATTTTCGAGGCGGCGGAGGTCACTATCAGGCGGCGTGACGTCGTCACGTCGCTCCCGGCGCTCTGTCTCGATGCGTCCTCCCGCCGGTAAATGCGTAGTCTCGTCCAAATTCGATAGCGCACGCTTCTCTCTATCGTCGTAGCTTCGTCGCGGCTCGTCGCATAGTGGGTCGGTCGAAACTTCTTCTATCTCATCTATGGAGTCGAGCCGAGGTGCTGACAAGTAGCTGATGCGATGAACAATCTTCTCGCGTGGTCGATGTCTCACGCCGTGGAGTACCCAACCCAGGTCGGTCAGGGAGGCGACGGGTTGATCGTCCGCTCCGCGTCGCACGGCGTGGGTTAACAACAGCTGCCAGTTGTCCTGTCCGATGAGCACCGTCGGCTTGCCTTCATATGTTACCTCCTTGGCTATGTCTTTGAGGTGATCGAGGCCGGAGATGAGCTCCGGTGGGACCCGCTGTGGCGATAAATGAAGCTTGTCCATCGTTCGCGCAGTTATCTCGAATTCTTCTATACTATATTTGCCGCCAATTTTCACGCGCACGCGCGTCGACTCGCTTGCGTCGATCCGCGCGCCCGCCACGCCCTCTATCGTAAACGGTGATGCTGTCCCTGTTGCACCCACCTTGTTAGCGATGTCTCTTTCTACTATGGTGCACGTAGAGCCGTCGTCCAACAGTGCGTAGGTCTCAACTTGTGACCTAGGGCCGCTAACGATGACAGGAACTATTTTCAACAGCGCCGTTTTCGTCTTGTTCCTTGCAGACGACACTATTTCCTCTTGCTCGGGCGGCGGCTTCGATTGCGGCGTGCTATGTAGTAGCGGGTGGTGGCTATGTTGACACCCGCTCGTCTCACACCTGCGTGCCTTGCACATGTGTTGATTGCGGCGAACACGTAGACACTTAAAACACAGGCGCTTCTCCTTTGCAATGTCCCAGCGCGCCGACACACTTTCTTTCTTGAACACTTCACAATTGTTTACCTTATGTTCGCCTTTCTTGCAGACCGGACAGGGCTCTGGCTTCGCTCGTTGTCCGTCGGCGCCGGCGTGGTAGGTGCGCGCTGGTCCTCGATGTGTTTGCTCCCGCCGGTCGAACGGCACATGTTCGAGGGGAGCAAAGTTACCGCACCGTTCGGCGGCGAGATCTAAAAATTTGGTCAACGTTACCAAGTCAGGCTGGAAGGTAGGCTGCTCCGGAGCGAAGTCGTAGTACCGGAACCGTAGCGTAGGCGGGAACTTTTCTATGACGGCCCGCACTATCTCTGGGTTGTACAGATAGTGCGACCGCCCCAGCGCCTTTATCGTCGCGGTGATGTTCGCCACACGCGACGCGAAGACGCAGACATCCTTCGGATTTTCTGTGAGGCGCGGCAGCTCCCTCAGTTTCTTCATTTCAGCCATGACGAGCGCGTCGGGTCGTCCGAACCTGGCCTCAAGAAGCTGCATTACCTCTCTCGTCGACGTGTGGCCCACAAATAGGCAGTGGGCGGCGTCCCGCGCCGGCCCGCGCAGGCTCTTCCGCAGTCTCGCTATGGTTTCTTGCTCCGTCAGCTGTATTGTTGCCTCTTCCACCGCTATTTTGAATGGTAGCCACTCCGCCGACTGGCCGCTGAAGAAGGGTAGGTCAGGAACCCTCGATGCTATTGCGGGCTGCGCCGCCGACCGCGCGGCGAGAGTGATGGCACTGGCGAGCTCTTGGATCGCCAACTCGTTCGGCTTGCTATCTTGACGCGTAGGCGGCTCGCGCGGCGCGTCAAGGTGTTGGTTTTCGGCGTCGTCCCCACCGGGGGGCCTCTGCGCCGATTCCCATCTTCTATTTTCTATAGTCTTCCGTATTTCCTGTAGCGTAGGCGAATGGTGCGGCGCTACAGGCTGGCGTGGCTCCCCGGTGGTATGGTTCCAGGGCCCCTGCGCCAGGGCCGCTCTTCTATCTTCTATAATCAGTCTCTCCTGTCGTGGCGGCGGCTCCTGCAACACGACAAGTTGGCGGTTGCCCCCGGGGAGGCCCAGGCAGTAGGGCCTCTCCTCCGAGGTCTTCGTCGGATGACTATGAATGGGGCCTCGTGCTTCGGCGTCCACGCGGCACCCGGGCTCGTCGTCACGCGGCGGTGGTGGCGGCGGCACGGCGGGTGGTGGTTCCGAACTATGTTCAGGCACGTTGTGAGGCTCCATCGTGAGGGCGAGAGTGCTTCTGTCGACCCATTCCGACGTTCTTTCTTCACGGACCGTTTCATCTATTGAGTCCTCTTCGTCTGAAGTTTCCTCTTCTAGGACGCTGACTTTGGCCTCGGCCAACTCGACTCGAGCCCTGGCGAGCTCCAGCCGGGCCTCCGCCAGCTCCCGTCTTCTACTCGATGCTCTGGATCGTGCCGGTGTCCGTTCAGGCTTCTCTGGAACGGGGCTCTTCAACGCCCTGGTGGCGTCAGTCGACGTGGCTGATGTATCCGGGGCTGTGGTTGCCGTACGCGACTCCGTGGTCGTCGCGGACGACGCCGTCGGCTCGGAGCCGGACGGGGTGCCCGACGCGGATGCAGCAGGACGTGACGTGGACTCCTCCTCACGGGACGGGGGTCCGGCTTGACGCGGCGCTGACTTCATGCTTCTTGTCACCGGCATCTTCTATACAGCAGCTCTTGCAGTCTTCACCCAGGTCTCACAGTACGCTCAGGACGTGATCCGGCTCGAAGGACCAAAAAATGTGGGCGACCACCTTCGATATGAAAACGCCTGGTCTAGCACATTTAACTAACTATTAACTATCGCCGGATGACGCCCTGATTACGGCGGTACTGTGAGAGTGGGACGCAGATCGTAGACCGCAGAGAGCAGGCTGAGGCAGCTGATCTTGATGGAGCAGGGAGCAGGGTTCTTCAATGAAAGAGGTTCTTCAGTTTTCTTCGCTAGCTTTTCTTCCGATGTTGCGCTGGAGGACTTGTTGCGACTGATTGATCTGCGCTGTTTTGCGCGCCTATGTCCTACCTAGCGCAATACCGTAAGGAGAGCCGCTTTTATTGTTCAAATTGGTTGTACATTTTCATCACAAAGTTCTGACATTTTAGGCTATATCTTAAAAACTATAAGGGGTAGTTCAAAGCTACGATGTTCTATAGAAAGAGCTTACAATTACCCGTATTTTGACATATAACAATCTATACTAGGTATGATACCCAGGTTTCCTAGTCAGAATAAAGCGGAAAAATATCACAATTTTTGCCGCGCTATTGCAAACTATTCTATTTCTAGACTATTCTAGGCACTCTATCTATGACCTAGGGTTCTGACTAAGTGCACCTGGGTTATCCTCACCTAGCCTACCTATTTCTATGTTTCTATCTATATATCTATTATGTAAAATACGGGGTCAAAGTGCAAGGTGTAAACTGAACTTTAAAACTGCTATATTTTTCTATCTAACTACTCTAGTCTATATGTTGTGTGTGAAATAGGTAAGGATCATCTACTATTGTGTACCTAAGCTGTTAGATAGGATCCACCCATCACCTATCTTGAGAAATAAGGGTATGAAAATATCAGAAGTAAAACGCCTAAAAAACAACTCTAAACAATGCAAAAACTTATTCTAACCTATTCTAACTATGAGAAACGATCAATTTTATTTGGAAAACCTATAACTATACCTATAACTTATAAAACAATATCAAAAAACTATAATAAAGAAAACTTAAAACTACGACTCTAAACACGTGAAAAAACTATACAAAACTATAACGAACTGTACAAATACGTTACCCCCAACATGACCAGTGCATTCCACAAGCAATAATCTACAAATAAACACTAAAAAAAACAATAATCTAATTGGAATTTGCACTGATCACGTTGGGTGTCTGAACTCGCGAGGAAAAACCGTAGCGGCCCGCGTCGACGCGCGAATCCGGCAGCTCGATGTCGCGAACAGGTAGCTTATGATCTGACTTAAAATCTGATATATAATTTGTGCGGACGAAGTCGCGGGTTAACACTAGTAGCCTAAATAATTATTGTTGTTTTGGCTAAAAAATAATCATAAACTCACAATTGGCAACCCTGTTATTCCTTTCAGGGTTTTGGAACTTTGCAGCAACTACCAAACTGAATTGATTTGAACGATTAATTATATTTTAAAACATGTAGGTAAACTCGTAGCAGATTGTGCTAGCAGCGCCATATTGTTTGTGGACGATACACAGCACGCTTATTGTCTACAAACAATGCAGAAGAAACCTTATCTTTTGACTGTCTGGCTTACCTATATTAGTTGCTGAATAACACTTCTCTCACCTTGATGGTCTTGTCTCTAGAGGCGGTGGCGAGCCAGGACACGGTCGGGTGCCAGTCGCAGGCGAACACTGGGCCAGAGTGGGCCGTGAATTGCTGGAGGCAACGCTCGTGCTTGCGGACATCCCACAGCTGGACGCTGCCGTTCTCTGAGACTGCCGCGAAGGTGTGGGCCTGGTGGGGGCTGAACTGCACGTCGCGGATTGATTCTGTATTACTGGGAATAAGTACAGGGTTGAAGATTTGTAAAATGAGACTTTCAATGAACAATAGACAGACACCAAAACAACACTATATAGATTCATTATTACCTTTTTGGTATGGGACCCTAAAATATGACTGGTTTGAGATATAAAATAATATAGTTGCTAAAGAATTGGTGCATGTCTTTGAAAACATCTATAACATACCTGATGAAAGTCCTGGCAACCTCCTTCATGCGTAGGTCAAAACACTTCATCATGCCGTCCTGAGACCCAGAGATCAGCAGTGCTGGCTCTGTCAGGTGGAAGCTCACCTGAGGATAATAATTATTTAAAATTTTATGAATCCTGATGATCTAGCATGGCTGTCCGACATACCCAAGCCGCACATAATCTTTCTTCCACTTCTGGGAGTGTGAGATAATAATAATTTTTAATTTCATAAAACCTAATGGTCTAGCATGCCCGAACGTATAACTAAGTCGCGCCTCATCTCCGTTTCACTTCTTGGTTTGAGATAAAAAGTGTGTCTGAGCCTGGCTGCCCTCTTGCAGTTGCATTTTGCATAAATTCAAAGTAGTATTACTAATTATTTTATCATTTCTATTGTTGGGCAAGCCTTTCTCCATTCTCTTGATGTCTCTCTATTGTGTTTTGATAGGCTAGTTTTAAAGGAAGCCATCATTTGCATTTCATCATCTTCTAGGTGCACGAAGTTGGTCATTTAATCCAACTGATCCAACATTCATCCAATGCAATCTTCCATTAGAAAGACCGCTGTGGTGGTGACATCTGTCAAAGAAGATGCTGCCAGAAACTCATACCTTGTTGACAGTCCTCTTGTGGTCAGAGAAGACATGCTCCTGCTTGGACCTGCCTGAGCGTCCCAGGTTCCACACCACCACCGCTCCATTGGTGGCCGCTGTGGCTAATGTGTTCTCTGCGTAATACAACAAAAATAGCTTATACTAGAGTTTCTCATTACAACTAGATGTCTAATTGTATGTATCTATTATACCAACTGTATTACTACAACTGTATATTTGTATAGTTTATTATGGAATATAAAGTAGGTAGATAACAACAGAAGAAAAAAGGTTAGTTTAGAAACATGTTACCTCAATTGAACTTAGTTCCTGGTGCACTAAATAGGTAAATAGTAGTGATTCGGTTCTAACATTTGCTGGCTGCTGCCGAGGCATGCTCGCAGTGAAAAAAAAAAGTGTTCAATTTTTTAAAGGAGGTTTATCTCACCCTCCCCCCCCTTTCTCAGGGGGTTTTTTTTTTTATTTTTTTTTTTATTTTTTTTTTTTTTTATATCTTGGACAATGTCACACAAATTATCTAGTCACATTTAAAGTACCAGAATCTATCCTGGACTTGTATTATGATCACTAGACAACGATATAGAATACATACATAAATACAAACATCCATGACTCGGGTACAAATATTCATATTCATCATACAAATATTTGTCCCTTACGGGATTCGAACCCGCGACCCTCGGCACAGCAGGCAGGTTCACTACCGACTGTGCTACCGGGCCGTCAGATTCCCTTCGATCCCCGCTGTCCCCTCCCCCTCGATTGTCGGATGGTATGGTCAAGGCAGCTTTGTCATGCTGTATCTGTTTCTGTTAGCGAGAATTACGTTTGAATATAAAAGAGCATAAAGTTCAAAATTGCATACCTTCAATAGTACTCCACGCTACATCAATAGAAGAGAAATTTAGATTCAAATTCTTCCCGACCCGCAGGTTGCATACTTCAGAAAAATCGTTTTCTCCAATCGAGAACACTTTGAAGACTGAAAAAGAAAAACCTTTTTAATTTTCCTTTCATTTATTTGTAATATAATAATATTGTTGGTTATGTTTGAAAAATTAACTTACCATTTCGTCCAGCAATGACCACTTGTGTGCAGTCTTTGTTGAGAGCCAGGGCATTCGCCGGGCCCTCCTGCGACACGCAGATTGTGTTTGAGGGTATCATTGTATCAAATCATTAAATAAATATTTACTATTGAATTATGAACTGAACACAATCCTTAGAACTCTTAAAGTCCGTATTTTTAATGTTTGATAAATTGAGCCAGCACACAAGCTTTACACCACGGCACGCACAAATCTTATCAAGATCGCAGCGCAAATAAATTATTTATTGGTTCAAAATTGTAACAAGAAAAAGCAAAATATCAAAACATTGTGTTGCTCATGTGTTGCTGTTGTGTCACTGTGATTTTCTGACAGCTGTTACTAATCCCAAAGATCACAATGCAAGGCTGCGTTCAGAACCTACACCCGTTGTGCACCCCGAGTGCAACTTTCGCACTAACGCCGTTCAGAGCCTCGGTGAAAAAACGCTCTTTGCAACTCGGTTGTCACAACTCAACCGTTCCGAACCTCTGACGGGTTGCAACTTTTAACCGTCTAATTCGATGGTTGAAAAACACTCTGACGTTTGGATTATCTGTGGTCACTTGACTTTTCGCTCGTTTTGAATTAAAAGATTGTTTTCCAAATTATTTTTTGATCCGCTAACATGGAAGACGAGTTTTTTATTGTATTTGGAAATGATGGAAGCCCTGGAAGCCCATTTTACCGTCAATGTCAAAATTTGAGGTTATAAAACAACCGTGATCGTTCCGTACCTTATAGCGAGTTGAAAAAACGCCCTGGCCGTTCCGAACCTTAGAGCGAGGTGAAAAAACAACTGCACAAAAACGTTCTGAACGCAGCCCAAGTATTTAGTATTTGGTCAGTTTTTCTAAGATTTATGAAAAGTTAAGCTATGAAATAATAAAAACGCAGTTTAAATGACCAATTTTACTGTCAAAACATTATTATAAAAGTAAAATAGTTACAGAAAATACAATTTTACAATATTTTGGCAAAGGTTTTACAGTAGCAGCTTAGTAACAGGTACAAGGTATATATAATCTGTGGGTGTAGGAAAACTGACATTGACAGATATGCGTCATTTGCGTGTTTTTTTATTCACGTTTATTACACGGTCTGAATTTCGGATTATGCACAATACAAAATGTTTATAAACACGTGATAAACACACAGTAATAATTCATCGTAATTCATTCTTTTAACTCGGGACTCGCAAAAAGTAGAGCGTATTTATTTGGTTTTTCAAAACGAATGATAAGTTTGATAACAAAGATACCTACATCCTACATTGAAAGATTTTTTATAGCACTCCGTGACCTAAACCCGCACTTAGGTTACGGTTTTGCGTTACCTAAGTAGTCCATTATTACACGGATTACACCGTTCGAAAATGAATCCACTTTATTGCACAGATGCATAATATACAAAAGAAGGTTCTTTTATAGCATTCCGTGACCTAAACCCGCACTTAGGTCACGGTTTTTCGTTTCTAAGTAGTCCATTATTACACGGATTACATTACACCATTCGAAAATGAATCTACTTTATTGCACAGATGCATAATAAACAAAAGAAGGTAGGTACTTTTAAATGTGCTTTCAATCAATGTGACCAACATTGAAATCGCGAAATCCCCAACTGACTCCAAGTTACCCCCCCTACTTTAATTATATTACGTACGCCCTACTTACACCCGCACCCCCTGCTCACACCTTATAGTATGTTGGTAGTAGGGTGCGAGTAAGGAATGCGCCCCCTAGTGCGTAGAGGGTGATTGGGGATGCATAGGGGTGATAAGAGGGTACACCCCCTAATGCGTAAGGGGTGTGTAGTGGTGATTAGGGGGTGCACCCCCTAGCTCGTGGGTGTGATTAGGGGGTGTACCCCCTAGCTTGTGGAGGTGATTAGGGGTGTACTCCTAGCTCGTGGGGTGTTTAGGGGGTGTACCCCCTAGCTCGTTGGGGTGATTAGGGGGTGTACCCCCTAGCTCGTGGGGTGGTTAGGGGGTGTACTCCCTAGCTTGTGGGGGTGATTAGGGGGTGTACCCCATAGCCCGGGCTGGTGATTAGTGGGTGTACCCCCTAGCTCGTGGGGGGTGATTAGGGGTGTACCCCCTAGCTCGTTGGGGTGATTAGGGGGTGTACCCCCTAGCTCGTGCTGCTGATTAGGGGTGTACCCCCTAGCTCGTGGGGGTGATTAGGGGGTGTACCCCTAGCTCGTGCTGGTGATTAGGGGGTGTACCCCCTAGCTCGTGCTGATGATTAGGGGGTGTACCCTAGGGCGAGCTAGGGCTCGTGGGGGTGATTAGGGGTGTACCCCCTAGTTCGTGGGGGTAATTAGGGGTACGTGCGTAGGGGGTGAGTAGGGGCTGATGATGATGTGACGGTAGATGTGATTACGTGTCACCTAGTGCGTACGTGCGTAGGGGGTGAGTAGGGGCTGATGATGACGTGACGGTAGATGTGATTAGAGGTGAGTATCTATTGATTGTGGTTGCGATATATGAACGAAGATTTTAAAGTCATGGTTGTGTCCTACGGGGGGCTCCGCCCCCCGTGCCCCCGGGGGGGCTCCGCCCCTCCACCCCGCCGGGGGCTTCGCCCCCGGTCCCCCTTTCTGCCCTTTTCGTTAGTATACGTTTTCGTAGAATTAAAAACTTCAACATGAAAGAGAATGTCAATACATTTCACACACACACACACATACACAAAAGTTGGCGGGTTTAGGTCACACGAGCTATAAAATAGTATACGATACTCGTGACCTAAGTAAGTCCATTATTACACGGCGTTTATCGCCCTCGCTGCGCTCGGGCGATAATTCACGCCGTGCAATAATGGACTACTTAGGTCACACGTATCGTAATGTACTATTATCTAGACACAAAAACGTCCTCAACAAAGACTACAGTTTAATATACGGAAATAGACTGGTCACTTTGCCGTCTCTGTGGTTATAAACTAGTAGCACCAACTGGGAGAGAGGTCGGAAAAGAAATGTATACACCAATACACACATGCACACACACATGCCACACCCACATAGACGCCTATCCCTGCTTCTTTATAAAAAAAAATAGGTATTTTATGTTCATGTTTATTATGCATTATAACGTACAACTAAAAAAAGCCATACAAAATAATGCATAATAAACATGAATAATTTAAAGCTTCAAATAAAAGTCATTTTTACTTTAAAATTTTTCTTGTTTTATTTTTAATGTAATATTAATTTGCAATTTATTTCATTTTATCACATTCGTCAAGTGCAGTTTTTCCAAATATTTATTTATTTAGTGATGACAATACAATGTGTCGTAAATTATCAAATATCGACGCACTATAATTTAGTTTTTTTTTTAGTTTCGGTATTACTAGTAAAACGTGGAGGTTCTGAGGATTCAGAATATCTCTAACTACTCCCAATATAGCCGTGAGCATAATACCTATGCTTGCATGCATGTAATTTTTTTGTTATTTGCCCCGCATGACAAAAAACTTATATCAATGCTATAATGTTACAATAAGAGCATTGTTATTTTTAACACCATTAATAGAATAGTCGTCCCTTAAAATTTCATTCACTACGATTTCGTTTTGTGCAAAGCAATCGAATATTTTACTGTCTTGTGCAATAGCCGAGTCTTATTTTCATATTCACTCATTTTAATATGTTTGTAAAAGTCTATTTGATACCATCGGTCATGATTATGAGGTTGACTCTAATTTAATATTACATTGTCGTTTTTACCCGACTGCACAAGAAGGAAGGTTATTTTCGTGACATTCTAGAGAGTCTGCTACCGATGCGATGTAAAAAATATTTCAAAGACTGAAGACAAGAGCTGTGGTCTTTTTCGCAATTTGCACCAGAAGAGTGTGAATACGTTAAATTGTTTAAGCACCTAACGTTTTATAATGCACTTTCAAACGCATGGACATTTGGTTTGGTACCTATTAGGTACTTTGCACGTGCGCTCTAATAGCCCCAAAGAAATTGTCAAGGGGATCTTAGTTGAAATTCCGCAGCTAGAGTTACGCAGAATATTTGAAAATGAAGAGTAATTACTTGAAAGCCCTGCACTATGCTAATCCAACTTGAGAGCGATGGTACTAAGATTGCTCGACCACGTGCATCTTCAGAACTTGTTCGAAATGTCTACGACACACTTTTCCGTTCTTGACAATATGTTTATCTTAAAATTCCATAATTTTTGCCACCAATCCTTGCAACCCATGTTTTAAACAGTTCACTGTCTTTCTTTGGGTTAGGAAACCGATGAAGTGTAGGTACCTAAAAAGAAAAGAGTAATAATTAACACCTTTTTAATTCATAAATACCAACAATACATTTTTCTGGTGTAATTCTTGACGATAATGGATACAATATCTAACAAAATAAAATACCTATTACGATTAGAACTCGTACCTACCTACCTGGCTAAAAAACTTTTTAGTATGCTTCTGGTTGGCCCCCCCTGGGTTTCGAACTTCGCAATTGCGTGAGTGTTTTCGTTCACGCAATTGCGAAGTTGACATTGGTCAACTCTGTTACAATGAAGTTCGGACCGACACGGCTGCGATATATCGAAAATGGAAAGTCCGGGTACAGGGCCAGGCTTAGCATTCTTTGCAATAATGTTTATATTTGAGGGAATGTATTTGGTTATAGGTACATCAAGGGTGTTACAGCAGTGGTGATAGCGGTACCGCAGTTCTTGCGGCGCTGTATGTTACCACTTTTACCATATTAATAAAATTGTACGATACTCACCACAACCAACATTTACTGAACATCCAGTTTGCAGCATGATTTTTGATACATTTTATCTATAGGTAGCAGTCAGGGTCCGACAAAGACACAGTTTTCACAAACCAAACAAGAATCCAAGATGAAAAACGGCAATTATTATGCTGAAAATTTTTCAAAATCAAACTGTCAATGAAAATGGCGGATGACAGTTAAACTTTTTCTTTTTTAAGGATTTATGGCTTTGTTACTTTTTAGTCAAACGAATGTTGCTAGGTTATATTAGAAAACACCCCTAATGACATGGGTATTATTCTCCTTACTTGGCAACACAACGAAAATGGTTTTAAAATCCTCTCCTAGATTGTGTTGTTTTAAATTCAGAGCTGTTCAGGAGCTGATGTTCTAAGAGATCATAGCATGGTCCTCAATACGTCAATGTCAAAATCAACAGGATTTCGTTTTGGATGTTTCAACGATTTTGCAGCCAATTTTTTTCTGAAAGTGTATTTGTTACATAAAATTTCGTGCAGCAAAACCACTCTTCTTAGTATGTGATAGCTGAAACACTTAGAATCACCACACATCATTGTGACCAAAAATGGAGAGTGGAGACAGGATCCTTGTCGCAGCAGGTCTGACGGCTGCTGTGGTGGTCGGGGCGTTCGTGCTGTGGGGTCCCGGGGGTGCGCCGCGGGTGCGGAAGAGGCGCGGGCAGATCGCGGGCCTGCAGAACCTCGGGCGGACCTGCTTTCTAAACACGCTGCTGCAGGCGCTGGCCGCCTGCCCCACTTTCATCGAGTGGCTGAAGAGATACGCGAAGGCCGACGCGCACAACAGCATGATTACTACTCTCTACACCGTTATTGAAGGTTTGATTTAATTTGTTTGTTATTGACGTTTTCCTGGGGTCGGGTCGGGTCAGTCTGAAGCAACAGTTAAGTATATGAATAGAAATCATTTATTTGCATGAATACAGTTTAGATATAAAGTTAGAGAGATAGTTTTGAATAGAATAAATTTCATAGTTTTGTGATAATTTGTTGTGATATATTGTCCATATTCATAAATATGTGTGTAGTGATGCCCGATATGTACCTATATTTTTGTTAGACAATACAACAAAATGTGATATTTTGTATTGATACGAGCCAATAGAATATGCAGTGATATTGTATCACTTCCCAGGAATATTATAATACATTGGCAACTATAAGAATGTCATTGTTTGATAAAACTTGTTTTTTAACATCTGTTATCTTTATGTTATTAAAAATTTTAAGCATATTTTAATAGCTGGAATAGATAAATTATACAATGTGTTAATAAATTAGCGCAAAACCTCATACACCCCAACTGATTTATAACAAAATAATTAAATTGAAACAATAATTTCATTATTTTGATAGTTAAAATTTAAAGTTATTCACATTTTAAGTTTTGAGGAAAAATGATTTGTTATCTTTTCAGCACTGAAAGAAAGCGCTAGTTCACGTAATCATGGATACGTTTTTATAATCTTGTTTTTGTAGTATGTTGTAGTAGGTTGACATCGGGTTCAGAAATTTTTAAATTTTGCAAACATATTATGTAATATTTTGAAAAAAATTACATAATTATGTTGAAACCATGATAATTCGATTCTGCTCTTGATTCTAAACAAACTACTTTCTAGTTTTGCGTTAATTCATTAACACATTGTATAGTTTTAAATACAGATTGGCCACTCCCTGCCCTTCTTTTACTTCAGATGACACATTGTCTGCAAGACATTTGAAGAATAGGTTTTTAATGGTTCTATTGCTGTTGTACTGTTACCGAGTAACCAAGCCGAGCTACCAGTGTGAAATTCACAACTGCATCTAAGTTTATTTTACCTACATAAAATAGAGGAACTCAAAAACTCATATTCCCCCTCGTTTCCTCCTCCAAGAGTAGACCATATTTGTACCGGAGTCATGGATGTTTGTATCTATATATGTATTCTATATTGTTGTCTAGTCATCATAATACAAGTCCAGGCTAGATTCTGTTATGGGTCCCCGAGATGATCAAGTGCACTTGACAAGTCTGCGTGATTGAACCGAATATTGATCATTTCCAACGTTCACTTGACGTCAAGTCAATGTAGTAAATCAGTTCAAACAAGTAGACTTATCAGGTGCACTTGATCGTCTTGGGGACCCATTACTTTAAATGTGACTAGATAATTTGTGTGACAAAGCGCAAGATACAATTTTTTTTTTAATACTTTCTTCCAGAATAATATGAGAGACTTTAGCTTTGTCTGTATGTTTTTAAGTAATTTTTTCTAGAATGCTTAATTTCTGAGATATTTATGAGAAACTAAAAAAATTTGACCTTTTAGTATGCTATACCTGGGGGTCACTTCAAATGATAATCGAGACTACATGATTTATTGCAATTATTTTTGCTTCATTGCCTGCATGTCTAGTATGATTTCTCTACACACGCGCGACGCGCCTTCGCTGCATACAAAATAACCTGTTCCCGTGCTTTTCGGAGAGCGAAAGCCGCGCTTGCCGCGACTTGTAGTATGGAAAAAAGCAGAGTCGCGCGCAAGTAGAGAAATCATGCTATGGGGTCTGGAGTGCAATTTTTGAATCTATGTTGAACTTCAGTTGAAAATGCATGGAGATATGCATCTTTCTACTGCTGATTTGACTTTCAAAAATCCCACCCCTGGAGTATGTTTTTTGAATGTCAAATCAACAGTAGAAAGATGCATATCCCAATCGTAATTCTGACTTACAACTGCTGAGTTCAATGAATGAGTTTCAAAAATCTCAATCCTGAACTATAAACAGTTACAGCATCCATCAGTATCAGTTAGTTGTGTTTGTGTTTGTGTTTGTGCACTGTAGTGGTGAACGGCACGCACGAGGCGGCGCGCGGCACGCCGGTGTGTCCGCTGGGCGTGCTGCAGGCGCTGCGCGCGGCGGGCTGGGTCGTGCCGGCCGACCAGCAGGACGCCCACGAGCTGCTGCACGTGCTGCTCTCCTGCGTCGAGGAGGAGACCACCGCCATGGCCAAGAAGGTAATCACCCTCATCTACCATTCATTCTGAAATATTGTTATTCTATATTCTGTCTGTATCACGAAACATAGCAAGCGCCCAAGGTGTCTGTGCGCTCAGTCAATTTGCGTGTTCCGTGTGAGCGGCAGAGGCGCCGAAGCGGGTAATACGCAACGCCCTAGGCGCTCCGCCTCCGACACTCGCTATGTTTTGTGCCTATGTGCATTTAATTTTTAATTATTTATTTTCTCACAAAACACAGTACATTACACAGATACATTGCATAAACTGTATATCTCTATGTCTATCTAATTCTATGGTCTAAGCCTCTAAGGGCCTGTTTCACCGCTTCTGAATAAGTTCTTGATAGCTTACTTCACAGATCATTTGATATGTTTTTCATAACAAATATGTTAAACAAGCTGTCAGATAAGTTAACAAGAACTAATCCAAAACTGGTGAAACAGGCCCTTAGTGGTATGTATTATGTCAACTGTCCATTAAAACTGGCAATGGGCTCACTTCCTGTCACACTAGAACCTAGATAGTGTGATAGAAGATGAGCCTATAGTGCAGGGTTTGGTAATTACATACATACATATACATACATATTCTCACGCCTGTCTCCCACTGGGGTAGGCAGAGACAACGGAACGCCACCAGTACCCACGTGGTAATTGACAAAGGATATAAAATTGAACCATCTTCCTTTCTATTTATAATTTTCTTTTCTTTTATTTCTATTGTAAAATCTGCAAAGTTTTATATATCTTTTTGGATACTTTTGTGGTTTCAAAATATTTTAATAATCTAATCTGTACCCAACTTGAAATTTATATTGACTAGATAGAGTCTAAGCACTGCCAGTGTGACATTTAGATATTCAGACATCCGGAGGAATATAGCTTACTTCATAACATTTGAAGACCTGTAGGAGACTACAGTACAGAGTTAACGCAATAACTTGCACACCCCGCAGCCGGGCTGCCTGTCGGACGCGTTGGGGCTGGGCGGCACGCGCGCGTGGTCGGCGCTGGCGTCGCCCGCGTCGCCCCCCGCGGCGCCGCACCCGCACCGCGCGGACTCCACGCCGCCGACGCCCTCCGCGCTCGCCACGCCCGCGCGCCCCGCCTCCGCCGCGCCCGCCGACGAGCCCGACCTCGTCGAGAACGGTCTGTTTACTATCTCATCTACCTCACATTACGAAATAGAAATACCCAACTGTGCCGTCAGGTAGTAGTCATCTTTAATGCTGAACACCAACAGAGGCAAAGCTTCGAATGATCGCGCTAGTTAACAATCTATGAGAGACATTTGTAAAGCGCGTCACATGATAATTTTGTGCGCTCTGTATCCCACAGATACGAAGCTTTTAAGAGCGCTACAAAATTATCATGTAACGCGCTTACGATCGTTCGAAGCTTTCTGTCTGTAAAGTATTTTTACTCATGTGTATACGTACCTATTGTCTAGTGTAGGTAGATGGAGGAATACAATTAGAATCGGAATCGTGCATTGAGGTATTATGTACTAGAGGTGACTTAATAAACAAATATCCTACGCCACATGCGGGTAGAAGCGCGAGCGGGCGATAGAGAATCTAGCTCTATAGAGAGAGGTGTGTATCGCCGCACTTGAATGGGACGGCTTAATAAAGTACAGTATCTCTTCTAGTGCCTATGTGTACCTACATAATAGCTATCTTGAAATTTTTAAGTTTGCATTCATCATCATCAGCCCATATAGGTCCCACTGCATAGCACAGACCTACACTCAAGGAGAATGTATGGGCGTTAGTTAGTCCATCAAGTGCATGTGTAGTGAATTTTACAATTTCTACTTGTGCGTGTGCAGATTTTTCAATCCAGTCGGTATATAATGTACATTAGTTGAAAATCTTATTATCTAATATTCTAATACATAGCACACTGTGCGTACAGAGAAATCTGACTCCATTATCTTTATCTGCATGGGGGGTTAGATTACTATGATACTGACCGTACATCGAAGCTACAAGAGTGTTCCTAAACGTAGCATGTCGCCTAACAGAGCCGGATCCGGAGCCGGCGCGGCTGCGGAAGGGCGTGTCGCGGTCGTTCTGCCACCTGAGCTCGGTGGGGCGGCGCTGGGTGACGGCGGCGCCGGCGCGCCCCGCCCCCGCGCCCCCCTTCCGCGGCACCCTCGCCTCCCGGCTCCAGTGCACCGTCTGCAGCACTAAGGTAGTAGCACTGCATAACTAATAGTCCTTACAGTACGGCAATGGATGTATTTGCGCAGAACAATGGAGGGGGCCTTGTGGGGAAGCGGGCAGCGGAGGCCGCATCATGAGATCTGTATGAAGAGGTTGGTATTGCCTTGCATATCTGCGCATGACAGCGTAAGTAGGTACACGGGCGAGGCGCCGGGGGACGGCGGCATCGCCCGCCATCAAGAACGTTGCCTGTGAGGCTTTCTGGAAAATTTTATATGAATAGCACTTCTTTCTGTTAAAGGGAAGCCTATTGTTTTTAGACTTTTCGGCGATACGCCGATAGGTCGTCATGGAGTTTGCTAGAGTCGGAAAAATTTATGATGGTTCGGTATATTTTCAAGTCTGCAAAATATATGTTCAGATAAGTCGTTGATAAACGTTAAGAAAAGAATGGGGCCCAAATGCGAGCCTTCAAGCACACCAGATGTCGAAAAAAAGGTCCCAGACTAGACTCATGCCCATTAATGACAACTTTCTGGTACCTTGAAGAGAGATACGAAGATATCCAATCTAAAAAGTTTCCATGCAAATGTGGTCGACTCTGTCAAAGGCCTTACTTACATCTGTGTAGATACTATAGTAGATATTTCCTGTCCATGATCTAGAGACTCAATTAAATGTCTACTGCATACTGTATACTTCGTGTATACTGCAAGATTTGAAGAGGTGGACATAATGTTTCAAAATCCATGCTGCTCTGGAATTAGTGCGTGTTTAAGGTGACTAGACAGACTAATTAAAATGTCAAGAGACCCTTTTTTTGGGACCAAAATAACGGTGTTATAAATGGCATACCTACAAAATAAAACATTTGTTTAGGCTGCACGTAGTGACATCTAGTTATTAAATAAAATAATGTATGATGACTAAATGATTGCAGAGTCCGATCCGGTACGACAAGTTCGACAGCATCTCACTATCGATGGCCAATGCCAGCGCTGGGCTGAAAGGCACATACAGTTTGGCTGGTAAGTTTACATTATATTTTATTCTGTAACTGTATAATTGTAATAATTGGGCAACAATTACACGATTTTGGTCTCTGAAAGCAGCTGAAAAATGATATTAGTGAAACATGAATGAATTTAAAATCTTTTTATTTTGAGACTTCAAATACACTAAAAGTGAGTATTGCCCTGGCGTGTCTGCTTGCTGTGTGAGACGCACCAATCAAAATCATGCTAGACAGTGTTTCGTCATTTCGCTAGTGTTTTGTTTCGGTTCGCTTCCGTTTCGCATTCGTAGTGTGCTAGGCGTTAATGTACGCCTTGAAAACCTTGTGTGCATCGGTGTAGCTAACCCAGCTCCTCCGCTACAAGTGTGAGCGTTGCCGCAGGGCTGCTGCGCGCGTTCACGGCGCCGGAGATGGTGAAGGGGGTGCGCTGCAACAAGTGCTGCCCGCAGCCCGACCTCAACGGGTCCTCGCCCGCGCCCGCGCCCGAGGCCGCCTACACCAAGCACATACGCACCGTCAGCTTCGGCAAGGTAATCTGAGGTTGTTCATACATGTGCCTCCAGGTTGTGAGCAGCAGGATGTCTGGACCATAGAGTAAGAAGAGATGGCATATCGGCTTGTTTCTATAGAAAATGTTGTCGCCAACAAAGGGGGTGAAAAACGGGTGAGGGGAAGGGTTAACATTTAAATACGCTACTTCCCGCTATTATGACGTCAGGCCCAGTTGAGTATCTGTGCACAGTTCGATACAACATCTCTACCCCAGGGGAGCGCGTTATTTTCTCTATGGTCTGGACCAAGCCGGCGATTATATTTTTAATTATATCAAGGCCATGAAAGATATTTAACTTTAAACAATTACTGCATGGGCCACTGTTTTCCTATTTTTCTCCGTTTGTTTGACCTACAGAATATTTGATGATAGGTACCAAATAGAACTAAATAGGACGAAATCGTGTATAGCTTAAATATAGAATCGCCGGCTTGGTCCAGACATCCTGACGCTCACCTTCAGGTTTAGGTTCCAGGGGAAGCATTTATTTGTCCATAAATAAAGAATGGAGTGGTTTAAATAAATTCATCGCAATTTATTAAATTGATTGATTACTTTGACGAAAGAAATTTCTGTCTCTAAACTATTATAAAACTGTAACAGAAGTGTGTCTGTACATTGAAGATATTTACAAAAAAAAGATTACGATATGGTTTTTAGATGTCCCTGATTCCAAATCACACATTTTTGGATTTTTTTCTGTCTGTTTGTTTGTTTGTTTGGGTGTTTGTTGGTTCGAGTATCACGCAAAAACTACTGAACCGATTTTGATGAAACTATTTTTGTTTGATAGCTTATCATCTGGCTTAAAATCTGGTATATAATTTATGCGGACGAAGTCGCGGGTAAAAGCTCGTATATTATAAAGCCTGAACATGTCCAGTACTCTGTATGAAGTGTAATATAAATGGTTTCCCTCCCCCATAGTTGCCGGCGTGCCTGTGCCTGCACGTGGGGCGGGTGGAGTGGTCGGGGGGTGGGCTGGCCAAGCGCGGCGAGTTCGTCGCCTTCCCCGAGACGCTCTCCATGGCGCCCTACTGCGCTGTACAACCACCTAAGGTATGCTATAAATGTTTGGAACGTTTTTGCTATTTAGTTATTATTATTTTTTTTATTTTTTATTTTTATTAGGTTTGCCAACAGGCTAACATCGTACAATATTAAATAACAATCCTGTTCATAATTCTTTAAACGAAGTAGACCCAATTACAGGCAAACACAACTTGAACATAATAATTATGTAAGGCTTACTGATATATAGATACATAGGTTAAATAATCTAAAACAATACTTTAGATTTACAAAATGCATGCATAACTTATCTTAGCTAGCTTAAACTAAGTTTACACTAGAGAGAGTACAATGTTTTTTTTAAAGGTTTGCAATGAATTTGAGAATATATCAATTTGTGAAGATTTAGAAAGTTCATTATGCTCACGAAAAATTCGAGGTAGCAAACTATGGTGACCTAAGTTGGTTCTGGCGGTTTTTACATGGAATGGTCTAAAATTTATTAACCTACTATTTTGTCTTGGTACAAGGAAACCAGTATGACCCAATAGTTCTGGACAATCTATGAGCCCTCTAATTATTTTAAATAATAAAATTTGATCCGCGGTCCAACGCCTATGCTCGAGGGAATGTAGCTTAAAGTGTATGAGACGTTCAGAGTAGGTGTTAAGTTCGGATAACTTTCTCTGATGTAGGCTTAAATAGAAGAGAAATCTCCTTTGAACCTTCTCAATTCTATCTATATGACATTTGTAATGTGGACTCCATATAGAAGATTATTATAATGCAAATAGATTTTCTGATGATTTTTCATATCGCAACTCGTATCAATTTTACTCCTATAGTTACTTAACTAGTCCATCGCCGCAGACCACCTGCTTTTCGGTCTGCTACAGATTGTATTTCGGTGACTGTACCCAGTAGCTATGGGGGCTCATTCCGCCTTCCCGTTTCTACTATCGGACATCCAGGTGCACCGCGGTATATAAATACTACTTGGTTGACATCCTACATATTCGCACCAAGCTCCTTTTAGCGTCTTTTATGATGCCCTCAGCCAAGGGGTGGATTTTCCTGTCTGCGTCAGTATTTCCGAGCGCTTACAATCCGAATTCCTTTAAAGTACGAATGAATAGGCTTCTTCTGGGTAAGCTCGCTACATCTTCGACCCCATCTTTATCCTGAGGACTGGATTGAGTGAGGTCAAGAATAAACACAACTGAAATAATAAAAAAATGTGGTCCATTTTAATTTACACAATATCCGTTTAAACAAACTATCATTGTTGTTGTTTAATACTCCTCGTAGAAGATTTTTGTAAATGTTTATATCGTATTGTACCCTTCCTTTAATTCAGTCGTTTATTATTTGTAATGAATAAGCATAAGCGTGTTCTCTACCTAGATGGAGCTGTCGTCGCTGATGCGCGGGGGCGGGCTGCGCAGCGGGCTGTCGGCGCTGAACGCGGCGGAGGGCGCGGGCGCGGGCGGGGGAGGGGGAGGGTTAGGGGGAGGCGCGGCGCAGGAGCGCGCGCTGTACAGACTGACGGCGGTGGTGGTGCACGTGGGCGGCCCGCGCTCCGGACACTTCGCCACCTACAGGCGCGGCAACGGCTTCGAGGCGAGGAGGTGACTGTTCCTCTTAGTGTCGGCTCTGTGGGGGGAGCGCGCGCTGCACAGACTGACGCCGTGGTGGTGCACGTGGGTAACGCAAAGGAAAGGAAGGAAGGGATGGGTGAGGGTGTCTCCTTCCAACCATCATCATCATCATAACAACCGATGGCTGTCCACTACTGGACATATATATGCCTTCTAAGCATAAAAACACAAAAATTGGCCATGGCACATGGCGGTTTGCAATGTTCAACCTTCTTTCGTACGTCGATGTTTCAAACTTCAGGTTTGTCCCTTTCTGTCAGAACAAAAATTAAATAATAACTCTTTTTATTTTCGTTTATGGATTAGGTAGGGACAAACCAACAACGACGATGAAAACGTACGAAAGAAGGACGAACATTACCGACCGCCAAGGAGTATTATCATGTTTCACCGCTTGTAAGGCAGTCTGTACTCCAGGTATGAACATACCTATTTCCAGCTAATAGTAATGACAATACCCGCAGATGGTGGTACACATCGGACACGCTGGTGCACGAGGTGTCCCTCCAGGAGGTGCTGCGCTGCGCCGCCTACCTGCTCTACTACGAGCGCACGCGCGACCACACCGCGCTCTCCGCCACCACCACACAACACTTCTAGTCACCCCACGTGCGGCGCCGAGCGAAACTATACTCTGTCCTCACGGGGATACGGTCTGACGTTGTGTGGATCGCAGCTATTTGAGTCCGTAAGCGTGGAGTTCATCTTGCTGGGAGTAGGGGTCAATTTTGTGTAACAGCTGTTAGTACCCTGGTGGGAATTGGGTACAATTTATGATTGTTAACGTATGTTTCACGTAATGTATTAACATCAGTGATATTAATGCTCTGAACAGTAAAGAACTGTATGAGACTTCTACAGGGTGTAACAAAACACCCTAATAATATTTAAAGGGGCGGTTTAGGTTTAGGACATCAAACTGAACAACTTTCACTATGGAGCCAACATCGGGAAAAAATATAAAGAATCAGTTATTTTATTTCATACAAAACTGAAGTACAATGGAGAAAAAAATAATCTGCCGTCCCATACATTTGAGTCGAGTAGTACTACTCTACTCAACACAAATGTATGAGACAGCTGATTATTTTTCGTCATTGTCTCAATAGTGAAAATTGTTTATTCTCAACCAACCCATACCCAAATGTTACTAGAGTGATTTATTACACCCTGTACAAATTTGTTCTACACATTTTTTTACTGATTACGTAATGCGTAAAGCTTGCGTTTTTAATATGAATATAGACTTTCTAAGAATATAGGTGAATGATATTAATAAAGTAACTGAAGTGAGCTTATTGTCACTGATGTTAGCGCCTTAGGAAGTCCCTTGTCAAAACCTTTACCCGTACTACATAAAGGTCAAAATGACATGATTTGTGGGACTTTTTAAATGATGTTGAAATTTGGCTGTGTCCTGAAAGAGTTAAAGACATTTCCTATTAAATCCATCGATTGACTCGTGTAAGTTTTGTCCATTATAATAAAGCTCATATTCGTGTGGCATCGATGTTGACTGACTTTCAGTATTACATCTTTGTAATTTCCTATTTGTAATTGTAAATATTTTTGAACTAACACCAATAGTCTTTTCACAGTAATTTTTTTAAATATCTCTACTAGTTTTCGAGTCGAATTCTACATTTCGTATTGCATTTTTAAAACGCAACATATCTCGGAGAACTTACTATTTAATAAAATGTTATATAATTATGATTATGTGTTATTTGCTTTCACATAGCTGCAGTAAAAAGAGAACAGTAGGTGATTTCTATTTAGCCAAGAGTACGAGTAGGTTTGCCTCTCAACGGAGTCAGTTCCATGAAGCTAACACAGAGGTCGGTTCCGAAGGAAGCTGCGCGGTGCGGGAGGGGCGGCCTTCTGAAGATTTACGTCGTGTCACTAAAACGGCACACCCCTCCCGCAGTTCTCTCAGAAACCGAATAAGTAAAATTTTAGGCCTGTAAATAATTTAAGGTACAACGGAATTCTATATAGTTTATAGTTTATTATAGTTTTATTTCCACAAAACGGCACTTATGCGAGACACTACATCGAAGCGTTGCGTCCACTGAACGAATATAACTGCGATCAGCCTGCAACTAAAGTTACTGAGCCATTTCATGAGCCAAGATACTAGTTTTCACGTAGTAGAGACGAAGACATGCACCAGAATGTGTTCTAATGAACACTTTTCTGTTAGAAAAATAAGTATACACTGAATTAACATTGATATTATATAGATCGAGTTTTTATTCTTGATTTAAAGTAATAGAATAGAAAAGCTCTCATTTAGTTTTGGGGTTCCATCTATTTAGAAAGTTGCACAATATTCAAGTGTCCTAATTATCAATTGTTTATCTGTTCAGATAAAACGCTGAAACCGTTAAAAAGCGCTCTGCATATGTGGTAGGGATACTGTTTTCAATATTGCACTCATTGAATTGTAAAGGACAACCGACGCTCTCCCTTGAAAAAATACCAGAAAATGTATAGAAGTTGTGACTGAAGTCAAATGTGTAATAAATTATGGTGTTTTATAAAAACGACTCAAATTGTATCATTTATTTTTATTTAACGAGTTATTAAGTCATTTATTATCAATAAATTATAAAAAAGCAGCAACCCCAAAATGGCTGTCAATGTTGTTTGATAGGAGGTGATGCAAGCACAATGTTTTTTTTATATAAGAATGATAAAAACTAATAAAGCATTATAAAATAAACTAATGCCTGCAATTAGTTTCTAGTGTTCCATAGTCCATAATAAAAAAAAATAGAACTACGGTTATACATTTTTTGGTATTATTTGCCGGATGTCCTTTCAGTCTGTGTTCACCTACTGTTCTCCATTCTACTCTGCCATCGTATTGTAATGTGAAAACAGTAATAATGAACAAAGTGTGCCATATTGTAATTACCAGCTTCTGCCTTCAGAAGCACCTTGTATTTATCGTGATTTTACTAAAATCATGTTCTATATTCTAGCACAAAGTGAAACTCTATACGAATTATCTACTTAAGCTAGCTTTCAAAGGCTAGAATAATTAAATCGAATTATTAAGATGGTTTTAAAGTTTTTATTTGATTACTTCTGTCTTTTAGACTAGATTTAGAGTACTTACTGTTGTGCATTTACTGTAATGCTTTTATTATATCTGACATGTCCCAATGTAATTTCTTGTAAATAATTTTATTAGGAACTGTGCCTTTACAGAATAGAATTGACTTAAACCCAAGTGTAAGCAGGACAACTATAATTTTCTTGATTCCATTCAATGCTACTCTTTAAAGGTGCGGTTCTTGTTGTCTCTAATTATAATTAGGTAAATATTAGTTATAGGAATGAGGCTAGCACACGGTTGTTGGTGAGAGTGAAAATTAGGTTTTGAACTTAAAAGAAAATGTTAAAGAAAATGGTGCCTAAATTTATCATAAGTGTGTAAAGTTCAATGGGTGTTATTTAAGCGCTCTTACAGACGAGCGACACTTTGCGGTCGCCGTGTGTTGCGGAGGGTCATTGTATGACCGCGACGCTCTGCGACCCACGGCGACAGCAAAGTGTCGCTCGTCTGTAAGAGCCCTAAGAGTGGGGTAATGAACCAAGGTCAAGGTCAGTGACCGCAGATACCGTACACATGGTACAATAATATACTCCGCCTGGTACTCTCTTCCGATCACGTGACTGACACAAGTCTACGTCATCATACCCATTTAAAATGTTATGTTGAAATAAAGTGGCAATGTTTTTGTGACGTAGGCTTGTGTCACTCTGGGAAGAGAAGACCTGTTATTTTAGACTATGTACCGTACACTATTGTTAATGTTTATAGGTGGAGTACCTATTTCTCATTTATAACTATTCTGTAGTGCAATATCTTTGAATGTTATAAAACCGTTTAACCACAGGCATTATAATTGTTGCACTGTGAAATATATCCTCTGATAATAATACTTACTGCATGCACTAGTCTTGCCCTTGGCTCATTAATCTCATTATAAACTATCCAATACCTAATCTAGTGCATAATGCATATTGAATGTGCTTTGGAAAGTTGCCATAGTTTTGAAATCTGATTTTTGTTACACTGAAATTATGTATTAATGTTTTATCGGATACTTGTGACTGAAGTCTATTAATGCACGAGGTTTAGCTCCCTCGCTGCGCTCGGGCGCTAACTTCATGCCGTGCAATAATGGACTACTTAAGTCGCATATATCGTAATGTACTATTATGTCGTCATAGTCATCTAGATACAATAATTTTAGTACCTCCTTTGCACAACCCTTAGTCGTAGGCGGTTTTGAAAAAGGTTTCTTATTATTTGGATTTAAATGCTTGGCATATTAGCATAATACAGCTCAGATATTTCTTATCGTTGTGATTGTGTTAATTTGTGTTGTTATTTATTGATGATTGATGTTGATGATGATGATGACTGTCCTTCCAGAGAAACACATGTGGCAATGTAGATAGGGTTGACTGTTTGTGTTAAATAATTAAATATAAATGAATGTTTATATAAATTATATTGTATTATAATATAAGTATGTAACTGTTCTTTTATTTTCAAATCATTGGATTTATGCCCCATGATGTAGGTAAACGCAAGTTTTGCAGACTTTATTGCGGTGCCCAGACCGCACGTATGCGTCCATGCATATATTGTTATGGGAGCATCTCAAACAAAATTGAGTGGGCACTGAGCGAAAACTAGTGAGCGCGCGCGGCGGTCACGACAGGCCAATCGTGAGCGGGGGCCGGGGGAGCGTGTCCCAGTACCAATTTACCTGCGCGCGGTACCAATACTGCCGGTACCTCAACCGCACACCGCGCGAGCATAGACCCGCCGCGACCTATGGCGAAAATCTCAAATGGGAGGGTATGAATGTGTTAATAGTAGGTAGTAGTCACATTGTAATAGACCTGCATGTCTAGTATGATTTCTCTACACGCGTGCGACGCGCCTTCGCTGCATACAAAATAACCTGTTCCCGCGCTTTTCGGAGAGCGAAAGCCGCGACTTGTAGTATGGAAAAAAACCGAGTCGCGTGCAAGTAGAGAAATCATGCTAGGGGGTCTGGGTTAAAATAGCACCAACTGCGATGTATGCCACAAGAAGATACATCGAATCCTTTCATACACTGTTAAAATCTATTCTCTGAACATTCAGATTGACCTGTCCGAAAAAACTTACTTTAGTAGGCAAACAAGACTCATTTTGTGTCGTTGAGCTAGTGAAGTTAGTTTTATCAACCAAATTAATACAAAATATTTGGCACTTTATTTCTTAGATGTTTCAATTTGGTGTCATAATTTCAACAAATTAGTTCCTGATTACTTTTCATAGTGTGATACACATGAGTGATATACGTGTTAATGAATAAACACAAAACTTTTATTAATTATATTAGTTGGTTTATAATCGAGAGCAGAATCAAATTATCAAGATTTCAACATATAGGTCAATTTTTTCAAAATATGAAATAATTTGTTAGTAGAATTTAACATTTACTGAACTCTATGTCAACGCACCACACTGTGGTGTACACTCACTCTACTTACTACCAAATAAGATTCTTAAAATATATTCATGAGCACTGTTTGATTCATTGCTGAAATAATAACAAATAATAAAAAATTCAAACTTTAAATAAAATAAAATAATGAAATTATTGTTCCAGTGCAATTATTTTGTTAAAAATCAGCGGGGGTGTATGAGGTTTTGCGCTTATTCATTAACACATATTTATCAACCAAATTAATAAGATAAGATAATTTTTTTATTGTTCTCCCACAATTACAACAAATACAGATAAGTAAAACTAAGCATGTAAAAGTAGGAATAAGGGTCAGCGCACACCCAGCGTAAATCTGCTCGCGCATGCTCGAGCATGTTCTTTGCAGTCGCGCACACCTAACGGCAAAATCCGCCGGCGGCAGAGGCGAAATCCGCCGGCGGCAGCGGCGGATGCTCGAGCATGCGCGAGCATGCTCGCGCGTGTTCGAACAGTCTCGCGGATGCTCCCGTGTTGCTACAGTTGACAGTGAATTTTGCAGTTGTGTTTACAATATTTTAAAGTAAAGACGTGCGAAGAGTAATTTTAAAGAATGGTGGACTGGGATTTGGTAACTAATTATTGGGTTACTAGCAGAGGAAGAGGAGCAAGAAGAGCACATCAATAAAATGAAAAGAGGACGACACAAAATTGAAAGAAGAATATGGGCTGAAGCAACCTGGCAAGAAAGATGTACATTTGGGGAATACCACACCCTGTGCTACGGTTTAAAGTTCAAGGGACAGTTATTTTATGACTACTATAAAATGGAATATGAACAATTTGAAAACCTACTAAATCTGCTTCTACCTTTGAGATTTTCATTGTATTTTCAAAAAGAGTTAGATTATTATATATTTTCTGTACTAAATTGCCCTTTTCGGGCTAAAGTAGTTAAAAAATATGTTAGATTTAGTCCGAAACCGGCAGAGGTGGCAACACTTACGACGGATCGCAAGCATCGACACGGGCGTATGCTCGAACATGCTCGAGCATGCGCGAGCATGCGCGAGCATGCTCGCGACTGCTCGCGTCGCCGCGAGGAGCATACGCGAGCATACTCGAACAGACGCTGAAGGGATTTAATCACTTGCAAGCTATTTTCGACTTTATTTCAATGGGAATAGAGTTCATTATCAATTGAATCAATGAAATCTGCTCGCGCATGCTCGAACAGTTTTACGCTAGGTGTGCGCTGACCCTAAAGGTATTGGAACTAACTAGGGTGAAGAGAAAAGAAATTAACAACAGTTTAGGTCAGGAAGGTATTTAGTTAATATTGTTTAGTGAGACAGGACTCCAAACTACTACCGTTGCTTTGGAAGACCTGGTCTCTCCTCTCGAAAGAAGTACAATTACTCAATAGTGTTACAATCAGTAATTAGTGGAAGATTAAAATGAAAAGTTAATACCAAATAAATGCAATCAATTTGGCACTTTATTTCTTAATGTTTCAGTTTGGCATCACAAATTTCCTTATTACAGGATAACTAATAAAAGATAATCAGGATAAATAAAGAAAAGATAATACTATCATTTGAATAATGATTTATTTACTTACACATAGCAAATAGGTCAGCATTATGACTCATTGGTTTATGTTATGCAATCTGTTCAACAGAATATTGACCCTCGATGAAGTCAATGGGTCCAACAGAACTTATAATGTAAAACAATATCACAAAGATGGTTACTTTACAGTCTGTCGTTATGACATGCTGTCGATGAGCGACGCTCGCATGGTAGACGTGATCGCCGTCGGCTTGGCGTCGTTTAACTTAAAGACGCTCTCAATAACAGAGATCTCTGTTGAAGTAGTGTCCATGCCACAGAACGCGCACCAATCGTTGACCACCATACCGGCAGCCACTACTTCGCTACCTCTGTTCACTGTACCGGCGACTAAAGGCACCTGTAGGAGAGAAGAGAGCTCATCCTGATCCTGTATTGTAGTTTTAGGGTGTACCAGCCCTCCGCGATTGCTCAAAGCCGCGTAGGAGCCGACGAGAACGTTTCCCGCCACCGTTTGTCTGAACACTTCGACGTTTAACGTGTCGGCGAGGATTTCCTCGGTGTCTTTGTCCAGGTCTGGGTGCACGAGCGCAACGTAGTCGTTGCACGCGATCACGTTGCCGAGCGCGCTCAGTCGCTCCTCGACTCGCTGCACCTTCACGCTGTCGGGCAAGCTGTTGCGTATATGTTGTAGCTCAGTGTCGGTCGTGGAGGAGGGCACCAGGAGGCCGTTCTTGTTGGCCACGGTCATGCGGCCGATGATCCGGCACCCCGCTATGCTCACGTGCACCACGGGCACGGTGTCCGCGAGCTCGGCTTCGAACACGCTGTAGAAATTCTCGGAGCCCCCGATGGCGACGAGACAATAAGAATTTGTCAATTTACTAAACACTCCCACTTCGTTATTATTTTCGAATTGTACACGGACCGCCATGGTTGATGCGCTTGTTCAGAATTTACGTCCAATTTCAAAGTATTTCACAAGAAAATTAAATCTTCACGTGGAGAAAGAAGAAAAACACTCGACGAGTTTTGTGGTATCAAATGTCAATGTCAAAATGACATTAATTTTTTTTTTATACAATTTATCCTTTCGGAAATGCAATGGGAACTAGCCCTTACAGCATGGTCATAAGTTACATTTTTCTTTGTACTTAAAACTAACTTAACTAATCTTACACCTAAATATTGAAATGTGTGGGTGATACACACATTTCAAGCTCAAGATAAGTTTTACGCGAGGATCAATCCGAATCAAACGGGAGCGCCTTCTTTATTTCTCACTCTTACTATATTGTTCTTCATTGATGACACATTATTAAACTAATTTCACCACATTAACACAATAATAGCCACGAAAAACGAATCCAGAAAATTAAGAAACAAAGCCCGTCCTTATCCTCATGATTCCCGTGCAAAACCATCCTGATGACGATGGGATGATGAGATGATAGGATGACGATGAAATTGTGGATGATTTTGTAAGCTCGCGCGATGCCGCCAACCACCACCGTGTACGAGTAAACTTGCACCAAATCATATTTCAGTGAACTGTATATTTTTCACTTGCACGACACTTTGTTACGCAAAACAACACCGATTTTACGAACCAAACCTCACTATAAATAATAAAAATACGATGAAATATGAGGACTCCAAACGTAGTTGTCCAAAAGTGCGATTTTTGAAAATCATTCGAGTGACTTGGCAGTAGAAAGACGCATAATCTCCATAGTAATTTTGACATTTTCTACTGCCAAGTCGCTCGTATGATTTTCAAAAATTGCACTTCAAATCCCGCCAAAAACTCCTTCCTGACATTGTCAAAATTGCAAAAAAAATCTCAAAAATCGTTTGGGCGCTAAAACTAATCAGCCTTTCCGAAACCCATTTATAAGTCAATTTAAGTTATTCAATCCGTAACTCCTCTGTAAAATTAATGATAACGCTTCAAATAAGTGTTCGTATTTGAATCTCCCGGACAATACACTCTATGGACATGTTACTATCAATATTTATCATATTCCAATCAAAAAACACAAAATATCGCATATTCAAACACAAATAATGTTGCTTTATTAAAAATAAAAAAACGCTAAATTCTCCGCTAGGCGCTAAATTCTGAAATACGGCGTTAAAGATACCAAAAAAGCGCTAGATCTAGCTCCGAAAGAGCTAAAGTGGCAGCACTGATTGCCACCACTATCACAGATTATTTAATAGTTACCACTATGTTTGAATGCATTCATAAAATTTTAAACATTTGAATGTGTTCAAGTAATAGGCCGAATACACGGTTGCCAACCAACGTCCGACCAAGGTCACCTTGGTTGGGGCGTGCGGTCGGGAGTGTTTCAACTACACGGTCGCCAAGTCGCCAACCAACCATTCTGACGTGATATTCGAGCAGTAACATGGACGAAGATACTAAATTTTCAATCTTCTTTTTCACTGAAGCCACATTTGCGTCTGGCTCAATGGTTTTCAATGTTGTCCCACAAAATCTCCCAAGCTAGGCTCTTCTACAACAGATCCCACAGACAGGGTAGATCACTGTACAATTCT
Organism: Agonopterix subpropinquella; assembly: GCA_922987775.1. Lineage (NCBI taxonomy): Eukaryota > Metazoa > Arthropoda > Insecta > Lepidoptera > Depressariidae > Agonopterix > Agonopterix subpropinquella. The sequence continues at coordinate 671,741 of OV277706.1, read as the reverse complement.
ATTAATTCTGTAACAATTCATCAATCGTCTTTTTTCTCGCCATTTTGCACGTTTTATTTTGTTACAAATGGTAGAAACGCCTGTGACCGACGCGACGATTCACATCACAGCCAAAGAGAATATAATCACATCACAGCGACTGAAATACTAGCGGTCGGCAACCGCAGTCTACACGGTCGGACGCCAACCCAACGCCCTCTATTCGGCCTTGGTCGCTAGCGCAGCTCCCGCTGCCAAGGACGTTGGAAGGTCAAATCCAATTTGGTCGCAAACTGCTGTTTACACGGTTCCAAACCACCAAGGTCACCTCTGTCGGACGTTGGTTGGCAACCGTGTATTCAATACTCAAAGATAAAATATCAATACTTTATTGAACTGAATACAACAAAAAGGCGGCGAAAGAAGGTTCTAAAATAATTTTAGTTAATGTCATGTTGAAGTAATCCGTCAAGTTGACTTTATCAAGTCCATCATGATAATCTCGTAGTCGAGGTTTTTTTATTTTCTTACCACATCTAAAGATGTGACAAAAATGTCGTCAAAATCACCATGAAAAATGCGTAAATTTGTACCATTTGACTGCCTGGTGGATGCCAATAATCTTTACATATATCATAGCGATGCAATTCAAAACGTAAGACAGGCACTGCTTGCACCGGCTATCGACAAGCCATCAATACAGCAGGCACTGTACAGAGCTGATTTTAAATTTCATAGATCCTGCAGCTTTTCTAACATAATCCAGGTAGGTACAACTCGGGCGAATTAACTTGGCACCTGGCTCGCACGTGGCTCGGAATAAAAAACTCTGAAAGAATAATTCGAAAATGCTAAAGCGCAGGGACATGCGCAACGGTAACTGAAATGCTATTTTACGGCTTCGCATGGCGACGGCGGGGTCCCGCGGGGGGTAGCAGGAGGGGTGTCAAATTCCGAGCCATGTGCGAGCCAGGTGCCAAGTTAATTCGCCCTGGTTTGTATGCTTTGTTTTACCATCTCCATTTCTATACAAAACTATGTCAATTATTCAGGAAGGAAACTGGGTTTGGTGTATGAATGGAATGATCCTTGATAAATCTATAGCTTTCACTGCTTGAATGTTTCAGGAGTGCGATGTGGGCGAAGGGAAGACGTTTTTGATGTTTTGGGGCTACGAGGGGTCCGACAGCAAAGCCACTATAAGCATGTCTGCCTCCAGCAATTCCTCTACGCAACAATTGTCTGTAAGTTCCTACCGACACCACTGGATGCTAGGGATTCCATTCTTTTTGGTATGATTGCCGTTACATGAATGCCAGGCGCCATTTTTCTCTTTCGAATTACAATTTTATGCTTTTAGCAGCAGTCACAACAGGATTCCTTCCGTGAGAGGGAGCTTCGTTCTATCGCCCAACAGACGGAGATCAGCTGTCGATACACTCCTGGCGTCGCTTCACCAAGTATACAATGTTTTCTTCTTTCTTATTACTTTAATAAAACAGTTCTTCAAGGGGGGCAAAAGCCCCGGGCGGCAAGTTCGGGAAAAATATAGAGTGAATTGAGCTCTGTCTTGTCCCTTACATAATCTAATCCTAAAGAGTTCGGACCACCGCCAACGCGGTGCTAACTGCGTTCGTTTCATAGCTTTTACTTAGGCTACTTTGCACATGTTTTGTACGTAAAAAGCTCAGGCCCCAATCGATTCGCATTGAGGAGAAAAGCCTTCTAAATTCAAATAGAGATAAGGGGGCGGCAAAATCCCACGTATCCCCCCCTCCCTGGATACGTGCTTGTGTATAGGTACATACATACATATATGCTCACGCCATTGTACCATGGCGGTAGGCAGAGACCTCGGACCGCCACACGCTTCGATCCCACACCTCTTTAGCCTCATTCAAATTCATCCATCTTTGGTCGATTAACTATATACGCACTTATGCTTTTCGGAAAATTGATTTAATCGTGGTATGTTTTCCTCGAACGGCATCTCCCAACACTTCCGCGCACCTTTGCTTTATAAATTGATATACATTCGTAATTTCGTCTTCTTTCATTCATTCTCTCTACGTGACCAAATCATCTAAGCATACCCCTCTCAATCCTCTAGTAACTAGAGTCTACCTAGTTACTACATCATCCTTCAACTTACCCCAATCCATGGATAGGTTCTTTTACAATATGTAGGTAGCTTCCACTAAAATGGTACCAAGACCTGCACTATGGTAGCATGCCAACCCGCGATAGCCGTGATACGGATTTGTCACGTCTTTAATCTCGTTCTTTTGCGCGCGAACGAACGAGATAAAAGACGTGATAAAGCTGTATCACGGCTATCGCGGGTTGGCATGCTACCAGTGCTGGAGTGCGATTTTTGAATATCATACGTTGAACTCAGCAGTTGAAAATGTATGGAGATACGCATCTTTCTACTGCTGATTTAACTTTCAGAAATCGCACTCCTGGAGTATGATTTAAAGATGCATATATAGATATGCATCTACTATGGAGATTCATAATAATTTTGAAATTTTCTATTGCTGAGTTCAATGTATGACTTTCAAAAATCGCACTTCAGTTTGCCCCGTTATAGTCCCCATTAATGTCGTTTAATAGTAATTATGATAACACGTCGATGTTTTTCCGGTAGTAAGTCTGACGGAGACTGAGGAGCAGAGGCTGCGAACGCGGCTGGCAGAGTCGCTGACGTATTCCGCGCCCGCATCCTCGCTGCTGCAGCCCGCCGGCGCCGGCCGCTCCATGTCGATCCTGGGCTCCGTGTGCGCGCTGCTGCTTAGCAAGCAGGCAAGAAGTCTTCCTTTTTATTATTGTACAGAAGACGTCCTAAACTTAAATCTAGGCACCTACTTTGAAATTACTCAGATATCTTACTTTGTTACTTTTATTTCTTGTCATATATAGTAGTCCTACCATAAGTTAACACTACTGTAGTAGGTACCTCTATTGTTTTATTTTTATATGTTTACAGTTGCTTAGTAGGTAGGAACTGCTGTACGAAATTCAGTATAAACATGTGAGTAAAACTGCTGTAGAATCATGAAGTAGGTGCTACACTACAACTATAGTGTCAATTCATGGTAGGATTACTTATACAGCTTTAACTCATCTTCTCGGCCAGAAAACCTACTTAGATAAAGACTCAAGAGCGGATAAAATGTTTGTTAAATAATTTTGGTAGGTTTGGTTTCACTGTTTCGCCATTTTACCTTTCGTCTTTATTCGTGAGAAGAGGATTTGCAGAAGTCCCCTAGATATAAAAGGGCTTCCACACATAACTGCGAATTTGCATCGCATCGCAAATATCTGCGAGCGCTCGATGGCTTATTACCAAACTTATTAGGATGACTTATGTATGATTTTCGAATCGTAGCGTTCGCAGATATTTGCGATGCGATGCGAATTCGCAGTTATGTGGGAGCACTAAAGTGTCATAATGATGACGATAAAATTTGTATTAATTAACTTTTCATTCTGTAGCAGTTTGGGGTACATTTGTATAAAAAACCCCAAAGTGTTAACATAATATGTTGGTGCAGGGCTCCGCGATAGCCGCTAAAGAAGTGCCGAGCTACACGGGCAGCCCGTGCTCGGACAACATCTGCCGCATCTGCTTCGGCGGCGAGTCGGCGGAGCGGCTGGTGCGGCCGTGCTCGTGCCGCGGCACCATCGCCGCCGTGCACCGCTCCTGCCTCGAGCGCTGGCTGCTGCAGGCCGCCACCTCCTACTGCGAGCTCTGCCGGCATCACTATGTCGTCACCAGGAGTCACAAGTTGGTACAATGTTTCATACTACGAATAATGGTCGATTGGCAGAATTTTTTACTTTACCTACCCATGATAGGTCGAAGAAAGTTTGATGGCCAGAGCATTGGCGGATTAAGCTCATCGGAGGCCCGGGGCAGCAAACTTAAATGAGCTTGCCTTCCCCCCGATCCTTCCAGAAATTGATATAAGTACCTATTTTTCTGGACAGAGTTACGGTACTAGTGAAACGTGGATGTTCTGAGGTTTCAGAATATCTCTGATTACTGCCTCGGGGGATATAGTCGTGAGCATACGCATGCATCAATTTTTTTTCAAATCTGGGGCAAAACTTTGACGTTAGCTTGGCACACCCCCTCCCCTCAATGAAGATTTTAACCTATAACATTTTTTCGTAGCTCGAGAATTTACTGCTATACATGAAAATCTATGCGAAACAAAAAGATGAAGCGAGCGAAGCGAGCTCGAACAGCAGTATACTTTGATTCTATTTCTGACTTTCTTGAAATGATTTATGACAACGTACGGGGCCTCCAACTCCAAATCGTAGTCCCAGGACCAGAAGTCCTGGTCTCCAAATTGCGTCTGAATTATTTTTGGCGTCGTTTTGGATTAGATTAAAAAGAAGTTCTTTTGTGGAGATGTTATCTAGTATGTTTGCACACGCTTGTGGTCAGATGGTCGTGGGTGATGTCGGTGTGCGCGTGGGCGATGTCGGGGCGCGGGCGCGCGCTGGCGGCGGACGTGTGGCGCGGGCTGGCGCTGGGCGCGGCGAGCGTGCTGGGCACTGCGCGCGCGCTGCACGCCTGCGACGCCGTGCTGCAGGCGGGTGCGCGCCGGGGCGGCGGCGCCGCGCTCGCCGCCAATCTATTCTCCTCCCTGCTTATCGGTATTATCGGTGAGCCAGTTTAGCAAACGCCAGTTTAAAAAAAAAACAGATTGCGCCTTGAAAAGCATTCAGAATTGAGACTTATATGGCGTGCTGCATACGTTCGCGTCAGCACGTTTGATTAGGCTTTCATCATAATATTAAGTCAATTTCCAATTATGTCGGTAGTAATTTCTTTGGCTATTAAAGAATTTAATAATTTTGTTCTCTTCAATTTTGTTTGTCATGAATTTGACATCACATTCTTTGTTCTTTTGTTAACTAGAATGATCAATACACTGCTTTGATAGTGGATGGATGTACATAGACTGCTTATTAATTAATTATGAATACGCTACGCTACGCCTAAGCTGTTAGTTCTACACCGCGCATCGATCTGAAAGTTTTCAAATAAATTTATTTAAAGCATTACAGATTTTTTTTTTTAATTTTTATTTCTACAAATCATATTATTTATTTACTAGGTATTGTCTATTCCAGACCGTTACGAAATTTTAACGCATTTTTAAATTACAGAATTAGAGATTTGAAACACTTACCTACTCTCACTTATTTTTGGCACAGCTTAAGTAACGTCCAAGATATATGTCAGATAAGATATCTCTCTGATAAACAAATTATATTTGCTAGGTAGGTACCTAAGCCTGTAAAAGCCTGTATAGGGCGTGCGTAAGCAGAATTGGCCAGGAAGCTACATAGAAATCGGAAAATCTTTTCGTCGTGATATTGAATGAAGTATAGGTTGTCCTAAACGACTGCTAACCGGCACCACGTTGCAGGTGCCCTGAACGGGCTGCTGACGACATGGATGCTGCTCAAGATCCAGGAGCACCAGCTGTCGTGGCAGGCGTGGCGCGACAGCACGCTGCACGTGCACGTGACGCTAGAGGAGGACAGGGCGAGCGCGGCGCCCTCTGACGTCACGGTGGTCGCCGACGACTCCGGCCGCGCCACCGCCGACCGCAGCACCAACATCGCCGACCCCTTCATGGTCGCCCTGCCCTACACCCTGCCGGACCCCTGACTACATATACTTAGTACCGACAGTACCTTACGAATTTTCGGAAGTTTTTGATCTCCTAAATAGATCCTAATGTTTTCCAGATTTAACAGATTGCTGCAACACTAAAGATGTAGAAGAGATTTATTGGTCTTGAGAAACAAGTGGGACAACAGAAAGCATTAGATGGCTTTTCGTTTTAGATAGAGTTGATATGACTCTCTCGTTTCTGTTGTTCACCACGTCCACCTGTATCTGCGTTCTTATAATATCATTATTTCTTTTACAACACACGAACCGTAATACTGACTGACGGGCGTACTTTGGATTTGACGATTAAAATTAAGAAACACAAACCTTTGTTAATCTTATTTATTTTTCAATTCTATCGATATAAATTATAATATTTAATTCATAACGTAATATCAATTTCATAAAATCAGTAGGCGATTATTTCAAGCCGTTAATTGTCAAGTTGAGATAATAATTAAATAATAATAGCAAATGTTAATAGTAATAAATGTCATTGTGAACTGTACACTGAGAAAAATGCAAGGATACAACTTTCTTATGTAGATGAATAAGTAAAAGCGATCCTTGCGGACAGTGCTCGAGAGTCGGGGATCGCGTGACGCGAAATACACATACATAATGTAACATATCTATAGACTATGACCTATAAGTAATCGCTCGCAATAATAAATGTTAGTCAAACTTAAGGCTAATATAAAAAAATCACATACATCTTGAGATTACAATAAATAGGAGGATCGAGACGGCACATGCACGTGCGCGTGCGCGTGCGCGTGGAGAGACAACGAGTGGGCGGACGATAAACCTCTACAAACAATAACCAACAACAATATCAACAACAAACGCTCTTTGGCCTAGCTCTTCCTTTACATACACAACTATAACATATTTGTGACTATAGCGTTCAACTACTCCTAGCTACGCCTTAAGTGCGCGCCACCTCGAACACGCTTTACTACCACTTTATTTTTTAACTTTTTTTATGTTGACACCGGCTTTGGCAAGCATACAATTTATTATTAGTATACGGGTATACGTATGAGAGACCAATGCGTATGAGACCCTTCGCGTATGGAACCATTACCGAATAATGCCATTTGTGAAAGGAACAAGTTGCTACACATGAATTTATAAAATGTAGAGTATATGGCGTCATCAGTGACAGTAAAGCGTGTTGTTGTGGCGCGGGTGGCCGGCGGGACGGGGCGGGTTCACTGCTGGTCCTTGAAGCGGCGGTGTATGGACTGCACGTAGGTGAACACGCACTTCCAGTCCGGCTTGCGCATCGCCACCATGTCGTCCACGTCCAGCAGGGGGTAGATGCCCGCCTTCTCACTGCAATTGCAACAACATTCATTTATACCTTGACATGTTAATCTTTCGAGGGGAGACAAGGTATTTAGGTAGACTAGTACCTGTTGCGTTGGGTGGTTTGTAAAGGTGATGGTTTGCAAAAGGTCAGATTAACACAGGGCGTTGATACGTGAGTCGTGACGCAATTATTAGATATTATTCAGATGGCTTTTTCCTTTTTCATTCCTGCGGAGATTACAAATTGATTTGGCTCGCACGTGCAGCAATAAAAAGGAGCAGGATCCAGCAGTGGCTTGATAGATATGCTTTTCGGGAAATCCATCTCTTCGTACATATGTCTAGGATTCAACCGTCTGTAAGATTTCTTATAACCCGAGAATCCTTGAAGCTCTGATGACGATTTCAGTAGTAACCGTTAACCGTGTTTAAAGTCCATAACTAAATTAGTTACCGATCATAATCATAATATACATAAACAAACCCAGATCAGTTTCACCTCATATTTCAAAAACAGCTACGTATGAATAAAGGTGCTGTAGAAGTGTATACTAACTCAGCAATTTTGAAGGCGAGCGTGAAGTTGTGCCGGCGCTTGTCGGGCGTCAGCAGAGAGTAGTCGAACGCGTCGGGCAGGAAGTGGTGCAGCAGCGCGCAGAACGCCAGCCCGTCCGCCCACGACGTCGAGAAGTTCTCCAGCTTCACATTCTGCGCAATACATACCTTATTACTATCAACATAGGGCAGGTGGCTGCTGGAAGATGCAATATGAAATAGGAGGAGTAATGAGCGGACCGAGCGGGTCAAGCAGTTCCTTTCCTTCGCTAAACTTCACTTTGACATACCAAAAACATTTCTAGTTTCCTGAAGCATCAGGGATTGATAGGGTTTAAAAAAGGGGATCACAATGCCCTTGAGGAGGCTCGGCGATGATCGCAGTTCTGTCAGGATCCACTTGTATGGAAAAAAAATTATAACACCGGTATTCTTAGTTGTTTTCTTGACATTTCCTCAATTGAGTCGAGGACGTTTTTGACATTTTTGTCGCACAAATTATGTCAAAAACATCCTTGACCCGTGTGAGGAAACAACTAAGAATATGGGTGTTAGCCCCTTTATTCATAAATCGAACTCCAACACTCCGGCAAGTGAAGTGATGAAGGGCTACGCGACCGTTTCATAGTCTCGGTCCGCACAAAATAATGTTGTCCACTTGTTTTATAATAGTCTTGCTACATTATGTTTCTATAACTGGTCATATGCGTTACCCTTTTGTAACCAATTACCAGAAGCAAAGTTCAGAGGTTGGTGCATAGTATCCCATTGCAAAAGGCAGTTATATCGTGGACTAACATTGATTGTACTGGACTATTTCAATATGATGCTGTTCAGGATAATAGGGTGCCAATTTTCCCAGTTAGGGTTGAACCACATCTGGCAGCACCGCAACGCCTTTTTCTGTCGCTCCATCATTTTCTGTCAATCAGGAACGTCATTTGCTAGAGCAAATAAGATAGACGGAACGCGACGGAATTGCTCTAGCAAACGACGTTCCTGAGTGACAGAAAAGGATGGAGCGACAGAAAAAGGCGATGCGGTGCTGCCAGATGAGGTTCAACCCCTACTTAACAAAGGTTTGCTGGTGCCACAATCTACATTCTATCTAGTTCTAAGGGATACTACAAATAGGTATAATTTGTGTGCCCATGTCTATATTCATTGTGCGGAGAGGTGTTGGTGTTTACTTAGAGGTAGGTAATATGTACAAAAACTCTGTTTTCGATACCTATAAACTGCTGGGCAATCAATCCTTTCTACGGTTACGTCAAACAAAACGGGAGAACACACAAAAATCATGCACTTGTAAAATTCTATAACAATTTATTATTCACACAGATTATCTCAGTTTCAGAACGACGTAAATCGATTTCAATCAAACATGCCTGAAGATAATTCATTTTTATTCATTTGTTAATTTTCAATGTCTGAAATCATGATTAACACAAAAATTCTATGATTTACACCGATTTCCTGAATTCGTATTTAGTAGTAGTTTTATTTTATTATTCGATGTTTCATGAATGTCACTTGAAAATAAGTATAAAGTAAATAATTATACTCTAATAATAGAAACCAAAGTAATATTATTTGGTCATGTGAAGGAGGTGAAAGAATATATAATAATAATAAGTGATATAGATACACGCACATAAAATATACATGAATGAGCCATGATGAAGCGACAGAAGCGTGGGGTGTATGAGTGGCGTGCCTCGTGACGTCAGCGACGTGTTAATGTGTGCGCGTGCGCAGCGCTGCTCAACCACAACATGCTACAGAATCGACGACGCGGCTACACCCGATGCCGAAAATCCGGTCGCCCTGCACTCAGACAGGCCGATGCAAACTTTTCACAATCGACATGGCATCGATGTATTGCCAAATACCGTTGAATAACAAAATTTGCATCAACCCGTTTACATTGACTCCAAAACATCCCCAATACGTTAAATAGCTATAATTATGTCATTAAAATTTAATGATAAGTACATTTAATGTAGTATTACAGGTAGTTTGAGAAATAATGGCAACTTATAGCGTTACTGCTGGCTATTTACAGTGCTAGCACTACATGGATGATATATTGGCTAGTGTAGTGTTACAGAGCAGAACGCAGTGGGGCGTTATGCTAGCGGGCGGAGCGGAGGCGTGGAGAGTACCTCGTAGTCCCGGGTCTTGTCGCGACACCACTGCAGCAACCGCTCTTTAATAGTGAGGGCGCTGGCTTGCAGCGCGGGGTCCGTGAACTTGAAGTAGGGCTGCGCCGGGGTGCCCGGGCTACTAGGGGTGCGCGGGCTCGCGGGGCTACAAGGGGGACGCACGTTAGTCGCTTCGCTGTCACTGGCCGCGGGCCGCAGCCCACAGTACCACTACCACCCGCTGTCTGTTAGTCTCTCTCGCGTTTAATAGACGCTAAATTAGTTGTGCGCTGTCACATTCGAGTGCTTTTTAAACGCTGAGTGCGAGTTATGGGTTGTGGACGGAGTCGCTGGTTATTTACAAAAATTAAATAGAACGCGTGCTAGTTTTAAGTTGAACGAGTTGGTTAGGCGACTGTCTCAGCGGGGCGTTCGTCGGAGAATGAACGATAGATACTGGATGTTTATGGAGAAGGTTAAGTGCACACGGAGCGCTGCGAGGAGCGCGAAGACAGTCGAGCCGTTGCGCATCGTACGAACTTACCCTAACTAAGCGATGCCTCACAAATTATTATTACATATCTTGTAATGAAGCGACTAATATACATGTTATCTGCATATCATTAAATCGTATATTTACTTGTATCAATTCCTTTATTTGTATCCACAGATATGGCTGCCAAAGAAATAAATATAAATGCATTAAAAATAACGTATCATATGAAGCCATAAGTGTAATGCATAGTATAAATATGAGTAGAGTCGCTGGGTATAGGGTCGTGTGTATGAGGATGGCATGGCGGTCTAACTCCTATCGAAATTGGCGTGTCTGAGAGATATCTTAAGGTGTGTGGTGTGGGGGTGTGGGAGGGGCGGGTACTCACTTGGGGGAGGTGGTCGAGTTCTGCTTCTCGAGCTGCCGGAACTTGGCGAACGGCGACACGGCCTTGGGTGCCGGCCGTGTCATGCTCTCGATCACTGCGATAACATACAGCTCTGGTCAGTCACAACTCATTCAGATAATGTATGTCTGTCGACTGTCGAGTCGATAGTTTTATTTTAACATAAACGATTTACCGACCTTTAGATGTTTTCGTGGTGGTGCTACTGCTAACAGTTTTTTCGGATGAGTTCTTCCTCACGCTCGATGTCACAGCCACTTCCTCCTCCTCTGCGAAGCAAACGTACAACAAATTATACCAAACGTCTCCACCGTGATACACTTCAAAGACATAACTCGAAACACTTGGAAAACAACAGCGGCAAGACATCACATTACGATAACGACGATACTTATAAGCTATTAGTGAAAATAACACGGTTACGGGTCTCATGAGATGAGTGTTACACAGTATGTACACGTGACGTGAGGGGGCGGGGCCGGGGGAGGGGGGGACATGCGCGGCACAAGCACGGCGGGCAGCCCACACACACACGACTCACGCGCGTCTCGTCTCCGCCTCTAACTAGTGGAATGTAGCGGCTCTAGGCCAGTCCCGACACCAGGTCTTCGAAGGCGTCGTCCGCGTTGCTCTCGTCGAGGAACTGCAGCTCCGTCACCGAGGGCATCGTGCGGCTGCGCCCGAGCGCGTACGAGCCGGCGCCGCGCGACGCTCGCCCGCGCACCTGGCTCGCGTGGCTCGCGTGGCTCCGCGCCGTAGTCGTCTGCGCCCCGAAGTAAGCCTCGACGGTGCGCTTCTTCTCGCCGACCTCGTCCCTCGCGATGCCGCCCTCGAACAGCTTCGGCGCGGCGAGCAGGTGCATCGACTTGGCGCGTGAGACGATGCGGCGCGGCGACGGTGACTCGGACGGGGGCGCCGGCGCGGGGCCGAGCCGGTGCCACGAGCCCGAGCGGCTCAGCGGGCTCGAGGCCACGCTGTCGGCGGAGTCCTGCGAGCGGGCGGGGCTGCGGGGCGCGATGAGGGGCGGGGGGGCGGGGTGCGGTGCGGGCGCGGGCGCGGGGGGCGCGGGTACCTGAGCGCGGGGCGCGGCGCGGCGCGGCGCCCGCTCGAGCGCGAGGCGCAGGGCCTCGGGCGCGGGGGCGGGGGGCCCGGGGGGCGCGGGGGGCGCGGGCGCGGCGCCGGCGCGGGTGCGCACGCCGGCCGTGATGGTGGCGGCGCCGCGCACGGGGCCCCGCATGACGCGCGTGGCCACGCTGCCGTGCTCGGTGGCCTCGCCGTCCTGCGGCGCCTCGGCCGGCGCGTGCCCGTTGCGCAGCGCGGCCGGCACCTCCGCGGGGCCGCGGGGGCGGGGGCTGCGCGCGGGCGCCGCCTCGTGGCTCTCGTTCATGACGACGTCGGGCAGGTAGTCGACCTTGTGCGCGCGCGCCTTCTCTATGTCGGGCGTCTGCTGGAGCGGGACGAACGTGGCCGCGAGGTCGGTCGGCGCGTAGTCCACGACGGTGTGGGGTTGCGGAAGTTGCTCGTGGTGCCCGTTCGCCTCGCGGCGCGCCTTCTCGCGGATCTGTTTCTCATAAAATTCTATCTGAAGCCTCTGCGCATCTATCTTGGGCGCCTCGTAGTTCGGACCGGTGGGCTCGTACGGCCGTTGCTTTGGTTTGTACGCAGGTTTTGGCGGTTCAATCTCCCGATGCGAGTGTTCGTAGGTCTGATATGGAGTATCATATGTTTGTTGTGGGGGTGCGTAAGTCTGTTGCGGAGGCTCATAGGTTTGTTGCGGGGGTGCATACGTCTGTTGTGGAGGTTCATACGTTTGGTGTGGGTGTTCATACGTCTGTTGCGGGGGTGGATACGTCCGTTGCGAAGGTTCGTAGGCCTGGTGTGGGGGTTCGTACGTTTGGTGCGGGAATTCGTGCGCGGGCTGTGCGGTATTCATCTTTTTAACGAGTTCGGGTGCGGCGAGATTGTTTTGACTAGGTATCGGCTTGACGGGATAGTTCTGGACCTGTGGAGGGGCATACGAGGGCGACGTCGGAAGATTATACCGCGGGAGGTACGAGGGGGGAGGCACATCTCGAGAGCTATACCCGTTGCTCTCGAATTTAGCGGCGGCCTTGCTGACCGTTCTTCGAGGTTTGTCCTCGGCCGACGCCCAGGGCACGCCCGGGACGGGGCTCGGCGCCGTGGGCTTCGGACTCAACGGATACGTGGGCCGCTCGAACGAGGGGGATAATATGGCCGCCGATGACGGGGGACTCCACACCAGGGAGGAGGGAGCGTTCACCGGCGATACAATCTTCTTCGGCGGCTTAAACGCCGACATGGGAGCGTGCGAGAATTGATTCACCGGGATAGGCTTAGCGGCGAACGGCTTCACCACCACCGGCTTCGTCGGGGGGGACTGTGGGACGGGGGGGTCGGCCTGCGGCGGAGGGGCGGGGGGTGCGGCCTGTGCTTGTGCCGCGCGCGGGGGGGTCTGCGGCACCTGCGGGGCGCGGGGGGGCTGCACGCGCGGCGGTATGTAGGCGCGGATGTTCTCGCGGCGCTCGTTGGCCCACGGGGGTTTGATGATATCCGTGTTCCTGAGGTCGGCGAGGACCCGGCGCGCGGGCCGCGGCTCCTCGGCCGCCCGCCAGAACCGCTTGGCGGAGGAGGCGCTCGACGACCTGCTGTGGTCCTCCTGCTCCTTCATCTGGAACGCGTTCTTGATGTTGCCGAAGCGACTGCTCCAGTTGGCGTGTCCGGTGACGGCGTTGTTCTCCTCGTTTTTCTGCATGAACGCGACGAATTTCCTGTCGTTATCTGTCTGCGGCTGGAACTGGGGCACGAGCCGGCGCCGCGAGCCCTCCTCGTCGGTGTCGCTGTCGACCTGGTAGCCGGCGAGCTGCCGGCCGATGTCGATCGTGTTCGCGCGCTTCATGCGGCTGCGCCTCAACCCGTTGAACCTGCCCAGCGGCTTCGACATCTCCTCGACGGCCGGCGGCGCTGCGAAGTTGTACGTCGGGGGCAGGGGCTTGTACAGCGGCACCCGCATCGCGTCCTCCCGCGGCGCCGGCTTTCGCTGCACCGTCGGCGCCGCCGGCTGCGAGGGGCCGACCGGCACCCGCCTCGCCGGAGGGGCCTCCTTCTGTATCTGCGCGTTGAACTTGTTCGCGATCGCCGCTATACCGCTTCTCCCACCGTCGGAGGGGCGGCGCTCCATGCGCGGCAGGGCCTGCGACACCGGCTGCGGCTGCGGCTGCGGAGCGTCCGCGATAGAGTGCCGGAAGAAATCCGGCCTGCGCGGCGCCGGCGCGCGCCTCTCCACCACATGCGCGTCCCCGTTCACCGTCGGCGCGGGCTCGTAGCTCGCGGTGTGCGGCGCCGGCGGCTGGGCGAGTCGCGCCGGCGCGGCGTCGTGGAAGCCGGCGTCGTCGTCGACGCTGCGCTGGCGCTCCGGCGTCGGCGGCCCCTCGCTCGGCGCCGAGGAGACGGCCGTGGAGGTGCCCTGCGAGGAGGCGGTGGACTCTACGCGCTCGCGGGAGCCGAGCGCGAGCTGGTCGCGGTCGACGAGGCGGCGCGCCTCCTCGAGCTCCTCGTGGGTGACGCCGACGGTGTGCCTGTTGGCGCGGGAGCGGCGGCGCGAGCGCTTCTTGCAGCCGTCGAGGCGGTCGGCGGCGTCGAGCGCGTCCTCGAGGCGGTCGGCGAGGGCGAGCAGCGCGCGCGCCTGCGGGTGGCCGGCGGGCGGCGCGAGGGCGGCGCGCAGGCGCGCGAGGGAGCGGCGCACGTCGGCCACCACGTCGGCGCCGGCGGCGCCCAGGCCGGCCAGCAGGCGCTCGCCGCCGCCGCCCAGCAGGCCCTGCAGCAGCGGGAGGAGGAGGGACTCACCGCGCGCGTCCGCCTCCGGCGTGTCCGGCGCCTGCCCGGCCGCGCCCAGCGCCTCCGTCACCGCGCTCGCGCATGCTGCGTGCAGGAATCACATTCAAACTGTGTCTCACGATCGATACAAAAATGATATGAGAAAGTACATGACGGAAGATACGTCTACGAATATTGTAGTTTTCGCATTGCGATTCGAAAGGAGTTTCGGCAGGACATTTTACGAGGGATCTAAAAATAAAATATAAAGAAGGGAAATCGGCACAACGATGGATGCTCACCTTCCTGTTCAGCCATGAGTGTGCGGATGCGCGCGCGCAGGCGTCGCCTCTGCTCGTAGTCTGTGGTCTCCTCTAACTGTAACACACCGAACGCATAGCATTACGTTATACCGTCACATAAAGTAGCTAACACTTATCAGGTACACTTATCGGCTTCACTTGCACGTTTGAAACTAACAAGATGCAAATAAATGTTTAAATAAACGAAGGGCAAGCGATACTCATCAACATAAATCTTTACATCAAAATATCCCAGAAATAAAAACATAAACTTACACGCAATCTATGCAATCCGTTCAACATTATGTAATTAAATTCAGATAAAAATATTATTTACAATGCTGCCGACGACGGTTAATGCGAAAGCGAGTAGTAAGCGCGAAAGTCGGTAGCACTATGTGCAATGCTACCAGTCAGCTGCAAACCAGTTGCGACACGCGGTCAATACTCAATAGCGACATTGTCACACTCCGTGCCCCCCCGACCGTGGATGGACGAGGGAAGTGACGCGGGCGCATACGGAAGTGACACTGCCCTCAATAATCATACACTAGTTTACATTTTGTATGACCTGGTCCAAATTTTGGTGTTACTAAACATTTAATTCACGGAAATTGAAAAATGAAAAGTTATTTTTAGAAAGACTAATGAGTAAATTGGTGATGTGCACTGGCGGACTAAGGGGGGGGGCGGAGGGGCGGTCCGCCCCGGGCCCCCAGTCCTGGGGGGCCTCCGAATCTCGAGAAGAGAATCCTTTTTTAATCAAAACCAAAATAATGACGTTTATATAGCAAGTAAAGACACAGTTTAGAGTTGGAGGCCCGGGCCTCAGGAGGCCAGAAGGAGAACAGGTTCTGAGACTGCAGTTTGAAGTTGGAGGCCCCGTACGTTAGTCATTGAAAGTCAAGAAAAGAAATAGAGTCAAAAATACTGTGAATTTGCGAGCTCGCTACGCTCGCTAAATCTTTTCCAAGTTTTTATGCAGTTAGCATAATTATGAGTTCGCTTCGCTCGCTCCGAAGGCCCTAGCCTCCGGTACTGGGACTGCAGTTTGAAGTTGGAGGCCCCGTAAGTTAGTCATTGAAAGTCAAAGAAGGAAATAGAGTCCAAAATATTGCGAATTTGCGAGCTCGCTTTGCTCGCTCAATCTTTTTCAAGTTGTTATGCAGTTAGCATAATAATTATGAGCTCGCTTCTTGAAAGGTCAATGTGGTTGGAATTAGAATGTGTTTCGAAAATTTGAGCTTGCTTCGCTCGCTTGGTTTTTTTGATAGCTTTCTGTGCTTTGAGACTGAGTTCATGCTACAACCCAGTCATAATTATAGAATCGTTCGCTCCGGTTTTAATTTTATACGCCAATATACTCACCTACTCTATTTCAAGATGAGCTCTACAATCGAGTTATTATAAGCATTATATTATAAGCTCATTTGTTTAATACATCAATCGCCTCGATTTCGGCATGAGCTGAAAAAGTCGAGTAATAATGAAGCAAAATCTCGAGCTCGCTTCGCTCGCTCCTAACTAGACACATTACACTAAAATCTTGAGCTCACTTTGCTTGCTCCAGAATTCAGTGAAGTCTCGAGCTCGCTTCGCTCGCTCTTGGTTTTGGATGGTACCTATGTCTTTTCTGTTGGCGTGCAGTTAAGAGCCTATGTCGAAAAATAATTTTAACGAAACGGACGTGTGATAGCTTATATTACTGCCAGATGCGAGAGAAAGAGATGGGGCGGCGCGCGCGCCTGGAACGAATCAAGCGAAAAAACAAACTTTATTTAATTGTGATTGTACTATTTATGTAATAGCAATCTCTTTTTTTAAATCAAGTCAGATGTTTCTATTATTCATCGTTTAGCAGTTACAAGCGTTTATAGAAAAAAAATTTTAACAAAAAATTAAAACCGCCTTCAAAAAAACTGAAAAGTTAAAAAATAATATTGCAGCCTATGACTTTTTCGTTCGCATCATAAGAACATTAATTTGTTTTATTGAAGTCGCTGTCAAGCCGGTACGATTCGCGACAGGGCTTGCATTTCTTGGCTTGGCTTGACACCGACTTCTATAAAACAAATTAATGTTCTTATGATGCGAACGAAAAAGTCATAGGCTGCAATATTATTTTTTAACTTTTCAGTTTTTTTGAAGGCGGTTTTAATTTTTTGTTAAAATTTTGTTTATTTCACAATTTTCAGTGGTGAATTCATTAGTTCGATTTAATAGGAGTGCTTTAAATTAACAAACGCACTAGTCGGCTCTACGATTTTCGAAGGTTCCCCTCGATTTCCCTGGGATGCCATGATCAGATCCTGGTTTCCTTATCATGGTACCACCCTCGGGACATCTCCTCTCCAACAAAAAAAGAATCATCAAAATCGGTTCATAAACGACGAAGTTATCCGCGAACACACATAAAAAAAATATATATATATATACGGTCGAACTGAGAAACCTCCTCCTTTTTTTGAAGTCGGTTAAAAAAACGGAGGCTACTTTGGCTTGTTTTTCTATCGAGAAAATTTGTCTTAATCGTGTTTTGGCTCTAATCAAAACTTCAATTATATGTTCAATTTACACATATCCGCAAATCATACTCCTACTGTTAATACTTCATGATACCTATATGGAGCTTTGAAGAATCCTATTTTTTTACATAGCCCCTTAAATCTTGAGCTTACTTTGTTCGTTCCAGATTTTAAGTCGTAAAAAAACTCGAGCTCGCTTCGCTCGCTCAATGATTTAAACCTTATTCCACTGATCTCATTATATTGCAGTACAATTTCACTTAGCTTTGCCCGCTCCAGAATTAAGTGAAATCTCGAGCTCGCTTCGCTCGCTCTAGGTTTTACATTGTACGAATGTCAGGCTCGCTTCGCTCGCTCCGTGTTGTAGGACCTGGATGTCCCTGGGACAAAATACTTGCTACCTATGCCTATGGAAGGAAGGGGCTCCGATGTAAAGTTTTTGCCACGGCTCGAAAGAATTGTAGATATCAATTTCTGGAAAGACCGGGGGCCTCATTTAATTTTGCCGCCCCGGGCCTCCAGCGGGCTTAGTCCGCCGCTGGTGATGTGCTTTTAAAGAGGGTCAATCAGATGTATGCAAAACAGACGAGGTGCATGAAGAGACTGATGAATGTTGAGGAAGCGAGAAAGGTTTGTCACTTTGTCAGGATCGTGTCAGGTGGCGTTTTGTTGTCCCTGCCTACCCCAATGGGAGATAGTCGTGAGAACTGACGAGTAATTAAAGTCTGACAAGATTGAATCCGAAAGTTTAGGGAGTGGTATTTTTTAATTTCACAATTTTCCTAATTCATATTCGAAACAGACAAACAGGAATTTATGCATTATTTGTAAACATTTATTGAGCATTTATTTATCTGAACACCGGATGGGGTGAGTGGACTCGTCCCGCTAACTGATCCCTTCGTATATGTAAGTGAGACAACATGCTGCGAGTTCCCACGCTGTCACTACAGGATTATGATACGGTTGTGGACATGGTAAGAGAGGCGGGCGGCGAACGGAATTTCATTTCAGTTGTATTCATGGGGAAAAGAACTTCTGAATACCGACCACTAACGGTATCTAAAAACTGTAGAGCCATACCGTCCTTCTAAATATTTTATGTCCCATGCATTTGGGTCGAGTAGAGGTACAGTTTTGCATGGGGACATTTTTTTCGTAACTTCGATGTTGGTCCCGTACAGTAAGTTGTTCAGTTTGGTGGTCATATCATCCTCCTAATAAAACCGGTCAAGTGCGAGTCGGGCTACTCACGCACCGAGGGTTCCGTACCACACCACCACAGAACACAGCATAATTATCTAAGAAAAAAAACATTTTTGTCCGGGACATTTAGCGCGAGACCGACTCACACTTGGCCGGTTTTTAGTATTTTTTGTTATTCTGTAGAGTTTGCTCTGCAATCACGCTAAGTTTGACGCTTGTATGTATTACCGTTATTACTATAAAGCGTGAAGGAAAAACCTTAATAAAAACTAGTTTCTTGTTGAGAAACCCCCTTAATTTTCAACTTTTTGACATTTTTATTATTTGTTAACAAATCCGCCGTAATAACGCACATTCTGTGAAAATTTCAACTATCTAGCTCTTACAGTTCAAAAGTTACAGCCCTAAATAGATCGGACAGACGGACGGACGGACGGGCAGACGGACAGACGGACAGACGGACAGACGGACAGACGGACAGACGGACAGACGGACAGACGGACGGACGGACGGACGGACAACGTAGTTTTAGTAATAGGTATCCGTTTTCACCCTTTGGGTACGGAACCCTAAAAAACCGTCAGCATATTAAGTTGGACCCTGTATAAAGGACAATGATGATTATGAATTAGGAGGACATAATTTGAATAGTAATTTAAAATACCGTACCTACTTATTAATATAATAACGATAGGCACTTTCTTATACCCTTAACCCATACATGAAGCAGAGTGAGATGCGCCGGTAATTTGTCGCGCGACGTCCGCGCAGCCTCCGGGCACGCTTCGAGCTGCGCGACAGGTTTGCGCACTTAGTGTGACGCGCAAGCGTGAGCCCCGGTCATTACGAGACGGTTTGTACCGGTGCGGTGGTGCGCTGGAAAGCCACTTCCTGCCAGTCTATCCGTAATAGATAATAACTATGGAGATTTCTTATTTGAGACTACCTAAAGGATTTTATATCAGATAGGTACATTAGCGATATTTTCATTGTTTTCTTTAAACGTTTTTGGCTTCAGTGACGTCTAAGAATACAGTTTGCACGTCAACAGTTCCATGCTGAAATACCATTATTTTCACTTGTTTTGTAGGTATATGTCGTAGTTCGATCGAAGGATCGTGATCTGCCTGGGCATTTCATGGTACGCCGCCATTTCAGGATATGACCAGCCATATCACGATGTGTCTTACAGAAAGTCTGGCAGATCGACGAGATCAATCTATTTGTCGATATTCCCAACTAAACACTTCGCCACTGGGCATGTTGTAAAGTAACGTTGCATTTCACTCCGTATACAACCTGAGTGTGAATGCGGAAGGCTGAAGACAGTGATTTGTCGCGCGTATTGGGATTGAGAGAGGCCTAACATATTTTCAGCCTTGGACGATGACGGGCTGATGATGATGTTTACAACCTTATCAAGAAACAATTTAAACAACAAGTGTAAACGAAAGCAAAATGATACGATACTTACTGATGAACAAACTATAAATAAAAGACAAGTGTCATTGCACGGGACATACTGTATTGTCATGGTGACCGGACACTGCGCCGCACGGATCGATGACTCGACTAATTCGGTAGGTTTCACCGACGACGGCTATGAAAGCGAGAGTGTACGTAACACGCACTCTATGGTTAGTTAGCTTCGAGCTTTCTTTCATAATTGTCAGTTACGAAGGTAAAGAGAATTGGTAATGATACGGCGAGACAACTGTTGTTATGTCATATCTTTTAATAGATGGCTACGCCGGAGTGCACTCTATGGGAGGATTGAGTATTTTTGGCAGAAGCGAAAGTCCACCGCCAGGACTGATCTTGATTTGTTATTTTATACTCTACTAACAATAGACCTGCATCTACAGGGAAACACCAGTTCCTCAAGTGACGAGTTTCATCCAGTTTCAAAGCAACTTTAAAACCCCAAGAGCTGGATCTGCAACATTATCCTTAAAAGTCGTGTATTATGGATCACCTTCAGATGGGTCGACGGCGTGTCATAGAGATAGACTTACCAGCATATTGAATATACCTACAACCAGCGTTAGAGGCTGTTTGTTCAGGGTGCGCTGGAAGTATCGGGGGTTCAGTAGCTAGTCAGTTACTGAGGGTGTCTTTTAAGCGTTCAAAGCTGTAGATAAAAGCTAAGACGATACTCACGAGGTTCCTAAGCACTCGCTCGTCCCAGCACTGGTCGAGGTCGATCTCGACGTTACTGGTGGTAGTCCTGCCGGTGCTGCGTACCGTCTCCTGTTGGACAAACGATAGAATTCCTTCAAATATAGGTTTGTGTTTGGAGAAGAATTACCTTTGGTGGGCGTCATTTAAATCGATACAAAGGCATTGATTCCATCTTTACTATTGATTTAGAATGTCACTTTTGTACCACGATACTTCGAAAAGATCGTAAAGTGATAGACATGATGAGAGCAATGAATTTTTATGCAGATTTGTGTGGGGTACCACTACAGTCGATTTTTAACAGGAATGTTATCATAGTAGTAAGAATACAAGTGTGAACTCACATCGCCAAAACAATGGCATGACGCCATACTTCAGAATCTACACAGGTGTATAGACGCAGCCCTGCTGTCACTCTGAGAGGTGTCAGGTGCTCCGCATGCCCTTTGCCAACTTGTTAAGTAATTACATTTGCTAATAAACAGCTCTTGCACTTATAAGGACATTCTCATTAAAGGTTATTTTAGAGCTTGGCGTGAGCTTTGCTTTTGTTGTTTTCTTGATGATCATATAGCATTCGGAACTAGTTTTGATCGTTAGATGGAGCAATTTTTGTATCCTGAAACTATGATGATCAATATATTGTACGCTTCAAAAGTGACTTCGGAATCGTAACAATGGTATGAGCAAGTATATGGGGCCATTTGCATTTGTAGAATACAGCATAAGCTACACTCAAACTCAAACTCAAACTCAAAATATATTTATTCAAAATAGGATACAATGTACCTCTTTTCGAACGTCACAATCTAAAAAGTCACAGATTTTGCTATATAAATTATGTCAAACTGGAATCGCACCACGCATTTGTGTCTTCAATATAGTCAATTATTTTATAATATGCCTTGCCAGATAAAGACTTCTTAATATGTGATTTAAACTTTCTTTCAGATAAATTTAATATATCGTCAGGAATTTTATTGTAAAAACGTATACAGTAGCCGATAAATGATGTATTGACCCTACTGAGTCTGAACACAGGGGTGTCAAGTTTATTTTTGTTTCTAAGATTAAAGTTGTGCCTGTCACTGTTCTTTGGAAATTGCTCAATATTTTTACGGACATGCATGATGTTTTCGTATATAAATTGACCAGCAACGGTTAAAATATTAACGTCTTTAAAACGGTCCCTAAGCGAGTCTCGACGACGCAGTTTGTAAATTGCACGTACTGCCCTTTTTTGTAGCACAAATATTGTATTAATATCGGATGCTCGCCCCCACAGCAAAATGCCATAAGACATGATGCTGTGGAAGTAGCTGAAATAGACTAGCCTCGCAGTTGCAACATCCGTTATTTGTCTTATTTTCCAGACTGCATATGCAGCAGAGCTTAACCTGCCAGCTAAAGATTCTATATGTGGGCCCTACTGAAGTTTTGAGTCTAAAGTTATACCTAAGAAAACTGTTTTATCCACAAATTCTAGGTTATCCTTATCAATAATTTCACTACAGTTCCCCTGTTTAACATTCGGAAGGCAAAAGTTAATACATTTGGTTTTCTTGGAATTAAGAACTAAATTGTTTATAGTGAACCATTTTAGTATCAGCTGAAGAGTATGGTTTACCGTGTAAATTTGATCATCATTTCTGTCAACTTTAAAAATGACTTTCATTTCGGGATGGAAGAGGAGCTCCCGGAACCATTGTTAGGAATTGTTTTACGCGCGTTATATTCAGTCTGACCTGTCTCGTATAAAGCCGAACGTTATCATGAAGTCCTTGTTAAGGGCTCCCACACATAGCTGCGAATTCGCATAGCATCGCAAATATCTGCGAGCGCTACGATTGAAAATTATACATAAGTCATCGTAATAAGAATCGACCGCTCGCAGATATTTCCGATGCGATTCGAATTCGCAGGTATGTGTGGGAGCACTGTCTGTTCCGACCCCTATTTCACCGGCGCTTAAATATTTCTATTACTCCATGGGACTGAGACGCTTTGAAGATATCCTTGAGGTTTCATATTTTTAGGCCGAGGAGATTAGCTTTGCGATGCGGTGATAGTACTAAAATTATTGTAGACAAATGTAATTTCAATAACGAACAGGCATCGAAAAAAAAACACTTTAACTCGTATATCTTACAAATGAACTCGGACGCTCTTAGCTGACGTATTATTAGCACAAAAACTATCGTAGTGGAAAAGACCTTGCCTCAGAAACAGCGCTGCCCTTCAGACTGACATGCGGTTATTTTAATATATTTTACGATTCTTCAAGAACATATCTCAGTAGGAGAGCTAGATGTGTAGATCACAAACTATCATATGTACGTTTATATAAAGCATACAGAATACAGTTTTTTTATTTAGTTGCCTAACTAAAATATGTAGTTTATGGTAATAGTACTGTATGGTAACTGATGCATATTTTCTACTTTGAAATATAATCGTTTAGTATTTTTGTAATATTCGTGTTATTGAAGTTTTGTTATAATTTATAAACGATGCTCTGGATCGAGTAAAGATACATTTTCATTACATAATAGAAGTATCTCTTCAATCGTTTGTATCCTTTATTATCAAAAGTCTTATCAATGGGAATTTTTGGCTGGTTGGATAAAGTGATTTGGTTGTCCAGATTTCCTCACGATGCTTTCCGTAGAGTGCAATCTGTCGGTCCTTTTCAATCGACGACCCGGTTGGTGTAATGGTTACCACGCCGGACTGCCAAACCAGGGTCCTGGGTTCGAATCCCGGTTCGGTCATGGATGTTTATATGTTTGTGCCGTTGTTGTATGGTTACCATAATAAACAGCCTATAAATAGTGCTTTCTTGGGATCATAACAATGTATGTGCCTGTGAGCGAAAAAAAAAAAAAAAAAAAAAAAAAAAAAAAATCATCTAGCAAGACTTTCTTATCATCACTTCACAAGTAACTCACATTAACCCATTTCTCGTGAAAACACAACGTTCCAGGTGAGTACCACAAGCGTGCGAGTGTTTCGTCAAACAACAAGCACATAAAGTAAGGCGTTCATCAATACCCAATAAACCGCATCGGATATAGTTTGACCCCATTCCGAGACCGCAAGTCCGCAACACGCGGCCGCACCAGTATTCTTACTACTCTGCGTTCATATTACTACGAAAATAGTCTTATAGTAGCAGTATATAAGTCAAGTAAGAATCATGAGCGTGTTTAGTTTACAATGCATACCTGCATCCACGGGAATATCCGTTCGGGGTGTCAGAAACATAGCTACGACTTAATCAACCGTTTCAGGTTGCAATTGTAGCAAGCAATTGTGGCATTTTTATTAAGATTTAGGTATGTAATGAGAGTAAATGATGAAGTTTCAAGTGGTGATATTAAGTTTACTACTTCAATTAAAACTTTTTTTAATGGAACCTTCGAGGCTAACACGAGTTTAAAGCGTTGATCTTAGAAGCATTTACTATTTGTTATTATGGCTAGTAGCTTTTGCCCGCGACTTTATCTGTGTTGACTTTATAGTATCCTATGTTAATCCAGAATACATTTTATATATGCGCTTTTCAAACAAATCCGATCAACCATTTAATTTAGTCAGAATCATCGTCAAAAATTTACAGATGGAGAGACGTTGAAGTGTCCGGCAAAGTCAATCACAGTAATGTGGAATGGCCTGCGGTCCGCTGGAGCGAGGATCTGAAACCTGATGGTCTGATGAGGAAGGATAGAGTTTTGTAGCGCATCGTAGGAGAGGCTTTAAGTACCTATATTTTATTTACACTATGCTATAGTATATGAGAAACAGTTAATATACAGCAATAGAAAATGATAGGCCGATTGATGATTATCAGGATACACGTTACCTACTTATAATATTCATATCAACACGACAAGAAGAAGAAAAAAGAAACATTCTGTTTATAGTACAAAATATCTTGATGATAATCACAAACAAGTGTTCAGACAAAAAATTAATAGCGAAATCTTTTCAGCGATTGTCTAATAAATTACAGTAAAAATACGATGCTCATTGAACTTAAATATTATGTAAGTGAATAAAAAGAATTGAAAACATTTGTGTATCAGCTGAAATAACTTGTTTCCCGCTGTGCGTCCGCATCGGTGTGGGCGGCAGATCGTCAAAACATTCCGCAAATATACAAAGCAACACACCCCGCCCGGCACTGACCGTGAATACAAAATATACAAAATTCACTACACATCCCGGTTGTAACATTTTATTACTTCGCTACTTTGCTTCGCTAATAAATTGAGAGCAATTCACATCTTGAGATCTCTCATTCTTATTTTTGATCTCGCTTTTAGAGTTCCGTAGTAAAATAAAGAACCCCTTAGTATCAGTGTCACTTTTATTTGTACGCTTCTTCTTCTTTCTTATCGTGTGGGCAGCAGAGCCCTGGTGTCAGAGTTTTTTTCAGACCGCCTTACGGCCTCTGACGTGGTTTTTTGCTACTGCCAACATAGATAGTACCCGGGACCAACGGTTTCACGTGCCATCCAAAGCACGGAATCATTTTTCTTTTCAGAAAATCAGGTGATTCAGCCTGC
Organism: Agonopterix subpropinquella; assembly: GCA_922987775.1. Lineage (NCBI taxonomy): Eukaryota > Metazoa > Arthropoda > Insecta > Lepidoptera > Depressariidae > Agonopterix > Agonopterix subpropinquella. Next base: position 646,530 of record OV277706.1, on the reverse strand, counting down.
AATGTCCTAACCAACTGGGAAAAACGCACAAAGTGACATATCACTAGGTGTCCCCCGTGGGAATTGAACCCACGACCTCCGTGTCGACAGCCAATGCTCTTAACCATTAGACCACGGAGGCAGCCGTACGCTCAAAATCCGACATAACATATATAGTTAAAAAAGCACTACCTACTAAGACGGTCTTTTGTACGAATGTCACATCCAATTATATTAATCTTACTGTCACATCCGTTACAATTTTACTCTATTCCATTGAAATGAAAGCTTGTCGATAAATCGATTGAGTCGTATCGATGAATATAGTGTAGATAGTTGATTGCAACATATCAATAGATGTCACTATGTTAACGATGCATTTAGAGCACTTGATCACCACTTGATACTAGTTGATACCGAGTTGACATCAATTTGTTTATACGGTGTTCTAATTATGTCAAGCCTCTATGAACTTTGATTATGAAACAATCATTTGTTAACGGAGTTGTATTTTATACGATCAAGATACGAGACCAATATTAGCTTGTCGATTATGAAAAACCGCGCCGAAGTCGGTCCACACACACATATCTGGCATATAGCACCCTCTTTTTGCGTCGGGGGTTAAAAAAACATACATCAAACGTAGAAAAAGGACTTAAAATTAAGAAATAACGGAAAGCTGATGAAAATCTTGTTGGAATTAAAAATCATTAATTACAGTTAAATTTGTTCTGTGCTCGATTTTGTAAATACAAAATATTTTCGATTCAACTTTCAATGTAACGTTACCTACAACGAAACGTACGAAAACCTACAGATTTTGTACTAGGTGCGTAGGGGAAGCATGCAGGTTTCCTCACGATGTTTTCCTTCACCGAAAAGCCAGTGGTGTTACAAATCGTACATAAATTCAGAAAAACTCATTGGTACAGTCAAGAGCACGTCAAGCTTGACACTTTGGACTTTGTACCGTTCTTATTTAGTATACCTACTACGCCATAAGCGTTACAATCGAACTGCAAGTGTAAAGCTTGATGTGCTCTTGACTGTACGAGTCGTCCTGAACCTGCGACCATCGAAGTCCTGAACGGATAAATTAAATATACTTAGATTTATTAAAATATAAACGACATCAGAAAGTTACATAAAAGCAACAACACAAATAACTAAAATAAACAATGTAATAAATGATGTCCAGAACTGCGCAGTAAGTGATATAGATCACGTAGTATTATTTACAGTATGGTCGGTCGATCGCTGACAGGCGCACACGATCGATCCGATCGAGCGAGCTGTTTGATCATGCATTAACTAACACAATATTGATCCTACACTACATGACTATGCTGACCATGCAATACAATGATAGATCTAAACAATAAGAAAAATAAATACTTAACTTAAACATTATCATGTCGCATAGATTGAGGGACTATAATGGGACAAGAAGATAAGTAGGTACATAATTTACTTATCCTACTTATTTATAGGTGGTAAGTGGTGAACCACCACCAGTCTTTAAGACTGGAGGAAAGACGGGACGGTCTGGTCTTTTAAGACTTTACAATATAAACGAAAATCTGACCGTAAAAACATTGAGCTATCATGTACTACGTACTAGAGGTGACACCACAAACAAGTCATCTACACTAATATTATAAAGAGGAAAGATTTGTACCTATTTTTGTATGTTTGTATGTTTGTAATGAATAGGCTCAAAAAGTACTGGGCCGATTTAAAAAATTCTTTCACCATTAGAAAGCTGCATTCACCCTGAGTAACATAGGCTATATTTATTGCTAGAAAAGATTAGACGTCCACCCGTGCGAAGCCGGGACGGGCCGCTAGTACTTAATATTTAGAGAGGTGTTTTAGATGACCATCCAACTTTCACTATGGAGCTAACAACGAGAATAATTTGTCAAATTAGCGCGACTATTATTAGTTTTAGCTCAAATTAGGGCCTTATTAAATTAACCTGGGGCGGTTAGAAACCAGAAGGGCCTGGTGGAGCACCAACATTCGAAACAATACATATTATTTTTTGGACCAACGTTATATACAAGTAGATATAAACATCCAAAACTTGAATACAAAAATTCCTCTTCTCCATGAAAATGAAAGAGTATTCGTTTTTCAGGTACCTACGTATGTAAATCTTCAAGAAAGAAATTATCTCTGTAAGTAATTAAGTAAAGTAACAAAATCGAAGTGTTTCGCAGAAGGATGAGTCAGACGGACAGAGCACAAAGTTGTTTTGTTCCGTCCACCAGCCAGGACTGAAGGAATTCATCGGAGACAACATTGTGGTGCAAAGCCAAGTAATAAAACTAAACGCTTCCCTCGCTCTAAGGTATGCGTTTGTTCCCTGTTTGTTCGCCATTTTATTGTAAATCCTGAAATGTTTATTGCAGGCTAAGAACGCGCCATTAACTTCCTGTCTTTTTGGGATTAAAGGGTAATTCTTGCAACTCAAATAAAAGTAAGTAGCCCGGGAATGAATTAACTTTTTGGGAATCGGGCATACGCTAGGACCACCATTCATTCCCACCGCTGTAACTTCTGGTTTATCATTCACCGGGCTCGCTGGGCTTTGATTCTTCAACATTAGCGGCCAGTCGCAACACTAGACAATACAATAAAATCCAGCGGACCTGGGATAACTCATAAAGTCATAATCTATCTTGGAGGCCGCAACAAATTGAATAACATAGAAAATAGTCAGAAAGTCGGCTACACCTAAGAAATCTACGAAATAATTCTAAGCTAGTGTTTTGTGGGAAAAAGGTTAACTTTCAACATACACTTCGATAACGAAACCGGGAAGAAATGGGGTGGCTTATTCCAAGATGGGAAGGAAATAAAAAAAGTACAAGCTAAAGCAGTATACATCTTTATAATAACTAACGCTGTACAAAAGATCTAGAAAGAAATCAATACGCAACTGAAAGCGCAGCCACATGTTAATGTTATGGCGCAGCAACATCATATCATCATTAGATCAGAGCATGTGTCTGTCTGTCTGTCACCACATCACCCGTGGTCATCAGCATCACTCACAACTGTGCCAATACTTTCAACACCGTCGACCTCCGAGATAAACATTAAATATTGTACGTCGTTTACTATAATAACGGTGATGTGATCATCGATTTACATAACTTAGTATAGAATAAATTTTATAAATTCATGACCGTAATCCTTTTCGTGGTGGTCAGAGACTTTGCTACAACTATCCGCAAGCAAATTGGCAAGGTTTACTTTAAGCCGATTCAAATTTCAGGCTGAAAGGACGCTAGGTTAGCCATCCAAAAGAAACCTTATCCAGTCACTTCCTACGACACCAACAGGAAGAAACGGGATAGTCTATAGGTACTAAATCGGAAACCAGGCAGCATTCAAAACGTTACAGAAAACACTTCTTATTCGCAGCATCGGTGGAAATGAATCGGGAGAAATACAAACCCTTTTATTCTCGTGATTTAAGCCTGTTTAGGCTATTTCTCTATAGGTATTGTGACATGATTCACATTTAAGAAATAATTAAGCTAAAAAATCTTTTATTTATTCTATAAATGAGGTACAAATAAAGCTAAAATAAAACTATTTCACATGTTTAAAGTAAAGAGTCATTGTGAGATTGGCACATACTAAATTGTGCAACAGGTAAATAACGACAATGGATGAGTGGGCGACACATAATGCAGCAGTATTTAGCATGGATTTAGTTTTACGACCCTACACAAATAGAGGATGAGAACATTGCCTGATTCACTGAAACTTTTTGATTCAAGAATCGAGTTGATTAGAGTTGAGTATAGGCAAGTCATTTTCTTCTAGCCTGAGCCATCACAAAAATAAACCTCTCTTTCTATGAAGGGACACATATACCAAAAAATGAGAGCTCAAAGCTGGCGCTGAGTGAAGTTAATTTACCACATAATAAGGCCTTACGACGGGAGTCGAGGTCGAGGCAGACCCCGGAAAAGGTGGCGAGACGAGTTGGATGCCTACTGCAATAAGTGGCGGGATGTCATGCCGAACTGAGAGATATTATGTGGAAGAGTTTAGGGGAGACCTTTGTTCAGCAGTGGGATTTGTCCTACTGGGATGTCTCCCCAGGCAGGCTAGAAAACAAAGGCCTTATCAGAATTGAATCTGACACCGCAGTTAGGTGCCCTTACTACCGCTGTTGAACAGGCACGCCTATCCAGTGCAGGTTTTGCGACGAAAATATACGCATCAATTTCTTCTGGCATCCTCACTAAGTGTTCCAACTCGGATATCTCAAAAAATACGATAACCCAAAATAATTTACTACACTCTTGACCTTTTTGAGCAGCCTGTTTGAGTTTCTAATTCCGACGAGTCGCTATTCGAGATGAGCAGAACGAATAGTTAGTTTCCTGGGAGAGGAACATTAATATCTGTCGGCCCCATCTCGTGATACAGATGTGTGTTTTGGCGCGAGTTCTGTTGTGCTTTAGATCCACCAGGGATGTAATCAGGGGGCAGTAGTGACTGAACCCCTACGGCACACAACAACGTCCCAGGTAATGCCACATAAACACTCAAAACATATTAAAACTACATCAGAAAAGCATTGAAAAAGGGAAAGATACACAGGGTCTTCTTCGTTTCTTTTACACCTATGTGGAGTCGATAAAGAACTCCAGACCAGACTCTAATAGGAGTTGTCGAAAAGAACTAATCAAAGAAAATGTCGTTTGAACCCACTTAGATTTTGCGATCAAGGGATCCCAGCTATAGTTCGCCGTACAATAGACAATAGGTCTATGCTTTGAAATCCGGTACTACAATTCAGCCCTGTCTTTACAATTGAGACGCGATGACTTGCCACTATTTCTGAGCCAGTTTTCCGCATGATCTGAAGCATGTGTGAAAACTGCTACAGACTGTTCCCTATATTCTCCTCGAGAATGGAATGTTTTCCTTGGAATTTTTGCAGAAGCATATCTTTAATGACCAAGAAGTTAAGATATGTCTTTACCATTGTAAAGTTACTTCACAATTGTAAATTTCTAGAATACCTATTCCATGAACGAGCTTTGGTTTGCCGGTATACCAACCTAGATAGAAGTTCGTGTTCATACAATGAAGAGATATTTGCATCTCCAGTTGTCCAATGTGTTCCTATATTTTATTTTTAAAGGCTTGGTGTCAGTTGTCCACCGCTAGAAGATCAGTGGAGCAGATTTTTGGCAGGTCACCGTGAGAAGCGCCTGCTACCGGCGGCCATCTTTAAAAATAAACCACATTGCGCACGCGTTGTTTAGATTAAAGCTTTCCGATGCAAGTGCAGATTTTTATTAGAGTAAAACTGATATTGATACCGGTTTTATGATGCATTTTAGTTTTAAGATAAAAAAAGTATTGAAGGGGATATAAAATAAGAAAGCCGTTCCAAGTAGCAACATTAAAATGGTACTTTACGACATTGATCTCAAACTATAACTGTATAATCTGACGCATTTGAACATATTATACTTTACTGCGCACACGCAGATAAAAGCACGAGATACTTAATACCTTGAGCGTGCATTACATGTAATTGTGCAAGCGAGAATGGCTTTAAACCCTTTCAACATAAAGGTTAATGTAGCTTTCTGTTAGAGGTACAGACCTAATGTAGATATCGTCCGAGATGATCTGGATAACTTTGATTCAACATTACTCGGACAGGTGTCGCGTGAAATGACGGTTATTACTAAGAAAGTTGCATTTAATGAAAGTTTCTCAAACCATATCATTTGTTTTTGAGATTAAATGCACGATTAAATGTCGAAAATTTGGTAAATGAGCTATAAATGCGAGGAGGAGCTTATTGGAGTGTCCTGCATGCAGTGGAATTCAACAAAGTGGGCAAACAACTCCTCTCACCAAAGAGGGCAAAGGGAGAGGGCTACTTCTTGAGCCAATGACAGTTTATGTATTTTTTACAGCAACTTTTTCAGAATCAGAAGTAGGTACTTATTTGCTGAAATATGGTTTAACATTAACATTGCAGAAGGTATATAAAATGAGCCTCCCTTTTCCCCTTTATATTTTGGGTTTATCAAGCACATAACCAATGGGGGAAACCATATCGTAACCATATTTTGTAAATATCTTTAGTGTACAGACACTTCTGTTACAGTTTTATAATAATGTAGATAGATAAGTAACGTACAATCTATTCTAACGCACGCTATGGCACCTGCTCGTTATATCTTGGCGTTAATCTGGCACGTGCTTATAACTCGATCCAAAAAGCACTTGTCCCTGAAAATAACTTTTTTTTTTTTTTTTTTTTTTATTAACTATGGGTTTGCTCTTGACCTCAATCCAGTCCTCAGGACGAAGATGGGGTCGTAGATGTAGCGAGCTTACCCAGAAGATGCCTATTCACTCGTACTTTAAAGGAATTCGGGTTGTAAGTACTCGGAAATACTGACACAGGTAAGGCATTCCACTCCTTGGCTGTGCGCATTATAAAAGATTCAGAAAGGCGCTTAAAATGCACGTCGTATGTACGAAGATGGTTTGGTTATGAGACAAGGTAACCACGCCACGTGATGGTGATAATGACAGTCGCGTGCGCAATAAGACCGTGCATCGCGTGAGGATATGCAAGACGAGATCCGTTACATCTCTGATAGTGTTCCGAGGGTTTCCGCGATGGTTACTGTAGATCTTGCGAGATGTTATTTGAAATCTTCTATACTTATAAAAGTTCCGTGACTGGCTGCACTAAACCGCTGAAGATAGACACTTGAAATCAGGAATATATTCTACTTAGGATGAAGGGGTGCACAAAGAAAGAATTTTTCGAAAATCGACCCCCAAAGGGGTACAACGGGGTTTTGACGTTTTTCAAAATCAACACGAACGAGGTCGCGGGCAAAGGTACTAAAGTAATTATTGCAGTGTGGTTTTCAGTTAAAAATAGCAATAAACCACCAATACTACAGGGTGAAATTAATATCATTAGCATCCTTTTAAACTAAGAGTCTACCCATCAAACTGTACAACTTTTACTATGGCAGCAAACCGATCGGAGCAAAAAAAAAATCTGCTGTTGCATACATTTGAGTCGCGAACTCGCGCGTCGACATTGCAGTTTAGTATGGAACAGCCAGGGAACAGCAGATTTTTATTTGCTCCGATCGGTTTGCTTTATTCAGTTTGATGGGTAGACTCTTAGTTTAAAAGGATGCTAATGATATTAATTTCACCCTGTATACGTTGGGCGTGGGGTCGCTCGTGAGCTTTGAACGAGGCAACTAAAGCAAATGTTTTTCTTTGCTGCATAGCATATGCTTACGACTACATTCCCCAAGAAAGTCTATTTTAAATAAATCATTATTCAGAACATCTACATTGTCACTTAGTAGTGCCCAAACTCTGCTCAGCGTGACAGTTAGTGAGCCTGCCGCTGCCTATAGACTGTGGGATCCCACTGCACGGGTCCACAAGGTCTCTCACGAATAAGGGTGAGAAAAAGTAACGGCTCTTAACATATTTTAAAAAAATTCTACGATTTTGGTAGAAAATTATAAATAATTGTTATAATTATAAATCTACATTCGCTTTTAACGCAGCGTACCTAACCTATATATTTTGACTTCAGAGTTTGTATACGTATAAATACTCAGTTACTCTAAGTTTGGCTTCGATCCAAAGCTTCAAGTAAACTTTCATTCACCGCCTAAGAATCAAACTTCATTAGAATTAGTAGGTAATCCTTTCATGTGCAGGTGCATTTGTAGTAAGGTAAATTTTTATCATTGTCGGTTTCAGGATGAAAAGAAAGTTAGAAAGAAGTGTTAAAATAAAGAAGTCAGAGTTCTTAATAAAAACAAGAATAACATAAAATTTACATAAAAAACCCGTTTGTCTGAGATTACGAGTCGTACAAAGAAAAAGTAAAGTCTAATATTGAAATAATGGCCTTTGTCGGAGAGAGTGGTAAATTAGCGGAAAACTTACTATGTATTATGTATGTACAGACAGATCTGTCTGAAGCATGAATATCGCATTAACGAATACATATTTGGAGAACGAACATTATAGATAACTTCAGAGTTGTATCAGCTAAGCCAACTGAATCAGTTGAGGCAGCGAGAGAGAGAGGTTGTTCAGGAGCATCCGCTGGTAGCATAGCGTTGTCTCAGACTTCCACAATGGGAGACGTGAGAATACGTATCATCATCATCATCAGCCATTCGTCAACCATCGTCCATTGCTGAACAAAGGCCTCTCCGAAGGCGCGCCACAAAACTTTATCCTAGACCTTCCTTATCCAGTTCCTCCCCGTTACCTTCCTTTAAAGTACGAGTGAATAGGCTTCTTCTGGGTGAGCTCGCTACATTTTCAACCCCATCTTCATCCTGAGGACTGGATTGAGGTCAAGAGCAAACCCATAATACGTAATAAAAGAAAAACTTTTTAGCGTTCCGTACCCAAAGGGTGAAAACGGGACCCTATTACTAAGCCTACGTTGTCCGTCCGTCCGTCCGTCTGTCCGTCTGTCCGTCTGTCCGTCTGTCCGTCTGTCCGTCTGTCCGTCTGTCCGTCTGTCCGTCTGTCCGTCCGTCCGTCCGTCCGTCCTACCTATTTAGGGCTGTCATTTTTTATTTTCACAGAATATGCGTATAACAACAAATAATAAAAACCGGCCAAGTGTGAGTCGGTCTCGCGCTAAAGGTCCCGTAGAAAACAAAACTTTTTTGTAAGTTAAGATTTTGCGTAGTGGTGTGGAAGCCTTCAGTGCGCGAGTAGCCCGACTCGCACTTGCCCGGTTTTATTTTGTTTGTCGGTCTAGCGGGCTGCACAGGGCGTCAGAATACGTATTGTATGTATGCAGTGAAAACAAAATAAAATACGGCGCGTTTAACATTTTTCAAAATAAACAGGACGGAGATAATAAAATTCTAAGTACACTTGAAGCGGCCATCAAAAGTAGAAAGTTTAGACGTAAAGCTAAGAGAGTAGGTACTACTTGTACGTATAATTGCATGCACTTACGTAAAACAAATAATGCTGGCGGTAATTATTCTACAATCAGTAACTCTCACAAAAAACAGAAAGTCTTATTTGCTTTTGCTTAGCTATAAAATGATAGTTGTGTCCACAACTTCGTATATAAGCACGGATAATTGAAAGAAGTATACCTACCCAAGTATTATATACCGATCCGTATTTTTGAAAACATTAACTTTAGGAGGACGTACTAAACCAAATTGGGGATGTCATTAGGATATACCACAAGTATCCAAAACAGACGAGAATGTATGACAAGATGTATGAATCTGGAGGAAGCGAGAGAGGTATGGTATACCTCTTTCGCTTCCTGCCCGATAGCTCAGTTGGTAGTAAACCTGCCTGTTGATCCGAGGGTCGCGGTCGCGGGTCCGAATCCCGCAAGGGGCAATTATTTATATGGTTAATATGAACATTTATACGCAAGTCATACCTAGATGATTGTATCTACATATACAATTGTATTCTATATAGTTGTCTTGTTGTCATAACATAACACAAGTCTGGAGTAAATTCTGGTCCTTTAAAGTGAGGCTAGATAATCTGTATGACAATTATAAAAAATATTTATATTATTTATTTATGTAGATGTGTGCCATCTGCATTTTCAATCCTAATTCAGAAATTAGCAGTACAAATTGAAAACACACATGTCACGCGTCGTTGCTGGCTCGAGTGGAGAAAATTCTAGCTTATCATCCTATAATGAACTCAATCAAGCTGTGTTTAGAGTTGCTATTGAAGATAGGTACCGCGGCCGCAGCAAGTGCACCGTTTAATGCTGGCCAGTTCCTGTGATCGATAGCGTTATGTTTATGTATAATGTGACGCGAAGCGGGGAGGCCTTATTACTAAGTAAACTAGGACATATGAATACGTATGTACTGACACTATTATCTTTTTTTAAATATAATTCCACGCCCTAATTCCTTTTCGAGATGGTGAGAAACTTTGCTGCTAGTATATAAAATACCTAGTCAAAAAAATCGGCCAAGAGCGTGTTTCATGATGAGTTTGCGTTGTCAATGATTATTTATTGTTTCTAGGTATATTGCAATAAATACATTGTTTAACCTTTATAATTTAAAATAGAGGGTGTAAGGAAAAGTATCATTACCCTTTAAACCACAAACCACACAGATACTCTACGCACCAAACTGAACAACATTTATTATGGGAACAAACCTATCAGAACAAAAAAATATTAGCTGTCCCATACTACACTGCAATACCTAGTCGATACAAACGTATGGGACAGCTGATATTTTTTTGGTCTGTTCTGACAGACCCATAGTGAAAGATGTTCAGTTTGATGGATAGAGTATGTGGCTTAAAGGTTAATCTGTTTCAATTCAATTCAATTCATAATGATAATTTTCCTTACACCCTGTATAGTGGTCAGTTTATGACGACGATGCATAGAAATTGTCGAATTACGTAAAGCCTCTAAGCCTCAGGATATTGAAGAGCTTATTACCAAGTGAAAAGGATTTATTCCCAACGGGATGTCGTTAATCCTGTATGTACAACATATTATTACGATATTTTCCTGGAACGCTGATAGTTCGAACAAATCTTGTAACAGCTATACCTTCAGTATGTTCTATAGTGTTTCTTATTAAAACAGTCTCATCGGATTGAGTATCAAAATAACGGCGAAGGAAAACATCCTGAGGATCTTGGATATATGCCTAGTCATGAGCTTATGCTTATGCTATGCTATAGGTATACCATTGAAATGAGAACCAAAATGTTGTTCTAAATTATTTCAGAAGAAACGACAGAATTGTAAACAAAAAACGCATCGAAAACAGATGCTTTCCGCAAAAAGTAAAGTAAAGAAAAACTGCAAACCTAATTTCTTTGTCTGTAAATAAAACTGCGCATATTGAATGAAAGGGAAAGAGAAACACAAGGCCACAAACCTTGGCCCTTTTCGTTTGAAGCGCAAGCGCCAAATGCCAAATCGGGCGATGGAGGAAGCGCAGACAATCTTAGCCGGTAAGGTCATTAGCTCCTGGACTACATGCGCGGGACTCTTGGCACGCGCCCAAGATGTGCTTCCTACCCTGACCAGCTTTATGGAGCTACGAGATCATTCACCAGGTCGGACAAGATGGAACTTTCGTGTCATTGCGATTGGGAAGAATGCAGGATTGTTCTCAAGTTCAATGCCTTTTATTTGACACATGAGGAAAATCTTCGAAATGAGCTGAAAATTTCCTGACATTGCGTCTGCGTGTTGCACTCAAATGCTTTGTCATTCACAAGTTCAAAGAATTCTGCTCTAAAAAGTAACTCAATAAAGAAAATCTTTGTCTATTGTGAGGAGCTTTCATTGTTGACGTCAGAGCTTTATTTCCGTGCGTGGGCGCACAGCCGGCACGGTGAGGCGATGAGTTGAAACAAAGAGGTAACAATGAACAGGGCTTACCTCCGCAGTTACATCACTGCAAGTCGAGGAATGTTAGTAAACAGCTGTTATATCGTTGAGATTTTAATTGAACCGAATTGGTGTCTTTGACCGCGGAACTAAAGATGTATTTTTCTGGTTATGGTTGTGTTTACTTGTTAATATCACAAAGAAGAAACATTTTATTAAAGATCTGCGCGAAAAAGCACGTCACCATCGCTTATGGAAAGCCACTAAAGACCCAATGGTTTATAACACTTTTAGCAATATCAGGAGTGATCTTAAAATCAGGCTATCCCAGGCTTTTGATTCATATATTTATAGGGTTGAGACCAGGATAGGGGAGAACCCACATGCGTTCTGGCAGTATGTTAATAGCCTTAGATCTCCGGGTGGCTTTGAGCCGACAGTGGAATATCGAGGCGAAACGTTCGATGGATCTGATTCGGCAGCTGCCTTCGCAGATTTCTTTTCCGATGTATTCCTTCCATCTGACCCAGTACTTGATGCTGATCTGGTTAACCAAACAACTAAGACCTGTAATTCTAACCATATACATGTTAACTGTATAACAAGCGAAGATATTCGTGGAGCTTTTGGGAAACTTAAGCCTAGAAGTGCTATTGGTCCTGACTCCATTCCGCCTTTCATAATAAAGGCTTGTAAAGATGAGTTCATGATTCCCATCAAATACATTTTCAATCTGGCGCTCCATACCGGGAAATATCCTACGTGCTGGAAGCTCTCAAGAGTGACCCCAATCCCTAAAACAAGAGATGGAACCAAAGTCGAGAATTACCGACCAATAGCCATATTGTCAGCCCCCGCAAAGCTATTCGAGTCCATTCTCCATAAACAAATATCCTTGCAGGTAGCTCCTTACCTGGCCGATTGCCAACATGGGTTTAGGTGTCATAGATCGGTTAACACAAACCTTTTGACGTTAGTTGACATCATTTCCGGTCATATGGATAAAGGGGTACAGGTTGACGTTGTGTACTTCGATTTTAGGAAAGCTTTTGACCGTGTAGATAACGATATACTGTTGCAAAAGTTAAGTGAAATTGGTTTTAGCCCAGGTCTCCTTAAATTTTTCGCAGATTATTTGCGCGGTCGGCAGCAGTATGTACGCTATGGCTCCTTCGTATCAAACCCATATCACACGCGTTCCGGGGTTAGCCAGGGCTCAATACTGGGTCCACTACTTTTCATTATTATGGTTAATGACTTGGAGGGGGTGCTAGGGAGCTCGGGGTGCCTGCTCTATGCCGATGATCTCAAATTAATTCGTGCACTCGAAGAACCGGATGACTGTTTATTACTACAGAATGATATTGACGCCCTTCACCAGTGGAGTGTCAAGAACAAACTTCTTTTCAATCACTCAAAGTGTTGCGTTATGTCTTTCACTCGCGCGCTAGAGCCGACACATGCGGTATACACTTTGGGAACTGAGCCCATCTCTCGTGTTACTTCGGTGAAAGACTTGGGCGTTCTATTTGATCCCAAGTTAACGTTCAACGAGCATATTAGATCCCTCTCGACCGATTGTTACCGTAGACTAGGATTCGTTATACGTAATTGTCGCGAATTTCATAGGCCTAGGGCTATAAAATTATTGTATACAGCACTCGTCCGTAGCAAGATAGAGGCGGCCTCTATTGTATGGAGTCCACACGAAGGCACCTACAATTTGCTGCTAGAGAAGATCCAAAAGGCTTTTCTCCGATTTCTGTACAAAAAAATGTATGGGTATTATCCCTTTTTATATCCCACGAAGTATCTTCTGGGAGCACTGTGTTTCAACTCGCTACAGACGCGGCGCACCTTCGACTCTCTCACGACAGTGTGCCGTTTCCTGCGTGGTCAATCTGACTGTCCCGAATTAGTCAGCCGGGCCCTCCGCCTATTCGTGCCCAACAACTACGTGCGCGCGCGTCGTCACCGGCTGCTGGCCGTGCCGGCGGCGCGCACGGCGGCGCACCAACACTCTCCGCTCGTGCTCGCCCTCAGACGTCTCACCACGCTGCTGCAACACTCACCACAGTTTGACGTTTTTGCTGACCGCTGGTCTGATTGTTTACGAGAATGCCTGACCTTCTCTGAGAATGTCTAATTCGTAAGATTAAGTTAAGTTGGAGGAAAATTTAATATTCTTGTTTGATTTGTATAATTACTTACATAGCGTATTGGAGTTCCTCTGTGAAGCTGTGTAATTGTTTAATAAATAAAATAAAATAAAAAAAAATTTTGTAATTGTAGGGCGATAGGCAAGCCATTTTCAGAACTTGATACATTTCGTCCTGAAACCACACATTTAAAAAAAAAATAGGACTTTGCTACAAAAAGAAAAACAGTTAGGTAAGCTTCTTCTAGCAAATATTTTGACTAGCCCGACAAACAAGCCGGAAATATGGTCAGGACAGGAATTTAATTATTGTACAGATAGTAAGCTAGAAATTAATAGTAACATTTTAAATATAGGCCAACCTCCAGTAATGGAAAGGAACCCAAAGAAGAAGAAATATATGTCGATAATAGAGGAAGTTATTGGCAAAGAAAAGCCCAAAGGATTATCCAATAACCAACATAGAAAAACAAAATCGACACAAACCAAAAATAAACCTAACGTATAAAAGCACTTAGTTGATTGTTTACTAATTGCAAAGCAGGCTGTGAGCTGGTGAACCGTCTGACCCAGTTCACTCGCTCCGAGTATATTTGGCAAGGTATCGGGATATTATTAGATGAACGAGTGAACGAACCGATTGGTTCGGGTTACGAGACCTTTATTGACATGGGCGTGGCCGTTCGCACTGTGATGAGATGAACGAAAGGCGAGTTTGACAGATGCAGCAGAGAAGCATCAGGAAAATATATAAATGATGGAGCTTTTGGCGATAAAGAACTGTATTTTCTTTAAGGGTGCCTTGCACCCAAAACGTATTCAGTGACGTTCTGTCTCTCACTGATTACAAGGACGATAGCATCATACCGTTTTGGTGAAAGCTCCATTTTTAAGGAATCAGGGTGAAATGGCGTAATAGCCCAACAAAAAAAAACAGAAATAGGTATGAATACCTAGAAATAATACAGAATTTAGCTTCATAGCGAAATTTGCAAGAAATACAATTCTGTGAATAAAAATAGTAAACGGAACCTGAAAAACACAGGCGCCAAAGCGTCGCAAAATAAATTTTCCAAGAACAGTTATTTTAGCACAGATTGTTGGATTCATGAAATTGAAATGCTGTTGTCTGCAATCAGTCTGGACTCTGGAGGAGTTTGAGCGATGATATTTGCAATGAAGAGCGGTAGTTTATCGTCAGATATCCGCCTCGCTTTCGTTTCTAAGACAGCAACTTTATTGGCATCGAGGACGAAATAGATATCATTCAATAACGGTTGCTTAATCACAGAGTTGTGCCAATGACTGATTAATAGTACTCTCGCTTTTTTCCCATCTGTTATTAAGTGCGTAGAAATGATTCGTAATCACTGCGCACTGCATGTGCCTTTCTCACATCAATAAAAGGGCAAGCAAGATGTTTACTATCTACGTCATCTATTTCGACAAATGTAGATAAATATAGACTCATGTTGTATTTTCTAACTTCATTTTTTCAGCGTGCAGCAAGGCTGTCTTTTAGGATAAATTCATTCACTAGGGTCGCGTGGTGGAATGGTGCGTACCATCTCATTTTAGATATTGAGAAACCTGTCTGTACTCTGAAGTAGAATATTCTACAAGTAAGAATAACAGTTTAAAGCAAAATGTATCACTCATCTCAAATCTTGACGTCATGGAAATAAATAATATTCTATCTGAATTCAACAGGAAATGTTTAGCTGGAGGGAACGTCGACGAAATGTAAACATTTTTCAGCGCGACTGAGAAATATCTTGGAGGGAACGTGGTTTGAGTTTAGATAATTAATTTTGAATGAAAGAACGACCGTTTCTTATGATTTTATTGTTTAAGTAATTTGTTTGTGTGTTAAGAGATGGATAAATGTGATTTAATGCAATTAATTTATAGGTTAGATGGTTGTAATAGAAATACATTGATTGTTAACTTTTGACACAGCCCGAACAGTGCATACAAAAATTGAAATTGACAAGATGACGTCAGCACATACAAAACCAACGAAATTAAACCTTAACCGTCATCTTTGTAGAACCAGAGCGCGGTAACCAGAGGGCGATAGAGGGGGTGAGGTACAAAGTTGGTGGGAGGAAGGGAGTGTCCGTACTGTATCTAGTAATAGATACTCTTTCTTATATTATGCTTTTAAGATACCTAATCTACTATAGTTCCTGTCAGTTTTCAGAACAATTGGGTACTTGACTACATACAATATATTTTATTTTTATCTTCTCATTAAAAAAAGGAAATTCGAAAATAAAGCTAAACTCCAATTTTCATTGAGTTTTTAGCTTGAATACTATTTTTAATAACAAGATTAACATTAAAAAGTAATGAAATGTTGATGACGTCACAATTCTATATTTAGTACAAATGTTCATACAAAGCGCACGTTTTGACGTCCGATAAAGAGTAGCTGAATTGACTAGTTGTCAAGTAGCCTATTGTGACATTATTTCTACGGTTGGTGTTCCTAATTATGAAAGTTTTATTTTTGAGATTATCCTTATAAGGATACCAATAAATTGTAGATATCCTATACTTAGATATGATAGCTAAAGTCGAAGCGAAATAACTGTAAATGTTCCATGTCGGAATCCGAATGGATAGCACCGGAGGAGATGGATCACTTTTTAATACGGATTTATCGTTCTTTTTTATATCTTGGTACGACTTTGATGAGTGTAATAGTATACCCTACCTAGACTCATATTCAGTATTTCTTTCTAGTTACTGAGTAACTTTAAAACCCATCTAAAAGTCATTCTAAAATTAAAAGCGATGTTGCAATTGCAACAAAATGTTGTGTGTAATTTAGTTTCAATGTCAAACCTCAAAGTAATCACTTTCAGATGTTGGAGACAGCGTGCAACGTGAAAGCTATTCATTATACTCAATGTATTTGAGAAGGAGCGATCGTCTCTCGGTACCAAATAACATTACCGTGACTTAACATAGTAGGCCAGTCATTTTACGGAGTTTTGTTAGGTGGGGTAGGGAGTAATTATTAATTGGACTTTTAAACTGTAACCGGCACCATTTAGTGAAAAAAATACTAACCATATAAAAAAAAAATTCTACGCAACATAGAAATCAAAATTGTATGTACTAGAAGGCTTTCAAATTAATAATATTAATACCAATGCACTCATTTGAATTAGGTTTAACAATATACATTATTTTTGAACAATAAAATAAACATTAAAATTTAATAATGAGGTATTTATTAGAAAATACGAATGTATTTTTCAAAACCTTCTAAGTAGACAAAAATATTTACACCATGTTTGAAGTATGTATAATAATGGTAAAGACTTAAATATGTGCAAAAAAAAATTTACCATCAGGTTTTTCAGAACGAGATAATATCTAAATTTTAAAATTGAAACTGTTGCACACGTGATTTTATTTTTATTTTGGTACTTTTCTAAGCTCAAATTGGCTCTTCAATATTATAGCGAAAAAAAAAATCAATTATTAATAATTAGTCCCGGCTCAAACCGTAAAATGACTGGGCTATAGCTACAGCCAACTAAATTCAAACCATTCTACTAGGTATTTAGGAAAATGCTGTGAAATATGAATTAGGTACCAAATTTTCCTTTTTCTAAACAAACTAAGCTAAAAGTTAGCTCTATGGACCAAATAACTATTAAGTAATCTGTGTCTTGTGGTAGCCGAAACAGTGACAATTGTTTTGTCCCAAAAATGTATATTCTTTCTTTTTAGGTTTTTTAAGGCAGTTCTAATGCAATACAATATTGGTTATAGATGAAGATAGAAACAATTTAACGTAGATACATACAATTTGTACTTGTAACAAAGCGATTAGAAAATGCTATTGCACAATTTGCGTTTACCGCTACTAGCTATTTGTACACAATAATAATAAAATAATACTTCAGTGCAGTAACTAGGTAAATACAACCTATCAACTGAGGGCTATCATTACAGTCTTACAATCAGCTAGGATCTTGTCAGGGTTGCCATCCAATTGTGATTTAGAGAAAATTTAGACCGTGTAAAAAAATCTATCTGTTGTACTACCAGAAGATTTGGACGTGCAAATATTTGAAGCAAAACACTTTTAAATAGGTTGTTAAAGACATAATTTTTTTTCTTTCGATTATACTATAGCCCATGCTATAGTATAATCGAAAGAAAAAAAATTATGTCTTTGCGACATCCTGCCACTCGTCGCATCGCTCATCCATATGAGCGATGCGACGAGTGGCAGGATGTCGCACAGAACAGAGAGATGTGGAAGAGTTTGGTGGAGACCTTTCCCCAGCAGTGGGACAAAACAGGTAAAAAAAAAATTATAATTATCTAATTTGAAGAAAAAAAGTAAGTATGTCCAAAAAGATATCTAAAGATTATTTTTGTATTTTAACAAAAAATTTCTTTCTTTTAAATAAATCTAGATTTGGCGTTCACTTTTTAAAATTATTAAAATACGTTAAAACACCAGAAAAATTAGACTTCCAAGTATGTTTTTTCTCCTGGCAACCCTGTATCAGATGAGAGTATAGAAAGTGCTAGGTAAGATAACATAACAGATAACTAATTGATTGTTCCGCTAGTTACAGTAACATCCCTTACTGCGGCCGGCGCGGCACGTAATGGCCAATAACTATCATCCATCGAGGAATACCGTGCGAATGGTGCATTAGTTCTGCTAATTATCTTGTTATCTGCCTTTTTAGCTATTTCATGTATTTAAAATCGAGAAATAGTAAGGAAGATCTTTAGTAGAGAAGAAGAGGGACACAGACACACAGACATTACTCTTCTTCCGTCGAGTCGATGGTACGTTAGGGTTTGATTTACCACCATAGTGAATACCAATAGATTTGCGAATCAGCATTAAAAGCTTGCTGATTGTGATTACCCAATATTTTTAGAATTCTACTGAGTACTCAGTCTACAGCAGTAGTAGAACGTATGTTTTTTTCAAATATGAGTTAATAAATATTCTAGAAAAAAGAAAAACTAAAAAATTCGAAAAAGAAACTAAATAAAAACACTTTTAAATTCTTCCGCCCGCCAAAATGTTATTAGGTACCTAGGAAGGATTTTGATAGGTTGCTAAGGTACGAAAAATGTATTATAGTATAATTTGACCTCAAAATCACAAACTCAACATTTAAATCCATTACACTGGGCCAAAGTCCAAACTATTCAAATTCCAGCAAAAAAAAGTGGTGATATTAAGAATGGTCGTTAAAATATTTCAATCGGCATTCTTCAGTCCAGAACAAATATTTATATTTGTTATTTCGGGAGGGGTATGGCGCAACTTTAGAACACATGACCTCGCGGACCGAGTTGACGAGCACTGACAGGCGAATGTCAGTTTGATAATCTATGTGACAATGTACGAGATGTGTGTAGTGTGTATTGTAGTACATTAATGGTAGATTGTTGTGGAATTAAATTGCAATGCTGAAAACTCACATTTAATATACAGTTTTTAAGGAGAATTTTAGGAATTCACTGTGTCTCTCTACAAAGTTGGACACACTACTTTTCAGGTAGGTACCATTGGAGATTGTGGAATCTTTCAAATTGGAAAAATGTATTCGCATGGTGAAAATTAATGAATTTTAACATTATTAATGTCACTTACTGATATAGTCTTTAAGAATGATTTACCTACTATTTAATACTGATTTAGGTGTTGTCTATCAGTAAGTCATTCAGTCACAGAGAACTATTTTATTATAAGTACCTAAGCATAAATATATATTGTGAGTATTAATAAAATTAGTCGAAAATAAGACTTTTAATAATAATAATCACACCACACTTGACGAAAAAGGAAGACATAATAATTAGGTTAACATAATTATGATTTAAGAACAACGCGTAGATCCTATACCCTACCTATCTACTCTCAATATTTAATAATTAATAGTAAAACAATTAATAAAATAATTAATTTAAAACAATTAATAAAATAATTAATTGTAAATCAATTAATACAATAATTACTTGTAAAACAATTAATACAAAATTAATTGTAGAACAATTAATACAATAATTAATTGTAAATCAATTAATAAAACAAATTGATTAATAATTGTTTTACAATTGATTGATTATTGAATACCGAAGACTTACCTGGAAATTTAACTCAGTGTAAAAAAGCTTAAAAACTATGAAAAATAAAAGCTCACCCAGAGGGAAGGACTGAAGAGACAATCCTTGGTAACCGAATTCACAAATATTACACCGCCTAAACTACGGTCGGTCTAATGAAATACTAATCTAAGTTCTGTTTAATTTACTGCCCATAATAACTAATGGATAAATTTTACTAAATTCTATGTCATTATAGTGATTTTGGCGCGAACCTTCCTTCGCGGGCGTACGGGCCGGACTGCGCGTGCGACCGCATCTGACGTCACCGGGCCTAATATAGTCCTCCGGTTCTTTCAACTGACTTTTCCGCTCAATCCGTGCTCTCAGACGTCTCTGAGGTTCACTGTTGCGTGCATTACACCGACTGTTAGGTCTTTAGGTGTATGAAGGTAGTGAAATGTCGGCGGTGCGCGGTGTTATTTTTGCCGGCGATTTTCGTCGCTTTCCGCGCGCACGCGTGTCTTAAAACGGCAATACGAGCTGCGCGGGCGCTACCGCTTTGTTTACTTGCGGAAATTATCAGGAAGAGTTTATTTATCGTTAGATAAACATTTTTACAAATAAATATTAAGTACATATTTGATTGCTTAACACATTACAGAGAATAAATGTTACATTTAGAAAATCTGCGCAAAATGAGCATTTTTCTTTTGGTTTTCTAGTGGATCGATAGATGGCGTTACGTTCTGTGCGAATAAAGGTCAAAATTTCAAAAAGTGTTTCTTTAAAATAATAAAGAGGGAGAAGATGATCAAAAAGATGCCAACCCATCTTTTGATTGAATATTTCATTATTTACGAATCATTTTCATCGAAAATATGAAACTGTTTACGTCTGAAATGGTTGTATGGGCTCGATCCCTTGGCCTTTAAAAAAAAGGCAGACACAGTCTTGACATGATTTTGACAGGATCTCGCCTACGTCTCTATGGAGCGATAAGCATGTCATCTGACGAGTTTTTTAGGAACTAAAATTAAAAAAGAAAAGAAAAACGCTCATTAAGACGACGCAAAGCATGTGCGGTTGAAGCTTATGCACTACTAATACTACTAGCTACTGCATATAAATGTCAAATGAAAACGATCTTTTTGGTTCCTTCAAGGATCATTCATCATCATTCCTTTTTTTTATTTATTGATTTAATTCGTTCAGTTCAGCAGTTATTAAAAGCGGCGTCTATGTGGCTTAATTGTCTGTGGCAACAGCACACGAGAGGATAAGATTTTACAATTTATCTCATTTTTATTCAGAAATTAGATAATCATAAAAACCTAACTAGGTACCATACGAAGACTTTCTGTGCCAAGACCGTTTTATACTCCGATCACAAACAAGAAACTATTATAAATATATTTTTTTTATTTTTATTATTGCCTTGATCTCAATCCAGTCTTAGGACAAAGATGGGGTCGAAGACGTAGCGAGCTTACCCAGAAGAAGCCTATTCACTTGTACTTTAAATGAATTCGGGTTGTAAGCGCTCGGAAATACTGTTGCAGGCAGGGCATTCCTCTCCTTGGCTGAGCGCAATATGAAAGATTCAGAAAGGCACTTGGTGCGGATATGTGGGATGTCAACCAAGAAGGGGTGTTATCCCGCGGTGCGTCTAGAAGTCCGATAGTAGAAAGGGGAAGGCGGGATGAGCTCATGTGTCTTGGGCACATTCACCGAAGTACAATCTGTAGAAGTATTTATTAGTAAAAGCATCCAAGCATCCTTTGCAAGTTTTGTGTTCGAGTTGGCTATTGCAAGCAAGGTGTATAACACTGCGACCATTGCTGGTATGTTGTGTTCGCCCTAAGCTAGCCTAGCCCATATTGGACCTCCGCCGAACTATTATGGCATTTTCTTTAGCTGCCGCTTAGTGAATCGAACCGCTGCCTCGTGATTGAGTTGCTTGCTCTCTTCCGTATGGGCTGTCAGCGCTCTTTCCAAGTTCTGCAAGTATCTAACGCTGATTGGCAAATATCTTCACCATGATCTCGACCATATCTTCGCCATCATCTCGAGACGTGATCTAAGGTTTTAATACGAATTAATGTTTTCGTACTGAGTCTTTTGTTTTGGCGCCGACGAATTCCTCTTGAATACCTGCTATAAATTTCCCTAGCCAACAGTTTCTCTTTCTTAAAATTCATAAAGCGCTGCTTCATCATACGTGTACGCACTACGCACGTTGCGTGGTGATGACGTCACAGTCACAATACATATTTCCGTCACCGGTCACGTTCAGTAGTAGTGGTCAGTTGTCGTAGAATTATAATGTTTATCTGCGGGTGACGCTGTGCTTTTGTTTCGATTATTTTTCGTTGTTTTCCGCCGAATACAACTTTGATAAGTTATTATATTTATATTTCAAGATTTGACAGCTGAAGCTACGAACGCGTCGATGAAAATATCAGTGAACTCTTAGTTGATAAACCGTATCCGTATACAGTATAAAGGCACACAGAGATAAGTTGTATGGTGCCTCACGCACACCAACCTAAGAAAGTTGGTCACTTTTGTTTTATACCGTAGAAGCGTGAGGCTCCATCTAGACATACACTTTGTCTAAGGAATACAATTTTATTTTTAATTATTGCTGAGTCAATTGAGTCATCTTTCGGATCGATCGATGGTTATAATCATTTTAGGAGGCAATCTTTCATAAAAATACTCGCAATGCAATCATGAATAATCTTTTCAGTTGTAATATGGTAACATAGCCAAAGGGCTAGTTTCAGAGTTTAGCGGTAACACTTTGGTTTACCGCGACATAAACGCATATTGCTTGGGTCAGCGATAACAGCATTCAATAAACCTCTTTATACTACCATCAATTGGAGCATTATTTCACCGACTTTCTTCCTTACACTTCACAGTGGTTCCAATTCAAAAATAAAGGATTAGTGCCAGCTCGAAAACATTGAATTTTTTATAAATTTTTCCCTGAACTTATAAACTTTCCTATCTCTTGTTTTCAGCTTGACATTGAGTTTTCGGACATCCTGTAGGTATATCCTCTTTTAAGCCTAAACAGACTAATACAATTTCGTCATGTCGCGGAAAATCATTGGAACTAATTTCGTTTAGTACTTGCAACAGTGACATTAAAATGTGGCAGTGAAAGTAATCGACATTTTTAGAGTGACATCATTTCTTCTTTGGTAACATTTATGTTTTTCACCGTTTTATGGTTATATCATAGATTAAATAAGTTATACACAACAGAGGGTCAATGCCCATACTAAGAAAGTTGCCACCTTCTTATATATGAAAACTCGCGCAAGTACAGTGCCGGTGGTGAGTAACCGGTACTACAGCAATTTTTAATTACGTTAAAATAACGTTTTAAACACATTTGTTATTAAAAATTTTAAGAAAATTAATCTATTATAATTTATTTCCGTGGAACAAAACTCAAATAATAGTGATATAATAATAATAACGTTTAATTAAGATTTATCTCTCGTTCAGGCCAGTAGCGACATTTGTTTGCGCCAAGACTATACTAAATCTAAAATGTATGGAACTGTCCAGACATGGTTATATAGATCCAGGTGCAATTGCTGATTATAAAGAAAGCTCTGTGTTCTATTCAATTACGTATAAATATTATTAAATGTGACTAATCTAGTCAGTTCACGTGTGCTAGCTACACTATTTTGATTTATAGCACTACTACGGGTCGGTCGGTGCGACGTACGCGCACGAGTTTGTTTACCCGCCGCACGTACTGCGCGCGCGCACTTTATGTACACGTACGTACAGAAATAACGTATCTTTTATAGCTACATCAAGAAGATATGATGATATTGGAAACTTTATTAACTTTGCGATTAATTTAAAAGTTGTTCCACCTTTTTTTCAGGCAGTATATTTTTTAACCGTTAATAAATTGGCAAAAACACTCCACTGTCTGAAATTAATTAGAATCGCTAAGAACTACCAAAAATACAATATCGATTTGATACCGAGAATCGGGTAGGTACACAATGAGACAGATTATTCTGGTAAATTAGGTACTCGGGGTACCTAATTTACCAGAATAATAAAATAACATATTTAAAAAAAGTTTTTGCTCTTTTGCATGCTTTCACAATCGGGTGCCACAATAATCAAACTTATAATACCCTTCTCTTTGCGTCGGTGGTAAAATAAAAGAGAGTATGTCACGTACCTGTACCTGTGTGACGGAGATCTTCCCGGGCGGCTCGGTGACGTAGCTCTGCATGCCGGCCATGAGCACCGTCGCGCCGAGGAACTTGTTGAGCAGCGCGCGCGCCTCCGCGTCCTCCGCGCTGTCGCCCTCCTGGATCACTGCGGGGGGAGGAAGTGCTAAGTTTTATGTTCTAAGTCTTGCGCGATATTTTACCTTCCGTTTTTTAGAGAGCAAAGCGTGCTAAGAATGAAAGTTAATTTTTAAACCACGCGAAGTAGAGGTCGCTCGCCATAAAGATGGAGCAACGGTATTACGCGAATTAGGCAAATGTTCGAAGACAGACTGATTGAATAATAAATAATAATAAATATCTTGGACAATGTCACATAAATTATCTAATCACATTTAAAGTACCAGAATCTAGCCTGGACTTGTATTACGATGACTAGACAACGATATAGAATACATATATAAATACAAACATCCATGACTCGGGTACAAATATTCATATTCATCATACAAATATTTGTCCCTTACGGGATTCGAACCCGCAATCCTCGGCACAGCAGGCAGGTTCACTACCGACTGTGCTACCGGGCCGTCATATTGAATGGATATGGCTTGTGAGTATATTGATTAGCATCATCCCCATTCCTATCACATTTGTTTAAAATATTTGAGACATTATCTCATAACCTGACTGCGACCGTAGCATGCTGCGCGCGATAACACTATATCACGCATTTTATCTCGTTCTTTCGCGCTCAAATAAAAAGAGCTAAGGCACCATAATGCTATAGCACGCTGACAGGATATGGCCGCAGCGCATGTCCCATTTCTTTAAATACTGGTACAGGTACTGGTTCTGGTATTTTTACCAGAATTTAGTCCAGACTTGTATTATTTTATTTATTTTATTTATTTATTTTTATTTTATTTCTTTAGGATCGCCGACAAGGTGAACACAATATTAATCACAAATACATAGACAGACAAAAGGCGTGTGCCACCTCAATTAAGGGCAACCACGGCATGCAATAGGCATAAGCAGGTTTGAGGTTGGTTACAACAAACGAAAAAAGAAAAAAAGGAAGAAAAACCATGTTTATAAAAAAGAAAAATGTATGAGATAGCAGCGCCAACATTATTCCAGATTAGAATGGGTAATAAAACAGTATTCTCCTCCCTTCCTCCTCTTATTATGATGACCAGACAACGATAAACTTGTAAAAACATCGATGATTTGGGTATAAATCGTATTCGTAAATATTTGCCCCTTGTGGAATTGTAATCCGCTACCCTCGGCACAGCAGGCAGGTTTACTATACCGACTGTGCCATCGGGCCGTCTTCGCAAACCATATAATGTAAATCGCTCACCAATATCAGCATTCTTCATTCTGGTGAGTATGTCCTGTACGCCGGAGACCTTGGTACTGCTGTCGAGGAAGGAGCGCTCGTGGGTCCTGCCCGCGCCCGCGCCGGCGCTAGTGGTCGTGGTGGTCACGCTGGTGGTGGTGGTGTGGTGCTGGGCGCGGGTCGCCGCCGCGCTGTCCTCTACCGAGGCGAGGCTGTGCGCGCTGTCCGTGCGACCGAGACCTGCACCGTGTTATTGGTATTAGTCGAGCGGCAACATTTTGTGCTACTCTACGTCCTAATGCGTTTTATGAGAATGACGCTACTGTTGCTAAGGATGATTGTTTGCTTGTAATTAATGTATTGCAAGAACATGTTCAATTTAGGGCTGCCATCCGTCCAGATTTCCACAAATTTGTCCTACTTTGAAGGGCGTCCGGGGGCGTCCGGGTGAGGTCGTCCGAAGTGTCCGGGGGAAACCCAGACACTTCCTGTGCCACGTTAGCGCACCTAAAATCCCTTGCCGCTATTTGCTAGTCAGTTTTCGTTCGCATATCGCTGGCGCCGCGTCCGTCAGGCTGTTATTTGACTTAGGGCGAGATAGAGAAAGATTTAGCAGCACTCGATTTTGCACCCCTTAAATACGGTGTATGATTGAATGACTTCGGGTTTTGACGGAGACTCTGGTAAGTAATGGTCTGCGCAAACAAAGATTGACGAGTGCATGACGAGTGGACCAATTTTCCTAATCGTACTGTTCCTACGTCGAGTAATGAATATTCAATTATACAGGGTGAATTTGATAGCATTAGCATCCTTTTAAACTAAGAGTCTACCCATCAAACTGAACAACTTTTTTTTTTTTTTTTTTTTTTTATGTTCGATAGGTAAACATTTGACCCCAATCTCACCTGATGTTGAGTGATGATGAGGCCGAAGATGTAGCATGCATGTACTATGGGAGCATACAGATCAGAGCAAAAAAAAATCTGCTGTTGCATACATTTGAATCGAGCCGGCAGCGGAGGCGGTGCAGTTTAATACGGAACAGCAGATTTTTTTTGCTCCGATCTTTTTGCTCCTATAGTAAAAGTTGTTCAGTTTGATGGGTAGACTCTTAGTTTAAAAGGATGCTAATGAATAATGATATCAATTTTGATTTAATACTTTTTCGCCGGATTCTTTATTGGACGGATTCCGTTTTGGACAGATTCTTTTTCACCCTGTAGATAGGAGCATGAGAGTAAACTCACCAGCGTGCGCAGAGGAGTCGCTGGAGACGCTGTCCTTCATGGTGGCGGTGCGCAGGATCAGACCCGCCTTAGGGTACGAGCTGCGCTCCGTGCGAGACGTGTCGCCTGCGCGATACAAAGCCAAAGTCAGAAATTTCGTGCCGGAATCGTCAAATTAATTTGAGAAAATTAAAAATGTAAGGTGCGGTAAGGCCTTTTCGCAGCAGCCTTAATTGACAGACCGCACCATGAGTGCGAGCGGGCGGAAGCGGCTTTCAAAATACTAGTCTTTAAAGAGAAAAGCATGTCTTTTAATACGCTTTTAATTTAAAAAAAAATACAGAAATTTCGGATATTCGGGCCATAATATTTCTTCACTATCATCTATTACAATTTCTTCCACTGCAGCCGCGGCAGATATTTTATTAGCACCTTATATTCCTAATTCCATACATTTAGGTAGAGTTAAAATAGAAGAGCAGGATGTCAAAATAAATGCAAAACACTTTACAGCCGGCGCAGTGTGCGTTGCGCATGCACATACAATGGGACAAACGGAACGTAAAGCTACTTGTATGGGGAACAAAGCACAATGCTAGGGCCAGCCTCGCTCG
Organism: Agonopterix subpropinquella; assembly: GCA_922987775.1. Taxonomy (NCBI): domain Eukaryota; kingdom Metazoa; phylum Arthropoda; class Insecta; order Lepidoptera; family Depressariidae; genus Agonopterix; species Agonopterix subpropinquella. The sequence continues at coordinate 619,458 of OV277706.1, read as the reverse complement.
CGACCAATCAACTATGAACCAAAGGTCTCCATACAAACATAATGCACCGACGTCACCGATCACAACTTGAACTTGATGGAAATGTGGCACTTGATTTGAAATTATAGAACACTCCAATTCCCATAAACGTCAGACGAGGTAACTTACGATTAAATGTTCTCACTACCGTGCCCGTGGGGTATTGAGGGCGAAAGACTAGAATTACGATGCCTAAAGTGGTCTTCGCTATAACTGTACTGTACATAAAAAAATACAGATCAGTGACTGGAAAAAAAAGGCTTTGAATTTAATCAAAGTACCTACTACCTTGATTAAATTCAAAGCTTTGGTACCTATGTTTGGTTCTGACAACCCTAGAATGTATAATCACAATTTAATAGTAGCTCAAAATCTTAAAAACGAACGCCACAATCAATAAGTTTCGGCGTTTAGCGCAGGACCTGTAATATCAACGAGTCACGAAGTCTTAAAAAGCTAACTAAATCACACACACATACGCATGGTGGACTAACGCCCATACACCCTTCCTGCAGTGGGGATGACGACACACACAAACGTTCGCACGAACACAGCTAGAAAACAAAAATATCAACAAAACTTGCATCAACCAATGGTTGGTCAAGCTTAAAGGATTCAAATTACAAAATATATCCAACTGAACAACTTTCACTGAAAGATCAAAACTTGTAAACGCGTAATTCGAGTATTTTTCACAAATGGTACGACAAAAACTCTTACTTTGAGCATAACGCCCTCTATAAGTCGACGGACCAACGGGACCCAACATTTTAACGAAACAAGTCGTCAACGTAGCGATCACTCGATAACTGAAAACTTTAGCTCCGAAACTCAAAGTTATGAAAGTTTTATAACGTAATAACTTTGTACATAATAGTGCAGGAACACGCGAGCGCCCGTACACTGTCGTAAGTGTTATGTGACGGCACCGACGCGCGGTGTGAAGTAGGCATTACACTACACAATTGATTAAAATATTTAAAGCCTGACGAACCTCGCTGTATTGCGAAGTCATCAGAACTAATTTCGTCAATTTGTTACACTAAATCTAAACGGTATATGTATTTCAGGTCGATTTACAACTGTAGTCATATTTTATGTCATTGGCATTTAGACCAGTTAAGTAAGTCACAGCCGAAAAAGAATTCTTTGAGAAGAAAAGCGGATAGATTGAATTCTATTCAGTGATAAATTAAATATTTAGTAGCTGAAAACTTTCCCTTTTGAGTTTGATAAGTAACTTTGCTACAACAAACTTTTTGAATTAGATGTTGTAAACACTGTAAAAGAAACCTTATGGCCTTGACCTATGTTAGCTCACTAATAAAAAAATAAATGACATCGTACGAAAATATGAATTCTCGAGATAAGAAATAGGAGTTCTAAACCGAAGAGGCTTCTTTTGCAGTTTGTAGTCGAAAGGCTCACCGTCCTCACTATTAATCTAAGATATTTGTATGTACTTACTAGCACTCTTGATGTACTTCTCAGTGAGGGACTTCACAGAGCTCTGGCGGACCGTCTTCCTGTCCTCCCGCCTCTCCCTCCGCTCCTCGGTCCTCCGCACCTTCTCCTCCCTTCCCTTATCCTCCCTCCGCTCACTACTGTCCTGACTCCTGCTGTCCACGTGCTGAACTCTACTGGACTTGGAATCTTCAACCTGGTGCATTCTGTTCGACTTTTCCTGTGTTTTGTCTTGCAAGTGATGAACCCGACTGGTTTGTATCCTGTCTTCGGCGTGGTGGATTCTGTTGGACCTTATTAAGTCTTGAGACTTGGAGTCTTCGATGACGCGGGACCTTGAGTCCTGGGTCCTGTCCTCTAGATGGTGAACTCTGCTGTCGACGCGACGGTCGCTGTGTGTGAACTGCTCTAGCGTTGCTCGCTCTTCTTTCTGTTAACGTTAAAAATGTAAAGTCAAGAATTTGTCTAGAAATTTTGGTTTGGACTCACAGATGACCGTTAACTGTTAAGTACGTTAGGCATAATGAAGGCTAATTATAATACCAAAATTATAAATATATCAAAGTATGCGAAAGGATCTTGAAAGGGAGCCCAAGACGAACACACCATGATCAAATTAACCGTTTTCTCCGAAAATGACAAGACGGTGCGCTCCGTATACCACCCTCGAATAATGGAAGTGCATCAAAGATGTATGAATGCGGATGAGACAAAAGAAGGGAGACAGAATCGCGTGTGGCGACTCTTTAGTTTCTGTCTATCCCCATGACAATGGCCTGAGCATAATGTAATGTCATGTAATTATAAAACAATGGATCAGATACCATTTGCTATTAAGACTGTTACTAGTTACACTACAGGTAGCTCAGCGGAATCTGTTCTCTAAATTATATTTACGTAGCGCGGTGTTGTCTCCGAAGACAAACAATAAGTAAGACAGGCCAGGCGAGGTGCTTGGAGAGAAACTGTTCAGTAACGCTTGTCAAGTGTTAGGACATTGTACCTATTGTTGTCAGAACCGTTGGTAAGAGTGAGTCAAGGACGGCGGCGAAAGCGTTTACAAATACCTACTATAACAACGGTTTAAAGAAAATTACTAAATTTTTACGAGTATTGTATTAAATGACCAATTAAAGAACGATAACATCAAATAAACATTTTAACGGTATCTTACTTTAGTTCATGGAAATTATTCCGAGTTCTATAAATATTTCGGTAGTAAAACAATTACTGATTTGATCGATACCGCGGTAAGAACCAGTAAAATGTTTTATTTTAGTATCAATAGTAGACGTGAAAATTAGGCTCGGCGCAAACGAACCACTGATATGACCACAGCCACCGGTGGCTGTCGCGGTCGCAGACACTGCTATAGAAAAAAAAAATTATCTTATCTACAGGGTGAAATTGATATCATTGGCATCCTTTTAAACTAAGAGTCTACCCGTCAAACTGAACAACTTTTACTATGGGAGCAAACCGATCGAAGCAGAAAAAAAAATCAGCTGTTGCATACATTTGAGTCGAGTAGGCACTGCAGTTTAGTATGGGACAGCAGATTTTTTAGTTGCTCCGATCGGTTTGCTCCCATAGTAAAAGTTGTTCAATTTGATGGGTAGACTCTTAGTTTAAAACGATGCTAATGATATCAATTTCACCCTGTATAGCGAGTGACGGCCAACTCCCTTCCCTATAAAATGTATGGAAAAGACGTGAACTGCTGGTTGCTGGCTACCTGTTGCTGTGGCTCATTTGCACCAAGCCTTTCTCTCAAAAACTGAATGTAAACAGAATTATATGCAGAATCTTTCTCACAGCTACCAAATATCTTTTTAAGCCTGCAGTTTTAGCAAGGCTCACCATTAGCGTAATGGTATTGACGGTTCGAAATACGGCACGATGGAATGGCATGTAATGATGAATGAAAGATCGCTATCCATAGGTGCACAAAAATTCTGCATAAGGGTTGAGACACATTGACCGAGGGCGACCGACGCAGGCCCATACAAAAAGCACGTTTAGTATGGACCCGCCGTCGTTAAATGTGTCCTGACCCTACGACACCCCTTAGTTACCACGTACGACAAACACACCGGCCGTAGCATGATGCGCGCGATAAGGCTATATCACGTCTTTTATCAAGTTCGTTCGCGCGCAAACAGAAAGAGAGCTAGCGTGCGATAGCGCTATATCACGTTGCCATACTATAGCCGCAGGAACAAACCGTGAGGTTCATTCTAAGTCCGAACCACACGGACGCGGCTACTATTCGACGCGGACAACAAAAACACTCCAAAAGTGTGACAAGAAATATTTGCTTAACAAAAACGACCAGGCACTTACACCATGGGCTTCCTTCAACGTAGTCCCCGTGTCACCGCCGAACTTCTTGGTGGTAGTAATAGCGGCCAGGCCGTGTATCCGGGACGGCTTCTCGCCCTGGCTCTGCAGCAGTTTCTCCAGGTCCTGGGGCTCGGTGGAGTACGCGGTGACGGAGACAGTGCCTTCTGGCTCGCCGCCGTTCCGGGAGTGGAACTCTTGTCGGATCACTGTACCTTTTACTGGGGACGTAAGAATTAATCAAATACTATCCAATGTCACATATAAAAACTAAGTTTTTAAACACTTTCCAAGTTTTCAGGGGTGGTTTAGACCAGACCATCAAACTGAACGACTTTTACTATGGGAGCAAAGCTGCGAGGCTAGTACGCCAACCCGCGATAGCGACATTTTACACATTCATCTGTCAAATTTAGTCTTTTATCTCGTTTTTTCGCGCGCAAATATAAAGAGAGCGGAAGCATGATGAGCTATATCTCGCTATCGCGGGTTGGCGTTAGTACGCCAATCCGCGATAGCCCCGCCCCGCTGAATTGAAAAAAAAAAAACTTTTTCATACATTTGAGTCCAGTATATGCATAGGGCATTTATTCCGAGAGATAAGTGTACTTTTTGCAACCATCAGCAGCAAGGCTGATTCAGTGTTTATTGGGTGTAGAGCTTCTCTGTGATTGGGATGAACCAGGTCTGCCTGCATAACTCCAGTCGGTTTAGGAGTTACTGATGATTAAAGGTCTGTAAAAAATTAACGATCAGGTGCAAGGCTGATCGTATGTTATTGTTGTAGTATGCATTGTAGCTATGTGAACGGTACAAAAACTGACATGGTTCATCAGTCGATTTAGGAGATACAGCCGTTCAAAGGTCGGAACTTTGACTGGCTGTATCTCCTAAACCGACGGACAGAACTTGACAGTTTTAGTACTGTTCACATAGCTACAGTGCATACTACAACAATATCATACGATCAGCCGTGCAGCTGAATCTTAATTTTTTACAGACCTTTAATCGACAGTAACTCCTAAACCGACTGGAGTTATGCAGGCAGACCTGGTCCATCCCCATCACAGAGATGCTCTACACCCCATAAACACTGAATCAACCTTGCTGCTGATGGTTGCAAAAAGTACACTTATCTCTTATACTAATTGCAGTTTAGTATTAGTATGGAACGGCAGATTTTGTTTCGATTACATAGTAAAATTATTTTAGTCTCATAGTAAAAATGTGTTAATTGTAAACAGTAGCATTATTTTAATGATATTGTATTTCGCTGTTCTTAGGCCCGTTCCCAAGAGGGTCTAGACAGACGGACGGACAAAAAGTGATCCTATAAGTAAAAGGGATTTTTTCTTTTTCCTTTTGAGGTACGGAACCCAAAAAATTCGACTGAGGCATTTGGCAATATTCAGGATCAGTATCTAATAAATGAAACAACAATCTTACTCGTTTAATAAGAAGATATCTTATTGGAACGCAACGGTGTCACAACACTGTAGTCACTGGTAAAGTGAACCGTCGCGATCGCGATCCAGCTGAGTAAATATGTGCTCAGTGAATGATGCAGTGAATCACTGTCTCGGATATAGGTACAATTACACGCGAATAGGTAATGTAGGCCAATCATTGTTTTAATCTACATCCTGAGTATGATAGCCGAAAGTCTACGACGCAGGGAGATAGTATGTTTGATTTCTCATATCTGATTTCGACCATAGCGATACAGGAAAGCATTTTAGCGTATGAACTCACTAATGCACTTCAGAAATATCCTGTGTTATAGGGTTCCGTACCCAAAGGGTGTCAACGGGACCCAATTACTAAGAATACGCTGTCCGTCCTTCCCTCCATCCTAACTCTAAAAGAGCTTAGTATTCATTGAACTGTAATACTCGTGTTAGCGTGTTGACAGTTTCAAAGACTACGTGTTATTATTTTGGATTTGCGTTAGCAAACAAATAATCCCGTATTAAAGTTGTATCCCTTTCTATCGCATTCAGGAGTGCAGTAATCTATTACAGAAGAATACCTACGTCATATTTTTTATATCGTGAACCAACCAGTACCGATAAATATAATGTTAAATGGTATGTTTTTCCAAAAAGCATTGCAAAAGGCATCTTAACTTACTACCAAACTCTACACGGTGACTTTTTCTAAGCATAGACAGCATATTAGAGTAGAATTGAAGAGATGGTAAAGGTTGAAACTATCTATCTATAACATCACGCTTCTGCCCCATTGGGGTAGGCACAGACCAGGGGCGCGCCACTAAGTACATACCTCTTTAGCCTCATTCACATCCATACCTTCATATACGCGCGCCGGTTTCGGGTATTCCGTACCTCACGTAACCAATTTGATTACTTACAATACGAGTTCCATCTGGATTCGAAAATAATAACAAGTGTGATTACCTTGATAGTTGGAAGCGCCATTTCTAAGCGCTTTAATGCCGAACAGTGGTCTTCCGTCGGCGTCGAGCGGACCAGGGCCGTAGCTGGAGGTGATCGCGTCCACGGTGGCGACGGGCCCGGCGCCGGCCCTGCCCGGGCTGTCCGTCGTCGCGCGGTATCTCCTGTCCTCCTGCCTCTTGGTGCTCTGCCCGAATGTCCTCGTCTCTGACGTTATCTTCTTCAGGTTCCTATTCGTCACCCAGGAAGGTTTCTCTTCTGGAACCTGCTTCGGGGAAGCTTTCTTTTCTATTTCGTATACCGTTTTGATCGTGTCCTTTTTGGGGCGTTCCTCGTAGACGGTTTTGATAATGGTTTCTTCCGTTTCTTTCTTGATGATCGGTTCCGATTCGTAAACAGTCTTTATGATGGTTTCTTTGTTAGTTTTCCGTTTGAAGTCGGGGCTCGGGGACCGTTGGTACAGCCTTTCTGTGGGACTTCGTATGTGACGGTCCGGCGTACGCTTCTTTTCAGGAGACGGTGACCGCTTGCCGTTCATCTTGACCACTTCTATGGTGTCTTTTGATGAAGTTCTTTCCGTGAAACTCTTTGATTGTGACGACGTTTTGGTTTCTAAAGTTTGATGTTCAAATTGATTTATCGTTTGATGATCTTCGAATTCAGTAGACTTTGATTTTAGTTGAGTTGTATGATCATCGGTGTCTGTTTTCTTAGTTTTAATGTCAGTTTTGAGTTTGTTCGTTTCATTGAGACCGACTTTCTTCATGTAAGCTGAAGCGTACTCGTTGAATCTGTTACCCTTCGGTTTGGCAGGAGTCTTGCTCGGAGATACGGTGCGTGTTTTCTTCTCAGGACTCGGATGACGGACCGGTGATTTAGTTTTAGTGGCAACTCTAGGTTTTTCAGGGCTATGTGGTCTCTGACGTTTTTCAGACAAGTTGCTGGGTTCTTTCGCGTGACCGTTGAGGAGTGGTTTATGTTCCCTCGCCTGGTCGTGGTCAGGAACACCCTTTTGTGGAGTGGATTTCGGTAGACGTTCAGGTGATAAAGTTTTCTGAGGAGTCGTCTTCGGCCTGCGTTCGGGAGATTTGGTCTGAGGTCTCCGTTCGGGAGATTTTTGTGTGACAGTGGTTTGTTTAGTCCTAGTATGGGAGCTGACATCCGTCGTTTCGGTTCTCTTCCGAGCGACCCGTATCTGCGCTCTGATGCGCCGCCTCTGCTCGTAGCCCACGACCTTTTCCAACTGAAAGTTTAACAAAAGAATAAGTATATCACGGAGAGGGTGATGATCGCAAGCATGCAGCAAAGGCGGTGTTTACTGACCATTTGTTCCAGGAGGTCCAGGTCGAAGATATCCTCGATGCAGGGCTGGTGGTGCTCGGAGCTGCGTCGCCGCTCGCTGCTCAACGTCGACCTCTCAACGCTCGTCCTCCGCAGCTCCACTCCGAACTTGCCGCTTCCACGACGACTGCTGACTTCTATTTCTTCCACTGTCTTTGTCTCATCTTTAATTTGACTGGTTTTTGTTGGACGTTGGTAACTCGGTATTTTATCCTGAGGCTGGTCCTTCTCAGGTTCATGACTCACCGGTTTAGGTTCAGCAGGGGTAGTTCCGTGTGGTTGTTTCGGAGCCTGCTTGTCCTGCCGTTCGGGTTCGGGACGGGCACGTTTGGGAGATTCCGCCCGCGCTGCCGGGTATCTCGATAGGACCGTTTTGGTTGTGGTGGTAGTTTCAACAGTTGGCCTCATCGGTGACTTAGACCTGGGTACTTCAGGTGAATGTGTAGTCAGACCAGTGGGACTGCTTCGTGGTTTGTTGTCGAAGCGACCGGCTTGATGTGGACGAGCTGAGGTACCGTTGGTTGGTCGCTCTTTAGTTGTCGGCGTAAGAGGTGCGTCTACTTCGGTGTCAACGTCTGTCATACTCGAGAAACCGTCTTCAAGTGAAGGATGATGAACGATCGTCGAATCAGTCTTAGGTGACTTCTTTATAACTCCAATGTCAGTTAGCTTCGTTACTTTTGTGTCTTTAGTTTTTGTTGTTGTTGAAGCAATATTTTCGAACAGCGCCTTAGCTTTTTTGACCGCTTCGCTGCTGCGCAGTGTGGTTATTTTGACTGTAGGTGTCCTTTCTGTTGTCTTCAAATTCGGACTGGCGTAGTCTTTGATCTTAGTGTGAGATGAAGCAGTTTCCTTTGTAAATGATGGCCTTTTCTCCTCAAGAGTTTTCCTATTTATTACATCTTCAGTGACAACATTCAGCGTTTCATACATTTCGTCTTCATCATCTTGAACAATGTGCTTCATAATTTGTTCATATTGCTCCTTGACCTTTTTGTCCTTTTCCTCAGTCTCTTGGTTCTCAGTAAGGAATTGCTCAGCGGTTTTAACAAACTTGTGCACTTTATCGGACACACTGAGCAGGCAGTCGTCGCTTCTCAAAGATTCATCAACCTCAGTTAAGTCAGGACGTTCTACCTTTTGCGCCGGCTTGGTTTTTGTGACTTTAGAACTTTCAGCAGTCTCCACGAAGAGATGAGCTTTGTCGTTCACACTTAGTTTAGTATAATCATCCTGGTAAATAGTTTCAGTGTCGTATTCATCGACGATTCTTCTTGAAGGGCTTCGGCTGTCCCTGGTATCTCTTGGTCCTTTAGCAAACTTGTTCACTTTCTCAGAGACTGACAGCAAACACTCGTCAGATTTTAACTTTTCATCGAAATCAGAATGGACTCTTCTCTCTGTATCTCTAAATAGCGCCGTACTATCTTTCGGCTTACCAGTGGTATCGATTTTGTTGGTGAACTTAGATACTTTGTCAGTGACGCTTAGGAGACATTCATCTGTGTCATCCACATTAGTTCTCTTGACGAATAGTTCATCGTCCTCGCATATTTCGACGATATCGTCCACAATTGATTCAGTCTCGTGGATGGTGTGGTAGGTTCGTCTGCGGAATTCGTCATCAGGTTCACTGACTTCATCAGGAAACCTTGGTGTGCCGACATCTTCATTGAAATTGATCGGAGTGGGGCAAATACGGTCCGGAGAGTTCTCCCTGGAAGACTTGGCAAGCTCCACGTCAATAATGATGTCATCATCGTCTGTAGATGTATTGAGTGCTGTCGCTGATTTAGGTTTGGGCGCCAATTTTGGTTGAGGCTCCTTCATTGTAGATTTCTTTGAAGCGGTAGCGGTGGTCGATGTCTTGGTAGTTTTTGTAGAAGACATATCGCTAACTTGTATTTCGGGTTTAGACTTCATTCTTTGTGGAGAAGGTTTCTTAGTTTTGATGGATATGTCACTGGCTGTACGTGTGACTTTTGTGTCCTCTTTCTTTGGACTGACATTTTCTTTGTTAATCCCTTTAGGTGTAGGCGCTCGTTTAGGCTCAGGTTCGCTCCTACTTGTAGGTGATATCAATTTAGATGTGTGTGTTGTTGTAGTTTTAGTAGTAGTGGTCTTCCCGAAACTGTTTTGTTTAACCACACCAGTTGTTTTCTTTACTTCAGTTGTAACCTTCTCGCTCTTGGTGGGTGACGTATTGCCAGGAGTCGGTCTACGTGACAGGTTGGATGGTATTGGGTCCCTAGGTTTAATTCCACTAGCCCTTGGTACTTGTGGGGATTGAGAGCGCTCTGTGGGAGAGACGGGTTTTTTAGGAGAAATACTTCTGGACTTAGTTGGAGATTCTGGCTTACTAGCAGGAGCTGTTGGCTTCTTGATAGGAGAGACATTTCTTGAAGGAGGCTTGCTAGAAGGTTTTTGTTCTTTAGGCTTATCATCTGATGGTTGTCCAGGGCGCTTCACGCCTGTTTTTGTCGTCGTTTGAGTTTCCGTTATTTCCATATCATCTTCTGAGATAGTTTTCCCGGATATAATTGTTTCTGTAGTGACATCAAGGTCTTGCAAGCTGATAGTTTTGCCAGGACTCCTCTCACGACTCTGTGACCTTTGGTCACGAGAAGGTGATAGTTTTCTGAGAGATTGATGAACTCGTTCTAAAATTTCCTGCTCCCTTTCAGACTGCATGAAATCTATTATATCTTCAGTAACTTTCGTTACCTTTTTATTTGGAGATTGGGTACGTGAGTGTTTGGGTTCCTCTGGTTTTTTTGCAGGAGAATCAGATAGATTCGGCTGCTGAGTTCTAGGAAGTTTTGATGCTGGATGCTTAGTTTCCACAATCCTTGATATAGTTTCATCTTGTGTGTCCTCAGTTGTAGTTTCGGTTGCATACTTAGTCGTAGTGGCCGCGGTTGCTCTCATGTAACTTGGCTTCCTGTCAGGACTAGCCGATGCTCTGGGCGGAGCTTTATTATCGACTGGTTTCTTTTCAAGACTAGATTTAGTCGGAGATGAAGGTTGCTGGTAGCCAGTTGTTTGTTCAGAGCTTACGCTAGGTCTTGTAGGAGTATATTTAGGCCTGGAGGGAGACGTCGTGCGAGGGAAATCTTCTCTTGGTTGGCTATCCGATGTCGGATGATAACCTGTTTCCCTGTCAGCACTATGACGGATTGTTTTAGAAATATTTTCTTGGAGATCCTCAGTTGTTGTCGTTTCTTCGTATCTGGAAGTCTTAGTTGCAATTGGTCTCATGTATCCTGGTGTCCTTGAAGGACTGACTGAAGAACGACCAGGAGTTGATTCCTTCGGATATTTATCCTTCGGTTCTGTAACAGGGCTGGATTTGATTGGCGAATGAACTTTCTCAGGACTTATGCTCGATCTAGGGGTGTCCCTAGGTTTTGATGGAACTGATCGAGGCTGCTCAGATGTTGGGCTTGGTCGAGTTTCTACTGGTTTCTGATAGCCCGGTTTTCTATCTGGACTCTGGCTGGATCTCACTGGTGATTCTTTAGGATGGCCTTCAGGAGCCTTCTTCTCTGGACTGACTGATCGATGCGGAGAGGTACGAGGCTTGTTTGTGTCAGTTGGTTTAACTTTTGGCTGATCTTTAGGTTTCTGATAGCCGACATCTCTGTCAGGACTTTGACGACAAGTCTGTATAGTATCTTGTACATGTTCTGTAGTAGTGTCATCATACTTTGAAACGGTTTTGTGAGAAATAATATCAAGGAGTTTAGTAGGAGAAGTGTCTCTAGGAGCCTTCGGTTTTGTATCAGTCGTGATTACATCTTCGTGTCGAATTTTAGTCTTCTTTATAGTGTCATCTTGTTCGTGTGATATAAAATCGGCAACTTTAGTGATGTCCTTAACTACATAACCCCTAGAAGGAGACTGTTCATTTGGCTCAGGACTTAGGCAGGGGGACACGCTCGGAGTGCTTTGATTTGATTTAGGTTCTTTTACATACGTGTCCTTAGTAACGGTTGTTTTGTCATCCTGCATCATACCAAGAATCTTTCTGCATCGATCTTCGTAAGTTTCCCTTCTTTCAAACGGAGGTTTAACCTTGGCAGGAGAGTCTGTCGGTTTATCAGGACGATCTTTTTTCACGATCTTATGCTCAGGGAATTCTTTGTTGTCATCTGTAGGAGAGACACGGAAACTGGATGGTGGTTTCTCGGTTGGAGAAACTTGAGGGAATTCAGTTGAGGGTTTCTTCAACGAGCTCTTCCTTGGAAGACTGTCTTTAGGAGTTGTTCGTTTTTCAGGAGACGGAGATCTACAAGGTATCTTGGAAGGTGATGGAGATCTTTCGACATTAAGAGTCTCAGGTCTTTTGTAAGCAGTTGTGACATCAGTTCTATCAGTTTCGGTATAGTATTCTACGTCATCCAAATCGGTGACAATGGTTGTTTCATTGCGGGGTGAGCCAAAATATATGAATCCACTGACAGATGTAGTTGGTGAACTTTGTCCAGTAGATGGAGCTGTTTCAACAGTCTTCGGTTTTCGAGTAGGACTGGTCGAAGGAGTGACGAGTTGTCGAGGATGATCTTTGGTCGTCTTCTTGTTGACCTCTTCTGTAGTCCTCTCAGTGGAAATAAAGTCTGTTGTATGTTTGTATTTGGCTTCTTTAGTGGGAGTTTTGACAGGCGAAATGCTATCTCTTGGAGTCTTTTTTGTTGGTGACGCAGGAACATCAGGCACTTTTCTGGGTGACGTTTTCTCTCGACGTGTCAAAGAGTCATATTTTAGGTCTCTAGAATCATTGGTAACTGTAGTGACTTCCTCAGTTTCTTCGGTACGTTGCTTCTTTTCGTAAGTTCCATATTTTGTCGGAGAAGGTTGTCTAGCACTGGACGGAGTTTTGGCGGGAGATACACTATCCCGAGGAGTCTTCTTAGTCGGTGAAACAGGAATATCAGGTACGGCTTTTGAAGTTTTCTCACGACGCGTCAATGAATCGTATTTGACATCTTTAGAGTCTTTAATCATGGTAGTTGTTTCCTCAGTTTCTTCAGTATGTTGCTTTTTTTCGTAAGTCCCGTATTTTGTAGGCGAAGGCTGTCGGGGAGCAGACGGAGTTTTTGTGGGAGATACATTATCCCTTGGACTTTTTTTTGTTGGTGAAGAAGGAATGTCGGGTACAGTCTTCGAAGTTTTCTCACGACGCGTCAGTGAATCGTATTTCACATCTTTAGTATCCTTAGAGGTGGTGGTAGTAATTTCAGCCTCTTCAGAACGATGTTTCTTGTCATAGGTCCCATATTTGGATGGTGACGGTTCTCTGGGTGAATCGTAAGGTGGAGAACCTTCATGTTTGGGAGTACGATAATACTGCTTAGTAATATCAGTATTAGTGTCGAATTTCGTAGTCTCGTCAGTAACTGTAGATTGGAATTTTTCAGATTTATCAACCTGATCTTCAGTAAAAGTGACTGGCCCTTTAGGGGGAGATGGAGAGCGGGAGCCCTTACGCAGGGAGGGGCGAATCGCAGGGGACTCTGGCCGACAGTAATCAGAAGAGTCTTCCGGACCCGTCGTGAGAGGAGAGGGACTCTTGTCGCGAGGTCCTGACAATCTGTCAGGGCTCGGTGATGTTCGTTTACTGACGTTAATGTCTTCTCTATCCGTTCGACTGTACATTTTGGTTTCCTCATCAATGAACTTGTAGTGGTCTTCTTTGATATTGGTAGTCTTACTGAATGTCTTACGATCTGGACTCAGTGACGGCACATTTTTGGTAGGTGACCTTCTATCGGGACTCGCGTACTTAGTGGGACTGTCGGGAGTCGAGTGAGTGGCAACAGTAGGTCTCATGTAGCCGGGTTTCCTATCAGGACTTGTCGATGGCCTAATTGAAGATTCCTTGGGAAATTTATCTGCTGGCCTCTCAGGGCTCGCTCGAGTCGGAGATGGCAGGTAGCCTGGTTTCAGGTCAGGACTTGCGCTAGGTCTAGTAGAATCATGTGGATATGGTCTAGATGGTGATGTTGTTCGCGGAAACTCAGAAGTAGCACTTGGACGGCCAGCGGTTGGCGTATGATAAACAGGCTTCCTATCTGGACTCACATTGGGTCTCGTCGGTGAAATGTCTTTAGGGATTTTCCTATCAGGACTGATGGTGGATCGATAAGGAGAAGTGGTTCGTGGGAAGCTAGAATCTGGAGTAGATTTTCCATCAGATGGAATGAAGATAGGCTTCCTATCAGGGCTGGGACTAGGTCTCGGGGACTGCCTCGTGCGACTTTCCGTTGGCTTGTAGCCGGGCCTTCTTTCAGGGCTAGCGCTCGGTCGGTACGAGTCCTGGGGTCTTTTCTCGGGACTTGCGGAAGGTCTTTGACGGTATCCATCAGGTATCCTGTCGGGGCTGGTGCTAGGTCTCGGAGCGCTTGGCGGCTTCCTGTCGGGGCTCGTGTACCGGTTGGTCTTCGTTTCCGTCACCGCGTGTGTGGAGTGGGTACTGGAGTACCTATCAGTGCTGCGAGTTGGAGACGATCTGTCTACCTTACTAGGGCTGCCACCACGGCTCGAAGGCTTCCTACTCGTCTTGTCTGGACTAACGCTGCTTCTCAACGAAGAGGTACTGGATTGAAAGGTTCTGCTTCCCGGAGATGAAGCCCTTGTGGTAGGACGTGTGGATGTAGGTGTGTCGGACCGAAGGGAGCTGGCCCAGGCCTGTTGAGACGCACTCCAGTCGTTGCTTATCTTCTTCTGAGAGAAATCTGTTTGATAGGTTGTCTGATATTGTTCGCTGCTGGTTTTCCTCTCGAGCACTTCTTCTTTGTTGTCCCTAGAAATACTGTGGACACGCTCCTCATTTTCCTTATTGTGATGGGTCTTAACATCACGGTGGATGTTCTGATTGTCATTCTTGGTTAAGATCTCGCGGCGATCAGTTTCATCAGTTTTAGTTTCGAAGCGATTTGTTCGCTGAGTCGTATAATGATCCTTGTTTATGGAATGGTCAATTTGTTGAGTCTTCTTGTTGTCAGTAATGATGACGTCACGGTCCGTCTCTTTGACGTTAGTCTCGTAACGTTTGTTTATCTGAGTCGTATCAGAATAGTTATCTTTCTGGACACAGAAATCTTTGTGCTGGTGGATTCTCGAATCAACAACATCGGTACGGTTGTCAACGGTCTCGTGAGTCGTTTTAGACTCCCTGACGTCGGATCGTTTATTTTGTACATTTGTTCGCTGAGATTGCAAATAGTCATCGGTTTGATTGGAACAGTCAATTACATTTTTCTTGAAATCGTAGTCGTCTGCGTGTCTTTGTGAATCTACGATGTTATTGCGGGAATCGAACTCCCGAACAATCTTTGATGATTTGACGTCAGATCGTTTTTGTGTGGAGTGGGAGGACTTGCTCTCACTCCTAGAGGAGTGTTGCTCAGACCTGGTGTGTACGGGGGCACGAAACTCTCGTCGGGTGCTAGTCACTCGCGTGCCGTCAGGCAGGCATCGCGTCTCCACTATAACCTTAGTATTATCATCAGGATAGTCAACTTTCCTGGAAACAAGATCACCTTGAAGATCGCTCCTCAGGTTTTGCTCATAATCATTAGTTTTAGTAACTTTAGTGAATTCGTTACGGTTAGTATCGCGGTCATAGTCATCGACGTATGGCACATTTGTGGAGGAAACTTGCTGAAATTTCGAGGAGGAAGTCGAGGAATTGGTCGTGGAGGACATTTGTGTTCCGTCGTCGGTCTTGCGGACGACCTGCTCGTGGGCCGCGGTGTTTGTGGAGCTCTCGTTGCGCTTCAGGCTGGTGTTATCGTCGTGGTACTCGGTGACGGCCTGGCGATGCTTGTCCACAGCTGCGAACTGTCCGGTCCCCCCCTCCACGTCGTACCTCCCCTCTATATCAGCGCGCACGTTACGCACGCGCGTGTGTCCGTCGTCTGTCGTCTTGTTCTCTGACTCCACGTTCCATCCCGCGTTGGACAGCTCCTTCAGATCTGGAAGTAGATAACGATTCGTGAGTAAAAAGTTTTGGTTTATTGGAAGCGTATGATCAGGGTTATTGGGGAGTCCGAACCCAAGTTTTTAAGGGTGTAAGTGTCTTTGATGGTCCGTGACCGATATATACAGGTTTTACACCTCACAAAAGGCGTGAAGCTTCCATGTAGTTGCGCGTTAGGTATTATTACAGGTTACATGGAAAGATCATGCAATTATGAGCAGCAGTAACTCCCGTCACGAACCATCAAGGGGAATGAACGGCTGACCATACGCCAGTTATTGCCTGTGACCGAACCATTAATAAAGCGGTTAGTGTCAGTATTGTATTGTAGAACGAGGTGGACCTTGTCCCCGGTAGTGGAACTCCTTGGGCGGGGAGGCGGCGTCGCGCACCTCCTTGCTCTTCATGCCCTGGAAGCTCTGGTCGACGAACGACTGCACGTGCGTGCGCGCAGACTCTACACCTGTAGATCATCTTTATTTTCCACACTAACGCTCTTGGGAATGGTTTTGTATGTTATAGCTAAATGTTGGGATTGTAAATCTTTGTTTTTTAATTAATCATTTATCATAATCTATCTTGAAAATATTCTCGTGTCCTCATTGGGTTTACGCTCCTTAGCAATAGGTAAAGGAAATAATAAATGTAATAATATAAATCACACTTCTTGAAGTGTGTCAAACAGTGTTTTATTTTAAAGTACAAAATGGCTTAGTGAATAGGTACTGTCGGCCGCAATAAGTTATATACACTTTAATACTACGACGTAGAACAAAAGTGTATACCACTTATTGCGGCCGACTGTACCTACGTGGATTCTTGTTTTCAATTTAAAAAATTTAAAGATACATGATTTGCACTTCAGGAAACTAATGCAAACAAAATGTTACATTTTAAGAAGTGTCGCAGAAACGTCATCAATTCATTGTTTAATTATTTTGAAAGATCAATTAAATAAATAAATAAATAATAATAATAATAAATATCTTGGACAATGTCACACAAATTATCTAGTCACATTTAAAGTACCAGAATCTAGCCTGGACTTGTATTATGATGACTAGACAACGATATAGAATACATAATATAGATACAAACATCCATGACTCGAATTAATATTATATAAGCTGATCAAATATCTCCAACTCGCACTAAAAGTGTAAAGGGACCTTGACAATGGTACCGATTCGGACTGTGCCACGACTTAACTAAATTTATTCCTGTCTCTTTCTAAAATAAGATTAAGAAAAGAGACAGAAAACCAACAACTGACTTTAGTGCTGTCAGAGACGTAAAACGCAAAAAATAAGACGCCATCATAATGTACGCCATCTTATTTAAGGCGTTTTTGGGCGTGTAACGTCACTTTGACAGCACTAAAGTCAGTTGTTGGTTTTCTGTCTCTTTTCTTAATCTTATTTTAGAAAGTGATAGGAATAAATTTAGTTAAGTTAAGTCGTGGCACAGTCCGAATCGGTACCATTGATTATTGAGCAACTAATAGGTTTAAGTTATTGGGTAACATTAAATCGCCAATCAAATATTTTAGCATACAACGTAGCATACAATTTGCAACTCTGTCAGTTCGTTTACAAAAACAAAATTCAGAAACATTTAATGAACTGTGATCCGATTTGCTACGTCGCATGTCTTCATGAATATGTGACGTTCTGAGGGCAAAGGGACCTTGTTGTCGGTATGAAATTATTATTAGAATTTAATAGAATAGAAAACTTTAATGGAACTTTAACTAATTAATGGACCCAAAATCTACATAAAAATCTCTAAATAAATATGTAGAAGATAACTTGGAAACTAAAACCGACAGCAACGCCCGCGGCATGGCAGCGCGATAAAGCGCTATCGCGCCCTAGCTCTCTTCCTTTTTGCGTGCGAACGAACGAGTTAGCAGGCGCGATATAACGTTTATTGAGGTGCCATGCCGCGGACTGCAAGATCCCTTTTCCCAGAGGTCACATAGTAGCATAGCATAGCATAGCATAGCATATGCTCACGACTATATTCCCCGAGGGGGTAGTCAGAGATATTCTGAAACTTCAGAACATCCACGGTCAGGTCACATAGTATAATTATTTTACGAGTAACAAAACAAATAGGTAGTCCGACGATTACCTTTGCCCTCGGCAGTAGGTTCAGGCGAGTACAGGTTGCGCAGGCGCTCCTCCCGTAGTCGATACATGTGTGCGCGGATCTCTTTCTTGCGGGAGAAATCTTCCGTCTGCTGCCACTGCAATTTAACAATTCATCATTTAATTACAAATCAGGGAAATTGTTTCTGCAACTGTGAAGCATGGATGTGACATTGCTTTTACATTTTTAAAAGGAGTTTTTGTATAATATTCATGCTCAGTTGCAGAAACGCTCATTTAAGTTAATCCTCCATTAAATCTCTTGCTATCACTTTGTCTCTTTGACGTAGTAAAAGCTAGCAATAGATTTAATAGAGGATTAACTTTAATTAGCGTTTCTGTAACTGAGTGTTAGTCACAAAATTGCTCAACGTTAAGTATGTTGAACAATTTCACACACAATACACTCAAAAAACATTACCCTCCTTCTAGCGCAGTCGGATAATTTAGTTAACCGGACGTCAATCCACCTGGTCACCGTGGATGTAATTATCGTAGGATGAGTGGTCGCCTAAGTCAATGGACATTCTGTGAAATTGACTTTGAGGGAATCGGGCATTCTGGGAAATGGTCATTTTGGAGTTTGGACATTCCGGGCAGTGGATATTGGGGGAATTGTACGTTTTAAAAAATCTGGACATTTTGGGAATTGGACATACTGTATTTACGATTTGTATTTGCCATACAAATATTAGCTTCCTGCGGGATTCGAACCCGCGACCCTCGGCACAGCAGGCAGGTACCGTACCGACAGAGCTATGGGGCCGTCGTAGTAGGTCAACTAATGTATCTGCCTACCCCGATGAGGAGACAAGCGTGAATATAGTTTAGAACTCACCATACGCCGCAGAACGTCCTCGTCTCGAATCAGCGACACGTCACCCTCCGACATACTGTCAACAAAGAAATTATAATCTTTAGTTAATTATTATTAACTCAAAACATAAGGGATCGACGTACGAGACTACTTTTCATGATTTTTAACATTCAAAATTAGAATCTAAACTTATGGGGAATAAAATCAAAAGTTTAGGATTTCATGTTACCTCGCCCCCCGCAAAAAGTGTCAGAAATGTTTCCTAGTAGAATGACACGCGTAAGGTGGTTAGGTATCGGATTAGTGCAAACCACTCCGTTTGTTCACGTGGTGGGTGGCGTACCTACGGGTCGACCAAGGGAATAGGGTCTTGATTTGTGAGCGATTTATTTATTGGTAAGACGACAAAAACAGAAAACAATACTCAATTATGTAGGATGTGTTGTTGTCAACAACACATCCTACGCTTAAACACATACTCACATCGACAACAGGCTTCGTCAATGAATTACCATTGGCGAAGCATGTTGTGTGTGGATGTGAGTGATGTATTAACCTTTGACCTTGAATAAGTTATAATGCCAAGATAGACAGTCGAAGCTACGAACGCGTAGAAAAAAATTGCAACCAGTACTGGCCTCTAAACGCTATCCATATCCAAGCACACATACATAATTTGTATGACGTCTCATGCACACCAACCTAAAAAAGTTGGCTTTTGTTTTATACGGTAGAAGCATGAGGCTCATTCTAGATTCTACTTTTTCGAAGCCTTTGACGAAGCCTGTCGTGGATACGCACTTTATATTTTTTATGAAATAAATCCATTTATTTTGTAGGACCATACTCGTTCTTATAATGTGACACAATCTAGGTATCTACAGGGTGAAATTGATATCATTGGCAACTTTCACTATGGGAGCGAACCAATCGGAGCAACTAAAAAATCAGCTGTCCCATACTAAACTGCAATGTCTACTCGACTCAAATGTATGCAACAGCTGATTTATTTTTTGCTCCGATAGGTTTGCTCCCATAGTAAAAGTTGTTCAGTTTGGTGGATTAGATTCTTAGTTTAAAAGGATGCGAATGATATCAATTTCACCCTGTATAGCTTGAAAACTCAAGTAAGAGTCTCTATTACTAGTTAGGTGTTTCAGTAACACACCCAACAACAATATCTAAACATTATAAACTATTATAACACTAACAATAGTGTGTCTGTAAATTGAAGATAAGTATTTACAGAAAAAAGATTACGATATGGTTTTTAGATGTCCCTGATTCCAAATCACCAATTTTTTTACTTTTTGTCTGTTTGTTTGTTTGTGTGTTTGTTTGTTCGAGCATCACGCAAAAACTACTGAACCGATTTTGATGAAACTTTTGTGTGATAGCACTGATAGCTTATGATCTGGCTTAAAATCTGGTATATAATTTATGCGGACAAAGGCGCGGGTAAGTGCTCGTTATAAATAATAGTAATTCCGTTGCGTATGAGACTTTTTCCCCAGTAGGTGCCAGTAGTTCGATTCCATTACCCCCGAGGCGACTCACGGTCGTGAATATACGTGCAAACCAATGAAACTCTATCATCCCTTCTCAATTCACCAATCCTAAATCAAATGGAACACACCAAGGTCACAATAGACCAATCACGGCGGTGTGAAGCCATCTGTCGCGAACGAGGCCATCTGATTGGCTGTCGCTTTCGCGCCATATTTGGAGCGCGCCAATATTAATGTTGAATTATCGCGCACTTGTGATAATTTAGAACTATTATGTGTGTACTATTGAAATAATAGCATTGTTATTAGATTCTATTAGAATAATTATAAGATAAGATTTTTTTTACGGATATTTAGGGTACTGCATGAAATAAATATGTTGGACATTGTACCGTTTACGAGATTCAAACCCGCGATCCTCAGTACAGCAGGCAGGTGCGCTACCAACTGAGCTATCGGACCGTCTCGGTCATGAGAAATTTTGATTGATAGTTTAATAACATAAACTCAAGAACACAAATCACTATTGGGGTGACCAAAAACTTTACAACTAGGCACCAACTATTTTTCAAAACGTGTAGTCACATTTACGAGTATCATGATGAAGGCTATGACATTAAAAGTAAAAGATAAGTACCTAGATAACTATATTAGCTTTAATAAGGTTTATCGAACCAAACTAAATTTGCACGCCTGCAATCAGGCTAAATACAGCTACTGAACAAATTTGTAACACCTATCTATAACAAAGTATTTTGGCAAATAAATATATTTCTATTTCTATTAGGACTTTCAGGACGGAATTATATGCCGAGTGGTGATGCTAGCCTTTCGCCCAAAAACATTGCATAGGAAAGAGCTTTATCCTTCACGAGAAACCTTCAGCTTCGACAAGTGAGCCCATCGCCACTTTTAATGGCGAGTGGACACAATAAACAAGCTAAAAATAAATGTAATCACAACATTATCAATGAAATCAGCTCAATAAAAAAACAGTGAACCTCCATAAAGTATAATATTCCATATACAGTAATCACAGGACGAGAGCAAAGCGGGACAAGGGCGGTGGGTTCCAGAGTTCCGTACATGGTAGTGACCTTACCGAGCATATGTCGCGAGAAATGTGGCGAAGGCTGGGCTCATTACTGTGATGAAATCGATGTTTATTGTTGTGGACAGTGGACAGTCAAGGTTCAGAGGGTTAATTGCCTTGTTACGAACACAAAGTCCTCTGTCGAAGCTCGTAGTCTCATGTTATTAGAGTCAAAAATGGTTCAGTTCTGGGTACTTGCTGAATTGTAGTGACATCAGGTGTTTTTTGAACGGTATGGGAACTTTCTAGTTTCAAACTGTACGTGTGTCAGATGTCAATAGAAGGTTTATGGTGTGGTGTGGATAGTTGACCCGTGGCAAAGAAAGCCCGTGGGTTAATAATTTATTGTCAAGTAGACGATTGCGCGCCAGAGTATCTAGATACGTCATTATCATTCGAAAAGTGTACATTCTAACAGTTTTTGGAGAGTAAATTTGTTCATCTCGTTGCTGTATGTTTCGACGTTACATCAACTTAATTTTTACAAATGTATGGACGATAAACATAATAGACGTCGATTTTGTTACTGGAGTTATAGCGGTAAAATCTATAGACGGCAAGATAGCTCAGTTGGTAGTGAACCTGTCTGCTGATCTGAGGGTTGCGGGTTCGAATCCCGTAAGGGGCAAATATTTGTATGACCGAGTCATGGATAAGTCTTTATCGTGTCTTTAATACAAATCCGAGAGAATCTGGTACCTAAGTACTTTCCATGGGACTAGATAACATGTGTCACAATTTCCAAGATATATTTAAAGCTAGTATAAAATAAACGACAGTAGGAACATTTTGTATTTCTGAAGGACCTTACAAATTGCCCGCCATCAGCCCAATGAGCTCGCGTTGTACGCGCATAAATACAACAATCGAGCAAGACATCAGTGGCACAGAGTGACGCCTTAATTGATGCCACCACGTGGACGCTGACATTTGTCACTCGATTTAGTTATTGGACAATCAGCATCATATGTGATCATTCATGATTAATTAACGGCCCCATAGCCTAGTTGGTAGTGAGATTGACTGTGATGCCGAGGGTCCAGGGTTCGAATCCCGCAAGGGGCAAATTTTATGGTCGATACATGGATATTAATATTTATATGTAGAGTCATTGGTGTTTTTATCTAAATATCTACCCACTAAGCATTTGCCCGCGAGTTCTTTTCTGTTGACATAAAAATGTAAGTATTTCAATAGGACGGCATATTCCAAAATCTGTTCAGCAGTTTATGTGTGATTGAGTGAGTCACAAACTTTCACGTTTATAATATCAGCACCATGTTGTTTCTGGTTTTTTTTAAATTGTGATCTATTAAAGATGATTATAATTGTTTCTAGCAGTTGTACCGACTCCACGCAGTATAAACTAACAATAATTGTAAACTTAAGCTTCCTTCAACATTGTTATTTAATGTAAATAATAGGTGCAAAGAAACTGCGTGATTGTCTTATATCTAGGTAATCATAATCAGTTTAAAACATTGTCTATTTTGATTTGCCTAGACAAGATGTTTTAAATTCCTAGTGATATCAACAATAGCAATGTCTGTCATGTTTAGAAAAGATTAGATCTAATATCAACAAGGGAAATGCGCAGTACCTTGTTATATTATTTCACACACACACACACACACACACAGACACAGACAAACACACATACACACACACACATGCAGACCTGCAAAACATAAAATTAGTATTTAAGAGGCCTCTTTGATTATTGAGCTTTTAAACCTACTAGATGTTGGAGTTGGAGCTCAGTGATTAGAGATGCCTTACATAAGTTTCTTTACTGTTATTTTCATGTCTAACATATAAATTTCTTTAATCTGAAATGTATGGAATCCAGTCGGGGGTGGGAGCCCGGTGACTCGTTAGTCGTTACCCAGATTTGCAGGTGTTACCTGTAAATCTATCACGTGCACCGGTCTCTCACCTAAGCTCAGCTTAATTTGTAACAACATTAATGTTTCACTGTCCCTATATGTGAGATGAAAATAAATACCTTTTTTATTTTTGAGTAATAAAAAAATAAATACCTTTTTTTATTATTTAAACTTAATGATTTTTTTTTTCTTTGTTTGCTCTCAAATAAAAAATGCAGTCATTTTTAAAATGCGCTTACTACAGCCTAGTCAGTCATCAAACCACTAACAAAGGGAATATACTAATAGTGAGGGCGCACTCGGGTGGCGACAGGCCTATCGTGCGGGGGGTGCGGGTGGCGGGGGGCGCGGTCCCAGTACCGATTCACCTGCGCGCTGTACCCCAACGGCCGGTGCCTCACCCCTCCGCACACCGCGCGAGCCCCCCCGCACTCCGCGCAAGCATAGACCCAACGCGGCCACTAAGCGCACCCACTTTATTGTATTTACGTTATTACGTTATGCCACTAATCAGTGTGAGACTTGAGAGAAGGATGAGATTGAGTAGAACCAAAACAACATGTCATTGTCATATTACAAGAGAAATAAATGTAGAATCGAAATAAGAAACTATTTATCTCTGCATGATACAGATTCTGAGAAATGAACTGAGATTTGCTTAGTAGGTATGTCTAATTAGTATGTGATTAGGTACTTCTTAAAATTCATCTTAATTATTAGGTAGGTACAGTTAAAAATGTTGTATCATACCCAACGTTTTTTATTTCATCTACGCATTACAATCTAAACTATTATAAAACTGTAACAGAAATTTGTCTGTACATTGAAGATATTTACAAAAAAAAATTACGATATGGTTTTTAGATGTCCCTGATTCCAAATCACCAATTTTTGGATTTTTTGTCTGTCTGTTTGTTTGTTTGTTTGTTTGTTCGTTTGTTTGTTTGGGTGTTTGTTTGTTCGAGTATCACGCAAAAACTACTGAACCGATTTTGATGAAACTTTTTTTGTTTGATAGCTTATCATCTGACTTAAAATCTGTTATATAATTTATGCGGACGAAGTCGCGGGTAAAAGCTCGTAGGTTATAAACTTATAATTATAACTTTTATAACAATGGAAGTTAAGTTATATTTAGGTTTGGAGAAAAAAGTTATGAGGGACATATAAAGGATTGAGGAAACAATAACAAAAAAATAAAGAAGTAAAACCAGGGTAGACCAAGAAGACGGGACGAATTCGATAGCTTCTTTAAGAAGTGACCGATCAAAGTGCAAAACCGCGACGCATCCAAAGAACGTTGCCCAACTGTGGGAGCAACTGCTGATATTATGAAGAAACTTAATGGTAATCTACAATGTTTACAATGTTAGTCCCGAGCTCCCGACATTGATGTATGGAAGTGAATCTGGGATATGGCAGAAGACGAATGAAAGTAGGATTAACGCAGTCTAAATGCGCTCATTGAGAAGTATGTGTGGTGTGACTGTGATGGACAAATTGAAAAAAAAGTTTTATTAGAGAACGTTGCGGTCTGAAAGAGGATGTAGTGACAAAAATAGAGAAAGGTATTTTGAGATGGTTTGGTCAGAACGTGAAAAGAATGGATGAGAGCAGGCACATATAAGGCAAGCTTAAGTGGAAATGTTGGAAGGTAACGGCCTAGACGTACATATACGGACCAAATTGGCGACGTGGTTAAAAAGGGCCAGGTCAGATCTACCCGAAACCGACGAGCATGCATGAAAAGACTTATGAATGTGGAGGAAGCTAGAGAGGTGTGTCAGGATCGTAGCAGGTGGCGTTCCGTTCTCTGCCTACCCCAGTGGGAGACAGGCGTGAGAATATGTATGTATGTGTACAATGTTATAAAAAAATTAATACTACAAAACATTAGCGACATGTCAAATCAAAACAAGTCAGAAAAGTCTATTCACATTACATAATACTGCCAAACCATCTGATTCATCTGCTCATTTTTGTTTATGCTATGACATTTGTGGAACCACAACAAAAATGTGTCTTGTGATTGTGACAGAGTGATGTCACCAAGTGTCTGTCCACCGCCTGGTCACTGGTCATGGAAGACAAACGAGCGGTGTTGTAAACCTTTAGTTGGGAAACTAATGCAGTTGTGATGGCGCATGACACGGCGGTACGGAGACAATAACATGACTAAGGTGTGGAAGACATTAGAGGGCAATTTATGGGTACTACCTAAGTATGTAGTAGGTATATCTAATGGGCTATACGCTGGGTGGAACATAGCATCCAACTTTTCAAATATTTGTGTTATCTTCGTACAAAATAGCTCAATCACTCAATCAATAAAAAAAAAAAAAAAGAAATAGCGTCGCGGGAGCTGCGTGGATGCAAGATACTCAGGAGTTCAGGACAGAGGAGGATGGAGGATTTTATTTCTTGTTTTTTAATATCGTGTTTTTCTCTTTGTTAACTGTTCATGAAGACGTATACTATATTTTTCTTTTTGTGTTTTTTTGGCAATAAACTGATTTGATGATGATGATGATGATGATGATGGCTCATAAACAAATGAAGGCCTATACACAGTAGTGGGTGGATTCAGGCTGTGGATGATGATGATGATAGAATAAATAGTACTTACTACGTATTATTATTGATTATTTGTGGTTGGGCTATTGCAAGCAAGGGTCGTTGTAACACTGAGACCAGCGCTGTTCCTTTGTGTTCGCCCCAAGCTCACCTATATTTTACGCATACCTCCGAACTTATGGTATTTTCTTTTCATTCTCGGGAATGCAGGTTTCCTCACGATGTTTTCCTTCACCGCCGAGCTAGTAAATGATAAATACAACCGATAATTCCGAAGAACTTAGTGGTACAGGCCAGGAATCGAACCGCGGCCTCATGATTGACGCGCTAGCTCTCTTCCGTATGGATGGGCTATCATCGTTACAACAACAAACGTGACTCACAAGTAAGTAACAAAAAAGATACATTCGATAGTCAATCATCCCTTCAGTAAAGGTTTTTGCTAAGGTTTTTGCACATATTTATTTTCAATGCACAGACGAGACAAGACTACATTTTTATCATACGGATAGATAGATTTTAGTTACTTTACAGTAACACGACAATTTGTTATATTTTACATCTTGTAATAACATTTGATTACATACATGAGAAAAAACAAACGATAAAAACGTGTTTTTTGTTTGAATTTGATGGAAATAATAGTGAAGATTAGTCACGGGTACGAATCGCTAAACGTACGTGTTTTACTTATTTTTATGGCGATGTATTAAGGTTCAAATTAGTGTAAATAATTCCAAATGAAGCTTGCCTACCTGCTTGCTTGGTTTAACTATCATTTGACTGTTATCAAATAACATTAACAGTTCAGGTTGTTGGTCGGACAGTTATCAACATATAGACGTTTTTTGAAAACATTCCAACGGTACTTCAACTTTAGCTTTGTATAGGTAGTTACTATATTATATTATAAGAGATAAGTGTACTTTTTGCAACCATCGGCAGCAAGGCTGATTCAGTGTTTATGGGGTGTAGAGCATCTCTGTGATAGGGATGGATCAGGTCTGCCTGCATAACTCCAGTTGGTTTAGTTACTGATGATTAAAAGTCTTTAAAAAAATTACGATCGTATAATATTGTTGTAGTATGCACTGTAGCTATGTGAACGGTACAAAAACTATCAAGTTCTGTCAGTCGGTTTAGGAGATACAGCCAGTCAAAGTACCGACCTTTGAACGGCTGTATCTCCTAAACCGTCTGATGAACCATGTCAGTTTTTGTACTGTTCACATAGCAACAGTGCATACTACAACAATAACATACGATCAGCTGATCGTAGATTTTTTACAAACCTTTAATCATCAGTAACTCCTAAACCGACTGGAGTCATGCAGGCAGACCGGGTCCATCCCCATCACAGAAAAGCTCTACACCCCATAAACACTGAATCAGCCTTGCTGCTGATGGTTGCAAAAAGTACACTTATCTCTCGGAATATTAGGTGTGTCGCCGACGATTTATTTACCTTTTTTACCGGTTTTAGTTATTACATTTGAGTGGCATAATTATCATACAATCCTTTTTATCTTTATTATTTGTAGATGTAGTCAATGTAATAACCGGTTTAGAATACCATTTATTTCTGGACCGTTCTACTTGTCGTGGAAATGAAGAGGCCTATACCCAGCATTGGGGATTCCTTTATGTGGGTGTCTTAGGAGGCGACTAAGAAATAAGGGCTCTTTTGGAGTGTTGTTGTGAGAGAAAGGCTAGCTATACTTGTCACGTAATTCCATCTGAAAACCTAAACAAAAATCCATAAAAGTGTGCAAACTTTGTCCAATGTGACAAGTAGTGAACCCGTCCCCATTTTTAATGGACACTGGGCACACATACATGTCTCGATATAGAAGCACTTGTGTAAACTACAAGAGTAAGTGTGTCCAGGGATTATCGGCGAATTGATAGCGGTATCTTTCACAAAGGGAAGCGGGTTCGATGCCCCGTTCAGAAATTGTCTCTAATCCTTCCGTTATCTGGCCACCCGCGAGATGATTACGTCATTGTTATATTCATTACGTCATATCTGGTTCACTTTCTAGACTGCAAGTCAAAGAACTTTGGACTAGGCAAAATTTTAATCTAATTAGAATAAATTCGTTAAAATGCAGAAATGAACAAATTGCTAAGATTGTTTTGTTCAGACTTACGTAAAGCGTTCTGTATACGGTGCGTGGTCATCAAAAATCAATCGGTCAGGGTGTAACAAAACACCCTAGTAATACTTCAGGGGTGCTTCAGACCATTAATCTGAACAACTTTCACTATGGAGCCAACGACGAGAAAAAATAAAAAAAATGTGCCATACATTAGGCATTGCTTACGCATTCAGGCATTGCTCAGCGCAAGTTAAAATAACATTGTTTAGAGCGTACTACACATCCATGTACACCTGTAATCTGTGGACTGCATATCGCCAGGCATCTCTAGGGGCCCTGCGCACCCAATATAATAACGCCTTCAGGATGCTGCTGGGGCTGCCGCGCTTCTGCAGTACGTCAGGCATGTTCGCGGACGCTCATGTCGATGAGTTTCCCACCACGCTCCGTAAACGCTGTGCCGCCGCACTGCAGAGGGTTCGCGCCAGCACCAACAGCATTCTGAAGATGGTCGCAAGTAGATACGACAGTAGCTTCATTAAGCACTGGGTCGGTCTGCACTTAAGTATGTGTACTAACATAGTTATTTAAGTGTGTTACTAACATCAATATGGATTGTAATAAGTATCTGAAATAAAGAATTTTTATTTTTATTTTTTTATTTTTTTTTTTATTCGATTTTCAAAGAGCGTTTTTTTTTTCGCGATTTCGATGCTGGCTCCATAGTGAAAGTTGTTCAGTTTGATGGTCTGAAGCACCCCCTTAAGTATTACTAGGTGTTTGTTACACTTTGTACAACACTGCAGACTGCAGTACAGACTCGACTCTAAAATGTAGGGGACAGCAGATTTCTTTATTGTTTCTCGAAGTTGTCTCCATAGTGAATGTTGTTTAGTTTGACGGTCTTAGCCACCTCATTAACTAGGTGTTTTGTTACATCCTGTATAGTTTCCTTATTATCACAGAATAAATACTAGAATATTATGTAAAAACATGTTTTTTAGTAGGTACCTACATAGGTTTTGTTTATACCCGGAAAACATGGCTGTAACATGTTTAAACATCCATAATATTTGAAAAAAATTATACCCGGAAAGTTTGGTAAGAAGGCCGTAGAATTAAAACTACGTCAGTATCAGAGATCAGATATTATGCAAAAATGCAGAACAATCCTTCTTATCGTGTGGGCAGAGCCCTGGTGTCAGAGTTTTTCAGACCGCCTTACGGCCTCCGACGTGGTTTTTATGTAACGACTACTAACACCAACCACCAGAGATAGTAACCGCGACCAACGGCTTAACGTGCCATCCGAAGCACGGAATCATTTTTCTTTTCAGGTGATTCAGCCTGCAATGTCCTAACCAACTGGGGAAAAACGCACAAAGTGACATATCACTAGGTGTCTCCCGTGGGAATCGAACCCACGACCTCCGTGTCGAGAGCCAATGCTCTAAACTATTACACCACGAAGGCAGTACAATAATAACTAAGTACACCAAACACAACAAAACCCTCCTCATAACAATTCACACAATGATAATTGGTGCAAATAAATGTATAACAAGTACCTAATACTGCGCAATGCACCATGCGATGCGCAGCGCAACGGCTGCAATAGACAGATAGTGCACCGGTCGCAGGTAAAGTGTAGCCTTTCATCGGACCTTGAACCTGCGCGGGAGTCGGTCGCGATCGCGAGTCGCCGTGGACTGGTCACTGCCTGCCACCAGAGAGTATGGCCTTTTGATTTACATCAGTTAGAGCCTATAGGATAGCTGCCTCAGAGATAATTTGTGATGTTAAACATTCATCGAGCGAGGTAGGCTAAGAAAACAATATATTTTGTTACCTAAAAAAATGATATAAAAGAGTACCTATAAAAGTTATAGCACATCCCGGACACTGCATACACAAATTTGAAAGTGACAAGATGACGTCAGCACATGCGAAACCAAAGAAATTGAACCTTAAAGCACAGCCCGGACACTGTATACAAAAAAATGAAATTGACAAGATGACGTCAGCACATGCGAAACGGGTTTAGGGCTGCCACAACTTAAGTTGCGTGCGGTACAACTTGTGACGGGCAGATGGCGCGCGTGACATACTCGATGAACGAGTGGGAAAAATCAAAGAGATTGGTACCGTAAAATAAAGACCATAAACATAAACATAAAGTAAAAAAACCACTAACCTTGATTCTTCCTTTGGAAATCTGAAGAATCTTCTATAATTATCTTTATAATGGCTTGGACAGCCGTATATCGCACAATGTATGCCCATCTTGCACCTGGAGTGCTATTTTTGAATCTCATTCGCTGAGTATGGCTGAGTTCAGCAGTTGTAAATGTCAAAATTACTATGGAGATACGCATCTTTCTACAGCTGATTTGACTTTCAAAAATCGCACTCCTCAAGTATGATTTTTGAAAGTCAAATCAGCAGTAGGAAGATGCATATCTCCGTAGCAATTTTGACATTTTCAACTGCTGAACTCAGCGAATGAGATTCAAAAATCGCACTCCTGAATTGTCTTGCAAAATGAAAATAGGCCGGGGAGCAAAACTAAGACAATAAGCGTTAGCGTTTTAAAATCTCTGCCGTTTGTTTGCCTAGAGCCCAGACAGTAATTTTTTTTTTCATTTATTTCTTTTTTCGTAAATAAAACGCATTGACACCCGTCTATTCAAAAAAGAGTTTTTATCCTTCACCTATACCAATGCTCTTTGTTTCGAAAACATAAATTCTAGATGGTGACAATCTAGGCTACAGGTAACTGCCGAGGGCGGTAGAGGGGGTGAGGCTGGGGTGAGGTAAAAAGTTGGTGGGAGGAAGGGAGTGTCCATACTGTATCTAGTAATAGATACTCTTTCTTATACTGTGCTTAAAGTCTTCTTCGTAGGCAACGAGTAACCAGTGCGCGGTAACCAGAGGGCGTTAGAGGGGGTGAGGTAAAAAGTTGGTGGGAGGAAGGGAGTGTCCGTACTGTATCTAGTAATAGATACTCTTTCTTATACTGTGGTACGGTGCAAGGTTAGGTACATTACAGGAGATTGACACCACACTCTAGTGATCCATATAAAGAAAGAAAGTAAGAAAATATTTGTATTTGCATATACAACAAAACACACTGACATGATAGCCAATTTAGGTATTTGTTATAGAACATAATTTCACCAGAAATGTTAATACAACCTAGTTGCTAAGCGTGTCCAGGTGCCATAGGTGGGAAATATACATTTTCACCCCGCCGTTCCGGGCGGAAAGCTTCAACTTTCGTCCCGCTGCGCTAAACGAAGTTGCCGCTTTCCGCCTCCGTCGAGGAGAAAAATAGTGTACTAACCTCGGGCAGTAAATAATAAAGCCTCAGATCACATGTTTGCAGGCCGAGGCGAAGCCGATTATTAGCAAAAAATGCAGTTGAAAATTCTTTAAGTTAGATGCGAAAGAGTATATTAACGGTAGGTAATGGTATCGATTCGGACTGTGCCACGACTTAACTTAACTAAATTTATTCCTGTCACTTTCTAAAATAAGATTAAGAAAAGAGACAGAAAACCAACAGCTGACTTTAGTGCTGTCAAAGTGACGTTACACGCCCAAAAACGCCTTAAATAAGATGGCGTACATTATGATGGCATCTTATTTTGGGCGTGTAACGTCACTTTGACAGCACTAAAGTCAGCTGTTGGTTTTCTGTCTCTTTTCTTAATCTTATTTTAGAAAGTGACAGGAATAAATTTAGTTAAGTTAAGTCGTGGCACAGTCTGAATCGGTACCACTAGCTACCCTAAACATATTTACATAACAAATGGCAAAGTGACAAATAATGAAGCTCAATAATGTTCGCTCAAAGGATACCTAAACACGTCAATGTGATAAGTTTACAAACAAACATAAACACACGTGTCCAGAGAAATTAACAACAAACATTTGCTGTTGAAAATGTAGGTAGTTACGCGTGAATTTCATAACATAATAACATAACTAGTATTATTTTTTTTTACATTTATACAGGATTTTTCGCGATTTCGATATTGGTCCCATAGAGAAAGTTGTTCAGTTTGATGGTCTGAAGCACCCCTTTAAGTAGCTGTCCCATTTTATTGTACACCCTGTATAAGTAAAACTTGTATTTATCTGAAATATTGTATACTAACTCTAACCTTTTAATGTAAAGAAAATGTATGTTTTAAATTATATGAAAAACAATATCTGTGTAAGAAAACTATTTTATTTTAGTAGACTCTACTCGATTTTTTGGTTGTAAGTAGATTTTGGTTAAATCCACCGGAGTTCTATTTTTTATAAATATAAAATAGTCCGTGTAAGTATGTAGTACAGTCGCCATCAGATATATCGTAGTATACAAGGTGTCCAAATATTTCTGAGCAGTGCTAATTTTCATTAAATTATTTACAGTAAATGTTACCAATTATATCTAAACGTGTATTTTGTCATGTAATATGTGAACAGCGAATTTTCAATAATTTCTTTATAATGTTATTTAAAATTAACATGCAAAACATGTAAGGTTTTTATCCGAAACTGTTCAGATGTTTATGGCCACCATGACTGCGTCGATTATTTGATGTTCTCGGCGTTCCTATATTTTTGATTGACTATGAGTAAAGACATTATTGAAAATTAAAACTGCTTAGAAATATTTGACCACCTTGTTTGATACGATATATCTGCTGGTGACTGTACCATTACTATCTAACGCTTTAAAAAACTGTACAAAGTGCCACAATGTTGTGAGTATTTTATTATATTTTTACATTTACGTGTGCTTCTTTTAATAGGCTCCAATAAAAGTGATTGAGATGTAACATCTTCATAAACGTTGATTAGTTGATCTATGACCGCTGTCCGTGCTCCGTAGGAACAGGTCGTGATTTAACATAATTTACGTCAACGACAACGTCGCGTCTGCTACAATTATGGCGACACGTTACGAATATTAATGGCTTATTTACTGTTTTAAATAACGCATGTTTTAATTTTATTAACATTTATCACTATATCGTCGTTGGGAGAGATGTATTTGGTCATTGGAATGGAAAATTATCGTGAGAATGTGATGTGAGGCAAAATATAATTTTACTATTGTTATAATGTGAATACCCTTAAAACACATTTTGTACCCGTGTGAGTGTTTGAAAATAAAGAGCATAAAGATTTAATTTTACAAAAATATAATTATGCAGGGTGAAATTGATATCATTAGCATCCTTGTAAACTAAGAGTCTACCCATCAAACTGAACAACTTTTACTATAAATAAATAAATAAATAACGCTCACAGGCACATACATTGTAATGATCCCAAGTAAGCCTCAGGCTTTTTGTTATGGGAACCACACAACGACGGCACAAACATATAACATCCATGACCAAACCGGGATTCGAACCCAGGACCCTGGTTTGGCAGTCCGGCGTGGTAACTATGGCAGCAAACCGATCGGAGTAAAAACTAAATCAGCTGTTCAGCCAGCTGTTGCATACATTTGAGTCGAGTAGGCATTGCAGTTTAGTATGGAACAGCTGATTATCGTCAGCATAATATTGTAATAACGAACTGCAGCACAAGCCTATCCTCAAGGACTATGGGCGTTAGTCCACCCCGCGAGCCCAATGCGGATTGCTAGACCTAGACTTCACATACGCATCAGAATTTCTCCTTCAGCGTATGCAGTTTTCCTCACGATGTTGCCCATCACCGTTTGAGAGCAGTCGATATTATGCACAATAACTACATAAGTTATTAAAAGTAATTTATTTATTTATTTAACACTTCACAATATTACAGAAAAAAAAATAAAAGAAGACATTTATAAAGTGCGAGCTTTATTATTCAATGTTTAAAAAATACAGCTGTTATGATAATATCTCTGACCGCTTGTAGTAGTTTTGAGCATGTGGATAAGTATGTAAATTAAAAACCATACATTGTTAGTACATAGAACACACACACACATTGTTTGTTAGCTTACATAGATAGTTTCTATGTTTTTTTTTTTTATTACAGATAAAATAAAAATAAAATAAATATCTTGGACAATGTCACACAAATTATCTAGTCACATTTAAAGTACCAGAAAATAGCCTGGAGTTGTATTATGATGACTAGACAACGATATAGAATACATATACAACGTGTTAATGAATTAACGCAAAACCTCATACACCCCAACTGATTTATAACAAAATAATTAGATAGAAACAATAATTTCATTATTTTGATAGTAAAATTCAAAGTTATTCGCATTTTAAGTTTTGAGGCAAAAATGATTTGTTATCATTTCAGCAATGAATGAAAGCGCTAACGTACTCATGGATACATTTTAATAATCTTGTTTTGGTAGTAAGTTGGGTGAGTGTGCCTGTGCGGAGGGTTGGCGTTGGGTTCATTAAATTTAAAATTTTAGACACAAATGAATTAATATTTTGAAAAAAATTACCTATGTTGAAACCATGATAATTCGATTCTGCTCTCGATTCTAAACAAACTACTTTCTAGTTTTGCGTTAATTCATTAACACGTTGTATAAATATAAACATCCATGACTCGGGTACAAATATTCATATTCATCATACAAATATTTTTCCCTTACGGGATTCGACCCCGCGACCCTCGGCACATCAGGCAGGTTCACTACTGACTGTGCTACAGGGCCGTCAAAATATGGGTTTGCTCTTTACCTCAATCCAGTCCTAAGGACAAAGATGGGTCAGTCAGTCAGAGTGGGATTAGTCGAAGATGTAGCGAGCCTACACAGAAGCCTATTCAGTCGTACTATAAAGTAATTCGGGTTGTAAGCGTTCGGAAATGAATTTTGGAGATAAACATTAAAGTAGTCAAATTCAAGGATGTAAAGTTTACAAAGTATTGGTATATTTAAATAGCTTTCACTATCAACACAACAGTGATTGGTATTCCACACGGAGCGGAGGCGAGTATTTATATTCAGGGTGCGACCGCACTGTCTCCTCTCATAACATTCACTGTTTTGCGGAAAAGTCGTACGGTCACCGGATACTTGAGCCATTGGTTCCGTTTGAAACTAACTTTGTGGTCACATATAAACACAAAACACCAAACTACTTAACGTTCACACCAAAGTCTAATATCTACATTCAAATACAGGGTCCTTTTAAAATTATGCACAATTATTTTAAAAGATTGATCAGACCATTAGAGTGGTGGCCGAGACTAGGTAAAAGAGGAGGTCATCCGGCAGCCAGGTGGGTTGACGACATCCGGAAAAGTCCGGTGAGACCAGTAGTGCGATTTTTGAATCTCATTCGCTGAGTTCAGCAGTTGAAAATGTCAAAATTACTGTGGAGATATGCATCTTTCCACTGCTGATTTGAAATTCAAAAATCATACTTCGGGAGTGCGATTTTTGAAAGTCAAATCAACAGAAGAAAGATGCGTATCTCCATACTAATTTTGACATTTTCAACTGCTGAACTCAGCTAATCAGATTCAAAAATCGCACTCCTGGATGCGATTGGCGCAGGACTGAGAAAGATGGCACATAGATGGTAAGAAATTTCTTCAACATCTTTAGGGGAGAGTAATTGGTAAATGAAGATCGGTATAGAGGAAAATATAGCTCAAAATTCAAATTCAAAATTCAAAAATTTTTTATTCAAAATAATATCATATAGATAGCTTTTTGACGTCATTTTTTGACTCTACCACCGCGTCGGAAGGTGTTCCGTTGAGAGAAGATGCGGCCAGAAACTCTACAACACACATCTTTTAAACAAAACAAAATGTACAAAGTACAATTAAAATACAATATTGCATTACATAGTGTAAAATTGTCAAGACCAGACATTTTGGTCATTCAAATAATCATCGAGTTTATAGTAACCTTTTTTACAGAGGACTTGTTTAACATGAGACTTAAACTTTTTGTCTGGTAAGTTTAGAATATCCTCTGGTATCTTATTATAAAAGCGTATACAGTGCCCCATGAAAGATGTGTTGACTTTACTGAGTCGAAAATGTGGGAATACTAATTTATTTTTATTTCTTGTATTGTAATTATGAACGTCACTGTTTTTGGGAAAGAGAGACAAATTTTTTCGAACATATAAAATATTTTCGTAAATATATTGACTGTAGAAAGTCAAAATACTGATATCTTTAAAAAGATCTCGTAGTGAGTCTCGACAACGCAGATTATAAATGGCTCGAATTGCCCGCTTTTGAAGGATAAAGATAGCCTCGACGTCTGTAGCACGGCCCCACAGCAAAATACCATAAGACATGATACTGTGGAAGTAGCTGAAGTATACAAGTCTTGCAGTAGCTATATCAGTTAGCTGTCTAATTTTTCGAACTGCATAAGCTGCCGAGCTCAGCCTACCCGCTAGGGTTTCTATATGTGGACCCCATTGCAGCCTCGAGTCAATCTTTATCCCTAAAAATACAGTATTACTTGTGAAATGCAATATATCATTATCTAAGAAAATTAGCAAGCTGAAGTGGCAATGGGCTGGTCATATCTGCCGAAGAACTGACAACCGGTGGGGTGTCAGAGTTCTAGAGTGGACACCGCAAACTTGTAGACGTAGTGTGGGACGCCCTGCTGTGGGCCTCGCATGCCACCCCCGAGAAAACGACAAAAATCGAGATGTGCCTCCATCTTTATTATTTTACGTATGCCAGAAAGAGCGCGCATGACGTTTTACTTCTTTAAACGCTTTGTCGTGGGTGGCATGCTAGCAGTGCTGCTCGCTGGAAAGACGACCTAAAAAAAGTAGCGGGAAGCGACTGGATGAGGAAGGCCGAGGACAGAGTTTTGTGACGCGCCTTGAGAGAGGCCTATGTTCAGCAGTGGACTATGATGGGCTGATGATGCGATGTGATGTATGATATGTGATAGAGGAAAATAAAATATACATAAAGAAGAACAAAATCATAATCATTATATTGTATTTCGACAATAACATACATAGAAACCGAACAAAGTAACATTGAACCTAATGTGAAGTAAATTAGTATCAATATAAATACGGCTTTATTCTGTAACAAGACATTCGCTTTTAATGCACAACATTCTATCAGCGTGTAAATAAATAACGGTCATTTGTTTAACATAAGTACCAAGAACACCTTGTTCCCAACTATTTACGATATATTCTAAGATGTGACATCACAGAGTAACAAAGATTGACAGTAACTGCGCTCAACGGTCCCCGGTGCGCCCGCGCCGCGCACGGTGACATCAGCTGGTTGGTAAAGCCTAGATTTAGACATAAGGCTCAAAGATGATCTCAGCCGTTATCTCGCATCTGAATGGTGCTAGTGTGTTCGATAACAACAAATATTGCTATTAGTGAGTCACGACGCCCCCGCGTTTGGACCTGCGCAGTGTCACCTGACTGCGAACGTGTTCGATAGCAAACGAGGTAATATTGATAGGGTAAATTGCATCAATGGAAAAATTTCCCGACGATGATAAGATGAATAAACTGACATACTTTTTACAATAGGAGCAATATGACGTAAAAAAAGAAAGTTCTGTTGTTCCATATAAGTATTTATGCCACGTAGGTTATCGACATCTTTCATGAAACATACATTTTGTCATTATGAATATCTCGCTGAATAAATGAATATCTTGATTCTTGAGCACTATCTACAGCAAAGCATTTAGAGGAGATAAAGCTCTACAATACAATATGAATATCCTGGTCTTCCATTTTTTTCAGATCCAGTTTTAGTGGGCTGGGGAGCCTCGGCAACAATTCAGAATATAATATAGCGTAAAGGGAAGAGTAACACTTTCATTTAATCGAATTAGACCGTAATACCACAAAAATACTGCGAGACTTCTGCCTTTTCCGCGCCATGGAAATAAGCCCGATCTTAACGCACACACCTACACACCTTTCTTACACCTACTATGTAATTTACTCGTATACTTATGTTTCACAAATCAATGATTATTTTTCTCATTCCAGACACTACCACAAGCTTTTTCATACACAAGCTCATAATTATTACCAGGATCAACAGCGACTTTTCACAAAGTAAGGACCTTATACTCTGACCTAACTGTCTCAGAAACAGTAACGAATTGAAACAAAGAAGATTACAGTCTGCTGAACGGGCCAGAACAAGTCTCTGGCTATCGTCGAAATCGAGCCATTTAAATAACTTCAAGGAAAGCCCGAACAGACTCCCACGTTATCCTCATTAAAATCAAGTGTCAGTTTTCAATGACAACACTTTTACTCTCAAAAGAAACGGAAAGTGTCATCTGCGAGTAAACGTAAGCATCTTTAAGAAGGCTGCTTACAAACAACCGTTGTGGTAATGCAGTTGACTCATTGACCGTTCCTTTTTAAGTCTCATGATGCGAAGTATTTTAGAGTGTAGTTCTTCGGCATAAGAATGTTAACAGGGTACTTGTAATGTCATCAAACAACGCCAACGCGAGGTGTCACAGACAGACAACAGATAAATTGATCACTAGATCCTCCTAATGTTTTAGTAATTGATGCTTTGATGATAGATAAGGCTGTATGGGAGTGTTGTTTGAAGTAAATTGATGATTGTTTCTGGGAATGGTAGAGGTAAACATAATATGTATTTATAATGCAGATCGTTAGGTGTTGGTAAATTTTATTTAGTTGTTGCAGACAAAGGAATAAAAGCCTAAAGTTTTATCGCATAGCATTAAATAACTATGGTTAACGTTATATATTTAATTGATTGGTATTTATGGTAGAGTGGAAAAAAAGTATTTACCGCCTTTCGTTCAAGTAATTTTAACTTTGTACCCGACTTACAACGTATCATTTATTTTCAAAATCAAATTATAAAAAAGAAGTAACGTGAAAGGTCAAGAAATTCATTATAATGAGTATAATTTATCAACAACTATCCGAACCGAATTTATTGAATAAATATACATATTTGTACAACTTTATGCATTATTTTGGCAACAATACTTCCTCAAAAGCACCGCTTTAACTTGTTTTCTGTATACTCGCCATGTCACCTTACATTATAATGCCAACATTCCCTGATATTTCGTGAGAATTATAATTCGAGTTTGATAAACAAACATCTTGTCAAACAACTTTACGGCTGACAATATTTAAATTGTTTTTAATCCACGAACATGCTTGGGAACTTCCAAATAGACACATTCACAATCTATCAATATTTACTAAAATCACAGACGTGTAGTGTATATGTGACTACAAATAACATTTCCTGTAACAACCTACTATTTAGAAGTATTTTCTTTGCATACTAAATAATAAATAAATAATAAATAACGCACACAGGCACATACATTGTAATGATCCCAAGTAAGCCTCAGGCTTTTTGTTATGGGAATCATACAACAACGGCACAAACATATAACATCCATGACCGAACCGGGATTCGAACCCAGGACCCTGGTTTGGCAGTCCGGCGTGGTAACCATTACACCAACCGGGTCGTCAAATACTAAATATTATTCGAACAGGACAGACTTCCCTTCGAGAAATAGAGGTTGCCAAGTATTGGAAAGACAAAGTGAGAGCATCTTCACACGAGGAAGATGCGCTAAAATCAATCAGGAGGAAAACACAGTCCATACAACTCACTAGAGTCCCAATATAAGTCCCAATGACCGGTAAAGTTATTTGATGAACTGTCTGAGTTTGAGTACAATGGTACTTTACGATGGACCTAAATTTCAATTGGTAAATCTCAATTTATTACAATTTTGTTCTATATTTGGTTTTGTAATACCTAAACAATCAATAACATAAAGATTTATTCTCTGTGAACCTATTTTCTGCTGTGCGCTTTAATATTTTTCTCAAACATGCTTGGAAATGTGAGCATTATTTTGACAACCTTCTTCGAGATAAATCGAAATTGCTGTACTGGCCAAATACATGCGCGCAGCGGCCGGCAATGTTTGTA
This sequence comes from Agonopterix subpropinquella, assembly GCA_922987775.1. NCBI lineage: Eukaryota > Metazoa > Arthropoda > Insecta > Lepidoptera > Depressariidae > Agonopterix > Agonopterix subpropinquella. The sequence goes on along the minus strand of OV277706.1, from coordinate 579,824 downwards.
TGAAAATCCATATCTGTCGTGTTTAGCGGCCAAATAAATTACATACTAAACTCATATCTGTCGTGTAATTTAAAAATGGAACGATCTTTTTCTCCGAAACATGGCGACCAAGGAGGTAACTCATCAAAGGTTTTATTTAAATTTCGAACTGACTTGCAAATAGAAAGTTGTTTATTGAAAAAAAAACAAAAATGTTGTTCGTTGTTCGTCATTGATTTTGAAGTTTTAATTTCCGCGAATTTTTTGAGAAAATTTAGTGTTTTAATTTCCGCGCATTGTTTGAGAAAAGTACTATACAAGCCTTGGCCAACTAGGCATTGATGGACTTACGTATGTGTGCCTCGGCTTCGCCTCGGCCCACATTTACACGTTCGTCCATCAATGCCTCTGTTGCTGGCCGCTGCAGTAATGTACTATAAACAAACGTAAACGTCCCTCACGGAGATGCTTTGGAGGTTTATAGGTTGTAGGTCCCCCCTTTTAAATAAAATTTTTATACAGAAATTGACGAAGCTTGTTGCAGATATACAGGATGTAGGTACTCTACTCTTTTATTGACGAAACGAGTTGTGGATCTGAGTGATATATTTTCTTTGACGAAGTCTGTTGTGGATGTGAGTGATGTATTTATTACCTTTAACGAAGGCTGTGGTGGATACGCACACTGTATTTTTATGAAATTATTATTATTTAAACAAATATCTAAATCAAAAGATGAATTACTTTCAAAATGTCTCTGTAACATTTAATAACTGTCCATTTGCTGGTTGTAAAAAAAAAACTATTGGAATAGTCGAAAGACTATAAGAACTTTATTAGTTTCGCATCCTTTCCGCTGATGTACTCTACTCTCGGATGGACAGATATAGGCAAATATATTTATATTATGTAGACACAAGCCGGGCTTGGAACTGGTTTGCTGGCCGCGGCCGGGCACCGTCCGCGTGCCGCGTGCTCGTGGAGCCAGCCGTGCGCAGGCGCAGGGTCGACCTGTTTGTTTTGTACCTAGCCTAGCGCCATGTGCCTACTATCCTAGGAGTCCAAATATTTGAGCAAACGCTAGCGATGTATAATTAGAAATATCTTGGACATTGAACAGGGCTATTGTCCTAAAAGAAGTTCCAGAATCTAGTCTGAAAAATGTTTTATGATGATTTGATATGTATAATTAAGCTACAATGTATGTTGTGACAGCCTGTAAGGGAAGTAACACTTAATTATTAAGTTAAAATGTATTCAGAATGTAATAGTGTATACTTTGTTGGCAGTCCTTAAATAAATAATAGATAATTATTTTTCCGACATATTTTATCACAATACCTAAATACATTTTCCTCTTGCAAAATTGGGTCGCGCAGCCTTCGGATTCAGGACTTCGAAAAAAAAGAAGATAATAGAATCAAAATGGGCTCTAAGAAAATGAAATTAGTGTCGGTACTGCCTGATCAGTGCATTGGGCTGGGACTAGGTGTTGTTTTATTTGCTAATGGCCTCGATTCGGAGTGTACCACAACTAAACTAAACTAAATGTATTCCTGTCACTTTCTAAAATAAGATTAAGAAAAGAGACAGAAAACCAACAGCTGACTTTAGTGCTGTCAAAGTGACGTTAAACGCCCAAAAACGACTTAAATAAGATGGCGTACATTATGATGGCATCTTATTTTGCGCATTTAACGTCACTTTGACAGCACTAAAGTCAGCTGTTGGTTTTCTGTCTCTTTTCTTAAACTTATTTTAGAAAGTGACAGGAATACATTTAGTTTAGTTTGGTCGTGGTACACTCCGAATCGAGGCCAATACCTTATCCGCCGAGGATATATCGGACGATGCGCAAATAGTTAGTTTTTTATACATGCCCAAATATTGTGTTCGAAATATCCTTTTTGGATATTTTGTTACACCTACGGAGTTGGCAACAAAAAGTTTAAAATTAGTAGGTTTTATTCGTTTTTGGAACATAATCATTTACGTTTCTGACACTTTTAGAGATAAAGAAAAAAACCTGCTGTTCATCGAAGTTTGCATCAGAATCATTCGGGTTTTGTTGTTATTTTCAAAATACAACAACAGAAATTGTTGAAAAACAATAAAACCCAAACGGTTCTGAAACTTGAACTTCAATGAACAAAGGTATTTGTCACCACCATTTTGATATACATGTAGATACCTAAAGAAGCATTAGATGCCAAAGTGATGGTTTCAATTCAGTCAAAAGAAATTGGGAAAGGCCGATGCGCACCCATACACTAATAGGGTAACAAACAATGATAAAGATATAACGGAAGACGACGAAGAAGATAACCTCCTCCGTACTGACGAGAGTCTAGTTGTAGATGATATCATAAAATAATCAACATCTAATGCTGATTGACAAATCTTTTCACCACGATGGCATGTCAAACTCGACATGTCGTCGACAAAAGAAAAAAAAATACTGGCTAGTTATTACTAGCCAGTATTTTTTTTTCTATTGAAGAAGGAATATTTCACATTGCGTTATTGATAATATCAAGTACCAACCAACAAGTTAACAACACTATAAGAAAAAAAAAGTGAAAAGAGTGACACAACGCAAAACTTAACTTATGATAACATTATTTCAACAAGAAACAACACTATTGGCAGAGCAACGAAGGGCCTAGTGCCACGGGGATACAAATACAAAACTTGACTAACCCAAAAAGAAACAACACTATTAGTAGAGCAACGTAGGGCCTAGTGCCACGGGGATACAAATACAAAACTTGACTTAAAAGATAAAATTAACCCAAAAAGAAACAACACTATTTGTAGAGCAACATAGTACCTAATGCCACGGGTGAAAAAAGTTAAAAGAGTACCTACAAAACTTGACTTACGACAACACTTATCTAAATAAACATTCAATTGGTAAGATTCTCAAAGACAGACTAACGCAATGCGATCTGACATACGATGTAGTTCCCAAAACAAGGTCCGAGCGAGCGTGCAGCGTTCGTCCAAATGTTGCACTACCACTGTTGCATGTCCCAGCCTCGGACATACCAAATTATTTCGACCATCGTCGCGTCATACGTGCGATGTGATTTAAAGAGGTTGCCTCGACCCTGATTGTATTAAATTATTTTTTAATTTATTAAGGTTTACTTTTAGCTTTTGTGGTTTATAATTTGTTAACGGCATGTTGTCGGTCATAAATTGAGACTGGTTTGTATTTGATCGCGTATCTTCGACAGCCGACGATAAGGGTCGAGAGATTTGTTTTCAAGATATTCATATTGATGCCTATCTCCATTTAACTTAATTGCAGATTCAAATATGGTTATGTTTTGATATGATTATGAAGTTGCGAATTCGTTAAGATGTTTTCTCGTATATCCTGGACCGGTTTTCGCAAATGAGGTGTCAATCTCGAATTCTCGATTCGATTTGAATGTCCAAGTTAATTAAAGCACTCGTAACATCTCGTAAGTCAATTTATACAAGCTTTTCTTTATCGATCGACTCTTGCAATAAGTTGTCCTCATTGGCTTCAATTTTTCATATCTACGTAAATCTATAGTCATTCTAGTTGTGGTACTTGAAGAATACAATAAAATATACCTACCTAATTATATTTACACAGGAACTTCAATATTTACAAAAGCGGTACAAAACCGTAATGTTTAACATACTTACAGCTTAGTTAAACAATCCTAAAGACATATTAACACGTATACTCATAAAAACCTACATAATCTAATCACAATGAAGACAATGGCTGCCTCACAAGCTCAGAGCAAGTAACAAGGCGCTAACGCTAAGCAGAGATGATGCGGCTAGATACCCCAACAGGCCTTCACGGCCGGGGCGTCGGAGCCGGCCGGGCCTCGTTACATGCACGCTTGCCTGCCCGGCGACCTGTTCTGCGATAGTACCCACGTTTACTTTGCGTCTTATGTGAAGATTTGCATTTTATGTGGATTCAAGATGTTACACGCCCTGCTCTCACATGGTCCAAGATCCGACAATCAAATTGGCGAACGAAATGTGATTCAAGAGAAAGTTTATACAGGGGTTCATACAACGCCTCCGGGTTGCCAAGCAAAATCTTGCCGCAAGTACCTTTACCCTGATGATTTTTGGTACAATTTGATCCAAAAATTGCACCTATCTGTTTGGGAAGTAAACGAGATGCACTCGGAAAGAGACCAATCTAAAGAACTGAAAAAACTAGGATTGCCATTTGCCACCTACCTCTCAATCTGCCGCAACTCTAGGGTAAAAAATGACTTCTTTGATCCTGGCAACCCTAGAGTTGCGGCAGGCTTCAAGGTGGCAACCCTAGTTTTTCCAGTTCTTTAGATCTGTCTCCTTCAGATGGCACCTCATTTACTTCCCAAAGAAATAGGTGGAAAAAAAATGGTACCAAAAATCATCATGGCATGGTAAAGGTACTTGCTGCAGAAGATGCTTGCAGAAGGATTTTGCTAGGCAACCCGGCGGCGTTATATGAACCCTGTGTAAGCTTTCACTTGAATCACATTTCATTCACCAAACAAATACAGGTGCATAATTTTACGGACGTATCTTAGTATGTCTTGTGATTGTGACATCAACAGTCGTAGCATTTACCCGCATCTACGTCCGCATAAATTATATACCAGATTTTACGTCAGATCATAAGCTTTCAAACAAAGAAAGTTTCATCAAAATCGGTTCAGTAGTTTTTGCGTGATACTCGATCAAACAAACAAACAAACACACAAAAAAACAAACAGACAGACAAAAAATCCAAAAATTGGTCATATGGAATCACGGAAACCTAAAAACCATATGGCAATTTTTTTTTGTAAATATATTCAATCTACACACGGCGACAGATCAACCTACCCATAGTTGAACTCTATGTTCATGGACATAAGGTCGAACTATGGGTAGGTTGATCTGTCGCCGTGCGTACAGACACACTTCTGTTACAGTTTTATAATACCTAGTTTAGATTTAGATAAGAGAACGTCAACACACAGAACATAAAGGCGGGTTCCTTCGTCCCTCTTAGGTGATACTGTACTGTACAGGATCCTTCTTAATATGCTGACACTTTTTAAGAGGATGATCAGACCATCAAACTGAACAACTTTCTATATGGGTCGAAAGAAAGTTGTTCAGTTTGATGCTTTTATCATGCTTTTATCAGGATATTAAGAAGGGCCCTATTTTTCAATTTAATTCTATACATTAGAATCTCTCTTTAAGGCATTCATAAACTAGAACAGTGCAACTTTTATGCAAATATAATACCAGAATCATTATATTACAAGAGTCACATTCAAGTAAAACCCGCACATTGTTTCTCTCTGCCTACACTGATGTCATTTCCTGATAATGCATTATTGATCAAACTAATGATTTCTAATGATGCAGGAAATTCTAGGGACTAGAGCGGATATTTATATCGAAGGTGAATATTCATACAGTGCGTCTGTTTGTAAACAGAACACTTGCCATTACCAATACTTTGCATAGTTTAGTTCGGCGAATGACAAATCACTATTGTGCTGCGCGGACGCATGTTACCGCATCGACGTCATACGTAAGGACATAGTGTGTTGTTGAATTTGAACACCGCAACCATTAAAAGTGACGACGGGCTCACTAGAAAATGCAAATATTCCAATTCTTTCACGGTATATTTAGAATATTTTTAATGCATATTATTTTATTATGCTTCGATCGCATCTTCGCCCGCGTAAAGTTATCATTCGTTTTCGGGATATAAGCTGCATACCTACCATATTTCAAAATGATGGTCATTCTACTAAAATTACATTTAACTATTATATTAATAAAAACACATTTAATTCATATTATGAACGTGAATGGATGATTCATTATCGATTCTTTCTTCTTTCTGGATGACGAAATGCATGAGGTGGTAATGGCGTGGATCAAATCAAATATGGAGTTTTTTTTTATTCTACCAACGCGTCGGAAGGTGTGGAAAGATTATAATGATCGTCCAGGTCGAAATAGGCAATGTTCTCCGGTTTTACAAACATTCTGAAGAATGGACACCCACACACATGCTCACGACTATATTCCCCGAGGGGGTAGAGGGGCGGGGAGGGGGGTCTGAAGAATGGGAGTCCATGATATTGATAAGACACAAAGAGCGCCAAAAATACTTCTAGAGAACTAAACCACCAAACTAGAATACTTCAGGAGAATAGTCTAGCAGTGTTCAAACTGCTAGAGCTCAAGCTCAAGCTGTAGACTCTGTCCGATGTGACAGGTAGTGAGCCGATGCGCACTTTTATGGACATAGGATGGACACACTACACCACACGCGTCGAAATTTAAGCATGTAGGTTTCTATTCCTTAACGATAAATTAATAATGTTGAATGAAACTTATCAGCACTTAACTCAGCTGTCAGAGAGTTGTAATTACTTATATTAGTCACAACAGTTACTGGGTATCGAAGCCAAGGCTCAGTCCGATCCAAGATTAGGATGTGTGTTTTTATATTTGCAACATGACATCATGACGACTTATAGGTGCAAATTGAATAACTGTTAAGTGGGATGATACTTGAAGAATTTCCGGCAATCCAAACAGATTTGAGCTTCTTAGAAATTTGGAAAAAAAAATGACGTACATAGTGAAACTAAATCTACGGTCGGAGTGTATGGTAAACTTCAGAATAAATAAAAATAAAAAATAAAAATCTTTTATTGCATCAAAATTATACCTGGCAGTCCTATCTAGGCTAGCCTGTAACAAACTGCCTGAGGTGGAGGAAGCCAGTGGCCACCCAATTGCAGTAAATACAATTTTGAACAAATGAGAGCAAACAAACTTAGTATGTAAGTAGGAAGATAAACAAAACATGCAGAATGTGTCTAGTGAAAAGTGTTGGTGAGTGTGGAATAATTGTGCCTATGTAGTGAGGGTGAATCTTACCTACAACCAAGTTCTACCAAATATATTTATTCAGATCTAGCAAGGGCTGAATAAAATGGTTATATCTATCATCATTTTTGCCTATCGCCCGCAAAAAAACTACACAAACTTAGAGACCGAGCAAAGAAATAACTTCGAAACCATTGAAGTGAAGCGCAAAGAGGGGAAAACAAAGAAACCAGATAAAGTGTAAAAATATTGTTGTCAAATATAATATTATCACTATAGTTACAAAATCTATTATCATTCATCCATTATTACACGAACAAAATAAAAACTCGGATCGATGCCATATGATTACCAAGAACCAATAAGAATACACTCTGACCACGTTTCTAGATAAATGAAATGACACGGTGTTAACAAGCTTCGAAAACAATCGATTTACTAATAATGTCAACGACTCCATTGAAATTGACAAAACGAATTAGTGAAGTCAAATAGGAGGCACCTGTCTCGAATTCGATGATGCTAGTTCTAGCCGATAGACGTCCACTGCTAGACGTAGGCCTCCCCCAAAATAGGGGGATTTGCCATAATCGCCACGTTTGGCAGGCGGGTTGGCGATCGCGGTTGGATTGAATGTGTGTACTCAGAGGATGCTGCTGCAAATCCTCCGGTAGATCCCTTAGTCGCCTTTTACGACACCGACGGGAGGAAATGGGGTGGTGCTATTCATAACCGACACACCACAAGGAGACAAAACATACTTAGCAAGCATATTCTCGAAAACAGCACTTATTTGTTTATTTCAATTTAGACATTGTATATATTTATATGTACAATGGCGTGGATGTTGTGAGTTTTCAAAATATCACTGACTACCCCTCAGGAGCACAATGCTTGCATGTATGCATCTGTATAATGGCCCATAACTCGTGACGATTCATCTTAAATGAAACTGACAGGATTTACTTTTTGATGTCATTCCTATTCCTAGTCTTGTATTTCTTTCTTGAAAGGCACATCTTAAAGGAAAATAAAAGATAGCACACTACACTCACCACCGCAACAGTACAACACCAGACACAAGCACAAGAGACCCGGCACTAGCAGACGACAACGAGACACTGCCCTCCACCGACACGGCACCGCCGCCGCGCCAGCCGGCACGTGGGTCGCGGACACTAATCGAAGCGGGGGTGGAACTAGCATCTGAGGACGAGAGCACCTATAGATCGGGATCCGGTGACGAGTTCGTATACCAATCGAGCTCATCCATAATTCAGTTTTCATGCAATATTTTACTATTAGAAGATGCGAAAAAACTTGGTCGGCCGACCCCTATCCTGGTGGGTTTTGTGTAGGAGGGTGACTAGTAACCTCTCTGAGACGAGACTAATTACCCATCGAGCTCATGAACCAAATTATGCTTATCCGATTGGACTTTATTAGTGTTACGAAGTACACTCGGTCGTCCGCCGGATATCCTGGCAGGTAGTGCTGGCCAACCAAAAATGGTGGTCAAATTTTGGAGTACTTCTCACCCATCGAGCTCATGGATGAAATGTATGCCAAATCAAAGGTTAGACCTTTACCTTCAATATTTCATCGGTCGTCCTGGCCGAAACCTGGTGGGTTCTGGTGGCCAGCCAGATTTATCTGTCAAAGTAAGATCATGCGTTTTCACGTTTATATGAATAAATACTTTATTTACCTGATATATGCAGTTCTTTTAGCATGAACGTGAACGGTTGTATGGTATAAAAGTATTTAAAAAAAAACTAGAAAAAAAAAATTACTGTGTCGATAAATGAGACATCAAATAAATTTTTTTTTTTTTCGATATAACTTCGTCATTTCTAAACTGATTTGGCTGATTGTTTTATTTTACAAAAATATATATTCAAGAGTTCATGCCACTAAAATTTGGTGAAGATCTGATTAAGCGTTTCGAAGATGTTCAATGTTTTAAGTGGGTCAGATTTTACTACAAAAAAAAATCCAACCAAATTGATTCTTTAACGAGAATAATAATTGAGTTCTATTAATGATTCTTTCTAAAATGAAATTTGCTCTCTTAAGAGATGTCTATATAATAAAATAAACTAGTAATACCGCGGCGTTGCTTTCAAAAATGAAATTGAAAAAAAATGTTTCGTCAAGTAAAAGCTACCTATGTTTATGTGGATGATCTAATTTAGTACGTGCCTATATTAGTTCTAAAATAATTAGCTGAAACTGTTTAAAGGCATGATTGGATCATCAAACTGAACAACTTTTATTATGGGTTCAAAATCGAAATCGCTAAAAAAAACTGCTGTCTCATACATTCCGATTCCAGTCGAGTAAGTTTGCAGTTTTGTATGGGACATCAGATTTTTTTCGCGTTTTCGATGTTAGTCCCATAAAGAAAGTTGTTCAGTTTGATGATCCAATCATGCCTTTAAACAGTTTCAGCTAATTATTTTAGAACTAATATAGGCACGTACTAAATTAGATCATCCACATAAACATAGGTAGCTTTTACTTGACGAAACATTTTTTTTCAACTTCATTTTTGAAAGCAACGCCGCGGTATTACTAGTTTATTTTATTATATAGACATCTCTTAAGAGAGCAAATTTCATTTTAGAAAGAATCATTAATAGAACTCAATTACTATTCTCGTTAAAGAATAAATTTGGTTGGATATTTTTTGTAGTTAAATCTGACCCACTTAAAACATTGAACATCTTCGAAACGCTTCATCAGATCTTCACCAAATTTTAGTGGCATGAACTCTTGAATATATATTTTTGTAAAATAAAACAATCAGCCAAATCAGTTTAGAAATGACGAAGTTATATCGATTAAAAAAATTTTTATTTGATGTCTCATTTATCGACACAGTAATTTTTTTTTTTCAAGTTTTTTTAAAAAATACTTTTATACCATACAACCGTTCACGTTCATACTAAAAGAACTGCATATATCAGGTAAATAAAGTATTTATTCATATAAACGTGAAAACGCATGATCTTACTTTGACAGATAAATCTGGTTGGCCACCAGAACCCACCAGGTTTCGGCCAGGACGACCGATGAAATATTGAAGGTAAAGGTCTAACCTTTGATTTGGCATACATTTCATCCATGAGCTCGATGGGTGAGAAGTACTCCAAAATTTGACCACCATTTTTGGTTGGCCAGCACTACCTGCCAGGATATCCGGCGGACGACCGAGTGTACTTCGTAACACTAATAAAGTCCAATCGGATAAGCATAATTTGGTTCATGAGCTCGATGGGTAATTAGTCTCGTCTCAGAGAGGTTACTAGTCACCCTCCTACACAAAACCCACCAGGATGGGGGTCGGCCGACCAAGTTTTTTCGCATCTTCTAATAGTAAACTATTGCATGAAAACTGAATTATGGATGAGCTCGATTGGTATACGAACTCGTCACCGGATCCCGATCTACTACACTCATAAGGCAGGGAGACATGTATGTATTCAGATTAGGTTTTTTGCTACGAGCGAGAATTAGCAACGGATGATGTTGCGATGCTAAATCAATTACGATTCAAAGGGATCCTATCAAGGTCAATGTCTTCACTGATTCTTCTAGTATGATTTGATGAAGGGGAACTCTATACCGAAGCGAATACAGCCGCATTATGAAAACAAGATAACCAACACAATGACTCATCCGAGATTTAACGTTAACTCCTTTCAGTTCGCCGTGATAACCAAAAAGTTGTACTTAGATTCCGGTTAAACTGGAGTCGTTGCTCGTGCTCTTAACCTTTTAGCTCACTGTGACTGGATATCAGGTCATATGAACAAAAGATTTCTATTGTTTTCAATTACAGTATCTGAGAAGTTAATGCCTAATTCATGGAAAATTTACTACAAATCAGTCCACATCAACCAACTTCTGGTCATAGGTCTCCTTTTTATTGTGAATGTGGTCTCCAACCAAGACCCACATGGATCTCTCTCCTAACAAGCTCCTAACCAATAGATAGTAGATCAATACATAAATTCACATCCGTATTCCCTATTAGGGTGACAAAAACCCTGCTACAATGAATCGCTTAATAGCCCAGTCATTTTGCGGTTTGAGCCGGGACTAATTACTAATTGAATTTTTTTTCGCTATAATATTGAAGAGCCAATTTGAGCTTAGGAATGTACCAAAATTAAAAAAAAATTACGTCAGCAACAGTTCTAATTTTAAAATATAGATATTATCTCGTTCTAAAAAACCTGACGATAAATTTTTTTTTGCATATATTTAAGGCTTTACCATCATACATACTTCAAACATGGTGTAAATATTTTTGTCTACTTGGAAGGTTTTTGAAAAATTCGTATTTTCTTATTAAAATAGGCATTAAAATTAAAAAAATTAGGTACTTATTTATTAATAATAAAGTACCTAATTTTTTTAATTTTAATGCCTATTTTATTGATCAAAAATAATGTATATTGTTAAATCTAATTCAAATTAGTGCATTGGTATTAATATTATTAATTTAAAAGCCTTCTGGGACACACAATTTTGATTTCTATGTTGCGTAGAAATTTTTTTGAAATATGGTTTAGGATAGTATTTTTGTTACTAAATAGTGCCAGTTACAGTTTAAAAGTCCAATTAATAATTACTCCCTACCCCGCCGAACAAAACTCCGTAAAATGACTGGCCTATAAAGGTGCACTTGTTAGGTTCACTTATAAACTCAAATTAGGTTTCAGGATGAAATTACGTATACAGTTGTGATGGGTGGCTAATCTTTCTCCCACAATAAACACTTCAAATTAAACCTAACCCAACGAGCAAAAGAAAAAATACAGAAAAGTTGATCTTCCCAAAACAAGGCAGAAAGCGATAATAGGGCTATTACTGTCCAATTTAAAAGTCGGTAACTTTCTCTGAGAGTTCAGGTGAGGTTTTGGCATTTTGAAGCTAATTGCGATTAATTACGTCTTTAACTGTGAATCCTTCAAGCCTTCATCAGGCTATTAAAGTGAGCTTTTCTCTTAAAATGCCGCCATGTAAGCTGTTAGTATGGGTAGTGTGTATCCGACTTAGGCCAGGCGATCCAATGTCAACCTAAGTCCCGATGACGCCAGCATCGCTTTCGATCACAATCTCATTTAGGTACAGCGGACGCCTAGACTCTGCGCCGGCGCACCTGACAGGGTTGCCGAAACTAAAACATTGTTTTTTTTAAGTTGAAGTTTTTTACAGGCTTTTGTGATGTGTGCTTGCATTGCATTATGTTGTTGTTGATAAAAAGTATGGACTTGGGACATAATCAGTACTCGTATCTTAATTTTACTTTGATCTAAGCTGATATCAAGCATTCGTGTACTAACTAGCATAGTCAATATTCCACCATTTCCCATCCCCTTTAAAACAGTAATCATTTTTGAATTGAGTTCGACAATTCAAGGCTTGAAAGACGACAAATGGGGTAACCCTCACTTAAAACATCGACCGGACATCCAAACTGCGGCAATATCGCATCTAATGCTCTGCGTGGGCGCATCCGATTGCACCGTGCAGTTACTGCGCATGCGATAAATGCGGCGATGACAACTATTAACCTGATAAGGAAGGTGAGATACATGGCAAAGAACGAGCCAGTACTTAGAGATTTGTATCTTCTACTTGAACTGATAGAAGGGAAGGCCATCTGGGGTGATATTTTTGAATGTCAACACATCCTAATTTGTATACAAAAGTGGCATGGTACCATTACGGATTAGAATGTGTAAAATAAAAAAAAATTACACTCGTATATGAGTTGTAGAATAGATTTTTCTATTGTGTCTGCATTTATGATCGTTTTTGATACCAAACAACTCATATTTAATTTGCATATTGTTTACATAATATGATATGCTCAAGTCAAGTGCCTGAGCGACCTATATGGGAAGGGCGGCCAGGAACTTGCTTTCGTATTAAGGTCACCTTAAAACTCAGCCAGAGATACGCTATGGGCATAACCAAATATCAAAACTGATTGTACTGCAGTAAAAATCTGACTTTGTTGGTTCTTTAATTTGTATTCACGACGGAGCGGAACAGTGAAAATTCGAACTCGCTCCGCTCGTGCGAGCCCTTGCCTACCCCAGACACGGGCGTGAGAATATTCATGTTTATGTAAGAACTAGCTGTTGTCCGCGACTTCGTCTGTGTTACCCGGATAAAAAGTACCCTATGTGTTAATCCAGGCCATAGTCTATCTGTATGCCGAATTTAATCAAAATCCGTTCAGCAGTTTTTGTGTGAAAGCGGAACAAACATCCATCCATCCATCCATACTTACAAACTTTCGCGTTTATAATATTAGTAGGAGTAGGATTAGTAGGAAGTAGGATAAGCCAGATGCAACCTAATACCTCAAGCTCAAGAAATGATGAACTAATTAAGACATAAACTAGCTGTCAATAAACTAACTTCTAATAGACCGCCCGGACTGCTAAGGTAGTAGATAACAATGATGAACGAGGTCAAAGACCTGCTATGCCCAATAAATTGGCAGCTATCGAGTTACAAAATGACTAAAACGTAGTAACAGATATCGTGAGATTTCCCTCTCCGCGGAGCCTCCAGGATATCAACGCGCTGCTTTGAGATTATATCACGAATTTGAATAGGTACTAGTTCTTTAGAAATATCGAAGCAAAAAAATATGAATTGGGTGTAAATGAAGACTTACATGTTGCTTTACTTTAAAGGATGATTGTCCTCATGATACTGAAAAACTTACCAAGGAACATACAGGGTGCAAGAACACCGCTCCCGATGATTCAAGGGATGTGTGTGTGTGTGTGTGTGTGTGTGTGTGTGTGTGTGTGTGTGTGTGTGGGTTGTGACTTCATGTTTTCCTGTTCCTTCTGACCAACTGAAGCACTGCCTAGGGCAGCACTGGCAAGGTCGCCATGCGGTGTTCGGCGTTAGTGAAACGATTAGTTCAGAGTTTAGACGTATAATGAGTCAAAAAGTATAGAAACAATCACTTATATCTACCTTAAGACTATGTGTGTGTGGCTATGCACACACTACAAAAGTTCCCATCAATATGAACAACTTGATGGGACCAATTAAATATGAGAACTCAAAAAATATGCTAGGTATTTCATTCTAAAATTATTAAATACAATCATACCGCGCAAAATGTATCTAACAGCTGATTTTTATATCTCATAGTTGGTCCTACAGTAAGAGTTGTTCATATTGATGGGTACTTGTTATGAGTGTATTTTGGTAATTTCCTGTACAGGGTGTAAGAAGACCGCTCTCTAAAACTCGAAGGGTTTACCTACCCCTTTCTACAGGTTTACTAAAATACACCCTGTATAAGTATAATAATAAAATTACAATGTCCCACCACATTAGGTAAATAGCAAACACCACTGTTTTCTTACAGTTTAGATACCTAATGGAATATAATACATTCGAAGTCCGATACTCGAACAAGGGAACTAAGAGAAACCATTCACAATCCAACACTATCTACTAAAGATAACAGAACACTTTCCACCGATCACCGCGACTAGACACCCTAACACCGGTGTCCCGGCTAATTGAGCTCCGTGTGGACACTCAACACTCTAATCCCGGCATTAGCTATCACATTACATATCACAGTAATGCCTGTCCACCAGAGCTGAGCGAGGCAGTGAGCTAGGATTTTTTTTTTATTTGCCTTTCTATAAATAAATAATTTCCAAATAGAATCTATTCCTTTCCCTAACTTTGAAGAACCCAGTAATTCGATTTTTCTCAAGATTTGACCGGGTCGTTTTCGTTTTCTCAATCTCGGTCATGGTAAAAAATATACAGGGTATAGCGACAGCCTAGCAAATACTGAAACGTTGAACTCGTCTCAGACCATAAACTGAATAACTAAAAAAAAATAAAAATAAAATGAAATTGAAATTGAACTTTCACTATGGAGCCTACCTACTGCTGTCCCATACCTACTCGACTAAAATGTATGGGACAGCAGATTTTTTTATCCGTTTCCTGGGGTCTATACCGTTTCAGTATTTGCTAGGCTGTCACTTACACCCTGTAGAGAACTAGCTTTTAGCTGCGACTTCGTCTGCGACTTTGACTTTAAAAAAGTGATAATGATGATACGGCTACAGCGACTGCTGCTAATCATGAGCGATGACCTTGAATGCGCAGAAATCAAATTCGGGTCTATTATTGGCGGGGGGAGAGGGAGGCGGCTGACGCGGGAACGCCATTGGCTGATCGGTAGCCTTTAACGACATCAACCTGCGCAAAAATCCCTACTACTTTCCCCGAGCGCTCATCGACAGCGATCAGTCGACCCGTACTATCTACGGCTTCGCTTGGGCTTATTCTTTTTTTTTTTATTAATGATGGGTTTGCTCTTGACCTCAATCCCGTCCTCAGGACGAAGATGGGGTCGAAGATGTAGCGAGCTTACCCAGAAGATGCCTATTCACTCGTACTTTATAGGAATTCAGGTTGTAAGTGCTCGGAAATACTGACGCAGGCAAGGCATTCCACTCCCTGGCTGTGCGCATTAATAAAGATTCAGAAAGGCGCTTGGTTCGGATAAGTGGGATGTCAAATTGTCAACCAAGAAGGGGTGATATCCCGCGGTGCGTCTGGAAGTCGGATAGTAGAAAGGGGAAGGCGGGATGAGCTCATGTAGCTCTTGGGCACACTCACCGAAGTACAATCTGTAGAAGATCGACAAGCAGGCCACTCTGCGGCGGTGGGCTAGGCTATGAAGCTTGGTCTCAACCAGCTTACTGTCGCCAATGAGCCTCCTGGCTCTGCGTTCAACCGAGTCGAGTGCGGCAAGTTGATAATTAGCTGAGCCATCCCACAGGTGGCAGCAGTACTCCATACAGGATCGGACCTGAGCTTTATACAACATTAAGAGCTGCCCAGGAGTGAATTATTATTCCCTGCAGTAGGTAAAGAAGGGCTCTATTAATATTGAAGAAATGAAAATGTCTTTCAATAACTGCTATTGTTCATCACTACTCATCTCCTTAAAACGTTGATTGACGTGATCATTTTTCTGTCTTTCTCGTAGCTTAGCTTAGCTGCACACTTCCTCGCTCAGCTCTCGTGGACAGGGCTGACCTAATCCCGCCATTAGGCGCATATCGCGGTAACGGGCCACTAGTGTCGGCTACACAAATGCACGGTGCACGTTGGTTGATACAGGAGTTAAATAGTTTTTACTGGCGTTCTTGGTTCTAGCACAAGTTCTGGTCTAATTCGTAGGTACTCATGAAGTTTTCACTGTAGTGGTAATATTTTATTTATTTATTTAGATTATCAATTTGAAATTAAGCTGCCGTTAATTCCTTATTATTAAGACAAGTATTTTTGGTCGATTCAAGTTACATTGTCCATATCATCCATTGACTTAAGATCTAAACTATTATAAAACTGTAACAGAAGTGACGAAGTGTCTGTACATTTAAGATATTTACAAAAAAAAGATTACGATATGGTTTTTAGGCTTCCCTGATTCCAAATCACAAATTTTTGGACTTTTTGTCTGTCTGTTTGTTTGTTCGTTAATTTGGGTGTTTTTTTGTTCGAGTATCACGCAAAAACTACTGAACCGATTTTGATGAAACTTCTTTTGTTTGATAGCTTATGATCTGACTTAAAATCTGGTATATAATTTATGCGGACGAAGTCGCGGGTAAAAGCTCGTAGTATATAAATTCCTGTAGGTATCCTGTTCCTAAAGTTGTCCTACGGGCAGTTATAAAATATTGAAGCTATAATACTTTTTTTATTTGACACTACGCTACGTACAGTCACCTGCAGCTTTGAGTACATATCGATGGTCTAGATTTCTAGACCATCGATATAAGAGCATATAATAAATAATAGTGCTACGATAAAGGCTAGTAATGTTAGTGAGAAATGTGTAGCATGCCTGTGTAACATAGAAACAATATAAGATAGGGTCCTGCTTGATAATGCTGATGGATTTTTTAAGGGGATTATCTGACCATCATACTGATAATGATAACTGAACAACTTTCTTTATGGAACCAACACCGAAATATTGCGAGAAAAAGAACTTGCTTTGGGTCCAGGAAGTTTTCACTTTTATACAAGTTTTATATGGAACTGCTGATTTTTTTTCGCGATGTCGATGTTGGTCCCATAGAAAAAATTATTCAGTTTGATGGCCTGATAATCTCATTAAAAAAAGGGTCAATATAATAAGAAGGACCCAGTACTGTACTAAAGGCATTGGTATATTATACAGGGTGAAATTGATATCATTAGCATCCTTTTAAAATAAGAGTCCACCCATCAAACTGAACAACTTTTACTATGGGAGCAAACCGATCAGAGCGACTAAAAAATCAGCTGTTGCATACATTTGAGTCGAGTAGGTACTGAAGTTTAGTATGGAACAGCTGATTTTTTAGTTGCTCCGATCGGTTTGCTCCCATAGTAAAAGTTTTACAGTTTGATGGGTAGATTCTTAGTTTAAAAGGATGCCAATGATATCAATTTCACTCTGTATAATGTATATTTCAGGCTTAAACGCGACAAATATTATAATAACGGAGACAAATAATAAACCAATAGCCATTCTCTAGCCTTCTGAGAAAACCGCGAAGTGAGATAATTTTAATTGTAAATCACAAATGAGTAACCACAGAGTGGGTGGGTGGGTGTTTGCTATAGTAATATTTGTGAGGTATTGGATTGGCTATGATGCATTGTGTCTTACTGGTTTGTTTTTTCCTTAAATACCTATTAAATTACAGTTTTTATTGATTGTAAAAATTTCAATGAACTTATTCACAGAGCATTTTGCTGAAACAGTTCGATGACAAATAAGTTATTTACTCATTGGCCTTAAACACTATTCTATACAACGTGTTAATGAATAAGCGCAAAACCTCATACACCCAAAATGATTTATAACAAATCGCATTTAAAGTTTTGAGGCAAAAATGATTTGTTATCATTTCAGCAATGAATGTTTTAATAATCTTGTTTTGGTAGTGAACAGGGTGAGTATGCCCGAGCGGTGGGTTGACATCGGGATCAGTAAGATTTAAATTTTACAAACAAATAATTTAATATTTTGTTAAAAATTACCTATGTTGAAACCATGATAATTCGATTCTGCTCTCGATTCTAAACAAAATACTTTCTAGTTTTGCGTTAATTCAATAACACGTTGTATAATATATCTATGATTGAAATATAATAAAGTACGACGTAGTATTGACGAAGCTTGTTGCAGATATATGGGATGTATTTATTGACGAAGCCTGTTGTGGATGTGAGTGGTGTACCTATTGCCTTT
This sequence comes from Agonopterix subpropinquella, assembly GCA_922987775.1. Taxonomy (NCBI): domain Eukaryota; kingdom Metazoa; phylum Arthropoda; class Insecta; order Lepidoptera; family Depressariidae; genus Agonopterix; species Agonopterix subpropinquella. The sequence goes on along the minus strand of OV277706.1, from coordinate 561,619 downwards.
GACGAAGCCTGTCGTGGATACGCACTTTGTATATATAAAGTACCTATGTATGTATCCTGTATCGAATTTTTTCACGAAACACTAATTGATAATTCCCAATTTATTTCCATTCACGTTAAACGCAAATGATCGATGTTATTTTGTTATAATTTCGATGGTATAATAATGATGATGATGACGCAGCTACAAAACATGTCACAAGTTCAGGAATGTGATGATAGCGCACGCGCGGCCCAAGCGTGCGCTATCACTGCATAGTTGCATACCATAGTGATGCAAGTTAGTGGTTGCACAGGATCAACCTGATTATCTTTGTGTGTAGGTAATAATGTCCAGAGTTCATTACCGTGTTTTCCCAACAATTTGTCAGAGGATAGCACTACAGAACAGTCCTATGTGCATATAGGATCCTTCTTAATATGCTGACGGTTTTTTAAGGGGATGATTAGACCATCAAACTGAACAACTTTCTCTATGGGACCAAAATCGAAATCGCGAAAAAATCACAGATAATAAGGCTTCATGTTCTTGATCCCTTTGCCCAAAGTTTTGTTTGAATTAGATATTTTTTTGTGGAGTGATGAAGACGACTGACTGTGATGATGTGTACTATGTCATCTTTTTAATTTCTAGAGAAGTAAATAAAAAAAGGAAAACTCTCTGTATTTTGTCCGGCTAAAAACGGCCCTGTCAGCACGGATAACATGCCGTGTTTCAATGAGTACGCGTGGTGGGCTTACACCCCGTCACAGGTCCGGCACTTTGCGAAAATTGTGCATGACATATGTGTAGGGTTGACTTAACACGCATCGTATGAACTACATTATACATTTCGTTACTTTTTATAGTTCATTCTGTTATTAAAAATAGTTTTTAAGCTAAAGAATCACAGAAAATGTGAATTTAGCGTTATTTTCCAACGTTTATTTTTACAGTGAGGAGGAAAATAAAATATATTTTATGTAGTCAAATCCAACGGGTGCGCGCGCCTGACTGCATTCCCTTGCTCGGCTTCCCTCAAGTTACCACAGAGAGTGTGAGGGGAGGTGAGGTATCTGAAGTCAGAGGGGGGCGGGGAGTGGCCGTTCTGTATGTAGTACTATTACCTATTCTGTGACCCCTTACAGGTACACCCTCCTTGAGGGTAGCCTGTGCCTTGCATTGCGATTGGGACATATAGGATGTGATGATGAATGACAATGATACTTTTTCGTGATAAGACCGCCTTATCTTGTGCTTCTTAAATTTTTTGTCTCTGTATTTTACTGTTTATATTTCGATGTAAAAAAAATATATATTTGATTGATTGATTGAATGATGATGTGAAGTGACATAGTAAAAAAAAGACAACCAACACAACATGACATAGTCCAATTCAAAGGTGTTGCTAAATAAATGTGATCTCAATGAGTATTGAATCAACAGACTATCATCATTGTAATGTAACCATCATATTAGTTAAACGTTGGTAAACAACGGTTTGAACTTGTCAACAGATTGTTGAAAGAGAGAGACCAAAACATCACGTCTCTGTTGTGAAACGTGACGATCATCGATCTATAATAGATCTATGATGGAAAGTTGTTCAGCATGATTGTCTAAACTTTAGAGTAGACCATCAAAAAGAAATGCTAGCCACCACTTGACTCATTCGATTATGAAACTGTCAATATGCTAAAGGTAAGGCCTGGTTTCTCCTTTTTTTCTCGTGGCAACATCAGCTTCATCGCATGACAATAACTCATGCTGTAGTAGAAAGATGAGCGAGTCAGCAATTTTAATAATGAGGCTGACTGCCCAGGGTTCGCCAGACGAACTCGGGTTTCGTCACTCGGGGATGATCCTTCCTTGCACCAGTTGCACCCCAGGGCCTAGTTGCTACAACTATATAGTTGACAGTTGTAGAGAAGTTTCTGATCGTTGCGAAAGGGATTACGATCGTCAGTTTATGTATGTAGGTATATACAGGGTGAAATTGATATCATTAGCATCCTTTTAAACTAAGAGTCTACCCGTCAAACTGAACAACTTTTACTATGGGGGCAAACCGATCGGAGCAAAAAATAAATCAGCTGTTGCATACATTTGTGTCGCGTAGGCATTGCAGTTTAGTATGGAACACCAGATTTTTTTGTTGCTCCGATCGGTTTGCTCCCATAGTGAAAGTTGTTCAGTTTGATGGGTAAACTCTTAGTATAAAAGGATGCTAATGATATCAATTTCACCCTGTATACTACAGATATTATTTCGTTAATTTTTATAAGGCTCAGGATCACTTCAGAACGCAAACGCGTACCAACACAACCAATTGTGTTATTAAATAATTTGATACCGAGCAGGGTTGCCAGGCGTCTCGTTTTAGCCGGACATATTTAACTTTTTAAGGTCGTGTCCGGTTTACAAGAACGACTTGTCTGACTTTTACTAAGCTTTTCGTCAATGACATTGCAGGAATTATCTACTAGATTCGCATGCACCACGAAAATCATGCAAAGAGCAAGCACGGAAATGTGGAATGTAGCAATTCTTTTTTTTTTTTTTTATTAACTATGGGTTTGCTCTTGACCTCAAATTCCTCAATTCGCGCGGTTCCACCGATTTTGATACAGATTATATAAGGGGTTTTAAAGGGATGCAAAAACTTGATCTAGCTAGTTTCCACTGCTCAGAAAGAGCGGCAAAGTCTGCAGTCATGGCTGGCAAAGATCCCCATATGTTTTCTCGGAAACCAAATGTCCGGCTTTTCAAATGGCCAATCCAGCTTTGCGGAAAATTTCCTGGCAACCCTAAGTCCGAGATGCAGACGAGTCAATATTAACACGTTAATGTATCGAGGACACACGCGAGGCCACATCGACTTCTGTCACCGTAAGTAACTTTAATTAGACTTGGTGAAATAAAGGTGATAGCGTGGATTCGCGACGCTGCAAGGTTACCCTTATTTGGGGTTATCGTTTTGAATGATTCACGTTTTTACAGATACGGCTTTTTGGGGCCTTTGTTGGAGACCATGGAATCCGTTAATGGTCCGGGGAATGAGTCACTAATCGTTTTACTTTTGAAACTTTCTGTACTAAATAGAAAGCTTTTAAAGGAATGAATATAGGGATCTATTTTATCTTTATTAACAGGATAAAGAAGGAATGAGGTAATAATCGAAACCGGCGTGCAAGAAGATGAACGTGGAAGAGGCGAAATAAGTGTGTAAATAAAAAGTAAAAATCAAGTTCGCGCCTCTAGTAATAACTGCAGAGGTATAAAGGCAGTTACTGGGATAGAAGCGTGACGATATAATGACTTTTAGACATCCTAGTATCGGTAGTCGGAACCTTGTTAAGTTTGTCATATTCATTAGGTTCCAAATATTAGATTCATCCCCCGATCGCTGGACTTCATTGCCTAATGTTTTGAGTGTTCGCCATTGTTGTGTCTGGTACATATTTACACCCCACTGATGAAATAAAGGAGATAGCGATCTCGTAAAATTTTGGGAGCATGACATCTTTCGACAGGAACTTTATGTACTTACATACATGAAAGATACAAATCTTACAAGAATTAGGACCCTCAGGTCACTTACATCTCTGCTCGCCTTAACGACACATAACTTTAGGAACTCGGATAACATTTGTTCAAATATCGGAAACTTCGAGCTCCTTATTTGTTTTGATCACAATGCGCAGAACAAAGCGTCACATTCCGGCGGATTCGAGGCAGCTCCGGCGAAAGCAAACATCCAAACGGCATCACGGCCTAAACATCCAGGCGGTTTCCGACAGTCTCCACAACATCGGATGCTTGTGTACAATAACACTATATACTTGCATAGTTTTAGATTACCAATCTGATAAGACGAGTGATGCATCCAATTGGATTGTTTTAGATGCCAAAAACTTATTAACGTTGGTGGATCCATGATATTGGAGAATTTATACTGAATTTAAAATCACTATAATATACTAGATAAGAAAAAAGTCAAATCTAAGATACATTTATAAGGTTTCTTATATTGACGACCCGGTTGGTGTAATGGTTACCACGCCGGACTGCCAAACCAGGGTCCTGGGTTCGAATCCCGGTTCGGTCATGGATGTTATATGTTCGTGCCGTTGGTTGTTGTATGGTTTCCATATTAAATTCCATAAAAGCCTTTAATGTTTAACTTTGAATCATTACAATGTATGTGTCTGATCGTTATTTATTTATCTATTATTATTATTATGTAGTGTTTTTGCTGAAACCTTCAATATGTCTGAAAACACCGAGGGGGATAATGATAGTCAGAACTCATGTAGGTAAGGTATGTAAGAATATTTCGACTAAAGAAATTTGAAGTTATGAATCTTAATTGGGCAAACATTTACAAAAGTTATTCTCGTTGAAACCAGGGCAAGTTTCTCCTTTCGTTGAAAGAATAAATGTTATGAATAAATATCCATAATTGTTGACTAAGTAAAGAATTTAAAACTAAGTGTTCGTTGGTGGTAATTCCGGCAAGCTCGTTCATTTATCAACGGCAATTAAACTAAATCTTCAATTCTCGACCGTAACGCAGCTTAATACAGTATCAAATTACAAAAAGAATGTTAAGAATGTGGACGTATGAATCACAACGTGAGCCTAATTTATGCGTGGACATGTTCCAAATTACAACCGTCGAAACGGAACCCCCAACGTAGCTACAAGTCTAGTCGTAGTCACATCAGCTGGGCGCACCGACCAGTTATTTACTTAGTATTGTATAAAGTGTGTGTGACAGCACTCACCTGAGCGAGTACCCTCTCTGCGATGCGCTTGCGCCCCGGCTTCTTGCTACTGCTCGCCCGTTAACATTTAAAATTATCTTCTTTACTCTACTCTCTCGGTGCACAGTTCGTTAATTTTCGTTTTCACCTCTCTTTACGTTAATTATAAATAAAAGTTAAACAAGCTCACGTAGGTGTGTTAGCGAAGCGGGTTGTTAGTGTTAAGTTAAAATAAGTTAAGGAATGTCTTCGCGATGTCGTTTCGTTTCGTGTCGGCCGCTCGGTATGCACTTTTGGGGTCACTCGGGGTCGGTTGGTTTTATTGTGTTTTTCGCGGTGTCTGTGAGGGTTTGCTGGTGGGTGGACACGTGCGGCGCGTGCGGAGTCCGAGCGATCACTGAGGCTCCGCGCGCGCGGCAGCCTGCGCCTGCGCCCTGCCTCCTGCCTGCGAGCTGCGCCCGCGCCGGCGCTCCGCACCTCCTTCAACCCTCTCTCAGGCTTTCGTCTCTCGTGCCCCAAGATAAAACACTAATCGGCTTCGTTCCGAGAAAGCGAGCGTCCGCTCCTCGACACCACACTATACTCTCTAATTAGCCTAAGTGCGTTATTTATTTTGATACGATAAAAGGTTCCCGGCGCCAGCCTTGTGTTATTGATGGCGTTTATGGGAATTTTAAAAAGTAACAAGTTTTTGTAGAAATTCGACGCTTTGGATGAATGGAATCCCATTAGATTTAGAAACGTGACAGAACTAGGACTTCGGTGATTGTAATCGGTTGATTAGAAAGATACAAGAAACAATAAGTAAAATAGTAGAGCATTGCGTAATAACTGGCGGCGACGGAACCTGCGCCCGAGTCGGTGGACAATAGTTGGTTGACTGTACTATTGGCACGACTTCACCATTGTCGAGTGATGCGAAAGGAAGTTACGATTTCTACTATATTTCGACAGGCTGTCAAATTACCGTGGTCAAAAAATTCTAAAGATATCAAATTGATTTCATACATATACAGGGTGTTAGGGTAAACAGTTGCATTACTTTAAGGGGTGATTATACCTATGATACTGAACAACTTTCCCTAAGAAAACTACAGCAAATAAGAAAAAAAAATCGACTTTTCATACAAACGTTCTATCAGCTGATTGCATTTAGTATGGAAAGTCAATTTTCTTATTGCGAATTTCCTATAGGTTTCTTTGGGAAATTTGTGCAGTATCGTGGGTACAATCACCCCTTAAAGTAATGCAACTGTTTACCCTATCACCCTGTAGTTTTGAGTTTAGAAGCTTGGAGTAGCTTTCATTAAGGTACAACAAGGAGACCATCCGTCTTGGATTCAAAACCCACCAACAAAATAATAGGTAGTATACATACAACAATGTTTGTTTAAGAAGTATTTGTTGGCCATAAATATGAAATACCTTGGAACCTACTTGGAGTATCTTTTGCAGTGTATGCAAAGCACCTCACTGGCACGGGTGGAGACTCAGCAGATTCAACACCCGGGACAGACGCTGATTGTTGGATGTTGAAGCCTGTAGATAAAAAGAGAAGATCAGAGACTGGTTTAATAAATAGGTGTGCTGGTTAGCAACAGTCAAACTAAAGATTTATTAAATCACGGTCCGATCATTGAATTACCACACAAGTAAAATCACCCATACTCCTGAGAGGAGACCTGAAGACACCAGGAGATGATATCATACTTATAGCCACTGTTAGAAAGCCTTAGATAATTCGATGCCTACTCGACCAGAATGTTATGGTAATTTTAGTGTTGTCCTTTCCCTTCTAAAGTTTGACCAAGTTTCTTGGCTTTTTTAAACTTGCTGATACAGATTTTATTATTAAAATAAAACATAAATGCATGCAATTACTAAATTCTGTAACGGTGTAATTAACGATAATTATTATGATTATTTCTATATTGAATAGAATTGCGCTCGTTGGTCTAACCACTTACTTATTATAAGGTTTCTTTAATGGTACATGTAGGTATTTGTATACCTATCCAATGTAAAAGAATGAATGAATTCTCATAACCAATTTCGGCTATGGCTACTACTTTATTAGAAAAACATTACCTTCCTTCTGTATAACGCAGTCGGGTCAAATTTTTTATGTATGCAGAATATTTGTCTCTCGTCCTTACCCTCCAGAATATATACAGGGTCCTTCTTAATATGCTGACACTTTTTTAAGGGGACGATCAGACCATCAAACTGAACAACTTTCTCAATGGGACTAACAACGAAATCGCGAAAAATAAAATCAGCTGTCCCATACATTTGGCTCGAGTAAAGCAGTTTTGTATGAAGAGCAGATTTTTTTCGCGATTTCAATGTTGGTGCCATAGAGAAAGTTGTTCAGTTTGACGGTCTAAAAAGTGTCATCATATTCAGAAGGACCCTATATGATGGTACGAGAAACCAGTACTCTCAGAGGTTTAGTCAGTTGCAGTGGCTATAACCGGCAGTCACACGGTGAGGGAATCAGAGATGTTGACGATAGTCTCGAAGGCCCTACCTTAGTCACCTGTTACGTCACACCTCTGGTTGGTGCGATTCAAAAGTCGGACACCACAAGGCACAATGTACCTACATCTAAATCTAAACTATTATAAAACTGTAACAGAAATGTGTCTGTACATTGAAGATAATTACAAAAAAAAAAATACGACATGGTTTTTATCTCTCCCTGATTCCAAAACACTGTTTGTTTGTTTGTTTGTTAGGGTGTTTGTTTGTTCGAGAATCATGCAAAAACTACTGAACCGATTTTGATGAAACTTTTTTTGTTTGATAGCTTATCATCTGACTTAAAATCTGGTATAAAATTTATGCGGACGAAGTCGCGGGTAAAAGCTCGTACGTAATAAAATGACTGGAATGCGATCGGGAAGAATGGGGAGGAGGCTTCTATCCTGCAGTGGGTAAATACAAGCTGAGAATGACAATAATCATCAGATTTCCCACCAAGGCAAAAATCTGGAATCAACAATAGAAGCCACTGGCCTCGATTCGGACTGTGCCACGACTTAACTAAATATATTCCTGTCACTTTCTAAAATAAGAATTAAAAAAGAGACAGAAAACCAACAGCTGACTTTAGTGCTGTCAAAGTGACGTTACACGCCCAAAAACGCTTTAAATAAGATGGCGTACATTATGATGGCATCTTATTTTGGGCGTGTAACGTCACTTTGACAGCACTAAAGTCAGCTGTTGGTTTTCTGTCTCTTTTCTTAATCTTATTTTAGAAAGTGACAGGAATATATTTAGTTAAGTTAAGTCGTGGCACAGTCCGAATCGGTACCACTATGGATGTAGTCTCAATATAATACTGTAATGCGACATACACGTGGGCAGAAGGAAAACTGCAGATAAATAACTAAGTGCCATAACAATATTATTGGCAATTAATGTAGGAAGGTGATTCAAAACGCAGTAAACTTGAGATTAAGGGCCATGTTCATTTGAATACTAGTTGTCGGAAGATACTTTGATGAGTAATCCAGGTTATCCATGGTGTTTGAAAAATTTGCTTATTGATTCTTCAATCGAGGCGATGGCCTGTCATCGAGTTTGACTTGACCACAGGTTATACAGAGTGTAACAAAACACTCCAGTACAAGGGGGTGTTTCGGACCATCAAACTGAACAGCTTTCACTATGGAGCCTACATTGAAATCGCGAAAAAAATATCAGCTGTTTCATACAAAACTACAGTACCGACTATACTCAAATATACCTATTTTTACCCGACTGCGCCCGTATGTATTGTGTGTGTTACTTTTGCAAATAAATTGTTTATCTATCTATCTATCTATGTAGGTATTTTATTTTTCGCGATTTTGATGTTGACCCCAATATGAAAGTTGTTCAGGTAGATAATCTGAAACACCCCTTTAAGTATTACTAGGGTGTTTTGTTATATCCTGTTTAATATTATGATTATGACTTGACTCCGAAATAAAAGTTTTAAAAATAACAATAATTTTCGATAAAGTTCTAAGGAAAAACATGATCGCGTGACCAGTATAGTGACCGGTACGGTCTTCCAAAATGGATTTGCATAAATAATGCTCTCATGCACAATAATATCTTTGACGGAACGATGTAAAAAACATTACCTATAATTAATGATTTATTGCAGTGTTTTTGTGGGGAAAGAAGTTCCACCGATAAACATCTTAATTCGTAACTATTCCCTTCTGAAATCCTATATAAATAGTCTTAGACAACCTTGCTACAACTGTATACATAAAAAGGTAAACTAAATATAATAAGTTTATATAAGTAAGTAATAATATACAGGGTGTACAATAAAATGGGACAGCTACTTAAAGGGGTGCTTCAGACCATCAAACTGAACAACTTTCTCTATGGGTCCAATATCGAAATCGCGAAAAAAAAATCTGCTGTCCCATACATTTCAGTCGAGTTATGTTTGCAGTTTTGTATGGGAGAGCGGATTTTTTTTTCGCGATTTCGATATTGGTCCCATAGAGAAAGTTGTTCAGTTTGATGGTCTGAGGCACCCCTTTAAGTAGCTGTCCCATTTTATTGTACACCCTGTAAACGTTAAAAAGTTTTATTATGTATGGTATTTAAAATGAAATAAAGTTTTTTAATAGGTACCTACTTGGATTTAAAAACATCCTATGCAAACAACAAACCATAAAACTTGCAAACAACATTCTAAGAACACAATCTACCATTTGTTATTGAACTACTTTAAATATTGTGTCAAATCTATTCTTAGCACCTAATTAATGAGAGAGAATGAATCAATAAGTTCTACCGCGAATACAGAGATCATAGGTATATGCACTAACCCTCCCACGTCAGTGAGTTCATTGAAAACTATGACGTCACACATTTGCATCGCTATCGTTCAAGCTTCTGTTTTTAGGAAACTCGTCTACATAAAAACTAAATTGGTCACCGACCTCAAAACTTAATTTAAATGCTATGTGAGTGTGACCATACTCTTTTAACGGCCCGGTAGCACAGTCAGTAGTGAACCTGCCTGCTGTGCCGAGGGTCGCGGGTTCAAATCCCGTAAGGGACAAATATTTGTATGATGAATATGAATATTTGTACCCGTGTCATGGATGTTTGTATCTATATATGTATTCTATATCGTTGTCTAGTCATCATAATAGAAGTCCAGGCTAGATTCTGGTACTTTAAATGCGACTAGATAATTTGTGTGACATTGTCCAAGATATAAAAATCAACGTATCTTTCTTTGACGTGCAAATTAATTTTCTGCTTAGACATTTCATAGCCAGTATAATCTATGGTATTATTAAGAGGTGCTGTGTGGTATCAAACTCAAAAACTCAAACTCAAAATATATTTATTCAAAATAGGATACAATGTACCTCTTTTCGAACGTCACAATCTAAAAAGTCACAGATTTTGCTATATAAATTATGTCAAACTGGAATCGCACCACGCATTTGTGTCTTCAATATAGTCAATTATTTTATAATATGCCTTGCCAGATAAAGACTTCTTAATATGTGATGTAAACTTTCTTTGAGATCAATTTAATATATCGTCAGGAATTTTATTGTAAAAACGTATACAGTAGCCCATAAATGATGTATTGACCCTACTGAGTCTGAACACAGGGGTGTCAAGTTTATTTTTGTTTCTAAGATTAAAGTTGTGCCTGTCACTGTTCTTTGGAAATTGCTTAATATTTTTACGGACATGCATGATGTTTTCGTATATAAATTGACCAGCAACGGTTAAAATATTAACGTCTTTAAAACGGTCCCTAAGCGAGTCTCGACGACGCAGTTTGTAAATTGCACGTACTGCCCTTTTTTGTAGCACAAATATTGTATTAATATCGGATGCTCGCCCCCACAGCAAAATGCCATAAGACATGATGCTGTGGAAGTAGCTGAAATAGACTAGCCTCGCAGTTGCAACATCCGTTATTTGTCTTATTTTCCAGACTGCATATGCAGCAGAGCTTAACCTGCCAGCTAAAGATTCTATATGTGGGCCCCACTGAAGTTTTGAGTCTAAAGTTATACCTAAGAAAACTGTTTTATCCACAAATTCTAGGTTATCCTTATCAATAATTACACTACAGTTCCCCTGTTTAACATTCGGAAGGCAAAAGTTAATACATTTGGTTTTCTTGGAATTAAGAACTAAATTGTTTATAGTGAACCATTTTAGTATCAGCTGAAGAGTATGGTTTACCGTGCAAATTTGATCATCATTTCTATCAACTTTAAAAATAAGTGATGTATCATCGGCAAATAATACTATCTTAGTCATGTCATGTACCATAAACGGAAGATCATTTATGTAGGTGAGGAAAAGAAAAGGACCCAATATAGAGCCCTGAGGTACACCCATTTTTACACGAGCACCAGAGGATTTAACTTCATTTACTTCCACACTTTGAACCCGATCCTTCAAATACGAGTTAATTAAATCCAAACCCCTATCTCCCACTCCATAGTGTTTTAGTTTGCTCAGCAAGGTCTCATGATCAACACAATCAAACGCCTTCGATAAGTCACAAAATATGCCAATAGCATTTTGGGAATTTTCCCAGGCACTAAAAATATGCTGAATAAGATTAATGCCTGCATCAGTCGTATTTCGTCCCTTGGTAAAACCGTATTGCTGAAGATGGAAAAGTTTATGCATATTGAAGTATGAAAGCATTTGATTGAGCATGATCTTTTCAAATATCTTATCAGTTGGATAATCTGATGCAACAGGAGGGCGCTCAAAACAGTCATCATCATCCTATCATCTGATAAACGTCCACGGCTGGACGCCTCCCTAAAATGGGGGGATTTGCCATAATCGCCACGCTTGGCAGGCGGGTTGGCGATCGCATTTGGATTGAATGTGCACTCAGAGGATGTTGCTGCCCATCCTCCGGTAGATACATTAGTCGCCTTTTACGACACCCACGGGTGGACATTGGATGGTGCTATTCTAAGCAATAAAATAGTGACCCATTGAAACAGCAGCAGAAAAGACCGCGCGGGAGACAAAAAAAAATAGTACTCAACACTCAATCTTTTATTGCTTTCCATACTACAACTGTGTTGAGGAAGATCTGAGGATCATGGGCAGCTTCATCCTCTGGAGAGCGAAAGCCAGGGATCGTCAGAGATGGAATTCAATAGTAGAGGAGGCCAGGACCAACCAAGGGTTGCAGCGCCGCAGAAAGTAAGTGTGTGGTGTCAGGCTTCGTATAGCGCCAACCCAGATGGGTATTGAAGGCGACTAATCTCGTCAGATGTCGTCAGCATCCTGAAGACTACGCCGTGTGGGTATCGGTTAGAGTGACTACCTCCGTCCCTACCTCTGATCAAGGTACTCCCTTACATAAAATTAAGGACTAGTCTCGTTTGGGGTTCACACTAGACTATCTAAAGTAGGTAATGGAATAAAATCCAAAGTTGCGGATTTCATGCTACCTCGTCCACCGCAAAAGGTGTCAGAAAAGTTTGTTAGTAGAATTACACGCGTAACTCGTCCATAGTTATATGGTCGAAGTATGAAACAGTTGATCAAAATTGGTCCCATAGTAAAAGTTGATGGTCTGAAGCACCCTCTTAAGTATGTAATGCGTTTAACTTTACACCCTTTATTAGCAATGCATTATGCTCTAGTTTCAAATGAGAATATTTCTATGTTCTATCACATATTTGGTTAAACTATTAACGACGGCTAAACTGTATAAATTAATATTAATTGCAATTTAAGCGACAAGCGGTCATTGCCTAGTTAGTTACTGCTGATTCATATTATGATCTGTTCGAGCAAATACATTTAATGCATAATAATTCTACTGTTGTTTTCTAGTCTATTATCTTCTTCTTCCTTGCCATATCCCGTTTCTTGGGGTCGGCGCAATGTGATGCTCCATTCATCTCTTTAAGCCGTCTCATTTCAGCGTTCACTCCCTTTCTATACAAATGTCATCTTTCACACAATCAATCCATCCATTTCTAATAAATTATAGTGGTATGAATATTACTTAAACCATAATTAAATGCGATGAATGTCTCGTTTACAAGAACGAAGATACAAATGCGCAAGCACGCAGAATTAAAAATAACATAATTATGCCATTTTTAAATTTTTGACAGCCCGGTAGCACAGTTTGACAGCCCGGTAGCACAGTCGGTAGTGAACCTGCCTGGTGTGCCGAGGGTCACGGGTTCGAATCCCGTAAGGGACAAATATTTGTATGATGAATATGAATATTTGTACCCGAGTCATGGATGTTTGTATTTATATATGTAATCTATATCGTTGTCTAGTCATCATAATACAAGTCCAGGCTAGATTCTGGTACTTTAAATGTGACTAGATAATTTGTGTGACATTGTCCAAGATATTTATTTATTTAGATATTTAAATTGTGTATTGTAGTTTAATGTATCGGTAATTATAATTATGTCAGTGTATTTTTTTGGGTAAGCAATTATACAAACATTTTCTTTATTTCTTTCTTTCAGTATATTTTTAAGTGTATTAGTGTGCACTAAACACAGATGCACTTTCTCATCCGGCAAGGACGAGAAACCGCATATGCATAAAATATGCTCACGACTATATTCCGCCCGAAACCGCTACAATTAAAAATGGGGTTTGAAGCAGTATGTCGATTCTATAAAACGTACACTCAAATCCGAATCTCGCATCAGAAACTCATCTCACTTCGCTTCTGATGAGATGCGAGTTTGATTTCGCATTCTGTAAACAAAAACAACCACTTGCGATGCGAAGTGACCAACGAAATGTGATTCGACGCGCTAGTGCTTGACACTTTGTAGAATTTATCAGCTAACATAATCGATTTTAATTCTTTTAGCTTATTTAATGAAATACTGCTATGGATCTTGCAGATTAATATTTATTTTGACTAATTCGATCTTAGTCTAGATAATTTATGGTATAAATCTACCTACAGCCGTAATACTAAATATTTTAATAAGAGGTGGCAAAATGCGCTCGTATCCAATCCAAGAAAAAAAAAGTGAGACGTAACGTGGTTAAAGTAAACAAACCTTGAGTGGTAAAACAAAACAAAGAGCTTTTTGTTTTGACATATGTAATGGAGTTAATATAGAATATACTTATATTTTAGTGAAGTCTTTTTCAGTATACTATTCATCAGCTATCACAATTTAAGGTTGAGCTGAAGTTGAAGTGGAAATATCTAACAACCATAGGTATACAAGCTTGCAGCTGAAGTTAACATTTAAAGGGGATTAAGACTCAAGTGACGTGGTGTATCACGTAAAAAGTTGATAATAATTTAGATGTATGAAAAATTGTGTGTTGATTGTGTGACTAAGATTTAAATGAAAATGAAAACTTTAAGGATTTTTTATTTTATTTCAGCAGCTTTCAATTTACTAATATTATATTTTATCAGGCAATGAAATAAAGCTATGTTTTATGACTTACATTATTTATGATACCGATATTATTATAATGCTACCCCTACCTAATTATTTTATACATACACATACATACAGGGTGGTCAGAAACATTAATTATTTCATACCTATTTACAAATATTTTAATTAAAACATAGGTACTTAATACATAATATTTTCATTTTCATTATGATGTGTTACAATCTAAATTATTCCTCTATTAATAAATTATTTTCACTTCTCGTTTATTTGTGTTTATAACTTGCACATTTTTGATTGGATGCCTTTGTGGCAATTGTACCGTTATAATCTTCATTCATCTGCTTGCCTTTCCAAATCACGTAATATTCTGAAATGAGAAATTATCCAGTAAATACATGACACACATTACATCACACCTCACTAACTAGGTATTTCCATTACCTTAGGTTAAATTAAGATAAAATTAGATTAAATAAGGGACATAAATAAAACCTATAATTACCTGTTATCCTTCTCTAAATCTTATGAGTACGAAGATATTGATTGTTTAAACCAACCCTCCTTCTCTTTTCTTATAGCATTTAGGTACCACGAGGTATTTCATCTGGAACATAAAACAGAAATTAGTTAATTATACACACGCTTAGAACATAGTCCGTAACTTTGTCAAAACTAGCTACAAACAAACCATTATACCTAATTGTATAGTTACTGCAGCTTTTACTCTATTTTAGACATATTCAAAGCTAAACATCAACGGGCAAAGTAGGTATAGATAGATGCAACTAAATATGTTTTTATTTTAGTACTAAATAATGTACACAAATAAGGCACAACGGATTTTGCATTGTAAGTCTTCAGACTTGCAAGGAAATAATTAAGGGAAGAATCTGGTATTCTTATTATATCCCGAATAATCTAATCACAAACACATCTACACAACATTACTTAACTTACCTTTTTGCGAGTAGTTTGCACTCTTAACTGAATGTTGAATTTAGGTATCGATCCTTGCAATAATTCTTCTATTAGGTACGGACAGATTATTATCTCTGCATGATAGGTAATTGATATTTTATAGATAGTTCATTGGTTCCTTTGGTCACGGCATATCGACGCACTTTGTAAATTACCACTAGCAAAATAATGTTTTGAGTAAGAAAAAAGTGCCATCTTCAACAATTAGGCCCTTAAAAAATAAGCACACATCAAATGAGACTATAATTTTGATATTATTTACAGTTTTTTAGAACTCGTTCACGTTTACACTGGCAATGGACTAACTTTTTATTTGACATTTGTTTTCGAATGTCGAGTGCGAAGTGTGAGCGGAATTTTGCTTACAGAATGCCACTTGAGACGTCCAACCATACAAACAAACGATAAAGACTCGATAACTCTAGTTCAACTCGCTGCCACACCCGCAATGGTGGCGCTGGCATAGAATTCGTTTAATGAGTCATTTTACAGAATGCCAATTTGCAAACTCACTCCGGATTCAGATTCGAGTTGTACAAATACACCTTACAGAATAGCACTGCAGTAATTCCAACGGGTAACACGGTGCGGCCTTCAGAAACATACAGTGAAAGAACCTTGAGCACATTTTCAAAAGGACCTCCTATAAATTCGTCCTTCTTTTGGTCTTAGACGATTTCTACTATCTCTTACATTCTTACCTTATACAGGGTGAAACTAATATCATTAGCATCCTTTTAAACTTAGAGTCTACCCATCAAACTGAACAACATTTACTATGGGAGCAAACCGATCGGAGCAACTAAAAAATCTGCTGTCCCATACTAAACTGCAGTGCCTACTCGACTCAAATGTATGCAACAGCTGATTTTTTTCTGCTCCGATCGGTTTGCTCCAATAGTAAAAGTTGTTCAGTTTGATGGGTAGACTCTTAGTCAAGGATGCCAATGATATCAATTTCACCCTGTAAAATAATAGCTGTTAGGAGGTATAAAAATTCCCGCATCTTCATCTGCGTGGAATTATTATACCTATGTCCTTCCTCCATACCAAATTTCATCAAAATTGGTTCAACGGTTTATCAGTGAAAAGGTTACAGACACAGTCAGACACTAGACACTTTCGCATTTTATTATATCACGAGCTTTTACCCGCGACTTCGTCCGCATAAATTATATACCAGATTTTAAGTCAGATGATAAGCTATCAAACAAAAAAAGTTTCATCAAAATCGGTTCAGTAGTTTTTGCGTGATACTCGAACAAACAAACACCCAAACAAACAAACAAATAAACAAACAAACATACAAATAGACAGACAAAAAATCCAAAAATTGGTGATTTGGAATCAGGGACAGGTAAAAACCATGTCGTAATTTTTTTTTTGGTAATATCTTCAATGTACAGACACACTTCTGTTACAGTTTTATAATAGTTTAGATATTAGTATGGATTTGCGAATCTGTGTTTATGACCGTGATGACGGAATTGAGAAACTAAACTGGAGTGGACACAAGTAATCCGTCATGTCCTCGATAAATCCTTTAATAAGATCGTAAATACCAAACTCTGTTACTGGGTCACTCAAGGAAGTGTCAAAAAGATACAGAAGAGCAATAAATACAGGATATATTTTTTTTTACAATTCATTCCGTTTACACGGTGTCCCATACTCAAGCCGTTTTCAACTTTATAACGAAGAATTTTAAGAGTTCTATGACGGACTTCTTGGATGGTTTGTGTAAATAATGTTTTACAGCGCGCGGTGCGCGGGCGCAGGCGATGCGCAGGCGCAGGCGATGCGCAGGCGGCAGTGTTGTCGTTAACTTGTATTTGACACTCCAAATACAGTTTTATTGAACATTTATGTCATAAAGTCGGTCTGTTTACGAAGGCTCAGCCAAAGAGAATAGATGCTTTGAGAATTAAGCAAGGATTATAAAGTGGTAAACTATAAATAACGTTACACTCGACCATACCCTTTTGGGGTGGTCAGAAACGATGTAACAAATAACTGTATGCCTGTAGTTGTAGCAAAGTTCAGTTTTACCGTATTATTTAGAGTTTTAAGTTGGAACAACGTCGCCGTTGTCGGTGTATGGGCCTCCATTTGTTTATGGTACATGATGGTACCCACCTCTGTCCTGAGCATCTCGCATGCACGTAGCTCCCGCGACTCTCTTTATATCGTCAAGTCGTCAACCCATCGTGCCGCCGCCGCCGGACGACCCACACTTCGTGTCGCTTACGTAGTTTTATCGTATCCTCGACGAGTTGAACATTAAGACGAGACTCTCCACCATCTGTATGCAACGAGTCCTTAAATTCTTTGGGCATACGGTCAGGAGATCAGATAGTTTGGAAAAACTCATGATCACCGGCCGTATGGAGGGAAAGAGAGGTAGAGGACGCATGCCTACGAGATGGACCGATGCGGTGAAAAAAATGACCGAGACAACACTACAGGCCAGCATACACCGGGCCCAAGATCGAGCGGCCTGGAGAGCTGTGGTGGCGCAAGCGGTTCACAATGGTCACGTCCCTCAGCCATGAGGTTACGACAAAGAAGAAGAAGACTTAGTCTTCAGGCCAGTAAGTAGTACTTAGACAAAGCTTAGCTCTATCTGCCGTTACCTCACCTTGCCATGTGTCCCACCAGCATCCATTTAAGCTCCATGACGCTCTTGACCCTTGCGGAGTCGGATTCACAAATTCTGAACTCTATTCGGAGCTTGATACAGAGCTTGGCACCCGCCATAACAGACATTTACAGTTTTATAAAAGTAGAAACTGTTTTTGATTTACGACCAAAAATGATATCAATGGACCGAAACCGTGAAGTTTCGCTATCTGCCATCAGATCGCATTACTATGAACAGATAGATGCTCAGATAGATCACATCGCGTAGATCATCTCGCGACGCGTCAGATGCCCACGCGCACCCGGATGTTAACCATTTGCTTTAGACAATGGCTTTAGGAAATATGTTTTTAATAAAGTAGGTTTTATGCAGTTTGATGATGATGTTCACACTGTGTTGCTGCCGGTCAGACGCCGCGTCTGACGCGTAAAAATTTCCCGTTCCATCTGATTTAGGAAGTTATAGTTAGGACGATAGAGTGTGTAGTGTGTAGAGTGACAACATTAATGTTTTATCTATCTTTCTTTCCCGTTGAGGTAGGCAGAGACCACTGCGCGGTCTGCGCTCAACTTACTGCGGCCCCTTTCGCGTCATTCACATCCATACATTTTTACATACGTGCCCGCCGATTTCGAATACTAAAATAGTTGACACTCGTATCTATTTATAAAACACACTTGGTAAATTCGCACAAATGTTCAACGATTTTTTCTACTTTTAATGCCCTATTGAGTAGGTAGCATGATGTACATTCTACAAGAGTCAGAGTTCACGCACAACATAATTGTGTTTGCTGTTGATCTTTGGAAACATCGAAGACTATAATTATGTCTCAAAATCTTACAAGCGAAGGTCACAGAGAAATGTCAAAGTATAGCTGACGATGTTACACATTTTCGTGTTATTTTTAAAATATTTATATTCATAAACTCACGAACATAATCCCTTTCTTCGACGTTGGGAACTTTACTACAACTACCATCTGTTTAACCGTGCAGTTGTTGTTGTGACAAGGCTGTGTTTTAGCATGTTGAAGATTTCATGATAAAATTACATACATACGCCACGCCCACGCCACGCCATTGTCCCAAGGGGGTAGGCAGAGACCACGGACCGCCACACGCTACGACTCTGACACACCTCTTTAGCCTCATTGATATTCATACATCTTTTCATGCACTTCCGTCGATTGAGGGTGCTACGCACTTGTCCTTTTCAGAAAAGATCATTGATTTGATCGTGGTATGTTTTCCTCTGACGGCCTCTCCCAACACTTCCGCTTACCTTTGCTTGATTAATTTCAATCGTAAGTCTTCTTTCATTCAATTTCAATCAATCAATCAATCAATCTTTTTCTTTTCAATTCATTTTCTCTAAGCATACCCCTCTCAATCGTTGTTACTATAACATCCTTCAACTTACACTGATCCCTTATCACAATTAAATGTCCAGTGGTGATAGGCGGCTTGCTTATCCGGACATCATTACAAAGCCACAACTAGATTCTAAAGCTTTGATTGGGGCTAGCCTGCCATCTTCTTCTTCTTTTAAGGGCAGGAATAATTCCTGCCCTTATCCATTACTTGGGGTCGGCGCAATATGTAGTCTTCCTCCATTCATTGCCATATATACCATGACTACGCATGCCCTCGCCACTCGCCAGCATTATACCAACAGAAAACAATTTTGGTGGCTCTTGCCACAGTAAAAGAAAGAGTATCTAGTAAAAATTTGTTACCTAGGGGAGGTAAACAATTTGTGGGGGGCAGGGAGTATTTCAACGGTATGTAGTATTAGAACTCTTTCTTGGCAGATGGACGCAAATGACAGTATATTCCTCTCTCATTCGCACTCACTCAGTATCGCACATGTTCTCCTCTTTTCCTTTTGTCAGTTTTTCCAATTTGTTTTAAATGACAGCTAAATGTTCACGGTGTGCTCTAGCTCTTAACTTCTACTCATGTACCGCTAATATTCCATAAACAAACCAGTTAACCCAGAGTAATTATTAATTTACCTCAGCACACTCGCTCGCGAGAGTCGCCTCCCATATAAGGGTGCAGTGCGGCGTCGTGACGTCATCCTGCGCCCACGCAGCGGCCCTCGCTTGTCGCCGAACTGTTCTGGAAACATTCGTTATTGTTATTATATGCTGCTTTGGCTCATGTAATTATGTAGTAAGGTACCTGTGCAACCTGTAGTCATAACATAAATAATCTTTATTTGCACCCAAAAATATACAAAACAAATGAATACAAGAATGAGAGAGCATACCAAAAGCTGCCTTTCTGTAGTCGCATGGCCTATAGGTTATTTTTTTCGAAATAATCAAGATAGTAAAGTACTTTATGTGATAATGAATAAAGTTTATGGCAATAATTTATTGGTAAGCTTAATAAAAAATTTAATTAAAATGGTGTTACAGTATAGAATAAAACGAAGGTCACTTTTCTAAATAAGGTAAAGGTAAGACAGGCACAAACTCCACCAAAATAAATGCTATTTCTGAATTCCGCCTTGGTACATAGGGTCTTTCAATGTGCAGCCGGTTTTTAAGGGGATGATCAGACTTATTAGATTGCAAACCTACTCTACCCCACAGAACTTTATAAGAGGGGTTAAAAGTGCAAAGAAGGCTTTGAACGCGTCGCCACAGGTTATGCAATGATTTGCATAACACCATGTTAAGGCGCGCGGCGTGGTGCGAGCGAGAGGGCATGAGTAATTGTAGCAGCGTGAGCGGGAAGACAAGTGGCGACAGCCATCTCCGAGGCAAAAGCGCTACTTTGCATTTCTACAGCCGTTTTTTTCCGCGGTTTCGGTTTTGGTCCCTTAAAGGAAGTTGTTCAGTTTAGATTAGGATAGGAACTTATAAGTTAAATAAAAGCGGTCAAGTGCGAGTTGGGCTACTCGCGCACCGAGGGTTCCGTACCACACCACTACAAAACACAACATTATTAACTTAGAAAAAAACTTTTTTTGTCCGGGACCTTTAGCGCGAGACCGACTCACACTTGGCCGGTTTTTAGTATTTGTTGTTATTCTGTAGAGTATGCTCTATAATCACACTAAGTTGGACGCTTGTATGTATTACCGTTTTTACGATAGAGCGTGAAGAAAAAACGTTGATAAAAACTAGTTTCTTGTTGAGAACCCCCCTTAATTTTTAACTTTTTGACATTTTTATTATTTGTTAACAAATCCGCCGTAATAACGCATAATCTGAGAAAATTTCAACTATCTAGCAATTAGAACCCTAAAAATTACTAATTGCATTCCCCGTTAACCTACCGAAGCAGGGTGGCCCTTCGGGTAAATAGAGAGTTTCGTAAATAAAGCTTTGTTTTCTTTCAGATGGACAGTATGCTGTTATAAATACATTTATCAATTAGAATGCAAACGGTTATAGAGTGTACAACTGATGCAGTATGCACGTGTGAATAGATAGGTACAATGCGTGAGTCGTGGAGTCGTGCGCACGCGACCGCGCATGCGTGAGGTCAAATACTGTGTCATAGGTAAGGCAACTGCTATTTTAAAAAATTACATACTCGGTGCAAGTAATAATTACACTACCGGATGACTTGATAAGCCATGCAGTTACTGTAATTTATATCACTGGGTAAATCCATTATACCGACACGGGGTAGTCGAAATGTTTGCTTGAACCACCAACCATTTAAACGGCATCAAAACCAAAGAGATTTAACATATATTGAATGTCTTTGATCAAAACGCGACTCAGGGCGGATTCGATCAAACTTCCATGTATAACTACTGAAATAACGAGAACGAGGATTAATACTATTCCACCATCTTAATCATGAGTAAATCCGCCTTTAAAAGAATTATGAACCACAACATTATAACCACCACTTTAAGCGTACAGTTGCAGCAAAGTTTTTATTTAATACTAGCCTTTACCCGCCACTTCGTCCGCATAAATTATAAACCAGATTTTAAGTCAGATCATAAGCTATCAAACAAAAAAGTTTCATCAAAATCGGTTCAGTAGTTTTTGCGTGATGCTCGAACAAACAAACACCCAAACAAACAAACAAACAAATAAACAAACAAACAGACAGACAAAAAATAAAAAAATTTGTGATTTGTAATCAGGGACATCTAAAAACCATATTGTAATCTTTTTTTGTAAATATCTTCAATGTACAGATACACTTCTGTTACAGTTTTATAATAGAAAAACCTACCAAAAAGTTACGAAGCTGCAAGAGAAACTTATCAATCACTCAGAGCTTATAATTAATTGTTTCTAACCGGGAAATTCTTCGGTCAGTCACATCTCTAGAAACGAACACACAATGTAACGACATGTGGTGCAAGTTCGGAAGACAGACGATCGAGAGGAAGATCGCCTATCCGACGGACAGACCAGATCAAGAGACCTTAGACCCAAAAGACCTTAGTGCAATTTGCGCGATGCCATCTACCGCTAGAAGAGAAGAAACATTGCGAAAGCAACCGCAATTAATTACCCAGGACTACAATCGTTGACACAATCACGACCACTCTCTAGAACAAAGCGTTCAATGATAACCCTGGGATGTGCATAGGAAAGCTTCAAACACGACAGGTAACACAAACACATTGCATCGCTGCACTCGGCGTCCCCGGACAACGGAGATCTCTTCTTCTGACGTCTGGAGACGCTTCAGGCAAATTCCAGGCCGCTTCTCACCTATCCCTGCTACCCAATATGCCACGTAGGTCCAGCAACGCCCAATGCCGAGGTCCGTACGCCGTCGGGATGCCCTTGGGCAGTACATTTAAGCTAATACAAAACGGTGAACCCTGCAAAAAGACTTTGTCGACCGACCTTTACTTCGGGTAAGAACTCTTTTATAGCTTGCTTCAGATTGACACGAATAGCTAATAGTTGAACTGAAACATGCATCAGTAGCTTCATTTAAAGCTACAGACAACCGTCTGCCTGTCCGTCTGTCCATAAATCTCTTTCAATGTCGCACCCACGTCCCTGTTTGATTCATAGTCCGCGGTTCAATGCCGATTTTTATGATCATACGTATCTGGTACGTTTATTATTATTAGTGATATTAAGTAAAGGCTCTACTTGCAAGCCTTGCAACTGATGCAATGAGAGAATCCCATTATTTTTATTTAAAAAAATCTTTAAAAATATCATCATAATTTTTTTCTAAATGTTATAATCACCATTACTCACGGAGCATCGACTGCTTTTTACTGCGGTCTATACAGGGTGTAAAAAAACACCCTAGTAATACTTAAGGGGGTGCTTCAGACCATCAAACTGAACAACTTTCACTATGGAGCCAATATCGAAATCGCGAAAAAAAAATCCGCTCTTTCATACAAAACTGCAGTACCGTCTCGACTCAAATGTACGGGACGGCAGATTTTTTTTAATTTTTTCTCGACGTTGGCTCCGTAGTGAAAGTTGTTCAGATTGATGTTCTGAAGCACCCCCTTAAGTATTTCTGGGGTGTTTAGTTACACCCTGTATAGGGTGACGGCGAAACGGCCTGGTAGGTCAACTGAACTTGCCCAAGGCACAGAATATACAAGAGTACCGACGGCAAAGGCTACGAAAGGGAGACTACGCGGCGAATTGGGTAGCGGGGATTCAGAGGTTTCGGACCCCGAGGCTGAAAACTTAATTTCTGTCTACAAATCTTATAAATACTCACGCTCACGCTCATAATCCTTAATGAGGAGTGGTGACTGGTGACGTAGTGGCTAGACGTCACGCTTTCCGTGCGGTTCGATTCCAGCACTCCTCATTCTGTCCTGGAGCCAATTTGTTAAACGTTAACATTTTTAGTTAGGTAGGTACTTAGTTGTAGCAAATCTTCTGACCACCCTAATGAGATTTAGGTCGTGTTAGTTTAAGGGTGTATGTAAGTATGTGTGATCACAATAAAGTGTTATTGGCTTATTGGTAAAGCCGGTGTAATATGACAATGAGTGTGTTTGCAGACAAGGATGCGTAGGCGCAAGCCTGGCGGTACTATAGTTACTCGACCGTGAAAATGTGTGGTTGAGTCTATTGATCACTTGATGAGTAAGTATACAAATTGTGCTTTGACCTTCGATCAAAGTACAATGAATGAATGAATGAAATGAACATTTCAAACGAGAAAAATAAGTTAAAACAATTGCTAGTCAATATTGCCTCTATTTTGACGAAACGTCCAGTATACTTCAAAAACGGACCGAGATGACAGACCGAGTGCACGCCAGCGCCGCCACCGCCTTCTTTGCGAGCTTCAGCTAAATGCGCTTTGGGCATATTCATTAATTTAGCGTAGTATCTTCACGTCCCAAATACCGCAGTGTCTTAAAACGAAAGTATTCGACCAGTGTGTGTTGCCAGTGATGACGTATGGAACAGAGACGTGGTCGCTCACTCAAGGCCTCATAAAAAGGCTGAAAGTCACCCAAAGGGCAATGGAGAGGGCTATGCTCGGAGTTTCTTAACTAAGAATTGCTTAACTAAAGTGGCAGTGGGCAGGGCACATTGCTCGCAGAATCGATGGATGGGGCGGAAAAGTTCTCGAGGGGCGACCGCGAACCGGAAAACGCAGCGTGGGTAGGCTCTCCACAAAGTGGACTAACGACCTGGGGAAGGAGCGAACACGTTGGATGAGAGCAACGCAGGATCGGTCGTTGTGTCGATCCTTGGGGGAGGCCTATGTCCAGCAGTGGACGTCCATCGACTGAGATGATGATTGATTTCATTCGTCAATAAACAAGCATTTAACGCTGATAGGAAAATCTTCAATACGATCGAAAATCAGACTCAAAACCCATCGACGGCGACGAGTCGATTTAGAGCACATTTAAACTCATCATAATTATCATCTAGAGACTAGAAGGTCTGATAAATACATAATATTCTCACGCTTGTCTCCAATGGATTCATTTTAAAAAACCGTCATCATCTTCTTATTAAGTTAGACCCTCGAAGGACCCTGTACGTATCATTTTGTAAATAGGATGAAACCCCTGAGTGACACATTATAACCTCCGGCTAATTGCTACATGTCTAGTAGCATAAACTTGCAAAGCGGGTAAACAAGGCAATAGCGAAGGATCACTTACACGAGTGTCGCAAGCTGCGCTGGCGCACTACCGTAACTTTACACTACTTGGTGGCGACCGTGCTGCCCGCATTCACCGCACACACCTGAAATGTGTCTAAATTAATATTTCACCACGTCGCGCGCGTCATACAGTTTTGATACATTTATTTAGGAAATAACCTAACCTGAAATAAAATATCTTGAACATTGTCACACAGATTATCTAGACCCATTTAAAGTACCAGAACCTAGCCTAGACTTGTATTAGGTATGATGAGTATACTCCATATCAATATTTATGAAAAAGTTATTTTGAATTACAGAAACAGCTTTGAAACACTTCATCTCACTTATTCTTAGAACAGCTTTAGTATCGTCCAAGATGTCGGATAGTTATCTTTCTGATATTTTAGGTTCCCTGACATTGTAAATTTATTTTTATTATGTTTATTGCTGATACTGCGTTAAATTTCGTGTGACATTAGTTATTCCAATTGTTCCTACCTATTTTGACATGTTCTAATTTAATTTGGTATTTGTATTTTGTTTTAATGTTTCGTGACATGCGTAATTGTTCTTTTTAATATAAATAATGTCTAATTTGATTAAGAATGATAAAATGTAATTAATTTTGTAACCTTTAATACTTACATATACTATACACTTATCGTACTTTACTACGCTTTTTCAAAGCAAATTTACATCTGAACTATTTTAACCTTAAGACCATCACTATGTATTACATGTAAATTATGGTAAATAAATGAAATGAAATAAATAAATTAAATTTATAATTAATATTTCGACTTTTCATACAATTTTTCGTTCGGTCAGTTGCATGGTTGTATGGAAAGTCCAAATATATTTTTAGCGAATTTCCTATAGGTTTCTTAGGGAAAGTTAAAGTAATGCAACTATTTACCCTAACATCCTGTAGAGTACATTTATCATAGAAGATAGGTACAAACATCCATAACTTGCGTACGAATATTTATAGTCATCAATCATCCGAATTAGAACCCGCGACCCTGGTTCAGCAGGTAGGTTCACTACCAACTGAGCTATCGGACCATACACATATTTTAAGGACATTTGCAAATTAATATGCTTGGAAGCAACTAAGCTTGTCCCTACAGACAGACCTTGACCCAGACCAGAACAGACCTTGTCCAGACCAGACCTTGTCTAGACCAGACCAGACCAGACCTGGTCCAGACCAGACCTTGTCCAGACCAGACATTGTCCAGACCAGACCAGACCAGACCTCAGAGGAAGGAACAAGTTAACAGACCATTCATCATCACCTCAGCCGATGGACGTCCACTGCTGGACATAGGCCTCCCCCACAAGGATCGCCATAACGACCGGTCCTGCGCTGTCCTCATCCAACAGGTTTCCGCGGGTTACAGACCATTGTATTTATCTGAATAAAATCAAACACCATTGTTGTTAGTACTTTAAATAACCCTCCTTCTGGCGCAGTCGGGTAAAAAACTTACGATTTTAAGCAAACACGAGGTTTCTAAGTAAACAAAAAACAAGATCGAAAGTGACAGCATCTCATTACATAAACTCAAGATAATTTATTGAAACTAAACGTTTCACTCAAAGTGAAGTAGGATAAAAAATTATAAACATTAGTATTGTATCATTATTATCAGCGAACTATAAAAGCTATTAGTTGCACACAATAAATCACTTTCTATGGTGCGGCGACCGACGACCGAAAGTTCTGCGAAAGATGGCGAAAGTGAGAGGCTGTGGCGATGGTGACAAAATCTGACTCGAGTAGGGTTACTAAAATTTTTGAATTTTGAGTTACCGAAAATGTGATTTTATGAAAAATCCTAGATCCGATTTTAATCACAATAATGGAAGGAATTCATAAAATATGGTGAGATAGTGACTTTTCATATTTGCCTAAAAGAAAAAACAATTTGGTTTTATACATGGTGAAATTGATATCATTGGCATCCTTTTAAACTAAGAGTCTACCCATACTGAACAACTTTTACTATGGGAGCAAACCAATCGGACCAATTAAAAAATCAGCTATCCCATACTAAACTGCAATGCCTACTCAAATGTAAGCAACAGCAGATTTTTTAGTTGGTCCGATTGGTTTGCTCCCATAGTAAAAGTTGTTCAGTTTGATGGGTAGACTAGACTCTTAGTCTAAAAGGATGCCAATGATATCAATTTCACCCTGTAGATGTACAAAATGTATCATTTTGAACTAGGTAAGTATTTTATTCTTTCTCATTTAAAAATCCGTCCGCTGTCAGAAATTTCGGACATGACAGGAAAATTGCAGTGGTATAGTAACCCTAGTCTCGACGCACGTTTTCATCTGACAGAACACGAAGTGACAAATGGACGGGTCGACTTATCACGAGCCATGACGTCATACTGTCTACCGTTTTCCTTGTGGTGCCATCTTATATAGAAGGTTGCTTTCATTAGGGCTATTCGGACCCTTCTTATTGTGTGGGAGGGCAGAGCCCTGGTGTCAGAGTTTTTTTAGACCGCCTTACGGCCTGACGTGGTTTTTATGTAACGACTAGAGATAGTAGCCGGTAGCAACGGCTTAAACTGCCATCCGAAGCACGGAATCATCTGTCTTTTCAAACAATCAGATGATTACAGCCTGCAATGTCCTCACGGGGAAAAACGCTCAAAGTGACATATCACTAGGTGTTCCACGACTCCAATGCTCTTGACCATTAGACCAAGAAGGTAGATAGGACCCCGGAGACCTGAACAGTAAGGTGGTGTTCATATAGAACCATTCAATTCCTTTATGTACCTATTCGTATATCGTTAAGGCGGAAAACAAAATTAGATGATTAGATTACAAGCGTTTTAAAAAATGAATCCTATGGCGTCGAAACATTTCTCCAATAATACGATGCAGTCAACCAAATAGATTAATTGTTTCTCGGCAAGAACTCTCAATATAATCATAATACTTATACAGGGTGTAACAAAACACCCTAGTAATACTTAAGGGGGTGCTTCAGACCATCAAACTGAACAACTTTCACTATGGGGCCAACATCGAGAAAAAATAAAAAAAAACAGCTGGCACATACAAAAGTGCAGTACCGATTCGACTAAATTGTATGGGACACCAGATTTTTTTTATTTTTTCTCAACGTTGGCCCCATAGTGAAAGTTGTTCAGTTTGATGGTCTGAAGCACCCCCTTAAGTATTACTAGGGTGTTTTGTTACACCCTGTATATTATTTAACTGTGACATTATAGCAAGAAACTAGGGGTTCATAAAAACTCCGTACAAAGTTTTTCGTATCAACCAAGTATCAACATAATTATGTAGATTACCTGTGACATAAGAAAAACTCAATTAAAGTGGAACGTCACGGGTCATGCTCCGAAAAAATTGTATTATTAACTAGAGTTAACCCGCGACTTCGTCCGCACAAATTATATACCAGATTTTAAGTCAGATCATAAGCTATCAAATAAAAAATGTTTCATCGAAATCAGTTCAGTAGTTTTTGCGTGATCCTCGATCAAACAAACAAACACACAAACAGACAGCAAAAATTCTAAAAAAGGTTGATTTGGAGACAGGGACACCTAAAAACGTAATCTTTTTTTGTAAATATCTTCAATGTACAGACACAGAGATTTATTATTCACTAGTGCCGCGATGGTTACGCTCAGTATAGACAGCCCCATTTCTTTCTGTGAGCCTTGCTAAGAAACGCGGCATGTATCAAAACCAGGGCCTCAATTGCGCAATTTTATACGGTTTTGGTTTGGTTTTGGTTTTGGTTTAGTTTTGGTTTAGATTTGGTTTAGCTGAAGTAAAAAAGCTATCGCGATATTTTTTTCTGAACGGTTAAATCGCACAATACAGAAAATTCGATCGAACGGACATCAAACGTTACGCCAACGTATCTTCCGAAATAAAGCTAAATCGTTACCGTTAATATAATTTGCGCGATACGAATTGTGCATAACGTAACGTTTTTGGTCGTGGTTTTGTTTTGGTAGTATCGTTCAAACTTAGGGCGATTGAGGCCCTGGTATTGCAAAGTTGTAGAAAACGTTTCTGACTGCATATTTTAACCATTACTTTAAATGCGTTTAAGTATTGTAGAATACTATATGTATTATATTGTACTATATAAATATCTTGGACAGTGTCACACAAATTATCTAGTCACATTTAAAGTACCAGAATCTAGCCTGGACTTGTATTATGATGACTAGACAACGATATAGAATACATATATAGATACAAACATCCATGACTCGGGTACAAATATTCATATTCAAAACTCGGGTACAAATATTCATATTCAAAACTTAGGTACAAAAATAGGTACCATATGCTATTACCTATTATGTGGTATTGTATAGTATAGATTATGTCACGCCCGACCTGTGAAGCTTCACTTCTAATGAAATACAAAAGTTCCAGTAAGTAAATAATAAAAGCTATTAATTTGCAAATATCAATGAAAGGGGAAACAACAGTTACAGTCGCACGATGTTATTGCGACCCGTGAACCGCGACCAAGTGGGGTGGACAGCGCTGTTAGGAATCAGAGATTAGTTCTTAGAAATTACCTACGTTTAATACTAACATACCTTATAGAGGGGACGAGGAAACCTAAAAGAGTTATCTAGCTACAGTTAAACGAAAAGGTTGATGTCATGGTGTATCAGGAAATCAAGGCATAGGCATAGTTAATTGTACGAAAACAGATTAGCGAATACTCCACCGATAAGAGGATAGCTCCTAAATAAGACGATAATAATGAAAAATGTCAGAGGAGAACTTACCACGACCAAATAAATGGTCTTCTCCGAAGAGGATAAATGAAAGCATCCTCATCCGAGTATCCGACGAAAGTGCATGATGAAGAGATGTATGAAAGTGCATGAGGCGAGAGAAGTATGTCAGAATCGTAGTGTGTGGCGAGCCGTAGTCTCTGCCTAGTCCTGTGGGATAATGGCGTGAGTATATGTAATGATATGTATGTGTAATTAATGATTTACACACGTATTACAGATATGTTGAATTGAAGGACGCCGAAATCCACAAACAGTTATAATAATCGTAGGTATTTGTACAAATTATGTGGCAGCATACGTGCAGTCGGAGATTAGTCAATGGCCTATCCGACCAGAGATGAGTAAGGAAGCGAAGAGGCCAGCTAGGAAAGCATGCAACTAAACCTAGAATCGCTTGGTTTGTTTGGGGATTTTTTCTTCACTAGATTTTTCACCAACGTAACTCAAATCTGAATCAAAAGATAAAAAATCGGTCAAGTGCGAGTCGGGCTACTCGCGCATCAAGGCCGAGGGTTCCGTACCACACCACAGAACACAACATTATTAACTTAGAAAAAAAACTTTTTTGTCCGGCGCGAGACCGACTCACACTTGGCCGGTTTTTATTATTTGTTGTTATACTGTAGAGTTTGCTCTATAATCACGCAAAGATTGACGCTTGTATGTATTACCGTTTTTACCATAGAGCGAGAAGAAAAAACGTTGATAAAAACTAGTTTCTTGTTGAGAACCCCCCCTTAATTTTTAACTTTTTGACATATTTATTATTTGTTAGCAAATCCGCCGTAACAACGCACATTCTGTGGAAATGTTTTTAACTTTTTGACATTTTTATTATTTGTTAGCAAATCCGCCGTAACAATGCACATTCTGTGAAAATTTCAACTCTCTAGCTCTTTTGGTTCAAAAGTTACAGCCCTAAATAGGTCGGATAGATGGACGGGCGGATGGACGGACGAACGGACGGACAGACGGACGGACGGACAGACCGACGGACGGACAGACAGAGGAACGGACGGACGGACAACGTAGGCTTAGTAATAGGGTCCCGTTTTTACCCTTTGGGTACGGAACCCTAAAAAATCATCAGCAGTGAGTCAATTAAACACCATTAGTTCATTAAAAATCCACAATTAGGCCACGGCCGGCGCTGTGACTCCACACAAGCTCGTTTCTAGAAATCGCTTCGTTTTCCTGTTGGCGCGGCGCGGCGCGGCCGACGTGGTTCCAGCAAAAGATCAGACCATATTAGGATCACACATGGCCGTGCGACCACTGCTAGTGCTCAAGCGAGCCACGAGGCGTGAAGGTTACGTTCATCTCTACATAATAATAGTTATACAAGTTTTACACGAGTAACATTCATGCTTTTAGTTATTTTATTCATGCATTCATGCATGTAGACTCGGCGACACATCAAGCTACGCAAAACCAAAATAAGCTGGCCTCGCGTAGGTTAATTATAATAGAGTTAATGTATAACGTCAAGGGGCTAGGTTATATTCGTTTTGCATAGCATCATGCTATTACAAGTTACCCAAAACCAAAATAGGTAAAATAGGTAGAGTGAATGTATAACGTCAAGGGGCTAGGTTATATTCGTTTTGCATAGCATCATGCTATTACAAGTTACCCAAAACCAAAATAGGTAAAATAGGTAGAGTTAATGTATAACGTCAAGGGGCTAGGTTATATTCGTTTTGCATAGCATCATGCTATTACAAGTTACCCAAAACCAAAATAGGTAAAATAGGTAGAGTTAATGTATAACGTCAAGGGGCTAGGTTATATTCGTTTTGCATAGCATCATGCTATTACAAGTTACCCAAAACCAAAATAGGTAAAGTAGGTAGAGTTAATGTATAACGTCAAGGGGCTAGGTTATATTCGTTTTGCATAGCATCATGCTATTACAAGTTACCCAAAACCAAAATAGGTAAAATAGGTAGAGTTAATGTATAACGTCAAGGGGCTAGGTTATATTCGTTTTGCATAGCATCATGCTATTACAAGTTACCCAAAACCAAAATAAGCTGGCCGCGCGTCGGCATAGTAATGTATAACTTCGCGCGGCCAGCTTATTTTGGTTTTGGGTAACTTGATGCGTCGCCGTGTGTACAAGCGGAACATTATTTTATTCTATTCTAAAATACGGTCCCGGTACCGGTATGTCCAAGTCTCAACTCGTCGAAACATCCGTCAAAGTAGAATATATCAGATTAGTATTTTAGTGTACTCTACAGGGTGTAAACTTAAATGCGTTACAATACTTAAGGGGGTGCTTCAGACCATCAAACTGAACAACTTTAATACGGACTAATACTGAAATCGCGGAAATTGAGGAGCATCGGTGGCGCGTTGCGGAGAGATATGGACACCCAATTATGGAGGTCCGGGTTCGAATCCGCACGGAAAACATGCCATATAAGTACCAATGAGTTTTTCTAGTTATGTACGTAATACCGACTGCTCTCAAACGGTGAAGGAAAACATCGTGAGGAAACCTGCATACACTGAAGAAATTCTGATGTGTATATGAAGTCTACCAATCGGGCACGCGTGGTGGACTAATGCCCATACACCCTCCCTGAGGGTAGGCCTGTGCCCTGCAGTGGGACGTTTATAGGCTGATGATGAATACTGAAATTGCGAAATAAGAAGTCTGCTGCTCCATTCAATTGTGACGAGTTATTGACGTTTTCATTGAAACAACCATTATTTTTTTCGCGATTTCAATATTGGTCTAGTCCCATATCCATTGTAAAAGTTGTGTAGTTTGATGATCTGAAACCAAATCTCAACCCTGGGACAATGACGTAAAGCATTCAATTGTATCCAAATTATGTTCACGGTACATTCTTGTAGGTATTGCCAAATATTAACATCCATAAACACAATGTTAAACATGTAATTAAGAAGTCTCAATATGTACCAGCAAGTGACATTTAATTCTTATCAGCTTATTCTTGAATGAATTGTCCATTCCAGCTCGGTAAGGAGGTGGATACTGTGTTTACTTTATAGTATTCATAAAGGCCAGTACACATGGTGCATGTTGAGTACCTAATACAGGTATCCAAAGCATAGCATGGCATAGCTAGCACCCATAGAACATATTCGGTTCCTTATACAACGTGTTAATAAATTAACGCAAAACCTCATACACCCCCACTGATTTATAAAAAAATAATTAGATTGAAACAATAATTTCATTATTTTGATAGTTAAAATTTTAAGTTATTCGCATTTTAAGTTTTGATGCAAAAATGATTTGTTATCATTTCAGCAATGTATGAAAGCGCAAACGTACTCATGGATACATTTTAATAATCTTGTTTTGGTAGTAAGTAGGGTGAGTGTGTGCCCGTGCGGTGGATTGACATCGGGTTCAGTAAATTTTTAATTTTACAAACAGATTATTTAATATTTTGAAAAAAATTACCTATGTTGAAACCAAGATAATTCGATTCTGCTCTCGATTCTAAACAAACTACTTTCTAGTTTTGCGTTAATTCCACTCCCTGCCTTCCACCAATTTTTACCTCCCCCACTTTTGGTAGTTTTCTTAAGGGTCGGTAAAACATTCGTAGCCAAATAAGCATAACCTAATTATATTCGCGACCATATTCCTCGAGGGGAGCATCAGAGATATTTCGATTTTCTGTTTTGACTAAGCCTACGTTGCATATCGGACATTTTGTAAAAGTCGTGATTTTCACTTTAATTTTTCGAATAAATGTCTTTATAAAAATGTCTATATCGATCGCCACTTTTAATGGTCAGTGGACACAAAACACGCCTCGAAATTGAAGCATATAATGTAAGTTTCTTCAAGAAGCCCAATAAAGGAGTAAATAATGAGCATATAATATTTCTTCCCGTGGATGTCGCGGATGATATATACTTGCAACAACGTTCTTGACCACCCCGAAAGGTAATACAGTCATGATTTATAAAGTAGGTAGGTATGTAATGTAAACACAGCATTAGTCTACGAAACGGAGAGTGTATGTGCTTTTGACCGTGCAGGTTGGTAGCAAGCTGCGCGCGCATGCAATGACAAGCTCCGTATAGGGCGACACGCCGCCCTTGTCCCACTCCGCGCTGGTCTCCGCGCCTGGGGGTACGGGGGGGTGAAGGGGGTGTAATAGGGCTGGCGGTCTACTCAACTCATAAAAATATGTTCCTCGAACGAGTACAAGATACTTCTTGACCTTTTTCAAACTGGATGTCACTGAAGAACTAACGCGACCATCCGATGATGCTTCAAATTTTCGTCTTAGGTAATGAACACAAAGTATACAGGGCACAAATTCTATCACTGAAATGCAAACCTAGAGCGAGCAAAGCGAGATCGACATTTCATAGAGCTGCGACTTGGATGTTGTCTGGACTCTTTTGGTTTATACATGCAGTACAATAGAAACGGTCCAGGTTTTAGAAATATGAATCCACGTCAAAGTAATGTAGAAACTATAAACTGCCAGCCCTGTAGAATCCTCACATCCATGAATAGACTTGCCATAAGCGCCGTGCAAGCAACAGGTTAAGATTTATGTGTTGACCTGTAGCTCTGATGCAATATGCATGAGTCGACCTTACTACGAACATGCACCGCCTGGGGGATGATGCCTTCGTTAAGTACGGAATGTTGGGCTGTCATTGGTGGAAATATTCATTGTAGTAATCCCTTATGCCATTAATTAGGTACTTGGCTAGAAGGAAAGCCGGCCGATAGACCAAAGCCGTACCAGAATAAGTATTTAATAAAAAAAAAGAACAGATAAGTAGCCAAGGGTGGGACGGAGATCAGTGGGACTACCAACACTGGTAAGATGACATTGTAAAGATTACGTATCAGAAATGGATCAGATTGAAACAGGCACAGGACGGACAGGACCATGAGGGATGGCGTAGTAAAAGGTGAGCTAATTTTAAATTGATGCAATTTTTTGGAAGATTCATCTACAGCTGAAAGATCAGTGTTTACACCGTTCTTACAATACGAAGTCAGCCGGGTTTGAATCTTTATGATTTTACTTTTTCTCATTCCCCGAAATTCATTGAAAGCAAGCAAAGAAATTAATTATGTTCATTAAGAACGAAATGCTACGAATCCTTCCTTCCTTCTGGAGGTTGATAAAATGACACGGCGCTAAACCTATAAATATCATCATAAATCACTCCAAGCACCTACAATCACAAACCAGCAGCGAGTTAATAATGGTGGTTAAATATAAAGATTATAATAATATTAAGTAAGAAACAATAAATTGGTGTGTTTAAGTAAGAATAAACAAACCAATTTATATTATGACTAGTATTAACCCGCGACTTCGTCCGCACAAATTATACCTATACCAGATTTTAAGTCAGATCATAAGCTATCAAATAAAAAAAGTTTCATTAAAATCGGTTCAGTAGTTTTTGCGTGATGCTCGTTCAAACAAACAAACAAACACACAAACAAACAAACAAACAGACAGACAAAAAATCCAAAAATTTGTGATTTGGAATCAGGGACACCTAAAAACCACATCGTAACTTTTTTTTGTTAATATCTTCAATGTACAGACACACTTCTGTTACAGTTTTATAATAGTTTAGATTTAACTCTACTTCACATTTTAGAAGCTAACTACAATATCCTTGTTATTTTAATACAGAAATTTAGCTAAATAATTGTTTTTTTGTGCATTATGGAGTGCAAATAACTAACCAATTAGACTGACGACACGTATTGTGAAATATTATAAAGCGAGTGTGAGTGAAATAGTTGAAAGGGGTCGAACGGAAATTGGAAGAGTACCTTCTACCTGAGGAACCATAGATAAGCTACTAACTAAGGAGCACCAAGTGTGAAATCACAGCACATGTGCAAAGATGGGTCGCATGTGACCCACCTTTAACCCCTTTGGGATTTGTGATATGAAGGGCGACACCCTTGAAACCACAAAACAACAAACTCGAACAAGAAACTTGCGACAAACTCGAAACAGACGACCGTGTATGAACCGACTCATGGCGGTGGAAAAGATGGCGATCAATTGTCTCTGCCTTGGGAAGGGATGGGAAGTTGAATGTCGAATGATCCGAACAGCATGTAATAAACATTTTTCACGGATAAAATTATTACACAAAGTTTGCATAGGCACTTCATTTAAATTACCAATTGTATGTTCAGATCAATAGAAAGTTAATACCTAGGTACTCTATGACAGAAAGGCCTAAGGGCTACAATTTATCTAAATTTTATCTTTCCTTTCTCTGGCACTCGCAAAAACAAGTAATGACGTAAACATGCATAATATAACAATCACAGTACAGCACACTGCGGGGGTGAGGAGCAGGGATCCGCGGGAGGGAGGGCACTTATCAAACAGTAGCGATAATAGCTCGAATTAAGGACATTACAGACACTACGACGACGTTTTCGTAGGCCTTCGATGTGTTTTGTGTATTAATTCTATCACAGTAGTAGTATCTTAGTGTAGGGCAACGGATGCACTTTCGCAGAGCAACGGAGGGGGCCTAGCGGGGAAGCGGGCACCGCGGATCATCTGATCTGTATGAAGATGTCGGGATTGACTGCACATGACAACGTAAGTGCCACCGGCGGTGGCATCGCGGAATAAGAGCGTTGAACTACTGTAAGCCTAATTAGAAATTAGAAATTAGAAATTAGAAATTATTTATTGTGCATGACATTAGGTAACAAAGGTTTATGATAAAGTTTACATCAATCAAAGGAAGTATCACTAAAGTCTGCCTTTACAAGCGTATACACATTATTTTATGAAATACTACATTAATACATTACTTATGTCAAAATTATTTAGTTAATACATGTCAATTCTCAATTGATTATCGATTAATAAATTAATAATACAAAAATAAAATATAGAAATAATTATGTCAGTTATGTTGTTTCTTGTTTGAATTCTAAAAACTCCTTAACACTATAAAAACATCGTTTACCGAGCCACCTTCTCACCTCATTCCCAAAAACATGCTGTTTCATATCCTTGTAAGTGTCTGGTAATTTATTAAATATTGTAATACACATCATGAAACAATTTTTATGTGGTAATGTCAATTTAGCGTAAGGCTTGTAAAGTTCATGTATATACTGTGATCGCAGGTGTCTGTGGCTTAGTACGTCTTTCCTTTGTTGAAAGATTTCTCTGTTTTTATGGACAAATAAACAGACATCCAAAACGTATAGGCATGGCACTGTCAAGATGTTATGTTTGATAAAGTATGGATGACATGACTCTATCTGTTTTAAGTTAAATATTGCTCTGATGCAACGCTTTTGTATCAGAAAAGCCCTGTCTACGTCTGTTGAGTTACCCCAAATTACGATACCATACCTCAGAACAGAATTGACATAACTAATAGTAATACTGTGGTTATATCCTCTTGAGTTCTAAGCGAAACGCGGTTCTCAACAAGATCTTCCCGTCGGTCGCCTGCCGCGTACCATACCAAATCAAATATTGAAATATCTCGCTGTTTTGTAGAGCTTCCGGTGGAATAGTCTCTACTCCTATAACGCCCTCAGAACCGGGAGTAGATTCATCATAAATTCGAATGTTAGAGCCAAACTGATAGGACAGTTGAAACGACACAACAATTTCTTTTAAACTACATTGGCAGGAAAAATAGAGAAGAGAGGGCAGAGGTATAGACCTAGACAGAGTAATCTAGCACAAGTGAAAGAAGGATGTCGTATAGTATCAGGAACTGAAAACACTAGCGGAAAAGAGACTGGATTGAAGAATACTCCACCGACAAGAGCGTAGCATGATGAATTTTGGAAGTGCACAAGCGTCCCTTACTGCGCACTCTGTGCTAACACAGATTATTAGTTAGGGTTTAGATACTTCGTAACAGATACATCACTTCCTTAGAAAACAATAAATTCTTACGCTTTAATTACCTACTGCCAGACGGTACGTCCAAAAATGTACCTAGTGAAGCTCATCACAGCGTTTTTTTATGACTTCATACAGCGCGCGACCGATGCGACGTTGTCGTCTGGAGCAAGTGGCAGAAATCAAGCAATTGCATAATAAATAATTATTGCTGAAAATGTGAATTTAGCGTTATTTTTCATCGTTTTTTATGCACTGAAAATACGCAATTTTATGTAGTCAAATCCAACGGGTGCGCGCGCCTGACTGCAATCCCTTGCTCGGTTCTCCTAAAGTGTCCCCAGAAAGTGTGAGGTGAGATGGGGTGTCTGAAGTTAGAGGGGGGCGGAGAGTGGCCGTTCTGTATGTAGAACTACCTATTCTGTGACTTAGGGTGCCTGTACTTGTTGGTCGGTGTTTGGTGAAGGAGTCGCGGTCGGTGTCAGGCGCGGGCGCAGGCGGGCTGGTTTGCGAGACGAGCACCCGCCGGCCTTCAGCCCAGGAGTGCAGTGTGCGGTGCACTTGTGTGTGACGTTGTAGTTGTAAGACTGGTTTACTGACGTGACGTCATCACTTTATGATTATGTGCATTTGGGTTTTGGATATACATCATAAATTTTATATTTAGGTCTTAGATAAATAAAATGCAAGGTGCGACGATACATATGACTACTTGTGACGTTAAGGCGCTACGTAGACGTTGGACATTTTCGCCCTCGGGCACGTTGTCCGCACGATGGAAATCTAAGGATGTGTGCATGGCTAACTCGCACATCTGATCTGTAGAAAATTCAATATGGAGGCGACTTGACCTGTGGTCTCTCGGGAAACTCAGAATAATTGTTTAGATCCTACTTCTACAAGTTTCAATGTGATTGAAGGCGATATTGCACGGATCAACCAAATTGCATCAATTCCATTGAAAAACATGCACGCATTTCCTATACTTAGCTCAATAATCAAATTGAAATGTATTTAGATGTCTCAATGCCATTGAAGCAATGGAATTGAAAGCAATATTGAACCGAAATTGATCCGTGTAATATCGCTTTTATTTTGTTTTTCATTAGCATACACGCTATGGTCCAAGACAAGGCAGAAGCAAACCTGAAAACTGTATGCGTTTCAAACATTCAAAGAACTAGCCTATGATGGTGACATAGGCCGTGAACTACACAACAGGCGCCGATAGTAAGAGCTGTAGCTGTCCTGCTGTCAAGGATATACAATCGATCAGTTGTTGCTAATATCAGTTATTCATCCATCAAGTAGACTCTATCTACTACACGAGCGCAAGAGCAGGAGTGTGACTTTTGAATCTCATTCGCTGAGTTCAGCAGTTGAAAATGTCAAAATTATTATGGAGATACGCAACCTTCTACTGCTGATTTGACTTTCAAAAATCGCACTCCTGAAGTATGATTTTTAAAAGTCAAATCAGCAGTAGAAAGATGCGTATCTCTTTTGACATTTTCAACTGCTGAACTCAGCGAATGAGATTCAAAAATCGCACTTCAGGCGCCAGGATGTACGCCTTCAATCTAATATACATTTATACTACAGATAAAAATGCTAAAGTATACGAATAAGAATAACTATAGAAGAGTAACTCTAAACAAAATCCACATAATTTTTGGCACCTTATTCGTAGGCTAAATACGTTTGCCTGGCCTCATCAAGTTTTACTATCTTCCACCATTTCAGAAAATGTTATTCTGACTCAGATTTTTGTCTTTTTATTACTAACTACCTGGGTCCAGGCAAGTCCAGGTAAATACCTACTAAACTGATTTTGATTAAATCTGAAGCTTTGAATCTATAATGTGTAGGTACTTTGTCTGACACCTGGAAATCACAATTTCACACTAATTCTCAAATTTTTGTAGTGTGGGTCGCATGTGACACTGTGTGTTTTGAAACCGTCAAGAAGCACTTATAATATCAGGCACAATACATGTTTGTTTGATACCTAATTATAATAATAGTAATATTGTAGATATAAAATGATGTAGGTTCTTGACCACCCCGCAAGGGATTATGGTCGTGAGTTTATGTATGTATGTACAGGCCTAGATTCTGGTACTTTAAATGTGACTAGATGATTTGTGTGACATTGTCCAAGATATTTATTATTTATTATTATATAATGTATCGCTCGCATGTATAATCTGTTTATATAAAAAATTATAACTAAGAGCGTATCGCCAACAAACTGTTCTGCAGTTTTAAGAATGAAGTTAAATAAATTTAAAAAAAAGAGACTATCAGGAGTGCGATTTTTGAATCTCATTCGCGGAGTTCAGCAGTTGAAAATGTCAAAATTACTAAGGAGATACGCATCTTTCTAATGCTGATTAGACTTTCCAAAATCATTCTTTACGCCAGTAACCGTAGACATATAAATCGCATTGGGTCGCAATAAATTGCACGGAGCTGATTTTTTGGGATGTTGTTAGGGTAGATACCAGTAGTATAACACCAATTTGGCACTCTTTTTGTACTTGAAAAACCTCGAAATTTTCTGGCTTTTTTCAGGGGTTGACTTATAACTTTTAAACGGTGCATCTTACATAAAAATTATTCACTACGTTTTTAAAGAAGATAAAATTTTCTGTAATTTGAATTTAATTTCAGCTCTGTAAGTTTGTAAGTCTTGAGATACAATACTTTAAACATTGATCATTTTTCCCAAAAAGTTCAAAATTGAAGTTTTATGCGTCAGGTTGGTGGTCATGCGTTGGTTAGCACAGGTCTTTCGAAGCTGCAAACTTGGTTTTATATTACTGCTATCTATCCTAACAACATCCCAAAAAAGCAGCTCCGTGCAATTTATTGCGACCTAAGATGTTTAAAATTACTGGCGTACTTCAGGAGTGCGATTTTTGAGAGTCAAATCAGCAGTAGTAAGATGCGTATCTCCATAGTAATTTTGACATTTTCAACGGCTGAACTCCGCGAATGAGATTCAAAAATCGCACTTCTGCTGGGGTCTGACTAGCTAAATAAAGCAATAATTTTGACATCAATATACAAATAACGTAGAATACTATTTGCAAGATAGTTTATACCTATAGGTATAGCTTACATAAGAACATGCTATCAATCAACCCCACCCAGCTACAAGCAAATACATCTATCTACATTGCAAACAAGCACAAGTAACGAGTAAACATTACAACACTAAGCTCAAACGAGTGACATTAGCGTACAAACAGCTACAACTGTCTCAATAAGGATCGGCGTGACATGTCCAGCCGGGCTATACAACGCCGACCATAGTGGACGCTTGCGCGTGACACAGATAGCGGTGTCCATACACGGCCGGCCATATGGTCGCCTCGCGGGCAGGCTGCTAGAGTACAGGGTTTCACAACTACTGGGGTATACAGGATGACATTTAAATCATAAAAAGTTCTCGAGTGGCGACCGCGCACCGGGAAATGTACGGAAAACGCGGCGTGGGTAGGCCCACCACAAGGTGGACCGACGACCTGGTGAAGGCGGCGGGAGCCCGCTGGATGAGGGCAGCGCAGGATCGGTCGTTGTGGCGATCCTTGGGGAGGCCGAGGAAATGACGTCAAAAAGCTATCTATATGATATTTTGAATAAAAAAAATATTTTTTTTTTTTGCCTATTTCCGTCAATGGACGTCCATTGGCTGAGACGATTTAAATCATCATCATCATCAACCTATACAGAAAGTATTGAAACCGCTTCCGAAAACTCAAAGGGGTGACAGTAGTATAAACAACTTATACTACGGACCAAGTATCACAAAAAAAAATCAGCTCCTCCATACATTTTGCGCGGTAGGAATAAAATTTTAGTATGAGATAGTTACTTTCACCCTTTTGAGTTTTCGACCGATACGTCTCTCTGCACTGCAACGCTCAGGCATACATATCTATCAAGAAGGGTGTTTGGGCGTGAGTCCACCACGCGTGCTCAACGCGGATTTGCGAATTTCACATACTATATCAGACAGAATTTATATAATAAACAATACGAAAGCTTTATTAACCATCAACAAATTACAGCAAATTCAACATAATTCATAACAAAAATATAAATGAGATCTAAACAATTAAACAATAAGGTAATTATAATATGGCAATACAGGGTGAAATTGATATCATTAGCATCCTTTTAAACTAAGAGTCTACCCATCAAACTGAACAACTTTTACTATGGGAGCAAACCGATCGGAGCAACTAAAAAATCAGCTGTTCCATACTAAACTGCAGTGCCTACTCGACTCAAATGTATGCAACAGCTGATTTTTTAGTTGCTCCGATGGGTTTTCTCCCATAGTAAAAGTTGTTCAGTTTGATGGGTAGACTCTTAGTTTAAAAGGATGCTAATGATATCAATTTCACCCTGTATAATACGGCAAAAATGAAAACAACAAAATGGTATAGAAATGAGATCTTAGCGATAAAAATTACATATTATATTACATTATATCCTAATGTATTGTAAAAATGTATATGAATATGTAATGTAAAAAAACAATAAGGTCCAAAACATCACAGAACGTATCTTTCTATAAACTCCTCGGTGACCTCCAACTGTCTATCTTTATACACGTGGTTTTGCAAGCAGTGCTCCAGCACGGGATATGATCTATCCTCGTTGCAGTACTTTATGAACGTCTGAGGATCATCGAAGTGCCTCTGAGCCGCTCTCGGGTCCATCAAGACATAAGGAAATATACCTATAGCTTCAAACATAGCGAACATACGACTGCGCTCGCACCAACGCAGATATTCCTCCAAACTGTAGTTCATTTGGTTTAATCGTTTCTTCGATTTTTCGTCTAAAGATTCTGTGAAGATTTTGTAGTAGTGAAGAAGGATTTCTTTCTCGTGTGCTTCGCGGAACTTTCTTGATGTGCATAAGTACAGGAAAATCATTACGTCGAAGGCTGGAGGTCCGTAGCGTAAGCACTGGTAGTCAATTAGCAGAGCATTGGTAGGTACACCGTTCTCAGACTTAAACATAATATTATTAATCCACAAGTCCTTATGAAGAGCCACGTTTAACGTATCTTCTTGCTCCGTCAAACTGGCACACGCCTCCAAATACAACTTAGCTAATTTCTTTTCTAAATCCAATATTTTTCCTTTATATCTGTCGGAGAAAGATTCAATGAAGTTAGCGGAGAGTTTAGCGCAAGCAGCGAGCCAGGGTGAGTCCTTGAACGTGGGATCATCCATGACGTGGCCGTGGTCATCTAGCAGGTTGTATGGATGGTTAGAGGCGAGTGACTTCTTGGTGGCGAGGTTGGTGTAGGCCGCGTGGAAGCGCGCGACGGAGGCCGCGACCAGCAGCGCGTGCGGCGCGTCCAGCGTGGCGAGGTGCGAG
Source organism: Agonopterix subpropinquella (assembly GCA_922987775.1). Lineage (NCBI taxonomy): Eukaryota > Metazoa > Arthropoda > Insecta > Lepidoptera > Depressariidae > Agonopterix > Agonopterix subpropinquella. Next base: position 518,638 of record OV277706.1, on the reverse strand, counting down.
CGGGACGAGTAGCCGGGCGACACGTCCGGCATCACCAGGCACCTGTCGGTATAGATGTACGCTGACGTGCGCCAGGGGTGGGCTCCTGTTCGCGGAAGAAAGGGGTTACGATAGGAGATCGTGTCAGTACTTACTGATATTGATGATTATCGATCAAAACGTTATTGCGCACTAAAATAATAATTAATACTGAATGGGTGCATACTGCATACTGGGTGATTTTTTAAAAACCTTCCAAATTTTCAGGGGTGTCTCACTGGACTATAAAAATGAACAACTTTAAGTATGGAAGCAAAATCTGTAACCGCAAAAAAATCAGCTGTTCCATGCTAAACTACAGTGGAAAGTATTTGAAAGTCACTCAGTATAAAGCGGTGTTATAGCTTTACTGCGATAGCATCTATAAATACTGCCTATTTTGAAGTTCGGGTCACATCTTTGATGGTGATAAAGTAAATAAAACTATTTTAATTTTATTTGAAATATATGAAAATATTTTGGGTTATTTTTGTGTGAAATCTTGGAATTTACTGAATAAGATAAAGTAGAAATATTTCCGTGTGCACAATCAAGTGATAAATAAATAAATAACAATTTACTTGATTACTCACCGTCATCACCTCCCATTTCTTCAAACAGCTTGAACATAACAACTTCCCTCCTATAATAATTCCCTTCATCTATAAAATCCGCCTTCTCCTTATTCTGAAGCGGCATACTCTTCACAAACAACCTCACGGATCTCTTGCAGCCATCGAGCTGGACATGCAGGGTGACCCTGAAGTGGTCTCCGAGGAAGCCGGTCAGCCCTTCAGCAGCTGGTCGTATGTCGCAACCTTCTAACCTCCAGTCACGACCGTCTAGAGCTTGCTGCAGCACTCGATGGACCTGCTTTTCGGTCATCAGATCCTGAAGATGCACTTCCCCCACCATGTTTATGACTGCACTTGGACCAATTCGTGGAAGCAATTGCGTTTTATACTTGATCGTATCTTGAATTGATAGCAATTGTTATGCTATTGTGAACGCTATGGAGTAGTGATAAGAGTTAAACGGTTTTATTTGTCTATTAAGACAAACGCGAGTTCGTTTAGGTGGTAATAATATAAATTATTTCGTGTTGTGTTGGTTCAAGGCTTAGTTATTGATATTGTTCGTTCATTGTTCTGAACAAGGTGACTTCTGTGATCAAACAGACAAACAGAGACGCTCTGACAAACTTTACGTCTCGTCTGTCACATATCATTAACAGCAGACACGCGTAAGTTGATCAACATTTCTGGACCTTATTCCTATACAAATAAAGGTAAACAATGTTCATCAGCTTTTTCATAAGTGATTATCTGTCTTGCGACTAACATCATCAGACTATCGTCAACATCTCTGATGCCCACACGGTCTGGCTACCGATCGTAGTTTCCCAATTAGACGCAGTGACGTTTAGTTGGGAACCTATCCAGTTAATGAAACTGAGTAGTGACCTAACCCACATCTGATCATATCGGTTGACATCCGATCTTATTTTTATTTTATTTTAATTCATTTTAGGAAAACTTACGGACTAATTACAGGATAGTACCTAGGGTATCAACATTTTGTATAAAACAACATTGCCAACTAAAAGTTTCCAAAAGTTTCCATTAAGGAGGTAAATGGTGCACACTTAAAAAAAATCCGGCGTACCAGATATCTTTTCTAAATAAGTAGTCGCTCTAGTCAAAATAATCTGACACGATCATTATCATCATGTCGTATGGCATCTTTTGTCTTCCTGCTCAGATCCGGAGGTTTAAATTTCGAGGTCAAGGTGTTTTAGCCAGTCTTCCGGTGCCGGGGTTAACCTATGGAGTTCTTCAATTCCATCGGGGAAACGGCGCAGAGTGCACTCATTTACCACATGGGTGAGGGTTTGGTCAAGTGACCCGCAGTCGGTGACCCCCTCAAGCCCCACTTGTAGAGGTGTTAGTTGGCCGTTCTGACACGATAAAATTAAGTAAGTTGCTGATTTTCATTACACTCCCAGATTAGCATAGAAGAACTATTCTTACTCCTTTATTTTAAGGTTTAAACTAGAGTAATCAATTTGGGATAGTGTTCGTACAATGTTCCTATCGTGGTCGGGATATGTAATAAAATGTAACAAGTTTACAATATCAACTTTTATTGTTTTATAACTATATATTTGACATATATCTACCTACCATAAGTATAACATATAAAAATATATACAACTAAAACATTTGTCATGTAAAGCTTATAAATGGAAGTATATTTTACGTCGGGAAGACACGATTACAAGATATAATAATAAACTAACTACAATTATACCTATACATTAACCTACTTAGTAAAATAATAAAGGCACTTACTGGCAAGATTCTTAGGGCTGCCTCAGACCTTTGAAAAAGCAACGAATTTGAACACTATCTATATTCATTACAGTTCAATATAACCGTACCATCTTACTGCAGGAATGTGTCAGGAAGTCAAGATAACTGCAGAACAGCGACAGGTTTGACGAAATCCGAATATTTGTATGGAACAGTTTTTTTTTTTTTTTTTTTTTTTTATTAACAATGGGTTTGCTCTTGACCTCAATCCAGTCCTCAGGACGAAGATGGGGTCGTAGATGTAGCGAGCTTACCCAGAAGATGCCTATTCACTCGTACTTTAAAGGAATTCGGGTTGTAAGTACTCGGAAATACTGACGCAGGTAAGGCATTCCACTCCTTGGCTGTGCGCATTATAAAAGATTCAGAAAGGCGCTTGGTGCGGATATGTGGGATGTCAACCAAGAAGGGGTGATATCCCGCGGTGCGTCTGGAAGTCCGATAGTAGAAAGGGGAAGGTGGGATGAGCTCATGCAGCTCTAGGGCACACTCACCGAAGTACAATCTGTAGAAGACCGACAAGCAGGCCACTCTGCGGCGGTGGGCTAGGCTATGAAGCTTGGCCTCCACCAGCTTACTATCGCCAATGAGCCTCCTGGCTCTGCGTTCAACCGAGTCGAGTGCGGCAAGTTGATACTTGGCTGAGCCATCCCACAGGTGGCAGCAGTACTCCATACATGATCGGACCTGAGCTTTATACAATACTAAGAGCTGTCCAGGAGTGAAGTACCGCTTCACCTTGTTTAAGATGCCCAGCTTTTTGGCCGCAGTTTGAGCCTTAGACTCGATGTCAGCGCCGAAGTTGAGTTTTGTGGTCAAGCTTATACCCAGAAGCCCAAGACTGTCGGAAACAGGGACAGATGTACCCCGGAAAGTAGGAGTCAGATTAAACGGACTCCTTTTTGCGGTGAACAGGCAAGCCTGTGTTTTGGTGGCGTTGAAGTTGACTAAATTATTGTCACCCCACTGGGAGACAACACTTAAAGTCAAGTCTGTCCGCTCAACCATGGCCTCCCTCTGCGAGCGTATTTTATCCCCGCTGGCCCCTGCGCCAGATACATATCTCTCCATGACAGTACTGTCATCTGCATACCCAACAATACCTGACACAAGGAGGTCATTGATGTGCAGCAGGAAAAGTGTCGCGGAGAGAACAGACCCTTGAGGAACTCCAGCATCAATTGCCATAAGGTCAGAAGAGCAGCTGTCAATGACAACTCTAATCGACCGTTCTCTCAAGAAATCAGATATCCAGCTGCAAAGATCAGCGGGGATGCCATAAGCGGGAAGCTTGCTCAGCAAACTAGCGTGCCATACCCTGTCAAAGGCCTTCGAGATGTCAAGTGATACAGCCAGTGCTTCACCGTGCTTCTCGATGGCCTCGCCCCAGCAGTGCGTCACATACACAAGAAGATCCCCAGTCGATCGCCCCCGGCGGAAGCCATATTGGCGATCACTGAGAAGATCATTGTCTTCTAGGTATGACAGCAACTTACTGTTAAGTACTCTTTCCATGACTTTACAGAGAATGGAAGTAATGGCGATAGGGCGGTAGTTGCAGGGGTCGGCACGACTGCCCTTCTTGGGTACCGGTTGCACATTCGCAAGCTTCCAGGATTTAGGCACCGTTCTTGTTCTGAGAGAGAGGCGATACAGGCGTGTTAGAACAGGAGACAACTCAGGCGCACAATATCTCAACACTCTTGCAGGTATACCATCAGGACCACTGGCCTTATTCACATCCAGACTACGCAATGCTCTGCGGACCTCTTTTGTATGTATTGTGACCTCCGGCATCGAAGAATCACAACGAGGGATGGTTGGCGGCTGTTTGGCACCAGCGTCCAGACGTGAATTGCTCGCAAACAGAGAAGCAAATAAATTAGCTTTCTCAGTTGCGGAGTGAGCCAGCGACCCGTCAGGCTTCTGCATGGGAGGCAAAGTGGGACGGCAGAAATTGGATTCGACCGATTTTGAAAGGGACCAGAACTGTTTACTACCAGAAGGGTAGGATGCCAGTTTGGCTCCAATGCGGCTGACATGGTCGAATCGTGCCCTCCGGATCACCCGTTTACAGTGACCACCGCTATCATTTTTCAATGAAACCACTTTCAAAACATTTTCGTTTTCGGTTTCTGACCACCATCTAAGAGGTTATGGTCGTGAATTTACATGTATATCATCTTAGTTGCAGTTTCTCAGATATAAAACAACCCTTTTAAAACTTACTACTAAACTAATATTGAGATAAACTAAATACTGTATTTTCAAAAGATCTTCTAGTGTGACATTAATACTTATCAAATACTATAATAGATCTAAATTTTAATGTATAATAATATAAAACATTTATAATGTTTGAACAAAGTGCATCAGTCTATGTAGAGTACACAATAGCTACCGTAACGTTATTGTTTATTCGTGTTATAATATTTAGTACTCGACTTAATATTTGACGTGTAAATAAAAGATAGAAAGGAAGACAATTATTGCGTCACAGTTAGGCAACTCTCAATTGGAAGACGTTTAAATCGAAAAAAACACATTTTTACTGGCCGCGTCGCCCAGGATTGCGACACTAATAAGTGTAGAAAGCTTCTATTCAGCCGTTATTCAGCTACATATGCTAATGCTAAGAATTGTCTCTCAGAACGCAATTTTGATATGTTAAAGTTACGTAAAGCTAATTATGCCAAAAGGAAAACAATCGCCATCGTAATTATTTTAGTTAGATTAGGTATTTTAAGGTTTAGAAATATGTCCATCACTAAATTATAAAATAATTATGAGAGTTGAACGATGTAGCCTATATTTTCCTCAACATAACATGTCTAGGTTGGCTCCTTTTGGCATAACTACGTCCGTTAGACGTGCATCATTTGAACTTACATTATAAGCTGACAGTCGCGAGAATTTGCTCACACAAAGCTGTATTATGGTGATCGCACACTTGTCCGCGTCGAACGCGTCTAACTCGGAATTAGTATGAAAAATTCGGAACGAGACATGTAGCGGGGAGTGAATCGATCAGGAAGGCCGAGGATAGTTTGTGACGCACCTATCTTCAGCAGTGGACGATGATAGGCTGATGATGATGATGATATCATGAACAAAAACTACAGATTAATAGAACACTTATGTATAAAACTTAACAGGAATGAATTTTTGTGACTCTATTTACGTTTATAAATACCTACTAGTTTATAAAACGCTTAGCCTCAATAATAGCTAAATGACCAAAAGGTATCTAATTCTAAAACGGATCTAAAACAGGAACCCGTATAAAAGCTGGCACTAACTAGTGAAATGATCTTTGTATGTAGCTTACGATTTGAGACGTTGCTGTCTCATTAGACCTAACTTGTTCTCATTTGCTTGAGCGAGAAAACCTTTATCGCCGACAGGCAATTAGTCCGTCGGCCGTCTTGGTACACAAGACAACCCTTTTGTCAACGTAATCTCTTCTCTTCATATAAATTAATATAGCTGTCTTGCTTACACTTTAAAATGTTACGTTTAAAGAATAGCTACGTCTCTCATTAGAATGAAAACATTCAGCGTTCAGAGTTATTATTGTTTCTAACCAATACCATTTTGTATATGCGCATTATATTCAATAAATGCAGTTAAACTGACCCAGTCTGTGTTTTCGTAGGAATTCACCTATTTAAAGTAACCACTGTACTAAAATCAATGTATTATAATATTAATAACTTACTTGCTCGTAAAGTGACTTTTATCGCACCGGTTTTATGTTCATACTGCAGTTTAGGGTTGAGAGATATTTACCGACGGCGACCGGCGACAAAAATGATATCTAGTATGGGAAGCCGTCCGCCATCGTCGCCGCGTCGACGGCGGACGGCTTCCCATACTACATGTCATTTTTGTATGGGCCCGCCGTCGGTCGGTAGCGTGCGTTTAACTTTACCAGAATAGTACGGTAACTACGCGCACGTGAGTATTTCGAACACGCGGGATGGAAGAAATCTAGGAGCCATTTTTCTCAAAATGTATGAAATTGAGTTGTAAAACGTCGTATGAAACGCGTGAGCGTTGTCATTACACTTTCGGCTCGTTTACAGCCCTCGCCTGCATTATCTTCTTGTACGGGGTGTAAAAAACACCCTAGTAATACTTTAGGGGGTGCTGCAGACCATCAAACTGAACAACTTTCACTATGGCGCCATTATCGAAATCGAGAAAAAAAAAATCCGCTCTTTCATACAAAACTGCAGTACCGTCTCGACTCAAATGTATGGGACGGCAGATATTTTTTATTTTTTCTCGACATTGGCGAAAGTTGTTAAGATTGATGGTCTGAAGAACCCCCGTAAGTATTACTAGGGTGTTTTGTTACACCCTGTATATTAAAGTATACAAGAAGATAATGCAGTAAAACATAATGTAATATTAAAGTATCTATCAATATGATAATCAATTCTACTCAAATTCGTAAATGTGTTTTCAAACAGAAGTCTTAACATTTTAAGCACGATATTTTTAAATTGTTAGATTGTTATATTCGATCATTCATAATCACATTGAATGATTGCACGGGCGAAAATAAACTATAATTGTTCTACAGTAAAAAAACATCGATTTAATATTTCCTAACGCACAGATTGGCAATGCGAAAGAGAAAGAACAATGTGTATGCGTATGTTCGAGCGAGAATCGAAAAGCGGCTTCAGTTGTAAAAGAAACAAAATTATTTTTGTTTTAGATCTCGTCGCCCAATCTATACGCTAGCTAGTATCTAATAATCAACCAATTTGTAACGTAGCGTAGGCTTAGAACCTTGTCTCAGCAAACTATTGACATTTACATTTTACAGAAACTGCAGGAACGGAGACATGAAACAATTTATTTTCTATAGTTACTGGAACTGGAAAGGTGATCGTGACATTTTTCTAAGGTGACCTACATCAAAAATTGGTTGACTGTACATGATAAATCGATGGTACAATCAACACTACATAGGTAATTACTCGCTACTGGCCTCTAACTACGTTTATAATTAATGTCTTTTACAATCATTGAAAGCTTTAACTACATAAAAGCCTGACCAGGTATTTAAAACCATATACAGGAAGATTTTTTTATCACCATCCAAATTTTTTCTACATGTTTGGTATCACTTATAGAACCCATTTCATTTAAAAAAAGGGCAGGTCAAAATTGCACATTTAAAAATTTTATCCTACAGAATTTTCCATAAAGCTTGGTCATCGAGTTTCATATTCGTACCAACCGGGTGTGGCTGGACCGGGGAGCGGAGCCCTAGCTTCAGAGTCCCATGCATTGTAAACTTAACAGGAACACACAACACTTTCAAAACATTGTTAAAATGTTATACTAGTTCCTTATTTTGTTTATTTTTGTTCAATGACACGGTTATAATAAAGTACTCTTTGAATGACACAATGACACATAATAAACTTTTTCTAAAAATTAAAAGGCTCTGACCCAAAGAAAATTACTGACCACAGAGATTCGTTCGTTAGTTTTCGTTCTTGAAAAGCAAAGTTCTCAATTCGAAAAAGCGCGCGAAATCGGGTCGAGTGGTAGTAACTATTAATAAGTAATCTGTGGCACAGGTAGGTGCGTACTGTGTCCAGTCGAATTGTTTTTCTTAAGACATTTTTGGGTAGTCATATCTCAATATTTTAGTACTGAGCGATGCTAAAAGAAAAAACACGTATCGATTTTTTTTCATAAACAAACATTTTATTAAAATTTGGATGGAGATAAAAAAATCTTATATATATTGTAAAACGAGCTAGTTTCTGTAATTTGTTGGGCTGAATTTACTGATAAAATAATTAAAGGAAACTAATTGAATATGACTTGATTGTCCTATAATAAAAAGCCAATATTTTTTGTTTTTTAATACCTCGTCAGGCTTACAATTTTTTAAAAACTACCCTCATAATCATATCATATCTATGATCACTCGCTGGTATGCATGTTGACTTTCGCAGGAAGGGCTCCAAAGCACGGCTATTTCACGTCTTCAACTAGACTTGCACCGGCGAACCTTAAATTAATTGATAAGGAAATTCATTACTTGGTTGGGGATTTTAATATTTGGACACAAACTTATTTAAAACAGTTACAAAACGCCCGCACGCGCCCGTAGACGCCCACGCACTCATAGACGCCCACGCATTCTTATATGCGCACGCACACATAGGTAGTGTAGTGGTCCCGCGCAGTCAGTGCGTACCTCGGTGCTGGTGCATGAGGCGGCGCAGCGCGGCGAGGGAGCGCTGGAGCAGGGCGCGGGGGCAGGCGGGGGGCAGGTAGTGTAGTGTAGTGTAGTGTAGTGTAGTGTAGTGGTCCCGCGCAGTCAGTGCGTACCTCGGTGCTGGTGCATGAGGCGGCGCAGCGCGGCGAGGGAGCGCTGGAGCAGGGCGCGGGGGCAGGCGGGGGGCAGGTAGTGTAGTGTAGTGTAGTGTAGTGTAGTGTAGTGGTCCCGCGCAGTCAGTGCGTACCTCGGTGCTGGTGCATGAGGCGGCGCAGCGCGGCGAGGGAGCGCTGGAGCAGGGCGCGGGGGCAGGCGGGGGGCAGGTAGTGTAGTGTAGTGTAGTGTAGTGTAGTGTAGTGGTCCCGCGCAGTCAGTGCGTACCTCGGTGCTGGTGCATGAGGCGGCGCAGCGCGGCGAGGGAGCGCTGGAGCAGGGCGCGGGGGCAGGCGGGGGGCAGGTAGTGTAGTGTAGTGTAGTGTAGTGTAGTGTAGTGGTCCCGCGCAGTCAGTGCGTACCTCGGTGCTGGTGCATGAGGCGGCGCAGCGCGGCGAGGGAGCGCTGGAGCAGGGCGCGGGGGCAGGCGGGGGGCAGGTAGTGTAGTGTAGTGTAGTGTAGTGTAGTGTAGTGGTCCCGCGCAGTCAGTGCGTACCTCGGTGCTGGTGCATGAGGCGGCGCAGCGCGGCGAGGGAGCGCTGGAGCAGGGCGCGGGGGCAGGCGGGGGGCAGGTAGTGTAGTGTAGTGTAGTGTAGTGTAGTGGTCCCGCGCAGTCAGTGCGTACCTCGGTGCTGGTGCATGAGGCGGCGCAGCGCGGCGAGGGAGCGCTGGAGCAGGGCGCGGGGGCAGGCGGGGGGCAGGTAGTGTAGTGTAGTGTAGTGTAGTGTAGTGGTCCCGCGCAGTCAGTGCGTACCTCGGTGCTGGTGCATGAGGCGGCGCAGCGCGGCGAGGGAGCGCTGGAGCAGGGCGCGGGGGCAGGCGGGGGGCAGGTAGTGGTCGGGCGCGGCGGGGGGCGGTGCGGGCAGGCCCCACGCGACCACGTGCTCGCGGCCCGTGGTGCGCGACGCGCTCACAACGAACAGCTGCCGCCGCTCCCACAGGCACCGCAGCGCCGACAGCACCTGACGCATAGGCGGAGGGTTCATTAATACCGCCGCTCTGCGTCTGAACACCACAGTATCAGATACCTTAACACTTTCACTGCTAAGCCTAAAACCCCTTTTGAGCGAAGTACCTAAAATGCACGATGCCTATGAAGCAAAATGCCTACAGTCAATGTCTAAAACACAGGATGCCTATGAAATTTTAATGTCTATAAAGTTTTGATGTCTACGAAGCAAAATGCCTATGTTGTTTAATGTCTACAAAGTATAATGCCAGTGCTAGTTAAATGCCTACAAAGCATGATGCCACTTTTTTATATCATGGCCTAACTTTGCCCAACTTTGCCCCAATTTAACTGCCCCAACTTTGCCCCAATTTTTCCCAACTTTGCCCCAACTTGCCCGACATTGGCCTAACTTAAACCCAAATTTACCAACTTTGCCCAACTTAGATCTTTGCCCCAACATGCCTCAACTTTGCCCCAACATGTACCAACTTTGCCCGATGTTGCCCCAAGTTTGACCAAAATTGCCACAACTTTGCCCCAACGTTAGCCTAACCTTTCCCCAACTTTTCACCAACATGCCCCAACGTTGGCCTAACTTTGCCCAACGTTCGCCTAACTCTGCCCAACGTTGGCCTAACTTTGCACTAACATGCCCCAAATTTGCCTCAAACTGCCTCAACTTGTCCCTAGCTGACCCAACGATCCACTACGTGCACCAAACTGCCCCAACTTACACCTAATGTACCCCTAATGAACCCTAATGGAGCCCTAATGATCCCCCAATGGACCCCTAATGACACCTCATGTACATGTACCCCTCACACACCACTAACCCATGTAATCGTTTGTTAGATTAACTTTTGCCCGAGATGCAAGCCCTGACTGACTAGTTGGTTAAACCAACATGGCATTGACGTGACCTTGAACGCGTCTGTCACGACAGTTTCGCTTCTATAGTGTAACTATTATTACCTATTCACATGTACATGGGAAGTGTTGTCAGAAGTGGGAAACCAATTATTTGGCCGACCGTACCTGAAGGTACCTTGTGCAGGCAATCTTCATTTTAGGCATTTCGATTCTTAGGCATTAAATAAATAAATAAATAAATAACGCTCACAGGCACATACATTGTAATGATCCCAAGAAAGCACTATTTATAGGCTGTTTATTATGGAAACCATACAACAACGGCACAAACATATAAACATCCATGACCGAACCGGGATTCGAACCCAGGACCCTGGTTTGGCAGTCCGGCGTGGTAACCATTACACCAACCGGGTCGTCGAAATCATTAAACATTGTTGTCAAAGTAAATTGTAGGCAAATTTAGTTTTTAGGCATCATGAATTTTAGGTATTTCAAGTGTCAGGTATCTCGCGTTTTAGGTAGTTATGCAACAGTGGCATCGTGCATTTTAGGTACTTCGCTCAAAAGGGCCTAAAACCATTATCCTCGCGCTGTGGTAAAATTGCCTTTTGAGCGAAGTACCTAAAATGCACGATGCCACTGCTGCGTAACTACCTAAAACGCGAGATACCTGAAACTCGAAGTAACTAAAATGCCCGATGCCTAAAAACTAAATTTGCCTACAATGTACTTTGACAACAATGTTTAATGCCTAAGAATCGAAATGCCTAAAATGAAGATTGCCTGCTTAAGGTACGGTCGGCCAAATAATTGGTTTACCACTTTTGACAACACTTCCCATGTACACACGGCGACACATCAGGTTACGCACCCAATATACCCATAACTACACTACGTACTAAACACAAAATAGTGCGGTAGAGCCTGCATAGACGCGGCTGCCGGCGCGGGCGCAGCGTGCTGTGAGACGAAACAACAACAACAACATACCGCACCCTCTCGCACGATTCGCAGCGTTCAACTTCTAATAGTTCAAAGTCCAAACAGGGTAAACTGACCTGTCGCCGTGGGGACATAATGAATAGGTAATAATAGTTACACTATAGAAGCGAAACTCTCGCGACAGACGCGTGCAATATCATGTTGGTTTAACCAACTAGTCAGTCAGGGCTTGCATCTCTGGCAAAAAGTTAATCTGACAAACGATTAAATGGGTTAGTGGTGTACATGTACACACGGCGACGGTTACCTATCGTACTTTCGAATTAGAGGTTTCCGAATTTTAGTTCTCCGAAATCGTTACACTTTTTATTGTTTCCCTTTTTTTTGTTTCCCCGAAATATTATTCGCCATATTTTGAAAAGCCAGATTTTTTACTGTCCTTTTTTTCATCAAACCAACGGATCAAAATTCTGTGCCACATTTATCCGAAGTAATGTAAGTCAGATAATTTACTTTTTCGAATATTTGTTTTTCCGTACGGTCACTTTTCCGCAGAAATAGTGAACCTAACCTAACCCAGAATTTTTTCAGGCAGGGGCGTCCACCAACCGCACCTCCTGCTGTGCAGCCCCCCTGCAGCCTCCAACATGCATACAAGCAAGCAAGCAAGCAAACATGCAGCAAGCATGCAGCAAGCAAGCAAGCATGTTTATGCTCCGCTCGCTTCGCTCGCTCCGCTAAGTGTCTTACATGTTCTAACCTAACCTAACCTACAATTTTAAAAACACCAGTTTATTTTTCTCAGGCAGGGGGCATCCGCCCCCCGCACCCCCCTCGCGGGGGGCGCAGCCCCCCTGCACCCCCCAACATGCATTCAAGCAAGCAAGCAAGTATGCAGCAAGCATGCAGCAAGCAAGCAAGCATGCAGCAAGCAAGCAAGCATGCAGCAAGCAAGCAAGCAAGCATACAGCAAGCAAGCAAGCAAGCAGCAAGCATGTTAATGCTCCGCTCGCTTCGCTCCCTCCGTTTAAAGCAAACATGCAGCATGCTAGCAAGCATATTGGTGCTCTAATCCTGGTATCATGTTGCCGTCTACTAATTATTACAGAAAACTTTACTGTGTTGTGTTCTAGTCATAGGTACTATGGAAGAAGTTACTTCGACTTTTTAAAACTTCGAACCCAGAAGACAGTTGTCAAATGAAAAAAAATGATTATGAAATTCTGATTTTAAATTTTCTGGAAAATGATACTTCTGTCAAGTCTTTATAAGGAGTAACAAATTTATGTGTAAGAAAATATCTGTCACTAGAAAATTCTATAAACCGTTTTCGAATAACTGAAATTCGGTCATCAAAATTTCGAAAGTAAGATAGGTTACCCACGGCGACACATCAAGCTACCCAAAACCAAAAAAAGTTGGCCGCGCGTCGGCATAGTAATGTATAACGTCGCGCGGCCAGCTTATTTTGGTTTTGGGTAACTTGATGTGTCGCCGTGTGTACATGAGGTGTCATTAGGGGTCCATTGGGGGATCATTAGGGGTCCATTAGGGTTCATTAGGGGTCCATAAGGGTCCATTAGGCATCCATTAGGGGGTCATTACGAGTCAATTATGGGTGAATTAGAGGTCCATTATGGGTGCATTAGGGGTCCATTGGGTGTTCATTGGGGGTACATTAGGTGTAAGTTGGGGCAGTTTGGTGCACGTAGTGGATCGTTGGGGCAGCTAGGGGCAAGTCGAGGCAGTTTGAGGCAAAGTTGGGTCATGTTGGGGCAAAGTTAGGCCAATGTTGGGGCAAAGCTGGGGCAGAGTAAGGCCTACGTTGGGCAAAGTTAGGCCAACGTTGGGAAAAGTTGGGACATGTTGGTGAAAGATGAGGCCAACGTTGGGCAAAATTAGGCCAACGTTGGGAAAAGTTGGGACATGTTGGTGAAAAGTTGGGGAAAGGTTAGGCCAAAGTTGAGGCATTTTGGGGCAAAGATGGGGCAGTTGTGGCAAAGCTGGGCAAAATTCGGCCAACGTCGGGCAAAGTTCGAGCAACGTTAGGCCAACATTGGCCAAATTTAGAGCTTGTTGGGGCAATGTTAGGCCAACGTTGGGCAAAGTTGGGGCATGATAGGGAAAAGCTAGGCCAATGTTGGGCAAAGTTGGGCAATTTGGGTCTAAGTTAGGGCATGTTGGGGCAAGTTAGGCCATAATGTAAAAAATTGGCATCATGTTTTGTAAGCATTTAACTGGCACCGGCATTATACTTTGTAGACATTAAACAACATAGGCATTTTCCTTCGTAGACATTAAAACTTTATAGACATTAAAACTTCATAGGCATCCTGAGTTTTAGACATTGACTCTAGGTATTTTGCTTCATAGGCATGGTGCATTTTAGGTACTTCGCTCAAAAGGGTCTCGTAAGAGCCGAACCACACGACGCGGTGCAGCGCCTGAGCGGTGCCGCACCGCAAAGATTCCGCCGCAAAGGCGTTCACACGGGCGCGGCGGTGCGGCACCGCAGCGGCGACGAAAGAAGTGTGACGCACAGTCTGTTTATAAAAATCTGTCGCGCAAACAACGCGGCACTGCTCCAGCACCGCCGTGTGATTCGGCTCTTAGTTGTGCGCACAGTCGTAACGTGAAAAAGACCAATGCGGCTCACCTCGTGGGTCACCCGCACAGGCGTAAAGTTTGGGTGACTCCCGCTGTAGGTCATGAGCACAGGCGAAATGTAATAGACTTGACCCCCCCCCCCCACGTTGGTCGTGCGCACAGTCGTAACGTTGAAACGATAAACATGGCTCGTCTCGTGGATCAACCGCGCAGGTGTAAGGTTGTCGGTGAGACGCATGACGCATGCAATAGAACTAACTCGTTACGTGGGTTCTTTAGCTCTGAGACCCATTTGTCGCCGACCTACGACGTAGGTCATCAGCACCAGCAGTAAAATTGTTAAACGCCCCATTGTACGGCTGTATAGTGTCCGTGAGAACAGAACAGTAACTGAATGGTTTACACAAAAAAATGGGTGGTCGCCATGAAACATTTATCAACGAGGGGCACTTCCACAAGGCAATGGTTCAACTAGTTGGAATTAGTACATTACTGCAGCGGCCAGCAACAGAGGCATTGATGTCCATCAATGCCTAGTTGTGGCCAAGGCTTGTATAGTACTTTTCTCAAATAATGCGCGGAAATGAAAACAATAAATTTTCTCAAATAATTCGCGGAAATTAAAACTCTTTTCAAAATCAATGACGAACAACGAACAACAATTTGTCTTTTTTTTTTCAATAAACAGCGTTCTATTTGCAAGCCAGTTCGAAATTGAAATAAAATCTTTGATGAGTTACCTCCTTGGTCGCCATGTTTCGGGATAAAAGATCGTTCCATTTTTAAATTACACGACAGATATGAGTTTACTATGTAATTTACTTGGCCGCTAAACACGACAGATATGGATTTTCATACAACATTGCCGGCCGCTGCGCGCATGTATTTAGCCAGTACAGCAATTTCGATTTATCTCGAAGAAGGTTGTCAAAATAATGCTCACATTTCCAAGCATGTTTGAGAAAATATCTTTTACAGTTTGTGCGGCGGACATGTTGGATTTGTCCATAGTCTAAAAAAACAAGGTCTTCTATTCCCAGAGTGACACAAGCCTACGTCACAAAAAATGGCCGCTAAACATGGTAAAAGGTTATGATGACGTAGGCTTGTGTCAGTTACGTGGTCAGTCACGTGATCGGAAGAGAATACCAGGCGCAGTATATTATTGTACCATGGATTTGTCAATTTGATAATGTAATATAAATAAAAGGTAGAAGTGTCACCTGTCGTCCTAGCGGAGTGTCAGGCAGCAGCGTGTGCCGCGGGAAGCCGACCGCGTAGTACGGCGCGCCCGGGACCGGGTGGTGCGGCGACTGACGACCCGACTGGAAACTACGACGTTACACGGTTTGAGTATTCACTATTGCTACGGTCCAAAATGCGCAAATATGCACTATCGGTAGAGATAGGTCATATCGGTTCATAATGCGCGAATGTGCGGATACGTTTGCTATCTGACGTCATCAGTGACGTCATTATTTGCACTTACGCCGCACACGAAAAATAGGTAGTGCAGCGTATGCATGTCAAATTGACAGCTGGTTCAAATTGTACAAATTGTTTAGCAGTGTATTCGTACTTACTAATTTGGACCGACCGGTAAAGCGTGTGCATAGCGTTTGCACTATTGGCATAATTTGAACCGTAGCATATGTGTGCAGGTGGGTGGCGGGAACTGACAAATCGATCGTTACTGTGGTCGAAACGTGAACGTACGTACTGTACGTACTGTGTAGGTACATACATAGTATGTGAATCTATGCAAATCCAGACACTAACGCAACACGAAATCTACAAAAATCTAAAACTACAAATAATAACAATTTATAACTTGGCACGGACGTTTTTATTGGAAGCTAATAGGATTTCGTTGGGAATAGAAATATAAGATAATGTCTATTTTGCAAAAAAACTAAATTAGTTCCCTATAACTAACAGTACAAAATAAGAAAGTCAAACAAGGTTACGGGACAGTCTGCTCGAGAACGTCTCTACTACTTCGTCATATTCTGGGTTACTGCGGAGTTTCTTGCCGTTTCTTCTCCATTGCATTAACTTACTCGCGGATAATATACCAACTTGTATGTGACGAGTATGGTGGGCGTGTCGGGGTGTTGCGGCAGGCAGGAGGACTGCAGGCACCACGCCATGCTGCCGGCCGGCTGCTCGCCCGCGGCCGCGGGGGGCTCCGGCGAGGGGGGCGCGGGGGGGCGGGAGTACATGCGACCGCACACCTGGCACTCTATGTACGGATCCTCCTGCAACAGGGAACGATTTATTCATTCTACTATGTATAAATGAACTTTGTTGTGTATGGACTCAGGTGTAGGTACAAAAATTTGCAGGTGTTTTGGCATTGCTATGTTTCACTGTAGCCTTTTTGCAGGCATTTACACAAAGTCTACAATACAATTATACTCAATAAAATCAACTCCATCAAACTGAACAACTTTCACATGACCAACATGGAAATCGCGAAAAAATAATCTGCTATTCCATAGAAAACGACAAAAACCCATCACTGTTTGACCCTAATGTATAGGACAGTAGATTTTTTCGTGGTATGAGTCGTGCGGGGAGCGGGAGGGAAGTGACGTCTGTTTTGTTTTTACAGTGTAAAATTGCGATCCACAGAGCACGCAGAAAAGTTCGCCAAAAACCACATTTCTGTTGTCATTATTAAATAATCTGTGGCTGACAGGGTAGGTTATACCACAGCATAACTATATAGTCCTTACAGTGTGGCAACGGATGTACTTGCGCAGAGCAACGGAAGATGCCTTGCGAGGAAGCGAAAGGCATCACGAGATCTGTATGAAGATTTCCACCTCGAGGGGGCGCAGGCAGGCCGCGCACACGGCGCCCCACTGCGGCCGCGGCGACACGCGTCCAGCTGTGACCTGTAGCTGTAGCTGTAGCTGTGGCTGTGTACAGTACGTACAGTGTTAGTTAGCAGGCGGCGCGCGAGGCAGGCGGCGTGCAGCATGTGCTGGCAGGGCGCGAGCGCCACCACGGCGCCGGCCGCCTCGAGGGGGCGCAGGCAGGCCGCGCACACGGCGCCCCACTGCGGCCGCGGCGACACGCGTCCAGCTGTGACCTGTAGCTGTAGCTGTAGCTGTGGCTGTGTACAGTACGTACAGTGTTAGTTAGCAGGCGGCGCGCGAGGCAGGCGGCGTGCAGCATGTGCTGGCAGGGCGCGAGCGCCACCACGGCGCCGGCCGCCTCGAGGGGGCGCAGGCAGGCCGCGCACACGGCGCCCCACTGCGGCCGCGGCGACACGCGTCCAGCTGTGACCTGTAGCTGTAGCTGTAGCTGTGGCTGTGTACAGTACGTACAGTGTTAGTTAGCAGGCGGCGCGCGAGGCAGGCGGCGTGCAGCATGTGCTGGCAGGGCGCGAGCGCCACCACGGCGCCGGCCGCCTCGAGGGGGCGCAGGCAGGCCGCGCACACGGCGCCCCACTGCGGCCGCGGCGACACGCGTCCAGCTGTGACCTGTAGCTGTAGCTGTAGCTGTGGCTGTGTACAGTACGTACAGTGTTAGTTAGCAGGCGGCGCGCGAGGCAGGCGGCGTGCAGCATGTGCTGGCAGGGCGCGAGCGCCACCACGGCGCCGGCCGCCTCGAGGGGGCGCAGGCAGGCCGCGCACACGGCGCCCCACTGCGGCCGCGGCGACACGCGTCCAGCTGTGACCTGTAGCTGTAGCTGTAGCTGTGGCTGTGTACAGTACGTACAGTGTTAGTTAGCAGGCGGCGCGCGAGGCAGGCGGCGTGCAGCATGTGCTGGCAGGGCGCGAGCGCCACCACGGCGCCGGCCGCCTCGAGGGGGCGCAGGCAGGCCGCGCACACGGCGCCCCACTGCGGCCGCGGCACCGCGCGCGTCCAGCCGCAGCCCGACAGCACCTCCGCCACATCTGCGGTACGTTATACAACCTTATTATTGAGTGCGTAAAAGAGCTGGCAAAGGAAGGAAGGGCAGGTGTTATCACAGTTTAATCTACGAGATGGATTTTTAAGACGGGGCAGTAACGGCAGGTACCCTTACTCTTGTAGCTGCAGCGAAACATTCTTATGAGACTATCCTTAACTTTTTGAGACATTTTGAACTGTATTCACAGATTTTGATGCCAATCAAACCCGTTTCTTATAAGAATAAATAAACTCTATCGGACCAACCGAAGTTAGAAAACTATAATTGTCAGAAAACGCAAAAAACTTTTCCCACAAACTTAGGAAATGAGCCCGTGATGCCGAGCCCGAAACTATAATGGTCGACATGACATATCTGTTGATAACACAGTAAAATTAAGCTGAAATATACCATATTGGAGAAGTAATTTCCGGAGTTTTGGAACTTTCTTTAAACTTTGGTACGTAATACTTATTGAAGAAAAAAAAGTCCTGGTGAGGGGGTGAGCTGGAGGAAGGGCTCTAAAGGTGACTTTTTTCAGTTTTTCGCTTATTTCTCGAAATCTGTAAGTCGTATCGGAATGTTTTGTATGGACAAATTAAACCTGACAAAATTTTCCACAAAACAAGTGGTATGCATTTTTGTCATAGGACTTAACCTTCGAGGACTACAGGGCCGAGAAAGTCCTGGTGAGGGCACCACGACTTTTTTTTCTTCAATATTACGTACCAAAGGAACGTTTAAAAAAGTTCCGAAACTCCGGAAATTATTTCTTCAGATTTATCGAATTTTACTGGGTTATAAATTATAATTTTCTCAAACATGCTTGGAAATGTGAGCATTATTTTGACAACCTTCTTCGAGATAAATCGAAATTGCAGTACTGGCCAAATACATGCGCGCAGCGGCCGGCAATGTTTGTATGAAAATCCATATCTGTCGTGTTTAGCGACCAAATAAATTACATACTAAACTCATATCTGTCGTGTAATTTAAAAATGGAACGATCTTTTTCTCCGAAACATGGCGACCAAGGAGGTAACTTATCAAAGGTTTTATTTAAATTTCGAACTGACTTGCAAATAGAAAGATGCTGTTCATTGAAAAAAAAAAAGAACACTACCGCGGGAAAAATAAGTAATTGTTGAGTAATTGTATTTGGCAAAATGAGTTCAAGTGAAGACAGTGAGTATACTGAAGTTATTTTAACGCCACCTGAAATTCAAGAGGCTGTAAGAGCCGTAATAGAAAACTTGTTACCGCCAAAATCAAAAGAAAAATATTTGAAAGCCTATGAAAATTTTGTTCAGTGGAAGAATGAAAGAAAATCGAAATCCTTATCCGAAAACGTTTTTTTGGCTTATTTCGGTGAACTCACCAAGAAAGTTAAGCCGACAACGCTATGGGTCATCTATTCAATGCTAAAATGTACAGTATTAATGAAACATAACGTGAATTTAAAACAGTGTGTAAACCTGACTTCAATGCTCAAAAGACAGTCGGATGGATACAAATGTAAAAAATCTAAAGTTTTCACCGCATCAAATGTAAAAATGTTTTTGTTTGAAGCACCAGACAGTGTGTATCTGGACCTCAAAGTAAGTTTTACACTTGATAATATTAACCAATGTCTGTGAGCATTATTTATTTTATTTTTATTTTATTGTAACCTCTTTTTTTTTAGGAAAATTACCTATGTGAACGTAAGCTATAACGTACTTACCTACTTTGTTTTTGTTGCAGGTTATTCTTATTTTCGGCATTTTTGGTGCATGCCGATGTATCGAAATTACAAATATTACTATAAAAGACGTAGAAAATAACGAGGGTGTGATAATAATGGAAGTCTGACCGGGTAGCTGAAAGCTACATAGAAGAATCAATTGAAAATAAAAGTAGCATTACACGTCAAATCAACGAAAGTATTCAATCTCGTCCATCGACCTCCCATCAAAGCTTTGAAATACAGAATCACACTGAAGAGAATACTATGCAACAAACTTCGACCTCGTTAGAATTATCCCAAACCAACATAATCCCCGGAAAGTCCACATTAAATTTCAAAAATTGTACATTCCACAACTGTATTTTTTTAAATAAAAATAGCCTAGTCTAGCCTAGATTGAAAACTTAGTTTTAATTTCCGCGCATTATTTGAGAAAATTTACTGTTTTAATTTCCGCGCATTGTTTGAGAAAAGTACTATACAAGCCTTGGCCACAACTAGGCATTGATGGACTTACGTATGTGTGCCTCGACTTCGCCTCGGCCCACATTTACACGTTCGTCCATCAATGCCTCTGTTGCTGACCACTGCAGTAATGTACTAATACTTAATACATCACGTTCAGAAAAAAGACACAAGTCACTATGAAAATTCTAGGAAGATTCAGTTATAATCATAACATTTATATCGTTGTCGTTTTACTTCTGTCTTCATTGTCAACCCGTGTCTAAGGGACACCCGGGTGTTCGGAAGATTTTTTGGTCTAACGCGTCTTAAGCCATGTTATCGTGTTTGCTAACATCGTTTTCTAACTTTCCCCTCCCCCGCAGGCGAACGCGGGTGATGTTATCCATTTGCATCGGATAACATCACCCGCATTCGCCTGCGGGGGAGGGGAAAGTTAGAAAACGATGTTAGCGGACCCGGCTTTATGGACACACGGGTGGTCGGGAGGCGAACGCTCCTATTGGCTCATTATTTGTTTTCATTGGTTCGTTTGAGTACAATTCTGTGAAAAACAGAACGCAATTCCGTCTCAAAAAACAAAGTTATCCGAGAACATGGCGGGCGGCGGCGTTCGTTTGTTTTTTGCGCCGCCGTATTTATTTCAATGTTTGTGACGTGATTCAATTGTTTTGAAACAAGGTGTTGCTTATAATAGCTCGTAATATTATGAGCTTTTAGATTATCATCATAGATATATTATACCTACAGATTATCATATCGGTTTTGTGCGTTGTGAAGTGTAAAAAGACAAAGTTGAGGTGGCTTCTTCGAAAGGTATGAAATGAAAAAAGAACACGGAATATTTCATTAAGTAAGTCCTTGTATAGAAGAATATGTGCTTAGAATGATAGGATATCTTATTTACTTACGTAGATATATAATTTATGGCTATAATTGCATAACATAACCTCGATAAATAAATTTTCCATGCCATGCGGTATGTACAGCCCGCTACTGCTTGTCTGCTGGCCGTAGATTAAATGATAGGCGATAGGTATTGACGTAGATTTGTATTTTATAAACTTTGGTCGAACTTTACAAAATGTCTTTGATTAGGTATTGATATAAGTGAGCACGCGCAACGTACGTACTTGCTTGCTGAACGCGAACTGATTATTTTGTTAATTTGGTAAATCATAAAATGTCAAGCTTGCATTGTACGTGGCTCGTACACTGTAAAAAAATTGGCATGCCGTCAAACACGCACGCCATTTTTTTTTGCGCAGCTCAATCTCCTAACGGGTTAAATACTGATAAGTCACCTCTCGGGTCCGCTGAAATTATTGTCTAGTGTTGTGACAGGTCGGCGCTATTGATCCTTGTATACGGTTACACGAGACAGTGGTGGGATATGCCCGAAAAAAAAAGAGAACTCACCAATAATGTCATCGGCATCATCCTGGTCGATTTGCACGAGTTGGTCGAGTCGGTCGCGCTGGTCATGCACGTCGCGCTGGTGGTATGGGTCGTGCGGCGCGCGGGGCGCATCGAACACGTCGTCGCTGCCCGCGCTGCAGTTCAGGAGCTCACCTACTGAGCCTTGCTGCAGTTGGAAAAACACATAAGATTCTTGAATAAGAACATAGCTATAGAGCCGGCGCACTCCTGTCGAAGCGCAACGCAGAGAATTTTGCACTGTCAAACCATTATCGTGTAGTATAGGTATAGGTTCTTATATATAGTTCCAAGAAGTATGTAATGTGAAACCATAAGGAATACGAGGATGGGTGTCGGTACAGGTTAAAGGGAGTCAGATTCTATTGTAATAAGACCCTACACGTGCCGGCCGCCAACCTTGTGAGCTATGAATCATGTACTAGTATTTAAGGCCTACATTGGAAATAAAGAACCAGTCTTTACCCAAAAATCTGGAGTTTAACTCGTCTCCCGCTCCCAACATCACATGGCGACCCTGCCAGGGCTGCCTTTGGGCAGTGCTGGCCAGATGGTTTGAAAGAAGAAAAATATAATTGGAAAACTGAAAATCATGAAAGAAAGTGGTGGTCAAGAGAGAAATTTTTAAAATTGAGAGAAGATTTGGAAAGTTAAGAATGAAAATGAGGAAAAAAGAAGCATATAATTTTTTTTTATTACGAAGAAGAGAAAGAAGTTTATTATTAGTTTAAGAAGAAAGAAGTTTTTTTTTTTGTTTATTGAACATTACGAAGAATGACAGTATCTAGTATCTAAATTTTGAAGAAGAAATAAAGGAAATAAATAACGCGCAGTGAAGAATGAAGGAATATACAAAAATCTATAATTTTTATGATGAAGAAAACTATTTACAATTTTAACTAAAGAAAATGAAGAAATGAAGTTGTTTTGGAAGAAATGGAAAATTTTGAAGAATTCTGGAATTGAAAAATATCCAGGCAGCCGGGAGATGTTGGAGTCAGAGGTGGATGCAGCCGGGAGATGATCGTGTCTTTGGACCCAGCTTCAGGCTGTTATTTGACGAATCAAGAAAATATCAGGTTTTATTTACTATTTTAAAATTTTTGCATTTACAAATTTAACTTTACAATTTTACAACTTCACAGCTAGATATTTAATAAAACATAAACAAAAATTTTATACATTCCAAAATAATTGCACTCGGTTAATTCTTCTTTCTTTCGGTTTATAGAATAATTATTGTACGTAATAATAAGTTTTATTTCATAATTTACGTGTAGACGCTTGTAGATGACGCAATGACACAACGCTTTTGATGATAATTTAAATTAAACAAGTTATTAAAATGAATAGGTTTTGATGACAAAGAATTTGCAGTGTGTGAGACTATTAAAACGAACTTGGAACTTAATAAAGATTGTACTGTTGAAGTAAATAAATTGTGAAAGAATTAAAAAAAAAATTATTTTCAAATTGATTTTAAAGGTAGGTAGGTAACCATATTTTCCGGTACCTACAGCTTAGTGAAAGTTTACATTTTATAATCAGAAGTATACAAAGTAATAATTTTTTTTTAAACTCATTATTTGTGTAACAACATTTTCTGGTTTCTATAAATTCAAACATCATACATTAGAAACGATTTACCTTAATTCATTCCCATACAGTTATACAGAATTAAAAAAAAAAAACCTAATCAAGAACAGTTTCCTATTTAGGTACGGACTGCATTTTGATACCGCCGTGATGAGTTACAACTGGAATGCAGGTTGCAACTTTGCATATATGGTTGTGATGTCAACAATTCGATCGTATTTCATGAAGCATTGAGCCACTTTATAGAAGTTTTAAAAAATTTATATTTTGTAGTTGAATGATTTGGATTTAGGAATGATTTTGTTTTTAACATTTTTTTTTTAAATACATTTAGTATCAATTTTGTTAAGGGGCGTTGTAACGTAACAAGTTTAAGGAACTCGGATATGACTATTTACACTGGATTTGACTTATTTATTAATTTGGTAGGAAATATTAGAAATGATGGTATGGAATGTTAGTATTGTGATTGATTAAATGGAAAGAAAATGTTTTTTTGAGAAATGGACAGAAGGAGGTATTTTATGAAAAGTTGGTTTTGGAAGTTTTTGGAAGAGACTCAAGTGAGCAAATGAGAAGGGAATACTTTGGTTTATTGGATTTTGGGGAACAGATGGATTGATCTCCCAAATGTTACCCATAAATCTAGTTAAACCAAAGGATTCAATTATGTATGAAGTTCGAGGAAGGATTTGTTTCGAAATAGGTATAAGTATTTAAAGAACGTTTTTTTTAATATGATGCTAAGACATCAAAAGTAAATAAATTATAAAGGTACAAATGGGTACAAATCCTTCATTCGATCATAGTGCAAACGAGTTTTCTCTGTGAGGAGTTGAGTGGAGTGTTGGAGATTGTATGAAAGTCTTAAAAAATGGCCCATAATATTATAAGTACCAAGTGTTATGTACACTTAATAAAAGTCGACTATAAAATAAATGAATGAATATTTTATAAATAAAATAAATATAATAAAATGGTACAAATGGGTACAAATCCTTCGTTCGGTCATGGTGCAAACGAGGTTTCTCTGTGAGAATGGTTGGAGATGAATAAGTCTTAAAAAAGGGCCCAAAATAGTAAATAAATATTAAAAAGTACCAAGTGTTATAACACTATAAATATAAAAGTCGACTATAAAATAAATAAATATTTTATAAAATATGGCAGGCCTGGCCAATAATGAATAAATAAAAAAAGAAAATAATGAAAAGTATACTTGCAAGTGAAAATGAAGTGAAATGGAGATGTTTTATTGGACTTTGAACTGAATTATAGGAAAAGATTAATTGGGAAGTTGAAGAGACCTTTTTTTTTTCTCGTAGTTTACTTTATAATCTGCTTTCTTTTAAAGAAATGTTTTAAAGGTAACAGAATAATTTTATTGAACAATTTTAAATGTCATAATGTGTCGTCTACAATGCGTCAATTATATAATGTTGTTTACATACTTAATCTGGAATTTTGAATGTTGTTTACCTAAGTTTATTATAGTAATCAGATTGATATGTATTGAAAAAAAAATTGCAATGTAATTTGATTAAATTCACTATCATTTTTAAACACTTAAAAATATGACAGCTAGTATTTTCATAATAATTATAATACATTTATGATTTAATTTATAATTTAACAGGATTTGATTAAACACTGGTTACAAGATTTTAATTGGATTGAATATTGTATAAAAAGTCATTGTCCGCAAGTATGAAAAGAGGCCAATATACATCTGAACATCAATTCATACAGAAACAAATTTTACACCATTCGAATTAGTATTTGGAAAAACATGTTCATTGCCGAGTAATCTAACAACTCATGTCGAACCATGCTACAATTATGGATGTTACCCATTGGAATTAAAATATAGACTTCAGATATCACAAAAGGAAGCAAGGGACAACTTGTTAAAAAACAAATTATTAAGGAAAATAAGATATGATAACAATATTAACCCAATAATGTATAAGTACAATGATAAGATATTAATCAAAAAAGAAAATAGAAACAAACTGACCAGTGTATTTTCAGGTCCATATGTAGTTTTAAGAGATTTAAGTCCAAATGTAGAAATATTGGATAATGGGAAAAAGAAACTAATTCATAAAAATAGGACAAAATTGTATCATGAATAAAAAAAAAAAAAAAAAAAATATGTAAAAAAAAAAAAAATTTTTTTAAATAGAAAATTTTTTTTCCCAGAAGGAATGGAGGTGTAGTATAGGTATAGGTTCTTATATATAGTTCCAAGAAGTATGTAATGTGAAACCATAAGGAATACGAGGATGGGTGTCGGTACAGGTTAAAGGGAGTCAGATTCTATTGTAATAAGACCCTACACGTGCCGGCCGCCAACCTTGTGAGCTATGAATCATGTACTAGTATTTAAGGCCTACATTGGAAATAAAGAACCAGTCTTTACCCAAAAATCTGGAGTTTAACTCGTCTCCCGCTCCCAACATCACAATCGAAACGCATTGGAAAGTAAGCATACCAGTGTTGGATTTATATTTTTTATGAGTGTAGGCCACTTTGTTTCCGCTGCCCCATGTAGGCCGTGGCAACTAAGGCACTAGGTTAAATAAACGAATGAATTAGTCATTAAGAAAGAGCGTAAAAAAGAAACAAGAAGGAAATTTTTTACGGAACTTTTTAATAACAAAATCATCTATAATATCATCATAATTAATGGTGTTCATTGTTCATTATCTCTGCTTTTATGAAGAGAAAAGCTAAAAATTTTTTTTTTCTTGTGACAATGAAGACCTTTGATAATTTTTCACGCATTTTAAACAGAAAAAACTCCTTTCCCCAGAACAATTTGTAGCCGGAGTGGAAAGTGATATGCAGAGAGCTATATTCAAGTTAGTGTAAACATTAGACAGAGATGGATTCCTCAAAAACGTTGAGAGACTGAGTAGTGAGTTTGATCCAGGCTTCACTGCACACAGAGCAGTCTTATTAGAGGAAATGTGAAATCGAGTGAGCGCCCTCTGAAATCTGCCGCCCATAAGACGCTGCCGCCCCTAGGCCGCTGCCTATACGGCGGCCTATTGACAAATCCAGGACTGAAGCATACGCCATTTGACCTGTACGAGTGTTACAAACAATTCAGTCCCGGCGCCGCCTCTAGTATGTCAATGTTACAAGACATTTTTAGGAAAAAAATGTATGAAAACCTGTAAGCTGTCCTTGCTCTCGTGGCTGAGGTAGGTAGAGACGGTGTCGACGCTGTGGCGGCGGCCCGACCGTGTGGAGCCGCTCTCCGTGTCCGTGTTCCGGTCCGCCTGTCTGTCCGCCTGCCTGTCCGCTTGTCTGTCCGGCTGTCTGTCCGGCGGCGATTGCGGCGCCGGCTGCTGGCTCGCTGGCGGCTTGCTGTGGCCTGTGGAGCGCAAGTCCACTTCACAAATGATGACGATGTTAATCCAGAACAAATTCGATCTGCATGCCAAATTTTATCCAAATCCGTTCAGTCGTTTATGCGTGATTGAATGCCAGATATCCAAACTTTGAAATTTATATTATAAAAAACATTAGTGGTATTATAAGGCTCGCTGTCCATTGAAGCTCGCGAGCTGTGCGAGCTGTGTAGCTGTGTTTTTTTAACCAATCAGGAGCTCGGGCGAGGCGCGGCCGATCTCGCCCGAGCTCCTGATTGGTTAAAAAAAAACACAGCTACACAGCTCGCACAGCTCGCGAGCTTCAACGGACAGGCCGCCTGTAGTGAGATAACTCTGAATAGGAACTCGACCACCGTCCATATAAAAAAATTCGTACCCCTAACGCATATGCGGATCTTACCACATAGTTTCGACACTATCAAAGAGCGAATCACCGAAGTGCGAAACACTAAACTACGAATCACCGAAGTGCGACACACTAAACTACGAATCACTTAATTGTGAAATCTCGAAAGTGCTATTTATAGCCGGGCCCCGGCCCAGACCCCATACGTCCATGTATGGGAGCATACAACGAACAAATTGAGAATGAATGGAGCATGAATACTTATCTACTGAAAATCTCAATAGGGAAAGAAAACACGAATTTGTCAAAGAATCTGGGTCTTCTTTTTCTTCTTATCGTGTGGGCAGAGCCCTGGTGTCAGAGTTTTTTCAGACCGCCTTACGGCCTTTGACGTGGTTTTTATGTAACAACTACTACCACCATAGGCCATACTAATAGCCGGGACCAACGGCTTAACGTGCCATCCAAAGCACGAAATCATTTTTCTTTTCAGACAATCAGGTGATTCAGCCTGCAATATCCTAACCAACTGGGGAAAAACACACAAAGTGACATATAATTAGGTGTCCCCCGTGGGAATCCAATCCACGACCTTCATATCGAGAGCGAATGCTCTTAACCATTAGACCACGGAGGCAATCGAATCTGGGTCGACGAACCAAAAAGGTAATCGGATTTTTTATTTATAATTTATTTGTAAGACAAAAAAATTACAAGACACAATGAAGTATACTCGATCTACGCGCCTCCGATACAAGCTAGGTGTTGCAGTAATAACCGAAAAAGATTGAGGCCTATATTTGTGATATTAAGGTGCGTACGGACTAGAGGCAGCCTCGCCTGAGGCACGCACGGCTCGCCCTGTTGCCTCAAGTGCGTACGTGCCTCAGCCCGAGGCGTGCCTCACGCGAGGCTGCCGCGGCGCGAGCCATTCGGTGTCGGTTTTTTGACTATGCTCAAAGGCGCCTCGGCGTACGTGCCTCGCAATTGTGGACGTGATTTTGAGCACAGTTTCGATCAGTTGTCGATCCGGCGCGGCGCCATTTTGTCGCGCCGCCATTTTTTTTTCGTGGCTCGACCCGAGGCACGTTACCTCAGCCCGCTGCCTCATGTTGTTTTAATTATTTACCGAGGCAGCCTCCACACGAGCCGTGTGTGCCGAGGCTGCTCACCCTGAGGCTGCCTCTAGTCCGTACTCCGTACGCACCTTTAGAGTGTACTCACTGAATATGTTAAGGTTGTGCAGTATCTGCCTCGCGAGGCCAGGCTTGCGGTCCCGCGGCGACTCGCTGCGGCCGCGCGCGCGCCCCGCCGCCGCCGGCGCAGAGTGCGTCGATATATTTGTGATATTAGAGTGTACTCACTGAATATGTTAAGGTTGTGCAGTATCTGCCTCGCGAGGCCAGGCTTGCGGTCCCGCGGCGACTCGCTGCGGCCGCGCGCGCGCCCCGCCGCCGCCGGCGCAGAGTGCGTCGATATATTTGTGATATTAGAGTGTACTCACTGAATATGTTAAGGTTGTGCAGTATCTGCCTCGCGAGGCCAGGCTTGCGGTCCCGCGGCGACTCGCTGCGGCCGCGCGCGCGCCCCGCCGCCGCCGGCGCAGAGTGCGTCGATATATTTGTGATATTAGAGTGTACTCACTGAATATGTTAAGGTTGTGCAGTATCTGCCTCGCGAGGCCAGGCTTGCGGTCCCGCGGCGACTCGCTGCGGCCGCGCGCGCGCCCCGCCGCCGCCGGCGCAGAGTGCGTCGATATATTTGTGATATTAGAGTGTACTCACTGAATATGTTAAGGTTGTGCAGTATCTGCCTCGCGAGGCCAGGCTTGCGGTCCCGCGGCGACTCGCTGCGGCCGCGCGCGCGCCCCGCCGCCGCCGGCGCAGAGTGCGTCGATATATTTGTGATATTAGAGTGTACTCACTGAATATGTTAAGGTTGTGCAGTATCTGCCTCGCGAGGCCAGGCTTGCGGTCCCGCGGCGACTCGCTGCGGCCGCGCGCGCGCCCCGCCGCCGCCGGCGCAGAGTGCGTCGATATATTTGTGATATTAGAGTGTACTCACTGAATATGTTAAGGTTGTGCAGTATCTGCCTCGCGAGGCCAGGCTTGCGGTCCCGCGGCGACTCGCTGCGGCCGCGCGCGCGCCCCGCCGCCGCCGGCGCAGAGTGCGTCGACCGCACGGACTGCACCGACTGCATCGACTGCACCGAGTGCACGCTCGAGCCCGTGTGCTGCTGGGGTATGCGGGGTCGACGACCTGCGGAATGGAGCATTCATGAAAATTAAAATAGACATGAATTATTTTTGATGGACGATTGTATTTCTTTTTGTATAAAATTGTACACAATTTAAAAGTAAAACAAATATAATGGTCGTGTAGTAGTTTACCTTCTACTGTGGGTCTAGCGGGGGGCGCGGGGGGGAGCGGCACGCAGCAGCGCGCGAGCGGGTAGGGGGGCTGCGGCACGCGGCGCAGCAGCCGCGCCTCCCCGCCCGGCCCCCGCGCGGCGCCCCGCGCCGCCTGCAGGCTCCACCCCTCCCACGACACCGCGCTCTGCGTGGTTCGCGCCACCTCCACCTGACACTGCACCTGTGGAGGCATCGCATACTGTTCAGTGAACGCGTGGTGAACAATCTGACGAGACGAGTCGTGTATAACTACACACGTATCTTATCTTACTATGGGATCATTTGTATTAACCCCTAGACATTGATTTTCTTCACAATCAGGGGAAGAAACCTCGTCTCCTGGTTTTGGGTAACCATCTCCACACACATGCATTTCGCCAAAACATCATAATTGCACAGGATTAGCCTGTGATGTTTTAGCCCGATGAAGACTCTGACGATCGCAAGAGCTTCGCTCCTGCTGCTGTTCAGTATGAACTTTTGAATTCGTGTTGTTACATTGCTGATATATTTATTGCATGACTGTTGACTGCATGAATGTTGCGAACCTGAGAGGACAGACACCATTCGACCCTGTTTCTTTTTGTCCAACCATGTTTTATTCTGATCCGGCCCTCGCAAGCTCGTTAGCCTTCTCATTACCCTGGATACCTGTATGCCCCGGAACCCAAGTCCAGCAGTGTTCAGAGTACTGGTACTATACAATGCAACACACGTACCTCCATGGGCAGCGGCTCGTAGTGCAGGTCGCAGTGGGGCGGGCCGGGCAGGCGCGCCCACTCCCAGCGCGCGCCGCGCCCGGCCGGCGACTGCACGCTGTAGCACGAGCGCCGCACGCGACACTCCACCGTCCCGCCCTCTGCCATTACAGTTATGTCAGGTTACAAGAGCCACAGCTTAACGATGATGTAGGCTACACCGCGTTCGGCTCGTGGCGGGCGACCCTAAATATAACAGGCTTTGCATTTGCAAAGATTACGCTAAGATCACTGCTGTGTGTGCGTTGCGATTTGAAAAGTCACAGAAATTCATCATCAGCCTATCATCGTCCACTGCTGAACATAGGTCTCTCCCAAGGCGCGCCACAAAACTCTGTCCTCAGCCTTCCTCACCCTGTCGCTCCCCGCTAACTTTTTAGATAGTCTGGCCACCGGGCAGCAGGGCGTTCTATACTACGCCTACCAGTTCGCGGTCTCCACTCTATAACTCTGACATCCCAATGGTTGTCAGTTCTTCGGCAGATATAACCAGCACATTGCCGTCTTATCTCTTTTTCACTTAGCGCGGAATGTGTGAGAAAAGGCGCGTTACAATGTGACGCGTTTCAAACCGTCTGATGAAATTTCTTGGAGAAGTAAATGATAGAACCCTGCTATTGAAGAGTCATTGAGCTATTTATAACATACAGGAAGCTGGAAATAGGTATTTTATTTTATTTTATAATATTCGGGATGCTAACAGCCTCTTTTACAAAATAATGTATTCAATAACATGTCATTTGCCATTTACAAGCATCCGTATTGTCTATAACATACAAGAGATGACATTGAATGTCACATCATAGCGCTGTCCCACGCAGCGATATACAGGGTTATTTGTAATTCGACGTATTCCTTTCAGGACGTTAAAGGGCAGCCTAAATGCAATTATGTGAACCCCCATATGTGGGGTTGGTAAAAAACCTTAAATTCCAAATATCTCGAAAACTATTGATTTCCGACCCCACGTATGGTGGTTCACATAATTGCATTTAGGCTGCCCTTTAACGTCCTGAAAGGAATACGTCGATTTACAAATAACCCTGTACACACTCTCTTAGTAAATGCTGGATTCACTTTTACCAGCCTGCACTCTTCTTACCCATGTGTAGTGCATGGTGTTTATCTGTAGTGTGGTATGACATATACTATACTCACCGGGTGTGTCGAGGCACTGTGTGAGGGTGCGCAGGTTGACGTGGTGGCCGCGCAGGGCCGGGTCGGCGTCGGCGAGCACGACGCGCGTGAGGCGCTTGGCGTGCGCGCGCTCGAGCGTGCGCGCCACGCCCGGCCCGTGCGCCCACCACTGCCGCGCGCGCTCCCACTCCCACACCACCACGCAGTGCACCCCGCTCCCTCCCGTGCCCCCACCTCCTCCCACACCCCCTGACATCACGCGCCGCTACCGGAGATTCTCACCGACATCTGCAACACGAGTCAGTCTGTTTCAAAAACTGTTGCTCGCCTCTGGTTTTTATTTTTAATCGCCAGACTTGCAGAGCTCTTAAAAATAGTTGTAATTATAAAACATGCACTAATTAATTTGAATGTTTACAGCGCATGTTTCATACATTCTGGATATCAGTCACAACAAGTGTTTTGTATGACACTCCCAATTCCAACCCCAATTGTCTTTGTCAATTCCCTTCAGAATGCCCAGAAACGTTGCAACGCCTACCAGCTTGCTTGCAGTTGTAACAAGGCTCATTTCTCGCATATCCAGCGTCGGTCTGGCCCCAGGGAACACCGGGACTTTTCCCGGTGGGCCGGTACCCCTGTGGGCCGGCCGAGCTCTTCTTCCCTCTTTGTTTTCATCCCACAGAAAATGGCACAGCCCACTCCAAAATCTTTCCGGCCCACCTTAGGATTAAAAAGACATTAAAAGAAATCTACAATAAAATAATTGACAATTAAGTTTTTTTTTTCACTTTCTTAAAAAGTCATGGAAACTCAGAAAAATGTGCTTATTGCAAAATGGCGAGCTCGCTTCGCTCGTTCAGTTTTGTTTTGCTCTCTAATCATAAATTTGGATGAAGGGGCCTCCAAACCTGGAGAACCTTTTTGATCAAATTCAAAACAAGGCCATTTTGGCCTTGTTCCCAGGCCCATGTTCAGTAAGTAACTGAGTCAAAGACAGTCAAAATATTTTGCGAATTTTCGAGCTCGCTCCGCTCGCTCAATCTTTTCGTTACATGAACATTTGTCTACTCGATTTCGGCATGAGCTGAAAGCTCCTGGTTTTAAATCCTGTTGCGGTGAAACATTCTGCACGCATTCTAGCATATCGTAGGGTCCTTCTTCATACTATGGAGGAACTGAGGTGGAAGGTTCCTCCATTGAAAAGGGAAGTACTTCCGCCAGGCTTGGTGTTATGCCTGGGGACCGGCCGTGGTCCTACTGATGTTAGTCGGAACCTTGTATATATACTGAGACTCTGTGATAATTCTTCTTGCGCGATTTGTGTCTTGCATGCGATTGTGAACCTTAGTGTAGCAGCTTACGGGTTTCCGATGTGACATCGCAAATTGTCTTACGTCGTATTTCTTCGATCGTACTGGTAGCGCCATCTGTTAGCAAGTAGCTACAGTACTCCCCCCTCAGACCGGAGGTCGTTAAGTTTCTCGAAGCGTGCAGTCTGTGTCCATGTAGTGCGTTGCAGATGCCGTGCCGTGCGTTGGCGTACTGCGTGCGTGCGTGCATAGTGCAGGGTGACCAGTCCTGGTAATGCTTGCGAGTGACAGGCGTGTGGAAGGCGAGCAGGGCCGCCACGGGTAGAGGCTGTGTCTCAGTGCGTGGGCTGCTGGAGTCTTCTACGGACGCTGAGCTGTCGTCGAGGATGGCGTTGTGACTGCTGCTTGTGGCTTGGAGACCTGGTCGAGGGAGAGAAGGCTTGCTGCTGGTTGCTGCTGGTTGCTGCTGCTTAGTTGTGCTGGTGTTGCTGCGCTGCGCTGCGGTGTTGAAGGTTGCCGATGCTCTTAGTCGAGGGTCACCACTATGGAGGAACTGAGGTGGAAGGTTCCTCCATTGAAAAGGGAAGTACTTCCGCCAGGCTTGGTGTTATGCCTGGGGACCGGCCGTGGTCCTACTGATGTTAGTCGGAACCTTGTATATATACTGAGACTCTGTGATAATTCTTCTTGCGCGATTTGTGTCTTGCATGCGATTGTGAACCTTAGTGTAGCAGCTTACGGGTTTCCGATGTGACATCGCAAATTGTCTTACGTCGTATTTCTTCGATCGTACTGGTAGCGCCATCTGTTAGCAAGTAGCTACAATACGCTGACAGTCGCGCGGTGGTTTATGGAGATGATCAGACCATCAAACTGAGTAACTGTTTCCATGGGACCAATATCGAAATCTAGTGATCAAAATGGTCAAATTATCACAGGATCATCCGTCGGCATATTATTATCCTGTATAATGTAGCAAATTCTCGAGCTCGCTTCGCTCGCTCCTAATTCCAAACCTAGTATTGGCATTGCAATAAATCTACGAGGTTGCTTCGCTCGATCCTGGATTTCTTGTTCCTTGTAGTTCAGTCGCTCTT
This sequence comes from Agonopterix subpropinquella, assembly GCA_922987775.1. Lineage (NCBI taxonomy): Eukaryota > Metazoa > Arthropoda > Insecta > Lepidoptera > Depressariidae > Agonopterix > Agonopterix subpropinquella. Next base: position 484,880 of record OV277706.1, on the reverse strand, counting down.
GATTTACGACCTAGCCTTATTGGAGTAAAATCTCAAGCTCACTTTGCTCGCTCCAGGATTTACATCGATCTTGATCGAATAGAGAAGATAGATAGAGAATGAAGAAGAAGAGAGAAGATATAGATTTGGAATGGCCAAAATATCATTGTAAAATGTTGAGCTCGCTTCACTCGCTCCTGGTTTTTAGTCTTATGAAACCATGTAGGTGTCAGTACGTCCGTTCGTCTGTCACACGCGTTTTTTATTGTAACGGCCTAGTCGTATTGTAGTAAAATCTGAAGCATGCTTCGCTAGCTCGGATATTTTAGATCGTTAAAAACTCGAGCTCGCTTCGCTCGCTCCGGCTCTCCTGGCTCCCAGATTGTTTTGCAACCTCACCTTGATCTATAGCTAGCCTCCCTACGCCCACCCATGCCCTTTATTTTGACTTTGCCATAGTCGGTGAAAAAGTCAGTGGGCCGCTTGTTTGAAAAATCCCGGTAGTTTTTTGAGTCCCAGACCGACGCTGCGCATATCAATGCCTTAGAGTGAAGGACTCATAAGAGCAAAAAAAAGGTTTTTTTAGGACGAAGAAAATACTGCATCCTATAACTTTTTTGTCAATTTCTGCAGTATTTGAGGTTCTTATTACACGCTATAGATAGCATTACAAGTATCAGATTATTTTTTGAGTGAAATCTGGACACAGTTTGTGAGATTTTCTTTCCAGAAAAATACAAAAATTTCATTCCCGAGGTTTTCACTCTAAGGCGACGATATTGAAGATTTCAAGATGAAATGACATGTAAAGTGTTGATAGGTGCGTAGCCTTTTGCACATAAATAAACTCACACATTCTGTTGTGCTCGCGATAACAGCAGTAAGTGCAAATTTTGGTTCAGAGATCTGGCATGGCAGTATGATTTCTTTTACATAAAAAAATCATAGTTACTGCTGTTATTGCAAGCACAGCAGCATTATATTTACAGACTATGAATCTCCACTTTCTGTGTTGAGATTCATAGTCTGTACCTAACCCACTGGTGCTCCTGACTGGAGTTTGTTGCTTCCTTTAAAATATATATAAGTAAATATAGGATTGAAACAGCAAAGGAGTGGGTTGAGGTCAAGAGCAAAACCCATCATTAATTTAAAAAAAATATATTGTCACACAATACATTCTTATCAATTCCAGCTTTTCTTTTTAACATGGTATTGGTATTTTCTCAACATCAGAATTAATCACTGTAAAAAGAAATTATAGAGGGAACCCTCCTGCTATAATTAATTTCTTTCTACGTGAAGTCAACTGGACTATTTACTAAATTTTTCTAAGTCCTAAAATATGTTGTTCGTAATTTGGAGGAATTTTGATGCGATAGTAGGTACTTACCTATCCTTTACTGTATGCAAATAGGTACGTACATACCTATATTTACCTTTTAAAATATCACTGACATACATATAAGCTTCATATAAGGCAGGGGTGGCCAAACTTCATACATTGCACGGTCTACATTAACATTTTAGATAAACCTGGCATTCTATCTTCAATCGCCATAGGTTTAGAAATGAATGTATATGAATAGCCTACTTCTGATAGATATACTGTAATTTTTTTTCGTCATTAATTTAGTTTTTAATCTGTTTAGCGAGACTATCATAAAAGTCGACCGCAGGCGACCGGGTAGACCGCGGTCGACGTCTTGGCCACCACTGATATAAGGTCTAAAGCCCGCACTTCACTCTCGCCAAGAATTTTCAAGGAAAATTACTATGGCTAATGATGCCACGAGAACAATAAAGGGCATCCACACTCTCGTTCTCGGCGAGAATGAAGAGCCGGCATAACAAAATTAGCTGAAAATATTTGAGGGAATGATCAGACCGTCAAACTGAATAATTTTCTCTATGGGCCAATATCTAAATCGCAAAAAAAAAAAACTGCTGTCCCATACATTTGAGTCAAGTTATGTTTGCAATTTTGTATGGGACAGCTGTTTTCTTTTTCATGATTTCAATATTGTTCCAATAGAGAAAGTTCAGTTTGATGGTCTAACCATCCCCATAATATAGTTTCGCCTAATTTTGTTAGACCTTGTATAAACAGCCTCTTAGGTCCCAGGTTCTAGTCTAGATTGTCAAAAACTTGGTATGAGAGCTAGTACACTCTCTGAATGATAATTATGCTAATGATTTGCTGGGTTACTGGTTGATGTAGGTGCTTCATACACTTGTGTCTGCTGTGCCGAGGGTCGCGGGTTCGAATCCCGTAAGGGACAAATATATGAATATGAATATTTGTACCTGAGTCATGGATGTTTGTATTTATATATATTCTATATCGTTGTCTAGTCATCATAAAACAAGTCCAGGCTAGATTCTGGGACTTTAACCTCTAGTACATGTTGTTCCGTATCCGTCCATACCCCGTCGTCTGTGTAGTCCCGGATCTGGTCAGAGCTGACTACTCAGATTTTACGCAATTATAATACATATCACCTGGAAATAATGTCTGTTATTGCTTGAAATCGTTTCAATACATTTCAATCTACCATTCATTCATTCATAAAAGGATTGTTCATTCACAAAACTGTTTTCAATTTGATTTTTTACAGCTACGCGCCATCTTGCCACAGACGACGGGTGCAGATTGTGCGCAGCTTACACGTACCAGAGGTTAAATGTGACTAGATAATTTGTGTAACATTGTCCAAGATATTTATTTATTTATTTATTTTATTGGGTGGCTGATTATTATAGTCCAGAATTAGAATTATGTAAGTGAAGTGTCTATCTTATTGAACTAACTTATGACCTGTATGCAGGCAGATGCGCCTTATTAGTACCTATAGGTACTTACTAGATAAACTTATTTACACAATGATAAATAGTCAATGTCAACAGTAAGAAGATATGACACGGTCCAGAAATTAATTAATGTGAAGGTAGAAAACACAGACATTATCAAAACTTACTAGGTAGTAAGTACAATAGATTGTTTAAATAACAAGTTATAATAGTTGAACACGTAGTTAATGAGAATTACGAGCAAGTAGTTTGAAGTTTACAACAGCTACTGGTTTTGATCATATTAGGAATTACTGGAACAAACCTTCACTTGTAGACATTTTAAACGCACGGTACACTTATAAAACACACTTTATGAGCTTACATTAATTATAAATTGATAAATTAATTCATTAATTTGTTAAAATCGAAAAATGCATTATTGTAAAATGACCACAAAAAAAATGACATATGAATATGACCAGTGTTGCCAGCCGGATCTTGTCAAAAGTAACCGGAATTAAATTAAAAAGTAACCTTTTGGTTTGAAAAGTAACCTTTCATATTTTTTTCCAGTAATAAGGTATTAAAAGTTGATGGACAGATGTTGGTTCTATTAACTTACAGAAATGAAAAAATTCAGTAGCGTTTTCCATTTTAAGTTGCATTTTCATCAGATTGATTGATCGAGCGAGTAAGTGAGACTACTTAGACCATTTTTAGTCATTCGTGATTTGGTACTTACCTATATATTAGTGCGAGAGAGAAAACAGAGAAAAATGCGTTTTTAAGAGTTGCACTCACTACGTTACGAAATTTTTGCTTTATAAAACAGTGCAAAAATATGAAAAAGCATTCCTTTTCATGGAAAAATATGATTGATAATACAAATTCCGAAAAATCACCTAAAAGTAACCTTTTGAATCGTGTAACCTAAAAGTAACCTGACAGAGCTAAAAATCACCTAAAAGGTTACAAAAGTAACCTTCTGGCAACACTGAATATGACAGGAAACAAGAAAACAGGCCTATGACAGCTTAGTTCTGGTGTAGCCGTTGTGGCGCTGTTTCCCATCGTCCTCATTGAGGACGAGATACAACGCCATATTGAACTGACAACAACAGCAGCCTCATCCCGTGTTGTTGCGTCAGAAGCTTATATCTTGTGATTTTCCTGGTATTTTAGCTTGAGTTTAGAATCCTTGAGAAGCCTCAATTCTTCTCCGTCGTATGACATAATAATATCGTTGAATAGTTTGTTCCTCGGTCAAATATCCCTATTTTTGCATCCTGGAATCAGTGTATACATACCTATAACTACAAGTTCTATACCCATTAGTTTGACGACAGAACGCCACAACGGAAACAATGGAACTAAGTGCAAATTTCACTGTCGCATCTGTAGCTTGCTACATATCAGTAATCTGTGCAAGAAAAGAAAAAAAACCAGGGCTGCCACCTCAAAAAATCGTTTGAGCGGTAAAACAGTGAAAAAAGCGCTATATTCCATATTCGCAGCTCAAAAAAGCGCTAGTTTCGGCGCTAAATTCTTATCACATAAAAATTCCTTTAAAGTTATCTAAATAGACGGCGGTGAGGTGCAAACCAAAAGGAAGAAAAGTAAAAGTGGAAAAGTACAAGTGAAAAGAAAAGTGCTAAGTGGAACAGTGAGTAGACAAGTGTCAGTGTAGTGCGTGACGTACACGGTCATACGAGTAGTAGAAAGATGCATAATCTCCTTAGTAATTTTGACATTTTCTATACTACTCGTTTGAACATCACACGTTCAAACGAGTAGTAGAAAGATGCATAATCTCCATAGTAATTTTGACATTTTCTCTTGCTGATTAAGTACTATAAGCCGCGCGGATAAAGAAACGATCTATAAATGGCGGACGGCCTCGGTTTATCTCGCTCACATCGTCGCTCTGTCTATACTCGCACTCACGGCTTTTTGACGTTTTGGCCGCCATTTATAGATCGTTTCTTTATCCGCGCGGGTTATACGTGTGATGTTCAAAAATCGCACTCCAGCTGAATAACGCATTTTGTACGTTTTTGTTTGTTTTCCTATGTGTAATAGCAACTAGCAAGATAATCCAAAGTTACGGAGGCTGCTGGATGAAATTTCAATGCTCGTTAGCCATGGACTGAAAATAAAAATTGTTACTCAGTGGGTTTGCATCACTAGGTTTGCATGGCTAAACATGACTTGGACGCATTCGGATCGCAGTTGATCGGACTGATTTTGTTTGACTGAGTTTTTGGCAGAAGTGCGATTTTTGAAAATCATACGAGCGACTTGGCAGTAGAAAATGTCAAAATTACTATGGAGATTATGCATCTGTCTACTGCCAAGTCGCTCATATGATTTTAAAAAATCGCACTTCAGGAACTCATCAAAGAGTATATGGAGGAACTGAGGTGGAAGGTTCCTCCATTGAAAAGGGAAGTACTTCCGCCAGGCTTGGTGCTATGCCTGGGGACCGGCCGTGGTCCTAATGATGTTAGTCGGAACCTTGTACTGAGACTCTGTGATAATTCTTCTTGCGCGATTTGTGTCTTGCATGCGATTATGAACCTTAGTGTAGCAGCTTACGGGTTTTCAATGTGACATCGCAAATTGTCTTACGTCGTATTTCTTCGATCGTACTGGTAGCGCCATCTGTTGGCAAGTAGCTACAAGTACTTTATTATGAACCGCCTAGGGAGTATTATATTCCTTGATTCTGAACTCATCAGCTACGTTAGGAATCCACATATTGTATCGAATTTTTATTGTTTAGAATGAGTTTTGGTTCGTAAAATTGATGTTGTTTTGCGTAACAAAGTGTCATGCAAGTGAACAATATACAGTTCAGTAAAATATGTGTAAAGTATGGATCGTAAACAGGAAAAGTGTTCCGTGATTTTAAAGTCAAACGTCAACGCAAAGCGGTCGGTTCACCTCATGCCTGTCGATTTCACTGCCTGTTTTCATCAAAGACTACTAAACAGTTAAATATACAGTTACAGTTTAATATACCGGAAAGTTTTCATTTCCTGCGGCTATTGATTGTCTCCAAGAACTCCAAAGAAGCGTCAAAACGTCGAACACCAACGTTTCGGTAGATAGTACATATCAAGGAACATATATATGGTACATATGTTCCTTGCCAACGTTTTACGTAGGATTACACACGATGACGCATTGACGGGGTGGCAGACAGGTGGCAGACGTCAGTGCGTCATTTGCAAGGAACATATGTACTCTCTACGTCATTTGTGAAGCAAGGAGTTGTATGAAACTGCACTTAGAAGCACAGACGGACTGATGTCTGCCGCTCCGTCATGCGTCATCGTGTGTGATCCCACTAATTGCTATAAATGAGAAAACTTTACTAAAGACAACGGTTGTATGGGCTATATCCAAGCTATATCCCTTTGCCTTGAATTTTACAAAAAAAGAAAAATGAGCCGCCATCTTCTATTTATTTTGTCAATGTTGCCAGCTTGCTGGCAATTTGTCAGTCAAGCCGCCACACAAACGCTAAGATGTCACTTCTGTGCTGCCAGCTACTGATTTTCAGGAGATCTTCTGAATTTGTGGTTTGTGTACTCATCTTACACATTTTTTTATTTAAATGAGGGATTTTCCAAAAGCAAAAAAAAGTAAAAAGTTAGTTCCAAATTTCTCGATAGATGGCGTTGACAAGAGAGGGGTCAATTAGGTATGACCAGCACTGGTAGCATGCACACCCACTATAGCCGTGATATGGCTTTATCACGTCTTTTATCTCGTTCTTTCGCGCGCAAAAGAACGAGATAAAAGACGTGATAAAGCCGTAACACGGCTATCGCGGGCTGGCATGCTACCAGTGCTGGTCTACCCAATATCAAACTGTACAAAAACATGTATAGTCATTCCTTACAGTCGCACACAGATTGCCATAAGAGTGACAGAGCTAGATTAGACGTAAATCTGTTAAACAAATGTCACCACTTTTTAAGCAAATTCAAGCAAAATTCGTTCTTAACGTAAGGAAATAGCGGAGTCTTCCAACTGGACGTCTGGTGACAAAATGGTTCAAGACGGTATCTGTTTACTATTGACATTTCACTTATTCTAATGGGTGGTTGTCATAAGTGTGAATGGATGTCAAGTAGCGTTTCTATGTCTTGCTTTATATTATTTATCTAACCCTATATTTTATCTTTGAGTATGACCAATATAAGCTGACCGCGCGCAGGGTGAATAACGTATAACGTCGCGCGACCACCTTATTTTGGTTTTGCTTAGCTTGATGTGTCGCCGTGTGTACAAACAAACCCTTTCTTATTGTTGTTGGTTTATTATAAACTATCTGCGGGGCTAGTATGCCAACCCACTATAGCGTGATATATCGCTATCACGCTTCCACTCTCTTTCTATTTTCGCACGAACGAACAAGATAAAAGATTTGACAGATGGATGTGTTAAATATCGCAATCGCGGGTTGGCGTGCGTACTAGCCCCGCTGTTGATGAAGTAGCTATTACAAGTTTCCCGGTTTATTTGTGTTTTTCTGTTAAGCCATGCGCCATGTTTTCGTGTTACGATGTTAGCAAACACGAAAACATGGCGCAGCGGACCCGGCTTTAGGTTTTTGTAGTTTGTTATTGTCGTTATATTCAAAATGGATACAAAGCCCATACAGCCACGTCCGATACTTGATTCATTGTTGACAGACAATAACACCGAGATTGTTAATAATAAACCGACAATAATATCAAAGGGTTTATACTGCGTCTTTTTATTAATAATATTCATAAATATACCATAGGTACCTAATCGACCCCTCTCCGTTCAACGCCATCTATCGAGAAATTATGAACTAGCTTTTTTTTTTCTCTGGAAAATCCCCCATTGTATTTTGATTGAGGCGGATAATCTGCAGATGATGACATCTCATCTCATCTCATCATTAGTAGTTAAATTGACAAAAAAAAACATTCAAATTTAAGTTTGAGACGCTACCCTCCCAGATTTTTATTTAAATACATCTCCAAGTCTCTTGGGGTTTAATTTTTTCGATATCTTATTTCATTTTCAAGATATGTTTTTTTTTCGGGATGAAACCGGGTGAATAGCAACCGCATTTATCAATTTTCAAAAACGTTTTTGAGTAGGTAAGTATTAAAAAAAACGTTTTTTTTTTAGCCTCTTTGTCGAGAGGTGTCTTTTAACACCCCAATCAGCCACGAAGTCCCAAAACCCATGACACCAGCATAACTAGTATGCCAGCGTGATATAACGATATTCACGCTTCCGCTCTCTTTCTATTTGCGCGCGAATGTCAGCGATATCGCTCTGCTGGGCTAGCACGTTGCAGTTGCACGTAATACGGCTATGTCACGTTTTTTATCTCGTTTATTCGCGCGCAAATAGAAAGAGAGCGGAAGCGTGATATCGTTATATCACGCTGGCATATTAGCTATTGTCGCTCTTTCACTGAAAATCGGGCCTATAGGTATCGAAGCGACAAAAAAACATTTTCATTTAAAAAATCTACAGAAATGAGGGATTTTCCAGAGAAAAAAAAAAGCTAGTTCATAATTTCTCGATAGATGGCGTTGAACAGATAGGGGTCGATTAGGTATGAGCAAATATATTTATGAATATTATTAATAAAAAGACGCAGTACAAACCCTTTAATATTATTTTCGGTTTATTATTAACAATCTCGGTGTTATGGTCTGTCAACAACGAATCAAGTACCGGAAGTGGCTGTATGGGCTTTGTATCAATTTTGAATATACGAACAATAAAAGAGAAACAATAACAAACTGCAAAGACCTACAGCCGGGTCCATTTGCATCGGATAACATCACCCGCGTTCGCCTGCGGGGGAGGGAAAAGTTAGAAAACGATGTTAGCAAACACGAAAACATGGCGCAGCGGACCCGGCTTAACAGAAACTGAGACTTTTATCAAAAATAAACCGGGAAACTTGTAATTGCTACTTCATCAACAGCGGGGCTAGTACGCACGCCAACCCGCGATTGCGACATTTAACACATCCATCTGTCAAATCTTTTATAATAATTCATAATTCATTTATTCATTATCTTGTTTGTTCGCGCGAAAATAAAAAGAGAGCGGAAGGCTTTATTTTCGTGATAGCGATATATCACGCTATCGTGGGTTGGCATACTAGCCCCGCAGATAGTTAATAATTAAATAACAACAATTTCAACAATAAGAAAGGGTTTGTTTGTACACACGGCGCGGCGACACATCAAGCTAAGCAAAACCAAAATAAGGTGGTCGCGCGACGTTATACGTTATTCACCCTGCGCGCGGTCAGCTTATATTGGCCATACCTAATCGACCCCTCTCTTGTCAACGCCATCTATCGAGAAATTAGGAACTAACTTTTTGTTTTTTTTTCCTTCTGGAAAATCCCTCATTATAGTCTCCTGATTTCTGATCATAGAGTACTTTCTTTTCTGATTATGAAAACCTAAACCTAGCAACACTCTTCGCTTCGATTCGCTCGCTTCGCTAGGTACCGTTAAAGATTTTACAATATAAAACTATAATAATCTACGGCGTATATTGTGTGTTTTGTGATTTAACTACAATAAAAGAGTCACCAAGATGTCGTACAATAAACAATGTAAGTCCTAAATCCATTGCATCCACAATAGTTAGTCATTGTTCTAATTATAACCTTCAGTACAATGATCTTCAATTTACAATAGAAACAGTGGGAAAGTACACATTTATGGATTTTGAAAGGCATTCGTTGTATTTTTACAGAATATAGGATATATGAGGACTATTTCCGACTAGTTTTTTTAATTTTATTGGTAAAATGAAATCGATCGATATGGTGCCGATGGATGCCGCGCCGCGTCGCTATTGCGTCCTACTTCCTATTTACAACAAACCATTATTTCGCTGTAATATTTCAGATAACACCCGCAACTCAGGCCGCTACAACACTCCCGGACAATTCGTTCCTGCAGCTGAGGTAAAATAACAAAAGTAACCTATTTAATAGTCATGAATCATTTTAAAAGTTAATAGTGAGTCATTAGTTATACAAAGATGTTCAATGTTAGTTATACAAAGATATTCAATGGAAAAACCGTCCCTTAGACTGTGACCGAACTCTAGTGATAATAATTGGTGGTGAATGTATCAATAAAGGATCGCTCAGACCCATGCGACCAAAGCAACTGCCAAGCCGGAGCGTCTACCATGGGGAGGTCGCTGCCCATGTAATCTTATGGCATACCGCCAAATCGCCCAAACCGATGCAACCACGATGCGGGAAGGCAGCGTTAGCGGAGTGGACTCGTGCGTCAAGTGGTCAGACGTGTACAATGTTACACTCTCGTAACAAAATAAAATACAAATTTTAAATTTCTGTACATTTTGGTACTTGTTGGTAGTTTTTGGTTCTTTTTGATACATTTGGATCGTTTTTGGTAGTTTTTCCTAGAGTTTGGTTGTTTTCGGTTCTTGGTAAATTTTGGAAATTTTTTTCTTTTGGTAGCTTTTGGTAATTCTGGTAGATTTTGGCAGCAAAAACAACAACAACTTAAAAACTGCCAAAAGCTAACAAAAACGAAAGAACTAGGTAGGTTCTAGAGAGTTGTTACCTTTGCAGTGATTTCTCTCTGCATCAAATTCTCTCTGCAGTGATTCTCTCTGCGGTGAGTCTCTCTGCAGTGATTCTCTTTACGGTGAGTCTCTCTGCAGTAGAAACTTCGAAAAAGTAATAAAATCTACCAAACAGTACCAAAGTACTCTAGATGTTCAATTTAGTTAGACTCTGATGTTAAAAACAAAATGACATTACCACAACAATAGTTAAAGAGGTGTTGCTTCAATGACTATTCATCAACAAATGATGTTCGCTTCCCGCCTCGCAGTCGCGCCGGTTCGGAGGCCGAGTTTCGCGTCGTAGACGCTCCCGCTTCGCTTCCCGCGTCGCAGACGCGTCTCGGTATGAGCTGAACATAAGTCTTCAAACTTTTATAAAAAAATCGAGATGCATAATCTCTTGTAAAATCCTATCACAAGACAATGCGAGATTTTGTATTGAAGGTGGTGCCTTATTTTTCGCCAAATTTTATGGTGCGGCCAGCAACCAAACTTAAATATTTTAGTTTAGAATAAAGTAACAAACAAAATTTGTTATTACATGTATATCTCTAGCAAGCCTTTATCTCGATTTGGACTGAGTTTAGAAATATAATTCTCATAACAAGTTTTGTTTGTTACTTTATTCTGAACTAAAATATTTAAGATTGGTTGTTGGCCGCGCCAAAACAATAGGCGAAATAACAAAAGGCGCCATTTTCAGGCATTGGCTTTTCTGTCTGAATTATTATGTTAACATGGCACAGTAGTTTTATTGGTGCACAGCGCAAGGTTGCTTCAATTTAACTATAGTTAAATAATAATAATGTAAATGACTAACAAGCAGTCTGTTATCACAGCTCTGTAAGAGGCGCCGTGAGCCGTGCCGGCCCCGTAAAGTCAACAGCTACTCTCTGACTGCGCCACTCCGCCGCATCCACCTGCCTTCATTGTACGAGACGGAAGCCCAAAAAGCTCAAAGTTTCGTACAATGACCGGCTCCCACCAGTGGCGTTGCTCGTTTAATTAACTCAAATTAGTAAGCCCGTGGTGTGACGTTTAGTGATGTGCGTGTGAGCCTCTCGGAGGGTAGCTCTGCTCTGAGAATACATTATGTGACAAGCCGTAGGTTTTGTCCACATACGGGGTTCTCTAGACTTAAGTAGCCATTAAGCTGCCCTACGTTCTTATCGTGTGACGGAACCTTCTGAAATTGTAACTGACCACGGCCCTGTTTGATGATGCTACTGTATCACAAGTTACCCCAAAAATTTGGAATGAATTAAAAACTGGTGCAATTTCACTGGGTGAGAGACATGGTAGGAATGTGGTTAGAGTTGGGTGATGTGACTCCACCCTCACTGAGTGATTGGTCTGTGAGTGAAATTTCCCTTATTTCCCTCGTCATGCTTTTTCCAATGCAACTGGCAACATTGCCGATGATCACAATAAAATAATAATAAATGCATTTCCTATAAGAGCATGCAAATTTTTTTTCCAATTTCTTTTACTTTTTACAATTATTTTTTACTTTTGACATTGTCATTTTGCAAAATCCTGATTTCTTCCTCTTACACAGGAATTAGACGAGGCTATGCTGTATGATACTGCGCTATAACTAAAACATATAGCTGTCTTCTATTGTCACCTTCATATAGAATAAAACCTCTAGTAGTATCCCTTATGTCCTGTTTATGTCCTCTCAGTCAATTCAGTTCCATGTCATTATTTTGTTCTCTATTCAGCTTATTAAAGCTCCCAGCTCAACAAGTAGTCAGTCCCAAGTGCCGTGTGATGTATGTGTGACGTGTGTAAGAGTGAGAGGTGGCCCACATGCCCTCCCGGCTGAAAGCCGCCGGCGCAGGTCCGCGGGCTCCACGTCGCGCCGCCAAGGGCTGACTGATGATGTAAGTATTCATCCGTAAACGATTGAGACTTACACCCATATTCTCAGTGGTTTCTTAAATCTTTCTCGACTCATCCTCGAAATTTGTAGTCTCAAGTCATAATCTTGAGGTTCCTCTACTGGGTTTGAGTCGAGGAATTTGCAATAATAGTGGAATTTTAAGACCTTTCTTTTGTGGTGGTGTTTAGAATAGCAAAAGCAAATAACACTTTGCTTTACTGTACATAAAATGTTCCATAAAATCTATGAGGTTAGATGTTATTTTACACTTCTGCTACGTTTACATGACTCGAGGAGACCTTATGGTAGGTCACAAGCTACCTTGAGTTTAACTTTTCACTCCTCCACTCATCCTCGACTTCATCGAGAAATTCCTCGAGTCGCGGATGTTTTTGTCGCAACTAAGAATATTGTGTGTTATCTTATGATTATAAAGGATAAGTAAAAGTTGTACACATGAGTAGCCAGAGATGTTCTGAAAACTTACAACATCCACATATAACTAAGAGTACAGAAACAATGAAAGCAGCCTGAGTCAAAACGGTAGCCGTAGCGCGAATTCCTTGACTGCATACTTCATAATACACAGATACATACATTGATTTCTCCTAAAAAATAGAGTGTACATTTAAAAAGGTAACAAATCACTACTAAATAAAGGGAGTGATTATATTAATAATATAACTGTTTTGCATTACAACAAAACAGATATTATGAGTGAGAGAATACATGCAGCATTGATTGAAGAAGCATCCATAGATTCTACCTTAAATTTGGCTAAATAAACGAACTTACCATCAACTCTCTATACTTTCCTCTATATCTGTCTCTTTCACTCTGCTAGATTGGCGCCTCGAATCTGACAAGGCGCGCTCATTTGACGTTTACTTCATAGTCTTCATCAATCACCAGCAAGCACCTTGCTGCAATGCTGCATGTATTCTCTCACTCATAATATCTGTTTTGTTGTAATGCAAAACAGTTATATTATAAGTTATTCGAATACATGCAGCATTGATTGAAGACCTGTTTGCTATCTGCTGGTGAAAGAGTACAAACGCTATGTGAAAATAAATGAAAATGTGTATGTCGTAAAGCCATCATCATCAACAATGGGTACATTAACACAAGTCCTGTATAAAAAGGAAAAATACACCATAAAATAACTTTCATAATAGTAATAGAACATAATAGTCTTGATAATGACTAAATGTTATCTCACTCAATGTAATTAGGTATTTAAAATCAACAGATTGCTGTTGAAAGAGAAAAACAATTTAAGATTAAATTTCTACACCTGTTGAGGCATAATCTTAACCATCATACAGAAACAATCCTCAGAGATCATTACAGTTACATTACATTTGAAGTGGACACGATAGGCAAGCAAGCATTACAGTTAATTCAAACCACTGAACTTATTAGGTAGATGTATGAAAAATTATTTAATAGTAGGTCCTCATTCTTAACAGTATTATACGGTACTGTTTATCTGAGAACAATACAATTTCCGAAATAAAATTTACCAGTAAGCTTTTTTCATGATTCTCTCCATGGACCGTTTTGAGTTCTGATAGCTGGTCTAATAACATAAGATATTATTAGATATTAGATAAGAAAAAGATTAATTACATCATTCTCAAAACAACTCTTCTCGTTGACCCAAGCTTCATTACATGTTGTACTGAGCATAAGGACTCCACAGTATGTTGTTGCTCATTAGCTAGTCAGCTGGATTGTTAACATTTTCTGTGTCTGGAGCTGAAGTTGGGTTATTATATTTATTTATAATTATTAGGTTTATCTCACCACTACACTACTCTACCTGGTACTCTCGGATCTATCAATATCTGCATTGGGTTAATTTTCTAGCCAATCAAATACTAAACTAGTGTCACATATTGGCATCCTTCTCTCCTGGTATTTAGCTAACAGGATATTTTGTAATTTTATAATGGTCCAGCTGCACGGCAGGTAAAACCTACTGACCTATGGCAGAGTATTGTCTGAGATGTCCATAAAATTCTGCCCACATATCCCATATGGAGCTCTAGAATCTACACCAAACGAAGTTACTCAGTTACTCAGACCCTATTTTATAATGTAGTATCTGGTAGATGTCTTATCGCAGGTTGTTAAGACCGATTCTCTTTAATAGGAGTTCCTTTCGTTTAATGACCAGTCAGTGCACTGCCTGATTAGCCTCCCCCCCTCCTTTTTTAGGGCTAAGGGTTTTAGTTTCTCCACCCGTGGTGGGCTCCTGCTCAAGTCCTTACCCCAAGAACTGAACAGAATGTAAATTGTCAGTTGGCAGCACTTGTGTGTCCAAGTTGTGGTACTATCAAAATGTATTGTGCCATGTGAAGTGAAGGTGGTACAGTTATTGTGGATCTATATTGAGTGGTGGGAGAGAGCGCCCATGCCAACCCTAAGATCCAATGTGAAATGAATGCCTCGCAATATTCGCAATAGATTGTTGGACCATCTCTGAAATCCCAACCTTCACAACTATGTATGATTGTCTTTTCCTAGAAGTGAACAAATCAACTAAATCAAAGTCAACGGTCTACGCGACCGGGGGGGTGATGAACTGATGAGTGATGAGTGCCCATCCAGCAATGGATTCTAGATAATCGGTTGGTATTACTAAGGCAGTCAGCAACGCTGATATGTATATGGCCCTGATTTATGTTCGACCTCCGTGGCCGGGGGCGGCGACGAGTGCCATTCCGGCCCTGCATCCTAGATAAGAGGTCGGTAATGCTACTCCATATGCCCCATGTTCTGAATGCGACCTCCGAGGCCGGGGGCGACAAGTGCTATTCCAGCACTGGGTTCTAGATAAGAGGTCGTTAATGCCACTGGGTATGCCCCATGTACTAAATGCGACCTCCGAGGCCGGGGGCGACGAGTGCCATTCCGGCACTGGGTTATAGATAAGAGGTTGGTAATGCCACTGGGTATGCCCCATGTACTGAATGCGACCTCCGAGGCCGGGGGCGACAAGTGCTATTCCAGCACTGGGTTCTAGATAAGAGGTTGGTAATGCCACTGGGTATGCCCCATGTACTGAATGCGACCTCCGAGGCCAGGGCGACGAGTGCCATTCCGGCACTGGGTTATAGATAAGAGGTTGGTAATGCCACTGGGTATGCCCCATGTACTGAATGCGACCTCCGAGGCCGGGGGCGACAAGTGCTATTCCAGCACTGGGTTCTAAATAAGAGGTTGGTAATGCCACTGGGTATGCCCCATGTACTGAATGCGACCTCCGAGGCCGGGGGCGACGAGTGCCATTCCGGCACTGGGTTCTATATAAGAGGTTGGTAATGCCAAGTATTGTATATGCCCTATTATCTATATTCGACCTCCGCGGTCGAGGGCAGCGACGAGCACCCTTCAGGCACTGCATCTTAGATAACTGGTCGGTAATGATAATGGTAATGCCATTGTACATGCACCATGTTATGTACGACCTCTGCGGCCGGGTGCGACGAGTGCCATTCCGGCACTGGGTTCTAGATGGACAGTCAGTAAAGCTATTGTATATGCGCTATGATCTATATTCGACCTCCGAGGTCGTGGGCGTTGACGGTCGCAAAAGCACTGCGTTAGATAATCAGTCGGTAATGTCATGCATGAACCCCACGTTCTGTCTATGACCTCCGAGGTCGGGAGCAAAAAGTACCATGCCATTCCGACACTGGGAACAAGATTTGATACATATTTGTACCTGAAGTGAGCACCCCAGACCACATCCGATGTGTCTGATTCAAATGTGCTTCACCTTATGTGCAGAACCACCGAACTGTGGTATAATGGCCTTCAGCCATCAGGAAAATTCCTGCTGCACAGGGACAGAGAACTGATACTGTTGACATTGCAATAATCGCTATCTGGTTATATTGGCAAAGCCTAGGAGAGCTAACTAGCACTAGGTTCTATTATCTGTAGATAACTAGTGCATACTATTGTAGCTCATGGTATTGTTATACAATACAAAACGGTTCAAATACTACAGGTCCAGACTAAGTGCAAGCGCAGCCTAGTATTGATATGCCAGTATTGTTAACTTAAACTCAGTATGGTTGTGTGACCAGGAAGAAAATGTCTACATAAATCAAGACATCCAATCACTGTGGGCCAAAGGAACTCTTTGAGTCTAATACGATAAAACTGCAAAAGACCAGAGGGCCTAAAAGGAAGGCTGGTTGCAGTACCCGATCATAATTATAAGACAGCAATTAAAAAAGATTTTGTCCTTCCGTACTCCTTATCAAGAACATCTTGAAAAAAGGGAAACAAATTCGTTAGGCACATCTAGTTTTCTTCTTTAAGTTTTTAACCATCTTTGACACATAAAATTCTTGCAAAGGAAGGTGGCAATGGTGGCATAGGTTTGTGATCATATTTATACCTACATAAGTTGATCTGTTTTGTGTCAAACTCCTTTTAATCTTTAATGTATATTTTCTACAAGTATGCCTAACATTGCAAATATGGGTGATATTTCACCCCCCATTCCGGGGAACTTTGGTAAACCTATTTGTTTCTAACTGTAAGTATGTATGTAATAAGACTTATAAGGTATAACTCACTTTAATTGACTAGAGACACTTAATGATTTAAAATGTAACAGGTAGAATGCCACTCGGCTGAAAAAGTGTTCAATGCTCAATCAATGGGGTTGTCTAAGGGTTGTTTCACACATACCGCAACCACATCACGTGAGCAGGCACATATTTTGTATTGAAAATGAACTGTAGAATTTACACAGTACCACATTCTGCACAACACCACCACCAGCGACACCGCACACTAGGTAGCGGCTGGCCACATTGCAGACACAACGTTGCATTAACATAACGACAGTGCGCACACACCTGTGCCAGAGTCAATCTGTCTGTCTGCACACGAAGTAACCACCTCGCAATTACTGGTGACAACGCAACCACATCGATATTTTGTTGGTACGCAACACAACTGCAAAAACTGCAGCGACACTTTTCACAAAACCACTGCTTGACCACTCTCTCTTCTTTCAGGGGGTGGGTATAACATTCTTTTGATCAATATTAGAACGTAAATCACCTAGTATAGGTGAGCTTAAGATTATAGGTGTCACAGAGATTGACTAAATATTGGTTCAGATATCAAATCTGTTGTTTGTTCCTAGGAACAATAGTATACATGTTCTGAGTGTTCTGTTTAGCCATAAATAGCCGAAATACAAAGGATCATACCTACTAGATCCTGAAAAATAGGTAGTTAACTTGGCTAAGGTGTCAGCACAGATATGAATCATAAAATTGTTGGGAAGCAATTAAAGAAGCCATCCTCCACTTGATTGAAAGATGTAGAGGTAACTCACCCCTGTCCTGTAGGGTTAAGAGCGTCAAAAGACCCTTCGAAGAGGCCGCTCTTTATCCAAAGCAGCGGCATTAAAGAGGTGACGTTCATTAGTGCTTCTACTTATTTTCTGCACACCGTGAGGGCACCTCTTTGACAAAACACGCACAGAACACTCACAAAACAACTTTTCCGTGTAATTTACACGGTAAAACATTGCAATTTCACTGTTTTAAACAAGTTTTAAAGTTAAGAAAAAATTTTGCAACCTTCGGCGGCAAAATCTATAAACGCTATGAAGTAAACGTCAAATGAGCGCGCCTTGTCAGATTCGAGGCGCCAATCTAGCAGAGTGAAAGAGACAGATATAGAGGAAAGTATAGAGAGTTGATGGTAAGTTCGTTTATTTAGCCAAATTTAAGGTAGAATCTATGGATGCTTCTTCAATCAATGCTGCATGTATTCGAATAACTTATAATAGTCATCTTGATTATCTTAAATCTCTAACTGGCTTCTTTGTTTAATTTTTCTTGTACTAAACAATATGATAAAAAAAAATTATTGTTTTTATCTAGTTCAAATAGTGCAGAATTATTGAATGTGTGAAAAAACATTTTTAGAAGTATAAAAATAAAAAACATTATTAGCAAGTGTTACCAGAGCATTTATTAGGTAAATTTGTCGCACGTAGCCACCGCAGCCGGAGCCCCAGATGTTCGGCCAGCAGCCCACCCGCACACAGATGCAGAACAAATCCATGAACCAGAATCAAAACCAGAACTTGCAGATGATACAGGTCTGTACCTCTTATCTCTTAACAAGACCTATTTTAACTTTGTACGATTCCATTACAAGATATTTGAAACACTGCCCTCTAGTATGGTCTCTCAAGTCGCGCGCGGCGCGCCTTCGCTGCATAGAAACCGCGATTTTTCGGAGAGCGAAAGCTGCGTTTCTTCGCGACATGGAGCCGACTCACGCGCAAATAGAGAAATTATATTAGACGGGTTGGATGTAATTTAACCATCAATTAAGTTTTAATGAACAATCCTAAATACTAGACCACCACACTTCATTACGCTGCTGTCCCGTTCAATTGTGATGTCGCCGCACCTCACTCTGTCACTCGCCCGATTCTCTTTCTCCCGTCCGCGCTCATGACGTTTGTCCTGTCACCTTTAAACTTTGCAGACAATGAGCAACATAGAGCTGAAATCGGAGTCCGAGCAGATGGACACGAGCGCGACCGACGCGACCGGGGAGGAGGGATCCAACCGCCCGTACTGGATGAAGAGCAAACTGGCCGGAGGTGAGCTGACCACCTTCACATTCAAACTATTTCTTTAACGAGATATGACTTGGTAACAAAGACCTTTAAGCCAAGTCTTAATTTGTACAATTCTTTATTCGTTACAACTTATTCTAATCTATAGATCGCCTATAGGCGATCTTGGAAGCTCTTAATAACCGGTCAATCAACAAGTGGAAACGCGTGTCTCTCAACTTTGACATTGGCAGAATCATCGACAAACCGATGGAGCCATAATCTCCAAAATAGAATTAGAATTAGATCTTGGAAGCTCGCGCGTTGCCGCCAAAATGTACGAGTTTTCTTAAACCAAAACTTATGTTCTGTTTGAGCGATTATAGCCCATACGGAAGAGAGCTAGCGCCTCAATCATGAGGCGGCGGTTCGATTCCTGGCCTGTACCACTAAGTTCTTCGGAATTTATTTCCGGTTGTATTTTTTATCATTTACTAGCTCGATCAGAAGATCGATCGAATCTCTTTCGGGGGGATAAGACATTTAGCTACAACAACTAAAAGTTATTATTGGCGTGCAACAGTGAGAAGGCTGTTTCGGGATGGAATAACGATAAATTTATATTTATGTTGCACGCTTAATAATAACTTTTAGTTGTTGTAGCTAAATGTCTTATACAGTGCTATCAACTTAAGCTGAGAATTGCATTTGTGTGAGTGATCGCCAAAAGTAAGGTGAAGTGAAGTATGTGGGCGGCAGGGAAGCGGCGCGTGGCGGACGCGCCGCGCCTCATTGGCGCGCCGATTGCCACTCTACACTATCGGTGTGCACTCACACAAATGCAATTCTCAGCTTAAGTTGATAGCACTGTACCCCCGAAAGAGATTACACTTATTGGGCCATAATGTTATAATAATTTCTTCTAAAAACGATCCCATAAAAATAAAACACCCTGTATCTTTTTTTTCTTGAAAATATGTTGATGCCTTTTGTACACCATGTGCGTTAGGGTATCATCCAACTGTCCTTACCTGTGCCATAGCAGGGGGCTCTTGGACCAGTAGCCATAGATTTTTACCTATGTTTTTGAGTATGTTTGCAGTTATTGTATGGAAAGTCTAAAGTTTTTACGCGATTTCGATGTTATGATTATTTTCGTTTGATGTTTAGTTTAATACCTACAGCATATGGCAGAGAGCCCTGTATGCCAGCAGTATAACAGTGTACATGTGTATGTTTGTAGTACGTAAGCTGAGCAACCGCGAGCGTCGCCGGCGCCAGAACGAGAACCTGCGCCGGCTGCTGACGCCCAAGAACGCGCTGATGGTGCTCAACGAGATGATGCCCAACGAGCAGCTCGCCACCGTGAGTGTCCACTCTAACCTTACCTCGCGACCCAGGCCCCACACTGCCGCACAGGTGTGTTCAAACTAAACACCACTCGTTTTTAATTACTAACATAACTACAACGTGTTAATGAATAAGCGCAAAACCTCATACACCCCAACTGATTTATAACAAAATTATTAGATTGGGAACAATAATGTCATTTTTTGGATAATTCAAATTTAAAGTTAGGTATTCGCACTTTAAGTTTTGAAGCAACTGTTTACCCGAAGATCCTGTATAACATGTTATAAGTAACTAATAATGTGAATGTTTGCAGCAATTCAAGGTGAACCAGGCGAACAACTCGTTCAACTCAAGCTACTACTACAACAACAAGCAGCCGCAGCACTCGTTCTGCGCAGACCTCACGCTCGACGGCAACACCTACAAGGGATACGGTACCTACACTACTTTCAACTTCTCATATATTCATAGCAAAATACACCTCGCATTTTGATCGTCAGATTTGCTTTTAAATGTCAAGCCCCATACGATGGTATAAAAATCGCTGGCGCTTAGAAAATAATTCGATGTGTTTTTGTCTCAAAATGTCCTCCTGTGCAGGAGCACGGAACTCTCGTGCTAAGTGTGGAAGGTTGCAGTTGTGATAGGGGCAGAGATAATGAAAGCTTGGAGTATCTGTGTGTACTTATTTATTTGGGCACTTGCCTCTGGTTTTATACAGATCGGCGGTTCCCTATTCGCTGGTGAACCGCCGAGAAAAAGTACATGTGGGTATTCCCACAAGTATAATGATAATGTTAAAAATGTATATGTTTCCCTGACAATGTAACTTTTTTTAAAAATTATATTTAATTACATTCCTGTTCGTCATTGTTTTTGGAAATTATGAAATTATCAAGTATACAATAGGAGCCCTACCTTACTCGTGAGTCGTTGCGGTGACTGATGATGATGATGATGATGATGTGCATGTGTTCTTGCAGGCGAGAACAAGCTGACGGCGCGCAACGCGGCGGCGGAGCAGGCCATCCGCGACCTCATCATCAAGAAGATGACCAAGGTCCTCAACGCCGACAGTTAGTACATTCTTCTTATCGTGTGGGCAGTTTTTTGAGACCGCCTTATGGCCTCTGACGTGGTTTTTATCTAACAACTACTACAACCAGAGTTAGTAACCGGGACTATCGGCTTAACGTGCCATCCGAAGCACGGACTCATCTTTCTTTTCAGAGAATCTGTTGATTCAGCCTGCAATATCTTAACCAACTGCAGAACAACGCACAAAGAAACATTTCACTAGGTCCCTCCCGTGGGAATCGAATCCATGACCTCCGTGTCAAGAGTCCAATGCTCTTAACCATTAGACCACGGAGGCAGTTAGCAAACTATAAAATGTCCTTACCATAGACTTTACTTAATCTAAACTATTATAAAACTGTAACAGAAGTGTGTCTGTACATTGAAGATATTTACAAAAAAAAATTACGATGTGGTTTTTACCTGTCCCTGATTCCAAATCAGCAATTTTTGGATTTTTAGTCTGTCTGTTTGTTTGTTTGTTTGGGTGTTTGTTTGTTCGAGTATCACGCAAAAACTACTGAACCGACTTTGATGAAACTTTTTTGTTTGATAGCTTATCATCTGATTTAAAATCTGGTATATAATTTATGCGGATGGAGTCGCGGGTAAAAGCTCGTTTAATATACTATCGTAATATTAATTTATGGTCCTCTATAATATAATGTTGTTTCCAGCAAGTGCCCACGCGGAAGACGCTGGGACAGGCGCGGAGGCGGACGCGGAGGGGAACGGGACGACCGAGGACGAGGCGCTGCCCATGATACAGCTCGCCTCCTTCGCGCTGCACAAGCTGTTCGCCGAGTGGGAGTACGAGGGCCACAAGGTGCCGCAGCTCAAGCCCAACCCCAACTCCGTGAGTATACACACATACACCTACACACATCCACTGAGAGGCAGTAGCGCATGATACAGCTCGCCTCCTTCGCGCTGCACAAGCTGTTCGCCGAGTGGGAGTACGAGGGCCACAAGGTGCCGCAGCTCAAGCCCAACCCCAACTCCGTGAGTATACACACATACACCTACACACATCCACTGAGAGGCAGTAGCGCATGATACAGCTCGCCTCCTTCGCGCTGCACAAGCTGTTCGCCGAGTGGGAGTACGAGGGCCACAAGGTGCCGCAGCTCAAGCCCAACCCCAACTCCGTGAGTATACACACATACACCTACACACATCCACTGAGAGGCAGTAGCGCATGATACAGCTCGCCTCCTTCGCGCTGCACAAGCTGTTCGCCGAGTGGGAGTACGAGGGCCACAAGGTGCCGCAGCTCAAGCCCAACCCCAACTCCGTGAGTATACACACATACACCTACACACATCCACTGAGAGGCAGTAGCGCATGATACAGCTCGCCTCCTTCGCGCTGCACAAGCTGTTCGCCGAGTGGGAGTACGAGGGCCACAAGGTGCCGCAGCTCAAGCCCAACCCCAACTCCGTGAGTATACACACATACACCTACACACATCCACTGAGAGGCAGTAGCGCATGATACAGCTCGCCTCCTTCGCGCTGCACAAGCTGTTCGCCGAGTGGGAGTACGAGGGCCACAAGGTGCCGCAGCTCAAGCCCAACCCCAACTCCGTGAGTATACACACATACACCTACACACATCCACTGAGAGGCAGTAGCGCATGATACAGCTCGCCTCCTTCGCGCTGCACAAGCTGTTCGCCGAGTGGGAGTACGAGGGCCACAAGGTGCCGCAGCTCAAGCCCAACCCCAACTCCGTGAGTATACACACATACACCTACACACATCCACTGAGAGGCAGTAGCGCATGATACAGCTCGCCTCCTTCGCGCTGCACAAGCTGTTCGCCGAGTGGGAGTACGAGGGCCACAAGGTGCCGCAGCTCAAGCCCAACCCCAACTCCGTGAGTATACACACATACACCTACACACATCCACTGAGAGGCAGTAGCGCATGATACAGCTCGCCTCCTTCGCGCTGCACAAGCTGTTCGCCGAGTGGGAGTACGAGGGCCACAAGGTGCCGCAGCTCAAGCCCAACCCCAACTCCGTGAGTATACACACATACACCTACACACATCCACTGAGAGGCAGTAGCGCATGATACAGCTCGCCTCCTTCGCGCTGCACAAGCTGTTCGCCGAGTGGGAGTACGAGGGCCACAAGGTGCCGCAGCTCAAGCCCAACCCCAACTCCGTGAGTATACACACATACACCTACACACATCCACTGAGAGGCAGTAGCGCATGATACAGCTCGCCTCCTTCGCGCTGCACAAGCTGTTCGCCGAGTGGGAGTACGAGGGCCACAAGGTGCCGCAGCTCAAGCCCAACCCCAACTCCGTGAGTATACACACATACACCTACACACATCCACTGAGAGGCAGTAGCGCATGATACAGCTCGCCTCCTTCGCGCTGCACAAGCTGTTCGCCGAGTGGGAGTACGAGGGCCACAAGGTGCCGCAGCTCAAGCCCAACCCCAACTCCGTGAGTATATATACCTACCTACATCTACTGTTATTATTAGGATTATTAATTGGGAATCGAGTGCCTTAACAGACTGCAACCATCGCTGGTCTTTTGTGAATGCTCCTTTTACAATTCCCAAACAACTACAGGAGTAGATTTCTAACAGGGAGGGTTTATATCTCATTGGGCGCTAAAAAACTCAAAAAATTAAAACAAAAATATTCAAAATAATATCACGTAGATAATTTTCTGAAGTCATTATGTTCCGTGGAGAGAAGATGCTGCCTAGAATTCTACAACACACATCTTCTAAACAAAACAAAATTTATAAAGTACAATTACTAAAATTGTGAAGACCAGACATTTTGGTCATTCATTATAGGTAATACCGGTCTACACAGAAAGACACTTTGTTGGTACATCAATGGGCCCCACATTCACAAAGAAGATGCAAAGGAGTTTCCATCTCCTATTTGTAAAATATGCAGCTGGTAGAGTCGTTAGTTTCAGCGTGTGCATATGTTTATTCAATTCGCAATGGCCTAATGAAACATTTCACGTTTTAAGTAAGCTACTCTCAACTAAATGCATATTCCGTATGGTCGGCAGGTATCAGAATCCGCGATGGAGACGGGCGCGGGCCCGGCCGCACCTAAGTCCAAGCCGGAGAAGAAGCCGAAGGAGCTGCCGCCCAACGCGGCCACCATGCACCCCAGCATGCTGCTCACCTACATGCGGCCGCAGCTCGAGTACCGCGAGCTGGCCGTCACCGGCGACAAGCCTCAGAACATACTGTTCACGCTCGGCGTTGACGTCGATGGCGCCACTTACATCGGCAAGGGTATGTACCTACTGCTCATTTTTTAATCATCATGGAGCGGAATGGAATGGCAAAACAAGCAATTACTTATGCTTTATTTTACACCAAAAGCATAGTATACAGAGAGTAAGAGGCAAATCTCGGAAAAAGCTCGTCTCATAGATGGCGCCGACTCCTTGCACGCGAATAGATGAATTGCCTATATGCGCTAAGAAATTGGGTATTTGACTACATTCAATATATTTTATTTTTATCTACTCAATAAAAAAAGGGTTAGAAAATAACGCTAAACTCCCATTTTCATTGAGTTTTTAGCTTGAATACTATTTTTAATAACAAGATAAACTATAAAAAGTAATGAAAATGTTGATGACGTCACAACTCAATATTTAGTACAAATCTTCATACAAAGCGCATGTTTTGACGTCCGATAAAGAGTAGCTGATTTGACTAGTTGTCAAGTAGCCAATTGTGATCAGTCTTCCAATAATATAAACCAAACCAACTACGAGAGGTAGCTTAGGTAACTAAAAAGAGTTTGGTGATCTGAAATTGATGATGCAAAAATTGCGAAATCATGCTCATAAGGGCATCTAGCGAACTTAAATGTACTAAATTCTAGTGGACGCCATTTAGTGTGAAGGATAGCACTCTTCTTGTCTTTTAGTATATGCTAAGACTAATGTAAACATGTATTGTTTTGTCGACAGCGGCTAACAAGAAGGAGGCTCGTCGGCTGGCGGCGCGCGCGGCCTGCACCGCGCTGTTCGGCGTACAGTTCCAGGACGCGCCCGCGCAGTAGAAGTCTATCATATGACACACCACTACATACTACATACTACATACCTACACACCACCGTCTACTGACCCTGACCGACGAGGTATACATTTTACGAGATCACTGCTACTATAAAAAAACAAAGCATTGAATGAGGATAAACCAATTTTGAAAATAACTTCTTATTTGGTTATCGTTTGTCTCTAAACTCAAGAATATTTACATTTTCCATAAAAGGTCCTTTTTAATATGCTGGTGGCCTTTTTAAGGGGATGATCGGACCATCAAACTGAACAACTTTCTGTAGGGAACCAAAGTCGAAATCAGGTGTCCCATACATTTTGGTCGATTAGAATTAGTTTTATATGGAACAGCAGATTTTTTGTTCGTGATTTCGACCTTAATCATTATCAGACCAATATCGAATACACGAAAAAATCTGATGTTCCATTAATTTGTGTCGATTAGGATTGCAGTGCTGATTTTTTCCTTTGCGATTTTTAATGTTCTCGTACAGAAAGTTGTTCAGTTTGATGGTCTGATCAATCTTAAAAAACAGTCGGCATATTAAGGACCCTGTATATTGTTACCTTTTAATATACGCAGTTGACGGTGGTATACCTACATACTTTACTAAACTTCGTAGTATCTATTGACTAATTATTATTTTAAGGAATGAATGACAGTACCGACAGAAAAGGACCTAGACGCGGTCGAGACTTACCATGCTTTTTCAATATCTGTATATTTTATTAACATGACCTAAGTGACGCCCGCCATCAGGTCCGTTTTGAGTTTGACCGACACTTATGTTTCACCGTATGTAAGTTTAGTATGAATGTAAGAATCACTTATCAATGGTAGTGATTATTTATTATTTTGATCATTGATCATTTTTTTGTATGAACGGTTTAATTAAAAAAGCTTTTAAATTTCCAAGAAGAACAACGACAATGTATTGATCAAGCAGTACCGATATTACATCCGCGTGAACATCACCAGCGATCATATCGCGGCAGTATTGAGCCCACTGAAATAAATCAAAATCTTGATTTATTTCTGTGATTGAGCCAAACAGGTATCCGAATTGGTAATGTGTATTTATACTGTTTATGTATACTGTTTGATTAGTATATTGTGACAAAGATCCATTTTCAAAATGTTTTGTATGAAGTTCATAGTAAAATACTACAATATAAAATATTTAATGGCGCAATTAGTCGCCGTGTAGACGTTTGAATAGTGAATTATGTTAAAAGTTTCTGATCTACAATTAGTAGTGTTAGGTGTGACTGGACTGGACTGCTGAATAGCTGTAACTTAGCATTAAGTATGGTTCTATCTGTAAACTGGACCCACTGGACTGGACAGTGGAGTTTATTTGATCGTAGGAAATACATTTATGTTCTAAACTATTGAAGTATTTTTCTTTATCGAACTGCGAAAGGTCTTTTATAACCGCATAAGGCTGCCTGTCCATTGAAGCGAGCTGGCTATGCGAGCTGTGTAGCTGTGTAAATATGATTGGTTAACATTTACACAACTACACAGTTCGCACAGCCAACTCGCGTCAATGGACAGGCAGCCTAAGGGTCAGCGCACACCCAGCGTAGAACTGCTCGCGCATGCTCGAGCATGTTCTTTGCAGTCGCGCACACCTAGCGGCAAAATCCGCCGGCGGCAGCGGCGGAGCATGCTCGCGCGTGTTCGAACAGTCTCGCGGATGCTCCCGTGTTGCTACAGTTGACGTAGTGAATTTTGCGTTGTGTTTACAATATTTTATAGTAAAGACGTGCGATAACAACAATTTTAAAGTATGGTAGACTGGGATTTGGTAATTATTGGGTTACTAGCAAAGGAAGAGGAGCAAGAAGAGCACATCAATAAGATGAAAAGAGGCAAGAAAGATGTACTTATATTTGGGAAATACTACGCCCTGTGCTGTGCTACGGTTTAAAGTTCTAGGGACAGGAAGGCAGTATGGCTAGGAACTATAAAATGGAATATGAACAATTTGAAAAACTACTAAATCTGCTTCGACCTTTTAGATTTTCTTTGTATTTTCAAAGAGTTCGATTATTATAATTATATAATAATCGAACTCTTATATTATCTGTAGTAAATTGCCCTTTTCGGGCTAAAGTAGTTAAAAAATATGCTAGATTTAGTCCGAAACCGGCCGAGGCGGCAACACTTACGACGGATCGCAAGCATCGACACGGGCGTATGCCCGAACATGCTCGAGCATGCGCGAGAATGCTCGCGACTGCTCCCGTCGCCGCGAGGAGCATACGCGAGCATACTCGAACAGACGCTGAAGGGATTTAATCACTTGCAAGCTATTTTCAACTTGTATTTCAATGGGAATAGAGTTCATTATCAATTGAATCAATGAAAACTGCTCGCGCATGCTCGAACAGTTTTACGCTGGGTGTGCGCTGACCCTAATAGTGCTCCCACACATAACTGCGAATGCGCATCGCATCGCAAATATCTGCGAGCGCTCAATTTTTATTAGTTTTATTACGATGACTTGTGTATGACTAGCTGTTGCCCGCGACTTCGTCTGCGTTACCCGGATAAAAAGTACCCTATGTGTTAATCCAGGCCATGGTCTATCTGTAGGATTTTCAATCGTAGCGCTCGCAGATATTGCGATGCGATGCGAATTCGCAGTTATGTGTGGAGCCCATAGATAGAAATGCGTGACGTGGACGCGAGGCAATTAAAACGTTTTTGGGAACTTATCGGCTGGATAAAAAATCGCATTTATTCACAGAGCTCGAATTATTCCCGTGTTCCCAAAAACGTTTTCATTTGACAACTCGGTCAGTTCCTCCTCTTCCTCTAGTAAGGTATAGTATGGAACGTAGTATGGAAAATAAATAAAAGATATAAATAGGACGTAACTACATTTAATAACATCTGGAATATTGTACTTTATGTACTCGAAACAGAGATCACAACATTTTAGAAATCTTATTTTATCATTTGACCAAACATTCATGGTTTTTGAAACAATTTATTAAGTTTCAGAAAATTATAAAAAGTTAGTCTGGCACCGCCACGGAATCGTAAAATCTAATTCACCGTATATAGGTACGACAAGACAATGTCTCCTATCAAAACGAAATGGACGTTCTAAAGTAGCTACAAATACCCTAAATTCCACGTACTTACCTACTGCAAGTAGCAAGTATTAATTAGCGGCGTGCAGCGGCGATTTTTTATTATTATTTCCTATTATAGGTACCTGTTTGAGCCGGCGCACACATGGCTAAGCGAAGTGCATAGCATTTTGCACTGCCAAACCATTATCAACGTTGCTTGCGTTCGGTTGAAATAACATCGAACATCAATTAATACAACTTTCACCTCAAGTCGCTTCGATGCTCTCTGGGCAAAGCTCTGAGACTTCTAGTTGTGTTAATCTATTTTCGATATTATTTCGACGCAGACAAAATTGATAATGGTTTGGCAGTGCAAAATGCTCTGCGCTGGCACTTCGCCAGGTTCATATAAAATTGGTTTTATTTAGTTATTATAATTATTTTCTGTTGAGATTTCGTGGCGAGGCCGGCTGACGTAATGTATAAATGCGACTGAAAATGCAATAAGTATACCTTCTACAACTCTTGTTAGTTAATTCAAACTCTTTCATACGTCTCGTATTAAAATATCATTATTAGCATCAACCTATTGAAACTGATAGGAATTTACTTGTTACAAAAATCTATTAGTAATTTTATTCTGTATCGCACTCCATACCTATCGAACTCGAACTTCCCTAGGTACAAAGTAGGTTTCTTTTAGGTACCTAAACCATTGAGGTCGCGGTTCGTGTAACATAGATACTGATCTTAGACTAATTATATCCGGACCGGCCTTGCGGTAGCATTTCCCCTCTGCCACGGTATAAGAGCAATGATCATGCACATTCAACATTCAATTTTATAACTTATCACACAAACTGCTTATCACTAAACTAGACAGCCTATTATTGCGAAACAATAATTTCGAACTTAGTTTACACGAGACTACTTTTCATGATTTTGAACATTCAAAATTAGAATCTAAAGTCATAGGGAATAAAATCCAAAGTTGCGGATAACATGTTACCTCGCCCCCCGCAAAAAGTGGCAGAAAGTTTGTTAGTAGAATGACACGTAGTTACGCGTCCCGATATAATTAGTCTAAGATACTCATATGATAAATTATAGCTTTTTATAATCACAAACAACTAAAAGCTAAGTTTGTATGCAAAAACACTTCAGTGTGTGTTCACTTCTTGCTTTGTCCGGAGCACGAGCACGACCCCTATCGCGTTAAGGATTCTATTAACCGTCAGTTCAGTGATGTTCTCATCAGAATGTTAAGGATTTCTCAATCAAGAAAACCTACATTAAAAAACTGCAAAATAACAAATATCCACACATTTAAACATCCAAACTTTGAGATTTATAATATTAGTAGGTAAGTACTCCAACTCACTACAAAAGCCTAATTAGCAATTTTTTAAACAATAATTTTTAATAAGCAGAAAGCAAAAAAACTGCTACTTCTAAAATTTAGATTTTCATAAAAGTAGAATATTTAAAACAATAGCATAATATACTTAACAATAGAATATTTATAAAAATAGCTTTTAATCTGTTGTAAGTATATAGTTGGAGTAGCACTTTTTCATTTTGGGTTTTCATTATTAAGAAATATTGAATATGACATTTATAATATTAGTAGGATTATGATGAGGGCGTCACTGACCGGTAAAAGGACTTGAAGATTACTTAACTTTGTTGTTTGTGAGAATATACCACACGATTTCGATTTGTTATTGTATCTTTTGGCGACTACAATCCTGTTATGGACTTTTTGACATCGATACTTATAAAACGACTACTAATCACACAACTTGTGATGAAACAATAAAGTAATCAAGAAAAACGTAACACAGCACTCTACTAATCGTTCAGTCATTCACACATAAGTACTGAATTGTCCACATTTATAATAAGTAATACTTGCGGATCGAAACATACACGTACGTACAATCAGTAAGTTACAATAAAATAACGAAACGACTGTTGTACTAATATTAAATACTACACTACTCAGTCTTAGCGGATGCTAAACCGTTGCTAATGCTCTCTGCCGGCCCTCCGGCTGCTACGGGATGGGATGCACTTACGAACCGAACAATACAACTAATGCGAAAACATAACTTTGTAGGTACGTACTCACAGTACTTTTGATATATTAAAGGAATAGTTTAAAAAATAATTTCAGGGTTAGCTTTCATGACTTGCATTGGAATAGAATATACTTACAACTATGTCAAAGAAACAACTAAAACATTTGTACTGTGAACCGATCAATATAAAAAACAAATAACATTGTAAACAAGATGTAAACAGGTCTAAACAATAAATGTTATTATAATAAACATCGACCGACCGGAGGTAGGTGTATCTAGGTACATAATAATCATAATAATGTGGAATACTTGAGAGTTGGCACGACCGCACGACATCTGTATCCTAACAAAAATGGACGTTCCAAAAAGTGGCCACAACTACCCTAACTATAATTCCGTAATCTCTCCCTTTCATAAAAGTTTCTACCGTATAATTTTCATCCTATAATTAGAACAATCGTCAAAAAGAGATTTTTTTATCACTTCTCATCTTTAGAACCACAAAATATGCCTAAAGGCTAAAAGTAGTAGAAGGCGACGACACGGCCGCCCCACGGCGACCTAAAGTCGCGCTACGAGGACGTTTCGAACCCTACTCTAACGGCTACACGGCGCCTACGGTGAGAGGGGCGGGCCGCCGGCCGGCGCGGGCCCGAAGTGCACCCTCCGCTTCCCGGCCCTGGACTTGGCGTTCGGCCTCCGCCTCGCGGACTACAGCAGCCTGTAGCTCCACAGCGACAGCGGGCTCTGCAGCAGCGCCACGTGCGGCTGCTCCTTGCCGCCCACCAGCAGCAGGTGCAGCTGGTGCTCGGCGCCGCGCGCGCGCAGCTCGCGCAGCTCCACGTCGCCCGCGCCCACCCCCGAGTCCGGCGTGAGCGTCGCGCGCGCGCCCAGCCGCCGCACGTCCGGCCCCAGGTAGTGCGGGTTGCTGAAGCCCGACAGCCTGTTCACGCGCTCCGCGCTCGCGTAGTCCGACGTCGACAGCGAGCCCTCGTCCTCCTCCATAGTGATCGTCACCGAGTCCGCCGTGAACCGCACCGACGCCGACTTGGGGATCGCGACCGCGCGCGCCGCCGGCTCGCGGCGCCGCACCGGCTCCTCCCGCCGCGCCTCCTCCTCCTCCTCGGAGTCGAGGTAGACGAGCTTCGTCGCCTCGATGGGCGACAGCACCGGCGTCGGCAGGATCATGTCGGCGAAGTCCGGCACGGAGATCGGCTCGCGCGACATGTCCCGGTAGGTCTCGGCGACGTCGGCCTCGCGCGGACTCTCGCCGCCGTCGGCCGGCTGCCGCTTGTCGATCACGTACGCGGAGTGCGACTTGGGAAGCGTGTCGCGCTCGCGCTCGCGGCGCACGAGGCTTTCGGTGGAGTCGCGCTCGCCCAGCACGCTGTAGGAGCAGCGCGCCGCGCGCCGGATGTGGAACGACGACAGCTTGCCGATCTCGCGCAGCAGGCTGGCGGGGGGGTCGGGCCGTACAGGCGCGGGCGCGGGCGCGGGCGCGGGGGGTGGGGGCGCCGCGGGGGCGGAGCGCGCGCGCAGGGGCGCGCCGGGCACGAGCAGCGCGCACGCGTCCACGCGGGGCGAGGGCCACTTCAAGCTCTGCTCCATGCGCTCCCAAGTTTCCGTTGCTGAAAATTTTAATAGTTCGTTTGATTAATGCTAATTGAAAGATTGAAAATAATAGGAGGACCACGGAAACACAATGTATTTGATCGAGCGACAGAAATATGTATGTAGTAGGTACTCAATAATACCCATATAATAA
This sequence comes from Agonopterix subpropinquella, assembly GCA_922987775.1. Lineage (NCBI taxonomy): Eukaryota > Metazoa > Arthropoda > Insecta > Lepidoptera > Depressariidae > Agonopterix > Agonopterix subpropinquella. Next base: position 452,550 of record OV277706.1, on the reverse strand, counting down.
ATGTAATGATCTGAAATGATTAACTATGTACAAAATAAAAACCGGATCATCGCTCGAGAAGTTAAAATTGCGTTTACCCTTATGATGACTTCTAGGAAAAATGCTACAGATTGAAGACATCGACAGGAACAATAGACTTACCAAAATGGAACCTCCACAGCTCGTTGGTGGGGTGTCCGCCGGCCTCGCCGCCGAAGATGTAGAAGTGTCCGCCCGCGCGCAGCCCCGCGTGCCCGCTGCGCGCGCTCGGCGACACGCGCGCCGCCGTGCGGATACACGTCCACATGCGCGATACTACAACACCACACAACAAACAACTACGTTCAATATTATATCATTCATATACCTACAGCCTTCTCGAGGAAGGAGTCTTCTCTTTATAGGTGACCTTATAGTTTGCATCAGCATTTCCAGGGAGCAAACTGTACAATTCTTTTGGTGGACGTTGAATACTGGAACGAGGTCCTAATTAACCTGATCGTCTTCAATCCTGTTGAGCCTTTGAAGGCTCAACTCAAACAAAGATCGGGATCTTAGATCATTCGAGATTAGGTACCCGATCATCGTCATCGAGCGTGTTTGCTACATGGTTCTCTCCCTAGAAACCAGCGCACTAAGAACATTTCTAACAGTTCGATCCCATCTATTCGATCTCATGGTGGCCAGTACCCACCCCCTACACACGCAAAGTGCGGCAAAACGTGACTGATCACGTACTAAATGAGCGGCAGTTTGGTGGAAACATCACTGCACATGTAGAGGTGTATTAGTCGCCGCGGCGAGCTTGTATGAAGCTGTTTTTCTGGTAGAATATCGATTTAGTCGTGCGGTCTAAAAGTCAACAGTAATATAAACACAACTACAGGTTTTTTAAGAGGATGATCAGACTATGAATATAAACTTAGTACGTTCTCCATGGTACCAAAATCGAAATCGCGAAAAAAAATCTGCTGAAAACATTTGGGTTGTGTAGGATTGCAGTTTTGTATGGAGCACCTTGTTTATTTTTCGCGATTTCGATACTAGCCCCATATTAGAGAAAGTGGTTCAGTTTGATGGTCTGATCGTCCCCTTACAAACCGTCAGCATATTATTGAGAGCGTCGGTGGCGCGGTGCGGAGAGGTATGGACTCCCAATTATGGGGGTCCGGGTTCGAATTCGCACGGACAACATGCCATGTACCAATGAGTTTTTCTAACTTATGTACGTAATACCGACTGCTCTCAAACGATGAAGGAAAACATCGTGAGGAAATCTGCACATACTGAAGAAGAAATTCTGATGTGTATGTGAAGTCTACCAATCCGCATTGGGCACGCGTGGTGGACTAATGCCCATACACCCTCCTTGGGGGTAGGCCTGTGCCCTGCAGTGGGACGTTTATAGGCTGATGATGATGACGATGACATTATTCAGGAGCCTATTTAGAAGTGTACATACGGGTGTCGTAGAGCCAGAGGTCGCTGCACTCGCGCAGGTCGCACATGCCGGCGTGCACGTAGAGGCGCGCGTCGTGCAGCGCCGCCGCGTGCCGGTGCCGCGCCGGCCCCGCGCCCGCCGTGCGCACCTGCTGCCACGACGACGACTCTGCGCCCCGGGGAGAAGGTTCATTATTGTCTGAGAGAGTCAGCATCAGTACCTCAGTATAAGACAGTAATCTACCTTCACACAATGGTGCCAAACGCGGCGTACGCCTCGTAGCACGCACACACTGACTATATCTCCGCGTAGCCCCGTCTGGCGCATTCTTATCAGTCTGGCATATTTTCAGTGTGTGCGTGCTACGAGGGGTACGTATTGGCGAGCACACATACAAGCCGCGTTTGGTACCATTGTATGAAGATAGATTACTGTCTTATACTGTGGCAGGACTCCGCCCAGTTGGCTTTAGTTGTTGTAAAAGCTTAGCAGCTTGCAGGCTTAAGAGATCAAGATCACGCAGATGGCGGTCATTTTTAACTGTTCAAGATTTAAGGAAAAGTTGAACGGATGATCACGTGACCGGCTTCCGTCAAGTCGTTAGCGATAGATGAAGCATTCTCATTGCCTGCGAATATTCAATAAAATTTCCTATGTTGGTCATCGTTTTCTTCAATCAGTTCTGGTGGATAAGCCTATCGCTGAGGGTATCTGTCTTCAAAAAGAACTAGGTTTTTTTGGTTCACTGTGTTGTTGAGGAAGATTTCCCGCAATAATAAAGGATATTGATGATCATCAACACAAATATTCATCTCATTGTGTCTATACACTTATACTGGTAGGCAAATCTCTTCCCCGTCCTTCTTGGTCCTGTAGATATACTCGTACTAATCTCATCGACATTTTCCCAGTCCTCTTTGCGATGTTATCAGCCCACCAGACTAGGTACTGGATGAAGTGTAAGGTGAAGTATGGCTAATAAAATAATTCAGGAGACCTGTGCTCTATGAAGTAAGTACGGTAAGCATACTTTCATCAGACATCTTACCGTAATGGAACGCCCAAAGCTCGTTTGTGGATCCCCTCAAGTCCTTGTAGCCGCCGTAGATGAGGAGGCAGTCCTTCAGCGCGTGCGCGGAGTGTCCCCTGCGGCCGCGCGGCCCGACGCCCGCGCCCGCGCCCGCGCCTCCCCCCGCGCGCTGCTCCCGCGCCGCGCCCGCGCCGCGCCGCCGCGACACCGCCGTGTCCGCCTGCCCCGCCAGCTTGCGCCAGAACATCGTCTGAGGGTCGAATGACAGATAACATTAGTATAGGTTAGTGAAGAACTGCTGATAGAAGAAGGGTTTTGACAAAACTGAAAAGTAAGTTTGGGAGATTACCTTATGTGATGTGATCTGCAATGGCAAGATACTCTTTCTTATACTGCGGCAATGGCGAAGTACTTGAATTGTCTTCACAGTCAAGTTGGCCGTTGCCAACAAAATTTATGCAATTGGGAGTACAGGTTTCGCAGTGCGATTGCGGCGAATCTATCTAGTTGATGGTACACCTGTTAGAATGTTCGTTGTGCCCGAACACCTTCGATAGGTCCTCAATAAAGTTACCAAAGACATATATAGCGTAAGGACATGGCCTATGAGCTTGACTATTGTCTCCAGTTTGTTGGCTCTAAAATGCAAGGAAAAATGACAATTTAGAGCACTACAAATATATGACACAGTATATAGTCTAGTCACTGAGCAGTTTCCTTGTATGGACACCCTAACAATAATTTATCGATCCCTGAAACTTTGTAGTGTGATAAAGTGAAGTATAAAGATTATGGTTGACAAAGAATCTAAGATTTTTTTTATTCGGAAGTTAGGTATTTGTACCTAAACATAAAAATCACTCGTAACTCTCGGTGGAAAAATGTTCGACCCGAAATTCCTTTGGTATTTGTCAGTATATACTAATTAGCATATTATGTGACGGTATCCAGGAACGTTTTAGAATTTAGGAAGGGAGAAATATAAAACTACCGTTTTTGTTCCATAACTACTTCAGGAAATTTAGTCGATCAATTTTTGTCTTTTTGTACGTATTAATTACTTTGAATATATCGTCTTGCACAATAATCTAAAAGTTTTCGTTTTCGATCACAGTTTTATTATTTTTGGGCAATAACTTACTTCGGAAAATATTTCGATCTATTTTAATGAATTTACAAGTTACAGTAGACCTAAATAAAACGGGTTTTTAAAGTATCTATTAAAATGTAGATTTGAAAATCAAAATTTTGTAATCAATTTTCGTACCGCGCGCGTATATCTTCAATGAGTCGCCGGGTGCGGAGGGGTGTTGAGGGAGCGGGCACCGCGCCGCCGCGCCGCACGAGTAATAATAAAAATACCCACGTGCCCACCATGCTACATGTAGCGATACGCCGCACAGATGGACCAAGAGTGCGATTTTTGAACATCACACGTTCAAACGAGTAGTAGAAAATGTCAAAATTACTACGGAGATTATGCATTTTTCTACTACTCGTATGAACGTGTGATGTTCAAAAATCGCACTCCAGAAGTGCAATTTTTGAAAATCATACGAGCGACTTGGCAGTAGAAAATGTCAAAATTACTATGGAGATTATGCATCTTTCTACTGCCAAGTCGCTCGTATGATTTTCAAAAATCGCACTTCCGAGCAGTTGTGTGTTAATAAACATGTCTGACGAATTGTGCGTTTTTTTTTTCTCAACCGATTGCTTTCAAAATCGATATCTGAGGGTCCGCGCGGATTCCAAACTGGAATTCGTGGTCAGATTTGAGAAATGTGGCCGCCATCTTGAACTTTTTTTTTCTCAACCGATTGCTTCCAAAATCGATATCTGAGTGTCCGCGCGGATTCCAAACTGGAATCCGTGGTCAGATTTGAGAAAAGTGGCTATTATCTTGAACTTTTTTGCTTCTCAACCGATTGCTTCCAAAATCGATGTCTGAGGGTCCGCGCGGATTCCAAAAGAGAATCCGTTGTCAGATTTGAGAAAAGTGGCCGCCATCTTCAACTTTTTGGTTTCTCAACCGATTGCTTCGAAAATCGATATCTGAGGGTCCGCGCGGATTCCAAACTGGAATCCGTGGTCAGATTTGAGAAAAGTGGCCACCATCTTCAACTTTTTTGTTTCTCAACCGATTGCTCCGAAAATCGATATCTGAGGGTCCGCGCGGATTCCAAACCGGAATCCGTGGTCAGATTTGAGAAAAGTGGCCGCCATCTTGAACTTTTTTGTTTTTCGTCCGATTGCTTCCAAAATTGATATCTGAGGGTCCGCGCGGATTCCAAAAGAGAATTTGTTGTCAGATTTGAGAAAAGTGGCCGCCATCTTGAACTTTTTTGTTTTTCGTCCGATTGCTTCCAAAATTTATATCTGAGGGTCCGCGCGGATTCCAAACTGGAATCCGTGGTCAGATTTGAGAAAAGTGGCCGCCATCTTCAACTTTTTTGTTTCTCAACCGATTGCTTCGAAAATCGATATCTGAGGGTCCGCGCGGATTCCAAACTGGAATCCGTGGTCAGATTTGAGAAAAGTGGCCGCCATCTTGAACTTTTTTGTTTTTCATCCGATTGCTTCCAAAATCGATATCTGAGGGTCCGCGCGGATTTCAAACTGGAATCCGTGGTCAGATTTGAGAAAAGTGGCCGCCATCTTGAACTTTTTTGTTTTTCATCCGATTGCTTCCAAAATCGATATCTGAGGGTCCGCGCGGATTCCAAACTGGAATCCGTTGTCAGATTTGAGAAAAGTGGCCGCCATCTTGAACTTTTTTGTTTTTCGTCCGATTGCTTCCAAAATTGATATCTGAGGGTCCGCGCGGATTCCAAAAGAGAATTCGTTGTCAGATTTGAGAAAAGTGGCCGCCATCTTGAACTTTTTTGTTTTTCATCCGATTGCTTCCAAAATCGATATCTGAGCGTCCATGCGGACTACAAACCAGAATCCGTTGTCAGATATGAGAAAAGTGGCCGCCATCTTGAACTTTTTGTTTCTCAACCGATTGCTTCCAAAATCGAAATCTGAGAGTCCGCGCGGATTCCAAATTGGAATCCGTAATCAGATTTGAGAAAAGTGGCCGCCATCTTGAACTGTTTTGTTTTTCATCCAATTGCTTCCAAAATCGATATCTGAGGGTCCGCGCGGATTCCAAACTAGAATCCATTGTCAGATTTGAGAAAATTGGACGCCATCTCGAACTTGTTTGTTTCTCAACCGATTGCTTCCAAAATCGAAATCTGAGGGTCCGCGCGGATTCCAAACTGATATCAGTGGTCAGATTTTAGAAAAGAGGCCGCCAACTTGAACTTTTTTGTTTTTCGTCCGATTGCTTCCAAAATCGAGATCCGCGCGGACTTCAAACTACTTAGAATCCGTTGTCAGATTTGAGAAATGTGGCCGCCATCTTGAACTTTATTGTTTCTCAACCGATTGCTTCCAAAATCGATATCTGAGGGTCCGCGCGGATTCCAAACTGGAATCCGTGGTCAGATTTGAGAAAAGTGGCCACCATCTTCAACTTTTTTGTTTCTCAACCGATTGCTCCGAAAATCGATATCTGAGGGTCCGCGCGGATTCCAAACCGGAATCCGTGGTCAGATTTGAGAAAAGTGGCCGCCATCTTGAACTTTTTTGTTTTTCGTCCGATTGCTTCCAAAATTGATATCTGAGGGTCCGCGCGGATTCCAAAAGAGAATTTGTTGTCAGATTTGAGAAAAGTGGCCGCCATCTTGAACTTTTTTGTTTTTCGTCCGATTGCTTCCAAAATTTATATCTGAGGGTCCGCGCGGATTCCAAACTGGAATCCGTGGTCAGATTTGAGAAAAGTGGCCGCCATCTTCAACTTTTTTGTTTCTCAACCGATTGCTTCGAAAATCGATATCTGAGGGTCCGCGCGGATTCCAAACTGGAATCCGTGGTCAGATTTGAGAAAAGTGGCCGCCATCTTGAACTTTTTTGTTTTTCATCCGATTGCTTCCAAAATCGATATCTGAGGGTCCGCGCGGATTTCAAACTGGAATCCATGGTCAGATTTGAGAAAAGTGGCCGCCATCTTGAACTTTTTTGTTTTTCATCCGATTGCTTCCAAAATCGATATCTGAGGGTCCGCGCGGATTCCAAACTGGAATCCGTTGTCAGATTTGAGAAAAGTGGCCGCCATCTTGAACTTTTTTGTTTTTCGTCCGATTGCTTCCAAAATTGATATCTGAGGGTCCGCGCGGATTCCAAAAGAGAATTCGTTGTCAGATTTGAGAAAAGTGGCCGCCATCTTGAACTTCTTTGTTTTTCATCCGATTGCTTCCAAAATAGATATCTGAGCGTCCATGCGGACTACAAACCAGAATCCGTTGTCAGATATGAGAAAAGTGGCCGCCATCTTGAACTTTTTGTTTCTCAACTGATTGCTTCCAAAATCGAAATCTGAGAGTCCGCGCGGATTCCAAATTGGAATCCGTAATCAGATTTGAGAAAAGTGGCCGCCATCTTGAACTGTTTTGTTTTTCATCCAATTGCTTCCAAAATCGATATCTGAGGGTCCGCGCGGATTCCAAACTAGAATCCATTGTCAGATTTGAGAAAATTGGACGCCATCTCGAACTTGTTTGTTTCTCAACCGATTGCTTCCAAAATCGAAATCTGAGGGTCCGCGCGGATTCCAAACTGATATCAGTGGTCAGATTTTAGAAAAGAGGCCGCCAACTTGAACTTTTTTGTTTTTCGTCCGATTGCTTCCAAAATCGAGATCCGCGCGGACTTCAAACTACTTAGAATCCGTTGTCAGATTTGAGAAATGTGGCCGCCATCTTGAACTTTATTGTTTCTCAACCGATTGCTTCCAAAATCGATATCTGAGGGTCCGCGCGGATTCCAAACTGGAATCCGTGGTCAGAATTGAGGAAAGTGGCCGCCATCTTGATCTTTTTTTTTTCTCATCCGATTGCTTCCAAAATCGATATCTTAGGGTCCGCGCGGATTCCAAAAGCAACTAATGGGATGGAACAAACATGTAAAAGACGCTCATGGGGAGGCCAGACTTCGGTTTCAAACTTGGCTCGTGCACGGAAGGCCAGCGGCTGGACCAATCTATGAGGACATGTAAAATTGTGATACCAAATATTTTCTTAGTGTTTTTTAAGGTTGTTTAAATCGCGATATTGATATTTGGGTTAGTTCATCTGGTGCGTAATTTGCTAAGCTATCAGATGCAACAAAAAACAAAAAAATGATTTTTTTTTTGAGATACCGCTTTTTGGCTTATTGGGGCAGTATAGCAGTCGTAAAATATTTAAATCGAGACTTAAATGGTGCCAGAAGAACCAGGAGCAGATCAAAATGGAGGTTTTAGCTTCTCATCATGCTAAAAACGACTTTCGTAGTTTTTGGAAGTGCACGAACAAACTGAATCCGAGGCAGGGTCTGCCCGTGAGCGTTGAGGGAGTGACTGATTCCAAACTTATTGCTAACCTTTTCAAGGATCAATTTGCGGTGAGTCCACTAATGTATCAGAATAAGCAGGTGCACGATGCTGGGACTACCACGGCCATTGGTGACCACAAAACTACTTTCTCGGCTAAGCAAATAGCTAATGTGATAAATAAAATGAAATGAAGGAAGTCTCCTGGCTGTGATGGTCTGAGCATCGAGCATCTGCAGAATGCTGGACCACATCTTCCAAGAGTCTTAAGTATGTTATTTAACTTCTGTATCAGTCACTCTTACTTGCCTCCTGATCTAACAAAAACCATAGTTGTACCTATTGTAAAAAATTAAACCGGTGATATTTCATCTAAATCAAACTACAGTCCTATATCTCTTCCAACAACTGTAGCAAAGATTTTTGATAGCCTTATTAATAATGAACTGACTAATTATGTCAAATTGCATGGTGCCCAGTTTGGCTTCAGATCGGGGCTCTCAACAGAGAGTGCTGTACTAAGTCTGAAGCATACTGTGGAATACTATACGGCTAGGCAAACCCCGGTTTATGCCTGTTTCTTAGATTTATCTAAGGCCTTCGATCTAGTCCAGTATAACATGTTATAGGATAAACTAGAAGAATGTAAATTCCCGAGTGAGCTGACACAAATCTTAATGTATTGGTACTCTAGTCAGGTAAGGAAATGTAGTGTCAGAATCATATGGTTTGGAATGCGGTGTAAGACAAGGTGGGCTTACGTCTCCCACCCTTTTTAATCTCTATGTAAATGAGCTGATCGCTGAGCTCAGCAGCATGCATGTCGGCCGTCACATCGACGGTACCTGTGTCAATAATATAAGTTATGCAGACGACATGGTGCTGCTTAGCCCGTCGATCGGTGGCCTCAGGAAACTGATAAGTGTTTGTGAGGCGTATGCATCTAGACATGGATTGAAATATAATACAACCAAAACTGAATTTTAGTTTGTGGATTGATTGTTACCAAAATCGATATCTGGAGGTTCGCGTGGACTCTGAACACGAATCCGATGTCAGATTTGAGGAAAGTAGCCGCTTTCTTGAACTTTTTAGTTTGTGGACCGATTGCTTCCAAAATTGATATCTGAAAGACCGCGTGGACTCTGAACACGAATCCGATGTCAGATTTGAGAAAAGTGGCCACCATTTTGAACTTTTTAGTTTCTGGTTCGATTGTTACCAAAATCGATATCTGGAGGTCCGCGTGGACTCTGAACATGTATCCGATGTCAGATTTGAGAAAAGTGGCCGCCATTTTGAACGTTTTAGTTTGTGGATAGATTGTTACCAAAATCGATATCTGGAGGTCCGCATGGACTCTGAACACGATTCCGTTGTAAGATTTGAAAAAATGTCCGCCATTTTGATCTTTTAGTTTCTGACTTTTAGTTTCTCTGAATCGATTTTGATAACAATCGGTTTAGAAAGTAAAAAGTTCCAGATGGCGGCCACTTATCTCAAATCTAACATCGGATTCGTGTTCAAAGTCCAAGTGGACCTTTAGCTATCAATTTTGAAAGCAATCGGTTCAGGAACTAAAAGTTCAAGATGGCGACCACTTTTCTCAAATCTGACATCGGATTCGTGTTCAGAGTCCACGCAGACCTCCAGATATCGATTTTGGTCACAATTGATCCAGGAACTAAAAAGTTCAAAATGGCGGCCACTTTTCTCAAATCTGACATCGGATTCGTGTTCAGAGTCCAAGCGAACCTTCAGATATCGATTTTGAAAGCAATCAGTACACAAAATAAAAAGTTCAAAATGGCGGCCACTTTTCTCCGATTTGACATCGGATTTGTGTTCAAAATCCAAGCGGACCTTCAGATATCGATTTTGAAAGCAAGCGGTCCAGAAACTAAAAAGTTCAAAATGGCGGCCTTTTTTCTCAAATCTGACATCGGATTCGTGTTCACAGTCCACGCGGACCTTCAGATATCGATTTTGGAAGCAATCGGACCACAAACTAAAAAGTTCAAGATGGCGGCCACTTTTCTCTAATCTGACATCGGATTCGTGTTCAGAGTCCAAGCGGACCTTCAGATATCGATTTTGGAAGCAATCGAACCAGAAACTAAAAAGTTCAAAATGGCGGCCACTTTTCTCAAATCTGACATCGGATTCGTGTTCACAGTCCACGCGGACCTTCAGATATCGATTTTGGAAGCAATCGGTCCACAAACTAAAAAGTTCAAGATGGCGGCCACTTTTCTCAAATCTGACATCGTATTCGTGTTCAGAGTACACGCGGACCTCCAGATATCGATTTTGGTAACAATCGGTCCAGGAACTACAAAGTTCAAAATGGCGGCTACTTTTCACAAATCTGACATCGGTTTCATGTTCAGAGTCCATGCTGACATTCAGATTTCAATTTTGGAAGCATGGAAAATAAAAGACTTGAGAACTACACTTGAGAAACGAGAAAGTTCAAGTTGGCGGCCACAAAATTCCGACTTCAGATTTTACGAGTAGTCCGCAGAAACCACCAGCGGGGCTAGTACACGCACGGTAGCGACATCACATCCATCTGTAAAATTTAGTCTTTTATCTCGTTCGTTCGCGTGCAAATAAAAAGAGAGCGGAAGCGTGATAGCGCTATATCACGCCATCGCGGGTTGGCGTACTAGCCCCGCAGATATTGACCAACACGTGCGATTAATGAACATCACACGTTCATACGAGTAGTAGAAAGATGCATAATCACCATAGTAATTTTGAAATTTTCTTCTACTCGTTTGAACGTGTGATGTTAAAGCAGGGCCAATTTAATAGGCCACATTTGACATTTGTCAGTTTGAGCTTCATAGTGAGGTGCCCTGCTTAAGAAGACTGATTCGATTCAGACTTCAATCATAAATGTGAATTGTATTCAGTTATTATGAAAAGATACTTATACAACGTGTTAATGAATTAGCGCAAAAGCTCATACACCCCAACTGATTTATAACAAAGTAATTAGATTGAAACTAAATTCATTATTTTGATAGTTACAATTTAAAGTTATTCGCATTTTAAGTTTTGAGGCAAAAATGATTTATTATCATTTCAGCAATGAATGAAAGCGCTAACATGCTTATGGATACATTTTAATAATCTTGTTTTGATAGTATGTAGAGTGAGCGTGCCCGTGCGGTGGGATGATATCGGGTTCAGTAAATTTTAAAGGACAACCGCCGCGGCCGCTCTCCCTTGAAAAAATACCTTAAAATGTATAGAAGTTTTGACTGAAGTCAAATGTGTCATAAATTATGAGGTTTTATAAAAACGACTCAGATAGTATCATTTATTTTTATTTAACGAGTTATTTAATCATTTATTATTAATAAATTATAAAAAAGCAGCAATCCCAACATGACTGTCAGGCTGAGATTCAGAGACATTTTTTAAGTCTTAGTTCGTACTCCCGTATGTCAAAATCCATACATTTTGTTTGACCCTACTTAGTTCGAACTATGACTTAAAAAATCGTCTCTGAATCTCAGCCTCAATGTTGTTTAGTAGGAGGTGTTGCAAGCACAATGTTTTTTTTATATAAAAATGATAAAAACTAATAAATCATTATAAAATAAACTAATGCCTGCCTTGAGGGTCCGCGTGGACTCTGAACACGGATCCGATGTCAAATTTGAGAAAAGTGGCCGCCATCTTGAACTATTCAGTTCTTGGACAGATTGCTTCAGAAATCTTAAGGACCGCGGACTCTCAGATATCGATTTTGGTAACAATCGGCCCAGAAACTAAAAAGTTTCAAGATAGTGGCCAATTTTCTCAAATCTGAAATCAGATTCATGTTAAGAGATCGCAGAAACCCCTAGATATCCATTTTGGACGCAGTCGGTTGAAAAACAAAAAATTTCAAGAGGGCGGCCACTTTTCTCAAATCTGACATCGGATTCGTGTTAAGAGATCTCAGGAACCCCTATATATCGATTTTGGAAGCAATCGGTTAAAAAACAAAAATGTTCGATAAATTAGGTATGTAAGTAGGTATCTTATTTTGATCCTTAAACGATTTGTTTACGATATAAAATAATAATGGGCCAGGGATTCGACTGATGATTTTTAAAATAATATTACAGTACCTATAAGTATACCTTTTCATAATAACTGAATTGAAGAAATTGAAGTCTGAATCGAATCACTCACTTTTTAAGCAGGTCACCTCACTATGAAGCTGAAACTGAAGTGCGATTTTTGAAAGTCATACGAGCGACTTGGCAGTAGAAAGATGCATAATCTCCATAGTCATTTTGACATTTTCTACTGCCAAGTCGCTCGTATGATTTTCAAAAATCGCACTCGCACAAATGTCAAATGTGGCCTATTAAATTGGCCTTACTTTAGAAAATCGCACTCCTGCACTGGTAGCATGACAACCCGCGATAGCCGTGATACGGCTTTATCACATCTTTTATCTCTTTCGTTTGAGCGCGAACGAACGAGATAAAAGACGTGATAAAGCCGTATCACGGCTATCGCGGGTTGTCATGCTACCAGTGCTGGTAGCAATCGGTTGAAAAACAAAATGTGAGGCGTGTCGCTACATGTAGCATAATAGAACGTGGGTATTTTATTATTAATCGTGCGGTGCGGTGCCCGCTCCCTCCACCCTTCCGCACCCCTCCTCTCATTGCGGCTCATCGAGGCTTTGCGCGCGCCGTACGAAAATTGATAATAATAACAATTATATAGATTTTTAAATGGGGCCTATATTTTATTAGATTCTTTAAAAACCCGTTTTATTTAGGTCTACTGTAACTTGTAAATTCATTAAAATAGATCGAAATATTTTCCGAAGTAAGTTATTGCCCAAAAATAATAAAATTGTGATCGAAAACGAAAACTTTTAGATTATTGTGCAAGACGATATATTCAAAGTAATTAATACGTACAAAAAGACAAAAATTGATCGACTAAATTTCCTGAAGTAGTTATGGAACAAAAACGGTAGTTTTATATTTCTCCCTTCCTAAATTCTAAAATGTTCCTGGATACCGTCTCATAATATGCTAATTAGTATATACTGACATATACCAAAGGAATTTCGGATCGAACATTTTTCCACCGAGAGCTACGAGTGATTTTTATGTTTAGGTACAAATACCTAATATCCGAATAAAAAAATTCTTAGATATTGTGTCAACCGTAATCTTTATACTTCACTTTATCACACTGCAAAGTTTCAGCGATCGGTGAATTACTGTCAGGGTCATACCCATAAAATGATCGGACTAATAGTTCGTATACGAGTTATGACAGATGGCGCAAATTTTTGTTTCTATGAAGAAGGTTTTTGTAAAATATTCTGACGGGCCTATCCTTACGCTAGTAATATATAAATCTATGAAAGTTACACTAGACGCAGTCAGGCTAGCCGAATATCAGGCCAATCGAATAATATAGAGCCAATACTAGAACAATTGACACGAAAAGAAGAAGAGTACCTTACCAGTCTGATGCCGACTTATTCCAGTTCGACAGACCCAATGATATGCTACTAATAGGCTCGGATGATCTTGCTGATCGAAGTGAGCTGAGAATGAGCACCTTGAGTTAGGTACGTTTCAAAAGCTTGTCTAATTAATATCAATAAAGAAATGAAAGAAAGAAGAGAAAGAAAAATTATTTATTTGGATCTCCGACACACATACAATCTTACATCATGGTTACATTTTAGTGAAATTGTCAAAACATTAATTAATAAAGAGATTGTTTGTGCGCCGCAGTGGCAAAAAGGTCCCAACTCAGCAAAATGCTCGGCTCGGAAGCCGAACTCTGAATTTATGTCGGGGCCTAGCTTATGAGGTGAATCTAACATAATATTTATGTGCAACGAATCCAATAAACACTTGTTATTATTTGTAACTATTTAGCATCAAGTGTGTGTGTATGTTTGTGTGTATGTGTGTGTGTGTGCAATTAAAAATGAACAGAACAATTTAAAAAACATGTAGAAAAGTACAAAATTACTACGCAGAATTTGCTACCAAATTAACAGTTTTTTTTTTTGACAGTCGAGAACATAGAGTTTATATCCTTTTTTAAAAGTAAATTTTGACGTCATCTGTCGCAGAGGGGGGGGCAAATTATTCCAACATTTGGTAGCAAGATAGCGAAAACTGCCATCAAACGCCACGGTTCTATGTATCTTGAGGATGAGCAGATACTGAGATGCTCGGGTATTATATCTATTGAAAGAAGATGACCATTGCAACTTGGAGTACAGATACACAGGCTTTCGGAATTTGACAACATCGAAAACCAAGGTAGCCAGATGGAGTTGCCTTCGCGAATTCATATTCAGCATGGAAGCGTTGTTGAGGTAAGGAGTGATGTGGCTTCGGGGAGGAATGGTAAAACAAAATCTGCAACACGCGTTCTGCACTCGCTGTATAAGGCGCTGGGTTTTGAAAAGCATACGAGGTCCGTAGACAAGATCGCCATAATTTAATTTAGATAATATAAGAGTGTCACATAATTTTATTCGCATGTCCAGACTCAGAAGATTTCTAATTTTATAGAGAATTGAAAGCCGATAGAAACAATTTTGAACCAGATTTAGAACATGTTTCTCAAAACGTAATTTACAATCAAAAAGAATCCCTAGGTTTCTAGCTTTATCCACCTTTTCTATAACTTGCCCAGCGATGCTGATTACTGGATTTTCCCGAGTGATGTCGTCCACCTGCCTATCAGATCCCAAAATCATAAATTTTGACTTTGCCGAGTTTAAAACCAACGCATTTCTTCTAGACCAGTGGGCTATCTGATTTACATCTTCGTCAATCTTGGATAATGCATCAGTCATTTCACTAGGAGAAAATGACAGGTAAATCTGAACGTCATCCGCATACAAATGATACTTGCAATGTTTTATATGCTTTGTGATGTCAGCGCTATACAATATAAAAAGAAGTGGTCCCAGAATGGAGCCCTGTGGAACACCACGACTGACAATCCCAGCATCAGACACAAGGGTGGAACCATCCTCCCTACAGACTTTTACTTGTTGCGAGCGGTCACTAAGATAGCTGCTGAACCAGGCCACCGAGCTCGAGTCAAGGCCGTAGTATGATAACTTAGCCAGCAGTAGTGAGATGTTTAAGCAGTCGAAAGCGCGAGAAAAATCCAGCAATGTCAAAATAGTGCCCTTTCGTTCATCCTGAGCTACAAGTATATTGTCCACAACATCTAGAAGGGCAGTTGTTGTGCCTCGTCCCTTCCTGAATCCGGACTGCAAATCCGGGAGAATGTTATTATTTTCAACAAATTTTGTTATTTGAGTATTTATAGCACGTTCCACTACTTTTGACAAAAAAGGAAGAATGCTAATAGGTCTGAGATCTTTGATTTGCGCCGGGTTACTGACCTTGGGAATAGGAGTCACAAGTGCAACCTTCCATTTACGAGGAAAAGTAGACGTTATGATTGAGCAATTAACCATGGCTGTGATAACACTAAGTGTTTGCGGCAAAGAAAGCAATACCATATCCATGGTCAGGCCATCGATCCCCTGAGCATTCGACTTAATGGAAAGTATAATTTTTGCTATTTCATTTTCATTAACGGGCCTCAGTTTGAAAATAGCGTCACCGTATCTATGGTATTCGAAGAAATCTAGCTCAGTGGCAGGGACCGTGCTGGCTCCAGGGACATCCAGGAAGTGAGTATTAATATCGTTTGGGTTGTTAAAGTGATCCGGGAGAGACTCCGATTTATTAGTGTCGAATGTAATATTCTCTTTTATATTTCTCCACAGAGTTTTGGCGTCATGGTTCTTATTGTTAATAAATTCATCATAATAGGCACGTTTTTCATGGAAAATACTAGCCTTAACAAGAGATTTCAGGCTCTTATAGTACTCTTTATGGCTTTCAAGCTTGGCAAATGGTGGTCAGAATAAGCAACAAACCTCAGTATCGAATATCCAGAGCGGTGTCTCTGCGCTGGAGGTGCCCGGCTCGCCGCCGAACACGTAGAGCCTGGTGCCGTGCGGCGTGGCGCTGTGCTCGAGCAGCGCCGGCGGCGCCTGCCCCCGCGTCGTCAGCCGCTCCCATACTCCCGTCGCTGCAAGTACACACGGATCACATATCATTTGAGAGCCAAGACTGATTGGACTCACTCATCCCCCGGACTTGCTAGACTTTGTCCTCTAGCCGCTGTTGCTTAAGTTTTTATTTACAGGAGTTTAAGTGGTAGGAATATTCAAGAATTATTGTTGTTTGTAGGTATAACCATGTATAACTCACAAGATCTAAAGTGCCCCTGCGCGATGACCCTGATAATGGTAAACACATTAGTGTCATTATCACGGATGTGGATTAAGAATTGTCCGAACCGTGCAATTTCTGATTCCCCGGTAATTTCAGAATCACTCATTTCTGGAGCAATCAAGCGTTTAGTTAACGCAAGGATGGTACAAATGTTCATGTTGCTTCCACCGTACATTTGTTTCGTTTGATCTTTTTATGGAAAACGGATATTCCACAATTAACATTTCAATTGGAATCACTTTGATTTTGAACACCATATGCGCCGTTGTTTCGAAGGTAGACTCCTAGGTCCTAAGGTTAAAATTCATAGACGTTTTTTGACCGTAAGTTAAGTAGGGTTGAAAATGTATGGAATTTTACATACGGGAGGTCGAGTTAACCTTTCTGAATCTCGGCCTCTCGACAATATTGTGTGGGTATATAATTAATATGTGAAGTCAAGCGTGATATTCATTGTTTGTTTTACTTTTTTAATTAAAAAGAGCTTATTCGTAGACACAAAAGATCACGAACTCTTTATCTAATAGTTTCTCTGCTGGAGTCGTAACTGGTGCTCGACCCAATTAAGCTTGGTACTGGAGTGTCAAAGCGTCGGTCGAGCGACGCGACGCGACGGCGACCGTCGCGACGTGGCCACTCGTTACGATCGAGGACCCTTGCTCATGTCGGTCGGCAGTTATGAACGAATCCAGTTATGATGTTGAAAGCGATGTATGTAGATGTATGTCGCACTAGTATAGGTTAGGCAGGTAAGCCTAGCATTGTATAGATAGAGTCTGTAAAGGCAGGGTACGTGTTCCAAATTAGCAGTAGGGGGGGATGATGTAGAGATGGTATGATTTAGATGGTATATCAAGGGGTTTAACACTGGCAACCGTGCTAGATTGAATTTGGAACACGGGCCCTTAAAGAAACAAAGATTCAAAGCGATAGGTTTTGATTACATCCCTGGGAAAAATGAGGGATTGACGTCTCGTTTATAATAATTTCACATATAAAAGAAAATACAATCACTCTTCAAGTAACTACGTGTATTTCATTATGAAAACCCTCTCGCAGCCAAGCTAGAGTGCAGAGCACCCACCACAGTACAATGAATTTTTAGGAATCGTGAGCGAGAATAATTGTTGTCCATTTGATTCTCAATGTAGTGTTGGAGTATTGGTTGGAATGATATGTTGGTTGCTGCACTTTGACAAGACTTCGGGCACGATGAGTTCAGTTATCAGGAAATTGTTTCGTCTCACCACAGAGTTCTATAATTCCTTTGAAAAATAGCGTCAAATATTACCTATACCTAAACATCTCATTTATAATGAGATAATAATAGTTTCAGATCGCTATGGTTGATCCTGCAAGACCTGCATCTATTTCTAGAGACGAATAAAATTTTAAACCTGTTAGATATGAGTTACCAGGTGCCCCAACTCCAGCAATTGAGAGCCAGGTATAAATTGAGATAAATACAAATTTATATTCACATCACATTCAGATAATACTTTACTTGCTCATGCTTAGTGGATAATGCTATCCAGTATCCAATAATATTCACAGTTCACTTGTTTTAGCATGTCGTTTTTCCGCAGCCAATAAAGCTTTCATAACTCAGTTTATGGCCAGTAAAGTTCAGTGAGAAAGATTTCATCAGCTTTGCGATAATAATATTACTAGTCCAGATTTGCCGAAGAACTGATATCCGATAGAAATCTTCGAGTTCAGAAATTGCGTGAACGCCCTCCGGCAATGGAGTGACGATCCGAGACAGTAGGGCAGACAGAGCGTTTGGATGAGGAAGGCTGCGATAGATATGTAGCACCTCGGAAGGGTCCTATGTTCAGCTATGGCCTATGGCTGATAAAAGGTTGATGATGATGCTAAGTAACTGTCCAGGTCTTCATCTACCCCTCTCCCACTTTATGCAAAGCATTTCTCTTTGAAGATACCCCCAGTATATTCAGATAGACCATTTACCGGTCTACGCTGATACAATACGACCAGGGAAATAATTACCCTCGTCAATCTTCATTTGCGCAGAGTCCCCTGACAAAACCCGAAGTCGTTTAGTAATCAAAAGATGCAAAGTCGGATAGCAGGGTAATAATAAGGGTAGGAATAAGGGTGCGAAAAGAATTAGCTAATTGTGGCATAAGGAATTGAAAGTGGCACATCATGATTGGTCAATATAATTTGGCACGCTAATAAAATTTGCAAAGTGCGCAGGTACACCGTTGGGAACTTATAAATCTGGTACTATTGTACTGTACTCACCGAGATGGTACCTCCAGAAGTCCCTCAAGGGCACGGCTCCCCCCGCGCCCCTGCCGCCCACCACGTACACGTGGGGGCCCAGCAGCGCGGCCGCGTGCTTGCCGCGCGCGCGAGGCTGCGTCTGACCACAGTCGCTCTCTAGAGCGCTCCACATCTCATCTGTAAGGGAGAAACGTTCTGTCATGTTTTTGGGTTGATGGAAGTATGGTATACGCACGCACAGCTAAAAAGATGATGCTTCAAATAAGTTAGAAGTGGGATGCACTTCCTGTGTTTCCAGATACAAACAACCCGATGTCTTGAAGGCAATAGCTTGGTGATCCATGTTTTACTCGGGTATTCAAATCCTAATAACTTATTTCAGACAAGACGTCCATATATTATAGGGTTAATAAAACCATCAATTGACCATCAAGCGAAAAAACTAATTTCAAAAGAGTCGAAAATCATTGATACCTTGGATAGCATCTAGTCTATTTTCAATAATTTCGTTAATTGTAAACTTTTACAGTTTTAAGACTAGGTAGTTCAAAGCTTTGAATTACATCTCTGATATTAATAAGTAAGTACTAGGTACCTAGCTACACCCAACGAAACTTTCTACTTCAAAGACTTTTCCTTCAAAGAATGCATTTCCCTTCCCCTTTGCGATAAAAAAATCGGCAACTACATCTTACGGAGGGTAAAATGAAATGCATCGTCGTCCCCCAGGGCTCGTTGCTGGGCCCTCCGCTATTCCTGCTCTATAAGTATTGCTTATTGCGTATTTGTACCCCTCCGGCTTGAAGGAGGACCCTCCGAGCGAATTATCGCTTACAACTTGTAAATATTGGTTGAACTTAAAAGAAATGTACCGTTTATTCATTTGTCTCTCAGCAAATATGGTAATTACAATATGGTTTGTAGAATTTCACTTCAATTCAGTTAAAGGAATAGGTCAGTAGGTTGCACACCAAAACAAAAAATGCCTTTGAATAAAGATAAAGAATTAAAAGTATGATTATGAATTATTAAGGCGGTCTTATAGCTAAAAAGCGATTTAGTTTTACAAGTCCTTACCAAAAACCTTAGTACCTATTACAAGACTTTGTTATGGTAAACAATTTCGCATTCTAGGTAGATAGGTAGATAAACAATTTATTTGCATAAGTAACACATACATAATATCTAGGTTTTAAAGATTTTCAACTACGTAACGAAGCCGTCATATCTGCAGACATAATGCGGTACCTATCTACCGACAGATAATGGCTGTAGTTAAAAGAGAGGTTCTCAAGAAAACTTTTAGAAGCACGACCGGGACCCTCATATTTTACTTTATACTGTACCTAATCTCATTCCAGAAAGTTTGCTACCGCGTTGTCCCTTCCCCGAGTCTTGGAACGCTGCCAAGAATTGTTACAGAAAAGTTCGATATCTCGAATGCAGGAGAGATCTCGTGACAGGTCTTAACTTCAAGTCAACATCTCTTTAGTAATGTTTGCTACCAAATTGTAGTTGTTAATGTTTAGCTATAATATTGACCCATCAATAACCGCATAACGACAACAGTCCCCTGTGTAGAACTGCGGACTTTTGCACCCCCATTGTTTGTGTGTGACCCGCACATCCAATTAACTGAGACCCCTTGCGTTCAATATAAAAAATAAAAAGAAGCGACTGGCGGTGGTCTAACTATTGTGGTTGACGGCACAAATAGGGTGGAGTGAATGACCCGAAGCTGGCCTTCCTCGCAAACAAACATCTATAGAACCGTTTTGAGTTCCTTATTTTACTTTAATACCATTAAAGAAACAACCATTACCATTGATCAAGACAGAGGTGAATGATATACAAGATATTATTACATTAACGCAAGACTTGAAAATCCTGAAAAACTACAGAATCGATAACTGAAAAACATTTTCTTATTTTAATTGACCCGTGCTGGACTCTTGAAAGAAGTGGCTTCACCCAAGAGGACACAATCCGAGTATGATGGTGGACTGAAATGTACGTAGAATGTACGACCAGGAAAATTATTACCCTCGTCAATCTTCGTTTCCACAGAGTCCCCCGACAAAACCCGAAGTCGTTTGGTAATCAAAGAGTGCAAAATCGGATAGCAGCGAAAAGGGCGCGGAAAAATTTAGCCAATCGTGTCAAGGGATTGAAGGTGGCTCATCCTGATTGATAGATATAATTTCGCGACCTACATCGGGTAAACTTATAAATCTGGTACTTACTGTATGTTCTTGGATGCATAAAGAGCCTCAAACCAAAGTATCAGAATAATAATTATCTTTCAAAAGACGATGAATTCCAATCTCGACCATTGAGATGTCGGAATAGCCGCTAACGGGGTGAACAAGTAATGGGGAGATGGACAGTGGGGGGAGAGGGATGGGGTGGAGTGGAGGCCGTCTCGACCGGCGGCGCTTAGATCCGTAACGAGTGCCCCACTGTGAGGATCAGAGCTTAGTCCGTCGACTTAATTGAGAGTCGGGGCTTTGCGCAAGGATTTATTAGATATCATACTTTGTTACTAATATACTTATGTAGGTATTTAGGTTATGCAATACCAGAGGCATAGTCTGGCAAATGATATCTCCCTGGAGCAAATAGTGAGAAAACGCGCTAGAAGACGAACACCAACAAGGTGAGTGGACTTGGTAAAGAAGGTAATAGAAGATTTTATGCGTGCAGTCTCAACTCGATTATGAAAGCGGAAGAGTAATTTTCTTAGCAGTAAAATGTTCCCTTTACTTGTTTTTGCCCCACAAGAGGGCATAACTCAGAGGGAAACTTTCTTGTTTCTTTTTCACATATTTATTTTGATGATTGATCATTTTGATCTTTAATTGAGAGTCAAAATAATAATCTACCAATCATAGGTATTTTAAGGGTATTTTACAGCGATGCTGTTTTTACAAGGTTCATCTTTATCATTTTCGTGATCGGTGTGCGCATAGGCTATTTCATTAAAGTGTATCGTTTAAGTTTTTTAGCCCGTCGAGTCCTTATACAGGGTGTAACAAAACACCCTAGTAATACTTAAGGAGGTGCTTCAGACCATCAAACTGATAATTTTTCACTAAGGAGCCAACGTTGAGAAAAAATAAAAAATTTGCTGTCCCATACATTGGAGTCGAGCCGGTACTGCAGTTTTGTATGAAACAGTTGATTATTATTTCGCGATTTCGAAGTTGGCTCCATAGTGAAAGTTGTTCGGTTCGATGGTCTGAAGCACCCCCTTAAGTATTACTAGGGTGTTTTGTTACACCCTGTATACTAGACTAGACACAATACATGAAGATCATCATGATCAGACACTGCATCGCCTGGAACGCGTTTAAGGAAACTCAAGCTTGCCCAACACTTGCGTCACCCTCTCGACCTCACTGACTGTACCCACGTACAGACGTGGGCACAGGCTGTACATAAAAACACTATAATCCTACATAAACAATTATTATCGGGCACTGATATTCCACTGGGGTCTGACTAGATCTAGACAAAGAGTAGGTACTCGAATGAAAACATAAACCCAATGTTCTTAGATATATAGAGAAAGATTCCTCCTTGCTCGCTCTATATCTATAGGTACTTTGTAGAAGGAGTTTAACAGTAAGCGGGCAGGCGGAGGACCGAGGACGGTCCAATAAAGTGAGATGAGCCCACAATAACGGCAGATTGCTGCATTTTCCGAGTCGCTGCCGCCCATGAATACTGATCGCCGCCGTCGCGATGCCACTTGCATAACTTTACCAACACTGCTATGCAAATTGTCCATATCAAAAGCTTTTCGGAATTGGTAGTCAGTGTTGATTTTGCTTTGTTATAAAGGAATCGTTCAATGAATATCATAGCATAGCATTAAGCTGCTGACAAACATTTTTAGAATACACATTTCACTAAGACAATTCGATCAAAAATAAGTAGGCTTCGAAATTAAATCATTGTGTCCGATCCATTACAAATCGTACGAGTTTATAAAAACTCATTGGCACGAGTCTGAATCAGGCTAGAATCGAATACCAACAACTATAACATTAATTATTTTAAAGTTACAACGAAAACTGGCGCCCAACAAGAGACTCGTATTTTTTACGATTAAATAAATCTGTAGGTTATAGGTACAGTGGTATCTCCCTAGGTACTATTTTGTAGAATGTTAAAATAATCCGCGAAAAACAGGAATTATTTATTGCCATAATATTCTGTCTCCAAATATGTCGTCTATAAGATAAACATGAACACATTGAAGCAGCAAATGAAATACACACGTTCTTCTAAATTGTATAAAAATTCAAATTGAAATGCTGTTCATGCAGCGAGGGATCATCTCCCGCAGACAGGTCCCTGCCTGGTGGGTCAGAGGAGGGGGAAGAGGGGAGCAAATTGGATTTAGTTCACGATTGTCGACGTCTGTACGCTTGTAGTGTTAACTGTACGCGACTGTACCGAGCTCTTTTTGGATTACGATAAGATAGATCGTATGTGCCATGAGGAAGTACGTAGTACGTACTAAATTCCTTTATCGCGAAGGTAGGAATACAAATGGATTTATTTGCGTAATAGAAGCCTAAAAAAAACTGACTACAGACAATACTATCATCATCATCATCGTCAATCAATATATGGTCTAACAAAATTATTTTAAGGAGATGATCAGAATCGAACTGAACAACTTTCTCTATGAAACCAATATGGAAATCGCAAAAAAAAAATCAGTTTCCCATACAACAAATCAAACATTACTCGATTCTGGAGTGCGATTTTTGAATCTCATTCGCTGAGTTCAGTAGTTGAAAATTACTATGGAGATACGCATCTTTCTACTGCTGATTTGACTTTCAAAAATCGCACTCCTGAAGTATGATTTTTGAAAGTCAAATCAGCAGTTGAAAGATGCATATCTCCACAGTAATTTTGACATTTATAACTGCTGAACTCAGCGAATAAGATTCAAAAATCGCACTCCAGATGTATTTTTTTCGCGATTTCGATGTTGGTCCCATCGAAAAAGTTGTTCAGTTTGATGGTCTGATCATCCTCTTAAAAAAGTGTTAGCATATTTAAGAAGGACCCGGTCTGCATTACATATAATATACGTCTCACTGCAAGCTTACTGCAAGGCACAGGCCTACCCTCAGGGAGGGTGCATGGAAGTAAACTAACTAAATACATTATAAGTAATATAATGACGTATAAAACGTGAATATGTTGTGATAATCATCAGTCTACAATAAGGTAAACACACCCATACCTAACTAAAATCGATTCCCTCCCGTACGGGGCAGGTATTCAAAACATTTTGAATTATTTCCCTGCTGCTAAACATTTTACAAAGCCAAACCAAAACCACCTCTATTGACCAACACAACAAAGTTTATTTAATAAAATTGTTTAATTGTTGGTCCCCTTGCCAAAATACCGGCTTTGTGGAGTACCGTTCAAATAGGAACTTAAAAGTAAGTAAATCAAGGTACATTATTGTGTTGATCGTGGGAGCAGCCAAACGGCCCCTCTGCGGAGGGTGAACGACCCACACTCGTTCATCCCCAGACCTGTGTTATGCAACTTGTCTGTCTGTCTGTCGCTACAAGCCAGGGAAGCCAGGGTGCTAATGGTTTACTGTGTAATTGGACATCAACATGTGGCATTAAATCTTTTATTGCTTTTGCTCTACCTACACTGATCCTTCAGTCAATAAAAAAAGGTATTGCTGTAAGGTAGATAATTTAAATACGATTCTCATTGCAAAAACAATGACAAATTAACAAAAAATACGAATCACTTTTTTTTTCTTCATTTAATATTTGTAATTGGATTATTTTATTGTTAAAACTAATGTCAAGTTTCAGTTTCCTATCATGCTTCCTTCCTATGAAAATCCACCTACCGGTCTACGGACGGAAAGTAACCGAGGTGACTCCATATTATAGTGTTCCCCTTTAGTTTTAATTTCGGTACGGAACACTAAAAACAACACAGTAAAATATAATATCGCGAGCAGTCCTTATTCGCGATATTACCTATTTACCTACTAAGGATAAAGTTTAACACTATCCCCGGTTTTTGATCGATCCGCATAATGGGTGCAATCAGACGTTCAGGCGGAGATGTCTGTAGCGGGAGGAAATATCATTTATCACGTTCGACCTATTTAGAGAGAGAGGGTTTTGTACCATCCCTGGGCATGATATATTTGTCGGCTTAAGATTTATTTGTCGTATAACAACACACTTGTCATGTAATCCAAACACAATCCCGAAAAATGTAGCCGAAAACATGTTTTCCCAAAAGATTTAATGTTACGATTGTTACGTCATATTGGCGCCCAACTCGGGACTTCGCAAACGATATAAAACGAATAACTACCCGTTCGTTGAGTCAGTGCAAGGGTAAATAATAAATATTTAACTACAGGTTGTGTTGTACGAGACATAACTCAAGGGAGGGCCCCTCGTTGACGGCTGCTCGGAGTTGCGTGACTGATGTTACGAGGCGGGTTTATAGTCGCTTCCACCTGCTCCCGTGCGCTGGAAATTCCGATAAACCCTACCTACTAACGATCTATTCATGAAACTGACTTAGTTCGCCTACGTTCATTAAAGATAACAACTAAAAAGTCATTATATTTTGATAAGGTACTGTGCTGTGCGGTGGTGTGTCGTGTCGTATCAAGAACTCAAGAGACTAAGCGCTAAAGAGACATGGTTGGCGAATACTTCACCGACAAGAGCGTAGCTCTTAAATAAGATGATGATGATGGTGATGATAAAGAAGGTGCCATCTGTAAAACGAAGTTCTTGTGATTTTAATTTGAATGAGTTTACCATAAATGTAAATTGGTAGGTATATTATGTTAAGATCGTTTGTAAATCTCCCTCGGAACAATGTTGTGAGAATCAACAGAACGAAGGGTGGCAGGCCCTAAATTAAGAGTAGAATCAATCAATCGAAGCACTTAGCAGATTTACAAGGGGCTGTGCGATGTTAATGTAATGTGGTTTTTAACATGGCCCAACATTACTCTGAGTTAACATGGAAAGTGTTTATCGTAAAATCTAAAAAAAGAAATATTTCAGGAAGAAAATATTGATCGATTATTGCAGGAAACGTAAATATCCTGCGTACCTGACTGCTTTTCTATAAAGAATAGCAATCACCGTAGTCGAAATCCATCATCATCGTGAAACGTATAATTATTTTTGTAGAGACTTGTCAAAAGTAATCATCATCATCAACATCATCTCGGCCGATGGACGTCCACTGCTGCACATAGGCCTCCCCAAAGGATCGCCATAACGACCGTTCCTGCGCTGCCCTCATCCAACATTTTCCCGCCGCCTTCACCAGGTCGTCGGTCCAACGTGAAAAGTAATGAGTGAGAGCAATTTCTAAAACTTGTTACATCCAGTGCTAAATGTTATCTATTAAGTAGATTATATGAAACAAGCTACTCAGCCTTTTTATAAAAACTTTATTTTTTTACGATGACTCCATTAGAGCCCCATTTTGGGCGCCAACAACGGGTCTACCGGCATTTTCACGTTATCTTCGGTTCAAAATCATAATTGACGATTATACTCGTAGAATAGAGAAAATAATGCTTGTGGAGTCTAAAGGCAGCTTTGTAGCGATAACTTCAGTAGATAGGTATGTAAGTACAGTAACAGGTAACGAAAATATTGTACCTGCTTTGCTTGTTTACACAGTTTAGTAGGTACTACGACGTGGAGCAAAGTTGTACTTATACATCTTTTCGTTACTGTACTTACTTAATCGTAAGTACCAATTTTTCTTGTTGTGTAACTTATTGGTTACCTACTAGTTAACTCTTTCGTAACATCGAAAGCTTATATCACACAAAATAAATGGTTGGAAAAATGGAGTAAGTTTCGTCTTCGTAGATACTTGTTACCTATTTTACATCGGTTTACAGATTTCAGCATCTCAACTTCTCAAGCCCACAACAACCGTTTTCTATACTTTTTTTCGTCGTCTCTGGCAATCTTCAGGTCAATTTTTTAGAGCATCATCAACTTCTAATTTAAGAGCTACGCTCTTGTTGTTGGGGGATAAATACTGCAGCAGAGCTCTTGCTTGGTTTTTGACCGCTGAGATAAATCATAAATGTTCAAAAGCAATTTGTACGTAAGTTATTTATATTTTTGTTATTAAGAAGACAGGTTTTGAACTATGGTATTTGTAGTACTCCGTAAAAGAGATGTCATTAACGGACAATAAAATCTAATATTTTCAAAAGAATCGGGACCCTCTCGTCCATTACTCGACAGTGGTAAGTAAACCTCGGCACGCGCCGCGGTAATGCCACCATTATCGCCACCGCTGAGCTGCAGCCCGAGCTCAAGCGTCACTCACCGGCCCCTCAGCATCCCATCCACGACGTTTATTTTGTCAACACATCACTGGCAACTCGGATACAGTTTACACTTCATTTACATTTCTAACTGAAGCTTGAAGGTTTAACTTCACAAAAAATTTAATAAATTAAGGAACAGGTGAGTAATATTCTTTGTCTGAGTATTTATTAAGGTCCAATGAACCAGGAAGGTATAGGGAGCTAAAACACGCGATCGGCGTGGGTGGAGTCGCGCGACGCACTGGCCTCCACCCGGCGCCCGCCGCGACGCCCCGCCGGGGGTGCGTTCAGGATTTCGGACGCGCAACTGGCAACTACTTAATGCTATTCGGAAACGGATATCGGTTATACGGATATGTGACGGCTATTAATAACTGCCGTTGTTACACTATCAAAGTAGCTCTGATAATTTGAGATAATATGAATACACTAAGTATTAATACTTGGTGACATCATTGATAATGGTTCTTTGCGTTATTTTATTTACAAATAGTCAACAAATTCTTGATAGTATCATAAGTTTTATCAATGTTACCTAAAGATTGGTTCACTTTACTAGTTTAAAATAAAAAAGAGACTTTGTCTGAGAGACAAAAAACTAGTTAGGTGAGGTATTTTTGTTTGTACCAGGGTCAGTCAGTGTTCTCTAATACAAATGTTATGCAACGATGAAGGCCATCAAGGACATTGAACCTTCTACCGATTTTAGCAACTGTACTTACCTATGTTAACGATTCATAATTTTCATCTACGAACCTAGTAGGTGAAATCATATTTAATTTTACAGTACGTACGTAATTTATATTTAACGTATTTTCTAATCCTTCAGGAAAATGTGGAATTTCAGAACGCACACAGATCGATAGACGCTCGCTACGGGAGGTGAAAGCGCGGGAAACCTTCAGAGGTCGCCATCTTGGGGAGAGCGTTGCCATAGCAACGAACGGGAAGCTGTGAAAATTTGAAGCTGTTAGATTTTCATCTGATTTCCTCAAATGACTGATCATCGTAATGGAATTTTAAGAGAATATTAAGGGAATTTTACGTAAGTAATTAGACTAGATAGGTTTATTGTTTGGGTCCATTGAGATTGTCATATTAAGAATGGAACTTAATAGGATGTTAGTTAGCAATTATTTATCGTCGCTGGGATTCAAGGAGGGTTCGCAGCTGATTTATTGCCTCGACTCGACTCCACCACTGCCCTAAGCAGGCACTTACAGATTGTAAAGCTGAGATGTCTTTTTAATCTCCTGGGAATTGTTATAGGTAACATATGCGTAGGGAATACGAGTACTAAGTAATGGCCAAGCCATACGGTTCGTTGTGGTGCCGAAGCGTCAGATTTTTTTTTGTACATACAGTACGGGGTCCTTCCAACGCCGCTATGGGTCGAACTTCAAACGGGTACCTTAACCTTATGCAAAAATGCTCCATTTGTCAAGCTCTATGTCATCACGAAAACACAAAGCTCTGAGACTAATAGGAAAAAAAAAAAAGACTTCTGACGACGGACGCAAAAATAAGAGCGTCTGCAATCTCATTTGAGGTTCGCCCTGGTTCGCCCCTTTGTGACGGACCAAAATTAGGTAACTACAACATACCTAAGAATATTTTACTATTTATTTTGGAACGTCAGTATTTTTATGATTATGAGTGCCTGCCGCTTCAGTCCATTTTGTGTTTCAAAAGTGAACCAATTTCGCCGTTGACGATAAAAAATATCTATCATTATCATGGCGAAACGACCGCGTCGACGATACCTACATTTACCTAAAAGCTTTCTATCGAAAGAGTTCTCATCTCAATGGGTGAAAGTAGAGCAACCGCTGAAGGATCGAAAGCGTTTAATCACGCTTCTGGCTTAGTCAGGCAGGCAGGGTGCAGGGAGCACGATATGGAAATTGTAGGGTGGCACGCGAAACTATAATGCAAGCAATGACGTTCGATAAAACCTTATGACCTCTAGTAACCGCGGTTAAGGCGTGTTTCAAATTGAAGCTATACTATTTCCAATACTTTGTCTTGTAGTAGGTCCTTACCTACGTTTTGTCACAGTTTCGCGTTGGTATAGGTACTTACATATCCACATTTATATCGATAAAGAGCTAGAAATCCCGCCAATACAAAATGTTCCCGCGTGATAGAGTATGACTCACCCTCACCCCTGATCCCTCTCAGCCTTGGGTCAAGACTCAAGATCAAGGCACGATTAATGACGGCGATCACGACGACGGTTTGACCATCCTTCCAGATCGACGTTGCATTCTGTCGTACAGATTTTTCATTCTATATGTCTGTTCGTATGGACGTTGCAACCCATCGACGTGGCATTCTTTCTTATCTACGCGACGTGGTATTCTTTTGCATCGAAATTGCATACTTTACTCTCATCGATGTTGCATCCTTCTTGACAGTGAGGCGCGTTGCATTTTTGCTTATCGACGTTGCATCCTATCGCATCTACATGACATCGCGCATCGCGACGATCGTTGCGTACTTCATCCGTGGTATAGCAGGTAATCGTGCTTTTTGTATGGACAACCGTTGACCGCTGTGTTTTAACACTAATTCATTTATCAGAAGGTCGCGTCTTGAAGTGGAACGTTACGTATTTAAGCAGATACTCAGGTCGATTATGATGATTAATAGCGGACATTTTGGGGCGCACACTTCGGAAAACCTATCGCTCATGTCATGGCATAGCATAGCATGAAAATTTTACTAGCTTTATGTTATGTGAATATAATAATAGAGTGAATGTTTCCGTGCAGGCTCAGCTCACGTGCCCGGCCCAGGGCGCCGCGCCGCTGACCGCTGCACGAATGAAAGGGGACAGAAATGGGTCACCGAGGGAACGTAGAACTGCGCCCATTGTAGGCTAAAATTAGTTGGATCCCCACCCAGGTACCTAACCACGTGTTCCTGACCCATTCCAGGAAGTTCATGAATAAGTATCATCATTATCATCATCATTTTCAACCCGTATCTACCCACTGCAGGGCATACCTAAGCCTCCTCCTTATTTTGCCATCCTTCTCGGTCCTTTGCCAGTCGCATCCAGATCTTGCCGATACTTTTCCAGATGTCGCCAACCCCCCTGAATAAATATACCTACAGGGTGAAATTGATAATCATTAGCATTCTTTTAAACTAAGAGTCTACCCATCAAACTGAACAAGTGAAAATGGGAGCAAACCGATCGCGATCGGAGCAAAATAATCGGATGTTACATACATTTGAGTATGTAACATCCGATTTTTTTGCTCCGATGCACGGGTGCTAAACTGCAATGTTTATTTGACATTGCAGTTTAGCACCCGTGCATACAAAATGTATGGCGTTAACCTGGCAAGTTATTTCAAAAGTTGACCCATTTGATCAAGGTTTCAACTTGGCACTTTTCTTAACAGTAGCAGCTCTTTTGGTTTGGCAGTCAAGCGTGACCGTCGAAGCAATTTTCTTAAAGTATTTAACATACCTAGAGGTAACTAGGTCATAATAATACCTGCATCAACATCCATAGGAACCAACCCACAGACCAGATTGATTGATGTCTGTTTACTAGAGCCAGGTGTGAAAATACATTTGAAATAGGTTGCACTTTGATTCTATTTGAAGCTTTGAACCGGTGCAATGATTGGATAATTTCATTAGCGGTTACCACACTGTTGGACAGCGGCAGGAATGTTTTCTCATTTGTGGTGCTTCGGTCATCTGCAGTCGTCGACTCTTGGACGAGACTTAGTTTTTCATTCATTATTTGTGAATATCATTAATCTGCAGCTGGAAAGGTACGCAAATACGTAAATCATCATCGTAGCTTCGAAAGCATCAACACAACTAACTTGTAGACTTGTAGATAATACTTAGGTACAGTGGCGTACCGTGGGTTTCCACCGTCCGGGGCAAAGACTGATTTTGCCGCCCCTTACCTTACCTACACAAAAAATAACGAAGCGAGCTCGAATTTTTTTTGCATATGGATTCGGGTTGTGATCAGACATCTTTTGGTTAATCTATGCAAAAATATAAACTTAGAGCGAAAGAGCTCGACTTTTCTCCTCAATACGAATCGGTTAGAGCCAGAGATTTTTACGTACAAAACATGTACCCCAGTCATATTTTACACAAAAAATCGCTAAAATCGCATTCTAACGTCTAGTTCTGATTTTTTAATATGTCGTTAGGGCCACTACCAATAGTGTATATCGAAGTTTGCAGCTTGGAAAGACCTGTGCTTACTTTGCAGCACTCGAAAAACCATCCCGTTTTTTGGTTTTTTGCTTACATCTCGAAGTCTATTAGTCGTATCGAAAAGTTTTGTGAGTACAAATTAAACCTGATAAAATTTCCTACAAATCAAGTTATATGCATTTTTGTCATAGGACTTCACCTTTGAGGGCTACAGGGCCGAGAAAGTGAACAATAATTGTTCACTTTCTCGGGTTGTTCCGCGTATTTATCTACTATCTCTATGGAAATTGGGGGTTCGACCAGATACCTCCAATTGATCTCCAGGTTTCCCTTACTGTACAAGAATGACACTTGGGGATCATCACATGGATGCCTTGGTGATATAGGGAAAACTTTGACTTCCCCGGAAGGTCGACTCCTGATGGATGAGGTCAACGGCCCGCGGAAACTATGACAGATAGGGTTATGGACCTTAAACAAATGTCATAGAAGACCCTGGTCAGATTTGGTTGCTGGTGAAAAAAATCCAAAATTGCAATATCCAAGATGGCTGCCATGGAAATTTCAAATGCCAACACAGCTTTTAAAAGTTCACCGAACCGACTGAAAATTTGTATCAGGAGGTTTTAGGGGTCGCTGATTAAGAATATGGAATCATTTTGTTTTTATCTTAAACTTTCATGAGGGTCGCCATACAAATTTCATAATTTTTTGAAATGCTGTTACTTTCTCGGCCCTGTAGCCGTCAAAGGTTAAGTCCTATGACAAAAATTTATACCACTTGTTTTGTAGAAAATGTTATCAGGTTTAATTTGTACTCACAAAACTTTTCGATACAACTAATAGACTTCGAGATGTAAGCAAAAAACCAAAAAACGGGATGGTTTTTCGAGTGCTGCAAAGTTAGCACAGGTCTTTCGAAGCTGCAAACTTGGATATACACTGCTGGTAGTGGTCCTAACAACATATAAAAAAATCAGAACTAGACGTTAGTTTGCGATTTTAATGTTCGATATGACGGGCGTAATGTGCAAAGTAGCCTAAGTAAAAGCTAGGTATGGACCGAGCGAAGCATGCTCGAAATTTTAGCACCATTTCTCTTAGCTGTGATCAGAGCTCCTTAAGATTATAATGTGTAGACACAGTAATTAAAACAGAAACAGAGCGAGCGAAGCGACCTCGACTCTTCTCTGCTCTACGAATTAAGAGTTATACACAGAGCTCAATCAATCTATATTTTTCCCCAATTTGCCAACCCTAGTAAAGTGCCGCCCGGGGCATTTGCTTCACCGTTTGAGAGCAGTTGGTATTAAAGTAAGAAAAACTCATTGGTACATGGCATGTTGTCCGTGCGTATTTGAACCCGGACCCCCATAATTGGGTGTCCGTCCATTCCATACCTCTCCGCAACGTGCCACCGAGACGCTTATGTCTGTATGCCCCGCCTCAATAAGTCGCTCATTTTTGTACCTATTCAATCGTTTGACATGGCTGTATTATACAGGGTGAAATTGATATCATTAGCATCCTTTTAAACTAAGAGTCTACCCATCACACTGAACAACTTTTACTATGGGAGCAAACCGATCGGAGCAACAAAAAAATCTGCTGTTCCATACTAAACTGCAATGTCTACTCGACTCAAATGTATGCAACACAGAAATGTAGCGCTAGAGAACATAAAATATTATCGTAGGTCCAATAAATTGCTAGTTTTCTCCTAGGTACCTCGCGAAATAAGAAATATGAGTCCATGCATGTTTCATGCGAGGGCGTGCGAATCTTATTTATTGCGTGTTGCGTTACCTTACGTAGGTACCTACGTGTACGAGCGGTTTCACTCGGGAGGGACTCGGGACCCGGGAGCATGCCGTCGCATAAGCGGGGAGTGATAAATTGGCGAGCCACGGGGGAATAAATTCGCAACACCTGTACTTGTGATCAACGTTTAGGGAGGGGATTTTGATGCATGTTTGATGTCTACCAGGCTGGAAAAGTTTTATTGCAGTCGCAGGGCTTACTGATTCTATGGTAAGATTAGTAAGTAATAAAGGAACTACAGAAGAGGGAAAGGAGTACCTACTTAGTAGGTAACTAACCTACCTACTTACTTACTTTTCAATTGCGTATTACATAAACTATCACGCTAATTTTACCTACGTACCATTTCGTCTATACTACATTCCGAGCGTATGTGTATAAAATAAACTAATATATTTGTTCTTGGAGACTACATTCAGCTGACTAAAATACTGAAATTATTTAAATTATTTGGCCTTGGGGTAAAACCTAGTTCCCGGTTTCGTCCATTTTCCCGAACGACCTTTTCCCCGAACGGACATTTACTCGAACGGCCATTTCCCCGAACGGACACTAGCCCGAGGGTCCCATACAAAATTAGGACTTAGAAAATTTTCAACAAAAAACAATCGCCAGATGTAACATTCGGGATCCGGAGGATGTGAGGTACCTAGAAATTCAAAATTTCCCTCACTTTCCAAATTCAAAATTTCCCTCACTTTCCGTTATGTTGTCCAACATGGCATTCAATCTCAACTTCAGAGCATTGCTTCAGATTTAGGCCCACCACACACATCCGGAATAAACCTGATTCGCCTGACGTGCGATTTTTGAATATGATACGAGCGAATCGGCAGTAGAAAGATGCATAATCTCCATAGTAATTTTGACATTTTCTACTGCCGAGTCGCTCGTATGATATTCAAAAATCGAACTTCTGATTCGGAATTTGGGAAGATTCCGTACGGAGTGTTGCCGCTTTCAGAGACTTTTCACTAGATCTAGTGATTTTTTGATATCTTAGGTGGCATATTTTAAAATGCTTTTTGAGCGTAGGCTTTGATGGAACGATACCGTATCATGACGATGCAGTTGCGACATCATGACGGCATAGTTGCGAAATCGCTTCGCTCAAAAACCGCTTGTGTGATAATGGTTCATGCCATTTTGTATGCAGATTATGTCTAATGTTAAAAGTATTGATACTCTTTTGATATAGTTGCATAATATTGTAATACAATTTAAAAATCATCATCGTAACGTCATGACCTCATCACATGATATTAAATTATCATTTATCATGTATAGAAATTGTTTGTTTCGTTTTAATAAATACCTAAAAATACAATTGCCATTTTATTTGGCATTTCATACCTTTTTATTTTAGGCTTTTTTACCAGCACTCTAGTAGTTTTTGTAACCAAAGTTGACAATACTGAATTCCGTCAGGAATAATTCCGGATGTAGGATGGGTGTACCAGTCCCAAACCAGGTACCAGTGGTTGACCACTCGCATGTTCAATTGAATAAATTAAGAAAAGGTGGGTATTTTTGAAGAATTAAATTGTTTTGTTATGTTGTCTAGACTTTTCCCAACCTTATAAACATAATTTTTGCCAGAGTGAACGAAAAATATCGCTACCTTGCTCTTTTTGTCAGAGCAGTGTCTCGTTCACTTGTCTTCCGACCGCCATTACAGTTAGAAATGCACGTCGACATGGCAAGCTAAATCTTTTAAAATAACTTATTATTTCCTGATTAATGTCATAAAGTTATATTATTTTGAAAATTTAATGTTTATATAAATGCTGTGAGCTATAATTTTTAGTAAATAATGAGATTATAAAGTTTTTCTACAGATGATAGTGCGTTACCTAAGCACACAACTATAGATTTTCATCGTGCAGACAATGTGACCGCGGATGCCGAAAATATCCATCGTCTGTATAGAACCTTAGGGTCGGTTTCAAATCATGTAAAAATCATTCGGGGAGTGAAACGAAAGAGAAAAAGCATACGAAGATTTGTATGCTAGGGTGAGATAGATAGACTCTCCTAGTAATTTTTACAGAAGTGCGATTTTTGAAAATCATACGAGCGACTTGGCAGTAGAAAGATGCATAATCTCCATAGTAATTTTGACATTTTCTACTGCAAGTCGCTCGTATGATTTTCAAAAATCGCACTTCTGCTTTTGAAACGGAGAGTAAAAGTTTAAAAATAGCTTAAAATAATTATTTTGTAAAAAATGGTGTAACTTGAGAGCGCAATTATTAATGTAGGTAGAGTTGTTCCAAAAATCAACTACAAATCACACAAGCAAGACTCTATCAAAATTCAATTTTACCTGAACCCTGAACGCAACTGAAGGCGCGCGCAGCCCGACCGCACCACTAACCACAAAAGCTGCAACTTCAGTTCACTTCGTTACAACTGTCAATGTCAAGGATAATTGAAAATGGGAGTGTTTTGTTTTCATTAAAAATTCAGTTGTTTTTCACTCGGATTTAACGATTAACTCGGTCCCCGCGCAGCCTACATCACACACCGTTCACTAGTAACCAGGTAAGTCTCTAAATAATTAGCAAATTAATAATTTAGAATCAATTAACATCGCGATCGCACAGTCTTGCTGCACACTGCTACCAACTTTCAGGAACATTTCAAAAGTACGATTATTTAGTGGTCAAAATGCAGTGGTTTTTTTGTTTGTATGGTGATTGGTGAGCGAGTGATGTGATGTTTTAGATAGTGTCCCATGAGCGCGGGGCCCGGACGTGATCGCGAGTGGCTGCGGGGCGGAGCGCTAGCGCCGACGACGTGCTGACATGACGCGCCCGGGACCGCCCAGTGAAAACCTGCCCACCGTATGCCATGCTTTTGATATTTTATTATTTGTTTTACTGATATTCTTCGAAAACAAACTATACATTAGTATCTAGATCAGGGCTGCCAGATTGTATAATTTGATACAAAAACTGTATAATTAGGTGTCTGTTTGTATCTCCTATGTATCCTGGATTATCATGTATTGGATACAAACCACACTAATAATTTGTTGAACTGAAAAACTGTGTTTAAGTCGGAAAATAGCAGAAGAGTAACATAAAAGCCGCTATATCCAGTCACTTTACGATTCAATCGAGCGAGAACACTATAATTTTGTTCAAGTGTTGCTAAATGTTGTCTTTTACGGTTCAACTGAGGCCCAAATAAATGCTGTAAAGTTGATGAAAAAATACCTGTTGTGAAATAAAAAATCTACTAAAGTTGTGATGAATAATCAGAAAAATCAGTTTGATTTGTTTCTGAGTTTTTTGTACCATTATGTATACTGCGAGTCAATTTTGTATAATTTCAGGGACATGGCTGAATAATTACAAAAAATCTACTGGCAGCCCTGATTTAGATACCAGCTAGCTATTGTTTTTTACACAATAGGAGTTAATTTGTTTTAGGCCCACAAACGGTAATGTTTATTGATGGTATTACTTTACGGTAGTAATTATAGTTCTCTGTGGTATTACACTCAAAAACTTAATTTAATTTATTATAGTAATTGGACGAAAGATTAGGTAAAAATGCAAATGGAATTATGAAATCAATATAAAAAATGCACCGTTTTGACTTTTTTGCTAAGATTCTTGTTTCCTGTTAAAACATGTACGTGCACTACATTCTCGCCAAGAACAGCAGATAATGAGAGTGTGGACGCCCTTCATTGTACTCGTGGTGTCATAAGTGGTAGTAATTTTCCTTGTAAGTTCTCGCTGCTGGTGATAGATGTTCATACAAAAATAAAAATAAAAAACCAACATATGACGACCCGGTTGGTGTAATGGTTACCACGCCGGACTGCCAAACCATTCCAGTCGAATTTGATTAAGCTAACATGGCATACATGTGAAATCAATAAATTCATGTGACATCTATATCGCATGAATTCTAATTGTAACATTAGACTTGTGAGTCAGTAGTTCGAATGAACTCTGGTAGATGGCACTGCCGTCCCTTAAAGACGATAATATAGATTGAAAATTTCGTCGTGGCCTGCGGGGCTCTGTTGGAGAGGAGCATGCCCCGGAAAGGCAGGTCGTGGGTTCGAATCCCGCTCGCCGCCCGACTTTTTCAATCTTTAATTTTATTACAATGTATGTGCCTGTGAGCGTTATTTATTATTTATTTATTTATTTATTTATATTTTACCAAGACAAGATGTGCGCCGCCAACTGTGATTATGCGGCACTGTTTGGATGAGGTATAGCTAATTATTACCACTATAATCTAGAGATTATGAGAAACAAATCGACATGAGTTCCATAACTATATGCCAACTAAAGTATATGCAAACATTTTTTGTTAGTCTATTTCCCATAGAAAGGATCTACTTTATACTTATAATAAAACTCTACCTAGGTAACTAAAATCAACTCTACAATCAAGACTAAGCAATGCACATTTTTGAACAATCTAGAAATTAACTCAGTCATCCTAATTAGAACACACACACACAGATTGACTTATCAAATGGTTTCATAGATTGTACTGCCTCCGTGGTCTAATGGTTAAGAGCTTTAGCTCTCGACACGGAGCTCGTGGGTTCGATTCCCACGGGGGACACCTAGTGATATGTCACTTTGTGTTTTTCCCCAGTTGGTAAATTGGTAGTTGGTACATTGCAGGCTTAATCACCTGATTATCTGAAAAGAAAAATGATTCCGTGCTTCGGATGGCACGTTAAGCCGTTGGTCCCGGCTACTATCTCTGGTGGTAGTAGTCGTTACATAAAAACCACATCAGAGGCCGTAAGGTGGTCTGAAAAAACTCTGACACCAGGGCTCTGCCCACACGATAAGAAAGATAGATTGTTATATGTAGTACTAGTTTACATTTGATATTAGTTTCCTGTAAGTGATGCAACGGGAAGTTAAATCAGTTCAGGAAAGTTTATTTATAGCACTCCGTGACCTAAACCCGCACTTAGGTCACGGCTTTGCGTTACCTAAGTAGCCCATTATTACACGGATTACACCGTTCGAAAATGAATCTACTTTATTGCACAGATGCATAATAAACAATTAAGAAGGTACTTTTATAGCATTCCGTGACCTAAACCCGCACTTAGGTCACGGTTTTTCGTTACTAAGTAGTCCATTAATACACGAATTACATTACACCATTCGAAAATACTTTATTGCACAGATGCATAAATAATAAACAAAAGAAGGTACTTTTAAATGTGCTTTCATTCAATGTGACCAACATTGAAATCGCGAAATCCCCAACTGACTCCAACTTACTTTAATTATATTTGATCGTACCTATACTTACCCCTACGTACGCCCTACTTACACCCGCACCCCCTAATCACACCTTATTAGTATGTTGGTAGTAGGGTGCGACTAAGGGATGCGCCCCCTAGTCCGTAGGGGGTGATTGGGGATGCATAGGGGTGCACCCCCTAGCGGTGATCAGGGGGGGCACCCCCTAGCTCGCGGGGGTGATTAGGGGGTGGACCCCCTAGCTCGTGGAGGTGAATAGGGGTGTACCCCCTAGTTCGTGGGGGTGATTAGGGGTGTACCCCCTAGCTCGTTGGGGTGATTAGGGTACATACCCCCTAGCCCGTACTGGTGATTAGGGGGTGTACCCCCTCGTTCGTGGAGGTGAATAGGGGTGTACCCCCTAGTTCGTGGGGGTGATTAGGGGTGTACCCCTAGCTCATTGGGGTGATTAGGGGGTGTACCCCCTAGCTCGTGGGGGTGATTAGGGGGTATACCCCCTAGTTCGTGGGGGTAATTAGGGGTACGTGCACAGGGGGTGAGTAGGGGCTGATGATGATGTGACGGTAGATGTGATTACGTGCCACCTAGTGCGTACGTGCGTAGGGGGTGAGTTGAGTAGAGGCTGATGATGATATGACGGTAGATGTGATTAGAGGTGAGTATCTATTGATTGTGGTTGCGATATATGATCGAAGATTTTAAAGTCATGGTTGTGTCCTACGGGGGGCTCCGCCCCCCGTGCCCCCGGGGGGGCTCCGCCCCTCCACCCCGCCGGGGGCTTCGCCCCCGGTCCCCCTTTCTGCCCTTTTCGTTAGTATACGTATTCGTAGAATTAAAAACTTCAACATGAAAGAGAATGTCAATACATTACACACACACACACACACACACACACAAAAGTTGGCGGGTTTAGGTCACACGAGCTATAAAATAGTATACGATACTCGTGACCTAAGTAAGTCCATTATTACACGGCGTTTATCGCCCTCGCTGCGCTCGGGCGATAATTCACGCCGTGCAATAATGGACTACTTAGGTCACACGTATCGTAATGTACTATTAAATAATGTTGTGTGCATCAAATGTGATATGCTCTATGTTGAAAGTTGGAGTGTCTAATTTATTTTTAAACCAGTGGCACATAAGTAGAGATCGGATACTCGGATGCATATTTACCTAAACTTCCCTTTTTTCCCACGAAAACAATATGGATATGCCTTTCCGAATAAAGTTAATTTAAAAAAATCGGGCCATTCGCACCGTTTTTTCATACTGGTCCTCGTAGGTAGTCAACAGTAGGTAGAACAACTTGGACAACATGAACAACTCGGTCATATCGGGCAACATGAACAACTCTTACAACGTAAACAACTCTGTCAACTCAGACAACTTGTATAAGTTTACCAAATTGTCAGAGTTGTTTACGTTGTAAGAGTTGTTCATGTTGTGCGAGTTGTTCATATGTCCAAGTTCTACGATATTTTAATAATCCTGGGACTTAAGAACGATGAATGAACATGTGTTCAGTCCACATTATTCGTGTGAAAAAAGAAGTTTAGTTAAACATGCATCTGACTGAATATCCGATCTCTAAACATAAGTTCTATAAAATAACATATTGTTTTGATGCATTTGATAATCAAACGAGAGACTATTTGATTTAATAGAAATATAATATTCAAAATGAGTTCAAAGACTAAATAGGTCTATTGAGAAAATAATTAGCATTGATTTGAGAATACAATAATAGTATACAGGGTGTAAGAAAAAGTCTCATTATCCTTTAAACCACATACTTTACCCATCAACTATTACTACTACTATGTTGTGAGCAATTCTGTCAGAATATAAAAAAATCTGCTGTCCCATACGTTTGAATAGAGTACGAATTGCAGTTTAGTATGAGACAGCAGAATTTTTTTTCTTCGATCGGTTTGCTCCCATAGTAAAAGTTGTACAGTTTGATGGGTAGAGTATGTGGTTTAAAGGTTAATGATACTTTTTCTTACATCCTGTATACCAATGATTAATTATTTGCAGTAACCCTGACCAATACTATTGATAATTTGGCCATGGAGATGTTATTTTCAGACATTCATTTGCTTTGAATGAAAGATTAAAGATTTAATATTCTGATGAACATTTTTAAGAGTGCTGGCTGAACTGAAGGCTAAGAGAAATGAATGTAAGATTATGTATTGTGCTGACCCCGAATAATGGAATAAGAGCAAGCGAATGATGATAATGATGGATCGCTGTATGTTAGTGACCTCCTATGACACCCACCAGGCCTCCTAGGCCAGTCATTTTACGGAGTTTTGTTAAGCGGGGTAGGGAGTAATTATTAATTTGACTTTTAAACTGTAACCGGCACCATTTAGTGACAAAAATACTATCCTAAACCATATTAAAAAAAAATTTGCTACGCAACATAGAAATTGTCCCAGAAGACTTTTAAATTAATAATATTAATTCCAATGCACTCATTTGAATTAGATTTAACAATATACATTATTTTTGATCAATAAAATAGGCATTTAAATTTAAAAAATGAGGTATTTAGTAGAAAATATGGATGTATTTTTCAAAACCTTCTAAGTAGACAAAAATATTTACACCATATTTGAAGTTTGTATGATGGTAAAGCCTTAAATATGTGCAAAAAAAAATTCTCATCAGGTTTTTTAGAACGAGATAATATCTTTATTTTAATATTGGAACTGTTGCTGACGTAAATTTTTTTTGTCTTTTGGTACATTCCTAAGCTCAAATTGGCTCTTCAATATTATAGCGAAAAAAAAAATGCAATTAGTAATTAGTCCCGGCTCAAACCGTAAAATGACTGGGCTATCCATGGGTAGAAATGGTGTGGTCTAGTAGTAAACAGTTAAAAGATTTCTCTAATAAATAATGCTCACGGGCACTGTAATAATCCCAAACATATGTCACTACTATGCTTCTATATTATTGTAATTCTTATTGTATCTCTTAGCCATACAATAATGACACAAACATACATAACCAAACCGGGATTCAAACCCAGAACTATTTGGTTTGGCTATCTGGTGTGTTAATCATTGCAGCATATCTGCTGTAGCAGCATAGCTGCAACTGAAAGTCTTTCGTATATTATGGTCTCTTATGGAATGCAGTGCATTGCTCGCAGAACCGATGGCCGGTGGGGCCGAAAAGTTCTCGTTTGGCGACCGCGTACCGGAAAGCGCAGCGTGGGTATGCCCCTCACACGGTGGACCGACGACCTGGTGAAGGCGGCGGGAAAACGTTGGATGAGGGCAGCGCAGGACTGGTCGTTATGGCGATCCTTGGGGGAGGCCTATGTCCAGCAGTGGATGTCCATCGGCTGAGATGATGATGATGATGATGATGGAATGCAGTTCACATTTTTACACTGTGCTGATTTATTATGTATGTACTGTAGAGAATTAGAGATGGTATATCAAGGGGGCCCGTACTGCCGTTTCTTCCAGACAACCTTGGGATAGAGGAAATCTTAACTTAGAATACGGGTCGGTGTTACAAAGAAAAATTAAAAGAAAAACTATGATATAAAAACAAAATACCTAACAAAAATAAATAAACATATAATTGGAATACATATACAGGGTGAAATTGATATCGTTAGCATCCTTTTGATCGGAGGAACAAAAAAGCTGTGCCATACTAAACTGCAATGCCTACTCGACTCAAATGTATGCAACAGCAGATTTTGTTGTTGCTCCGATTGGTTTGCTCCCAGTGGCGAATCCAGGATTTATTTTTGGGGGGTGGGGCTGAAGGTCGAATTCGTCGAGCTATTTAATAAATCAGACTAAATACTAAATTCTGGAGTGCGATTTTTGAATCTCATTCGCTGAGTTCAGCAGTTGAAAATTTCAAAATTACTGTGGAGATACGCTTCTTTCTACTGCTGATTTGACTTTCAAAA
Source organism: Agonopterix subpropinquella (assembly GCA_922987775.1). Classification (NCBI taxonomy): domain Eukaryota; kingdom Metazoa; phylum Arthropoda; class Insecta; order Lepidoptera; family Depressariidae; genus Agonopterix; species Agonopterix subpropinquella. Next base: position 410,499 of record OV277706.1, on the reverse strand, counting down.
TTCGCACTCCTGAAGTATGATTTTTGAAAGTCAAATCAGCAGTAGAAAGATGCGTATTTCCATAGTAATTTTGACATTTTCAACTGCTGAACTCAGCGAATGAGATTCAAAAATCGCACTCCAGGCTTTTATTATAATTATTTTTTGAATTAATGAAATTATGAATTATTTGCGTTTTTGTTCATTTAATTTATAAAGCTTATTAATAGTTCACAGTAGTATTACTTTCTTTTCAGAGTTGAAGTATATTATATAAGCAGTACAATGTCGATATTTGAAAGCAGTGACAGTGTATGTGGCTTCCATTTCATTTATTTATATGTATATCATGTAGTTAGTTTTTGTTACTGCTCATAAAGCCCATTGAGACGGGATTCAATTATATGTTCTACTGTGGGATAGCGTATAGATGACCTGGATGCATGACAATCTAAAACCAACCGTTAGTGGAAGGAGATGTGGCAAAGCGGGGTATTGACAGCATTATGAATAAAAATGATTAAAAATCTATTTAAGAATGATACTTTCAAAATGTAGGTGAAGTAGCAATAGTTGTAACTACACTCAGTTATCGTAGCATACAGGGGTCAATCTTCTTTAGTGTACTTACAGGGTTATTTGTAATTCGACGTATTCCTTTCAGGACGTTAAAGGGCAGCCTAAATGCAATTATGTGAACCCCCTATGTGGGGTCGGAAATCAATAGTTTTCGAGATATTTGGAATTTAAGGTTTTTTACCAAAAAACAAATTTTTCACACATTTTCTTAAATTAAAAACAAATTGCTTATTCTATGGCGTCGATTTGAATTTTAATTCATAGCTAACACTTTTTCCGAGATTTTTTCATAAATCAATGTCCGATCATAATGAGCAATTCAAAATAAACCAATAACAATGACAATTAATTTTTGAAAAAAAATTACAAAGTCTCGAAATCATGCGTTTTTTCTCAAAAAAAATTTATGAAAAAAAGTGTGCGTTTTACTGAAATAACTTCCTCGTTTTGTTAGCTTTCTAAAGAGGTATAAATGTTCTAGAAATAAATGGAATTACAATGTCAAAAAAGGTTTTTTACTTAGTACGTGATACGTAGAGGCAACATTCTCTCGGAGAAAAATGTTACGATTTTTTTTTAGATAACATTATTTATTAATTTAAATCTACACATCTTACTCAAAGTGAGCCGTTAGGTTCCGAACACATACACGCAAGCACTTTCTTAGTTCATTTTTAGTTACTCTTGAAGTAAAGGTAAAATCTTATTACCTCCGCTGCGTTTATTATGCGCTGCCTTAAGTCTTCTACATCGTTTACTGTGGTTTGATAAATAAGGTCTTTCATGTGTCTCTCACTGTCAGGGACCGCGTTGCCATTTCTCTCGGAACTGATTATAGTGGCGCTCGCAACTTCGAATGCGCAGACTATTGAATACAGTGTACCCATAACGTTTTTTTCAAATTGATTCACAAATCTTCTGCTTGATTGCGATGAAATTAACATGTTACTCCAGGTTAGCTCTATGTTTGTCTAAAAACTCCATTCATTCAAATTGGTTTAATGTTTACGAGCTGCGTGTAACACGGCGATACATCAAACTACGCAAAACCAAAATAAGCTGGCCGCGTGTAGGTAGAGTAATGTACAGGGTGTCCCGTGGCAGATTTAGGATTTTAAATTCTAATAAAAAGTAAACTATCAGAGATAAAAAAATATTTTTACAATTATTATAAAGTAGCGTAGTGTGGATTTCATTTCTTAAAAATTATTTCATCCAAATGTTGACCACTTTCATAATTTTCATCACTTTAAACTATTTTAATCACTGTAAAATGTCGATGATTTAAAAAAAACAGGGGTGTCCCGTGGCAGATTTAGGTTATAGATTTAAAAATTTTCTGTAGCTGTTGAACGGGGGAGTTGGGGAGGGGCCGCGCTAGCTTCGCCATTTGTGCGGGTTATTTATTCTTATTTATTCATGTGATTAATGGTATTCCAACATCACTAATTCAACGAGTGGCACGGGATACTGAAGCTAGGTTTCAAGAGTGTGTCCGACGTGATGGAAACATCTGAATGAAATAATTTTTAAGAAATGAAATCGGCACAACTCTACTTTTTATCATTGCTAAAATAAATATTTATCTCTCATAGTTTATTCTTTATTTAAATTTAAAATCCTAAATCTGCCACGGGACATCCTGTATATTGGTTTATATTGCTCATATTGGTTTTGCGTAAGTTGATGTGTCGCTGTGTGTACAAACGTAAAAAATCAATCACTTCCATCACTTATCCTTTATTCCCTAATAAAATTTTCAACGTTTAGTACTGGTGGAACATGCCCTGATAAAATTAATACTAAATGTAGAGCCTTGTGTTTGCAGGTGAAGCTGGTTGTGGTGGGGGACGGGGGGGTGGGTAAGAGCGCCATCACGATCCAGTTCTTCCAGAAGCTGTTCGTAACGGACTACGACCCCACCATCGAGGACTCCTACATACAGCACACAGAGGTCGACGGACAGTGGTGCATACTCGACGGTATGCACTTTAACATTTATTTCACCATCATCATCAGGCCTCTCCCTCAGAACTCTGTCATCGGCCTTCCTAATCCAGTCATTCCCCAGTCTCTGTCTTAGGTCTTCGGTTCCCACACTACATCTGACAGTTCATAATCTCCATTCTAGAATTCGAACTTGCTGTCGGTTGTTAGTTTTTTGGTAGATAATTATGACCAGCCCATTGCCACTTCAGCTTGGTAATTTCTGAGCTATATTAATTACTTAAATTCTCTAACGTATTTCTGATGTGATCTTTCCGGGAAATACCGAGCATAGCTCGCTGAGCGACGCTGAGTTCATGGTCTAAGTCCTATCCCCATCTACCGACTTATTAACGGCAGGTGGTCAAGTTGGAAGAAAAAGCCGTGCCGATCCGAAACTTGCTTTTAAAAAATTTATAAATACTCAAATAAAAAGAATTTTATTCATCCACACATTTACTATAGAAACTATTCACAAACATACATAACACCCATGACCGAATCAGGATTCAAACCTAGGACCTTTTACAGCCCGGCTTAGTATCCAACAGAGTCCTCAAACTCGGTGTCGCGCTATAAGGCTATATCGCGCATTTTATCACGTTTATTCGCGTGCAAATAGAAAGAGAGCTAAGACGCGATATCGCTCTATCACGCTGCCATGCTGCGTCTGCTGATAGTATAGTCAAGCTATGGTATGGTATGGCAGTGCGACACAACATTATCGCGCCTTAGCTCTCTTTCTCTTTGCCCAAATCCGAGCGAGAAAAAAGTTGCGTTGCGACAGAGAGTTGGTAGTCGCGCGCATCATGTGCTGACGGGCGTGATGTGATGTGTAACGTTGCGACTTGCAACTTGCAGTGCTGGACACGGCGGGGCAGGAGGAGTTCAGCGCGATGCGCGAGCAGTACATGCGCAAGGGGGACGGCTTCCTGCTCGTGTACAGCGTCACCGACATGCAGAGCTACGAGAACATCAGGCACTTCCACACACAGATCCTGCGCGTGAAGGACAGGTACGTGCTATGTGTGCGTGTGGTGAGGTGGTCTCCTCTATTTGAAGACGACCCATTTCTATCAGTACATTTCTTCAGATGTTCCTGTTTCGGGATATGAAGGAATTAGATCAACTTCTGGCACAAATTTTAATATTTAGAAGTAAACAGGTATACAGAGTCCAACTTATTATGCTGACAGTTTTTAAGGAGATGACCAGACCATCAAACTGAACAACTTTCTCTATTGTACCAACATTCGTAAATGTCAGATTTCATCATTAATTCTAGGTTGTTGTTTCCATCATCACCATTAATGTGGCATCGTCACCTTCGCAAATAGCTGTCATATTTTGATGACACAGTGATTGTGAGTTTTATGATTGACTTGTACGTGTTCGTCAGGGACACGTACCCGATGCTGGTGGCCGCCAACAAGGTGGACCTCGTGCACCTGCGCGTGGTCAGCGAGGAGCTCGGCCGCGAGCTCGCGCGGGACCTCTCCGCGCCCTACATAGAGACCAGCGCCAAGGAGCCGCCGCTCAACGTGGACGCGGCTTTCCACGAGGTACTGTAGCTATGTGACAAGCTTTTATAGCACGGGACATACAGTCTATTTAGTTAGTACTATATAGTGTACAAAAACATGCCATGTACACCAATGAGTTTTTCTAACTTATGTACGTAATACCGACTGCTCTCAAACGGTGAATGAAAACATCGTGAGGATCCTGCATACACTGGAGAAGAAATTATGATGTGTATGTGAAGTCTACCAATCCGCATTGGGCACGCGCGGTGGACTAATGCCCATACACCCTCCATGAGGGTAGGCCTGTGCCCTGGAGTGGGACGTTTATAGGCTGGTGATGATGATGATACAGTGTACAGTAATCTACTTGGGTCAGATAGTCTCTTTTGAGAACAGACAGGAGAAAGAAGTCGGAAGACTTATCCAAAATGCGTGGAAGAGCCGAAGGGAGGAGCATCCATGAAGGAGCTTATGAAGGCTTCCTTTGACACTCAAGCGAAAACTCGTCGACATGAGCATCTTGCCCATCCTAACTTACGGTGCTCAGACTTGGTCGTTGACTGAACAAATCAGAAATCCAATCTCAAGATTTGCCAACAAGTCATGGAGAGTAGCATTTTAGGTGCATGCAAGTACGTATTCAAGGGGTGGATAAGTGGAATTTACCTCACGAAATCAGAATATTTGTATAGAACAGTTATTGCAGTGATTTGTTTTTTTAATGAATATCCCCTCGTTAATGAACGTCCAACCGCGAACCAAGGTCGAGATACATACTTGGCTGCCTGAAAAATATCGACAATGTACGGGCACCGCTTAGGGCTCTTACAGACGAGCGACACTTTGGTGTCACCGTGGGTCGCAGAGCGTCGCGCTCATACACTTTACGGTGGCGCAACCCTCCGCGACACACGGCGACCGCAAAGTGTCGGTCGTCTGTAAGCGGTCTCACATTCCAGCTCTGCACATCACACGTGACATAATAGACACTATTCCCCCGCAGCTGGTGCGCATCATCCGGCAGCACCCGCAGCGCGAGGTGAAGCCGCGCCGCGCGCTGTGCCGCCGCGGCCGCTGCGCGCTGCTATGATCACACACGCGTGAGTATCCAATCTTTTCATTAAGTTTATCAGTCACGTCTCACGTCACGGCAGTCCGCCCCGCCGGCCCGCCGCGGGGGCTCGAGACGCATCCCGCGCGGTGTTATGTAGAACTAACTATACAGGGTGTTTGGTGCATCGTTGGCCAAATTGAATTGGTTAAATAAACTAAGTTAGAGGACGGATTTCATGGCATATGGCATATCGTTAGAAAGAGGATAGACTAGAGAAGTTTTTAAAAAATCAGAAGAACTCGAACGCTTTTAGTTTTTTTTTTATTTCAAAGTTGAGTTTAAAATTTTACTTTTCCTCTTCCAAAAAAAGTTAAGGTCAATAAAAAAAAACTAGAGGTCGCATCGATGTAATTTTAATTTCAGTAGAACCGTACAACATTGGACATTAAAATAAAAAATAAAATTTGGAGGTTTTACCTAAAAAATTTTTTTTATTCAAGCTTAAATGCTGACTTTCGGACTTTTTTAAGAAAACCCCTAAAAATTCACCTAAATAAATCCATGATGCTGGAATCTTTTTTGGGGACGTGGCGAGATAGCCAACGACCCCTCCTTTTCTAGCTGTCAAATAAATCTGGCCAATGGGAAAAATAATTCCCGTTGGCCAGACCAGTCCGACCACCAATCTGACGAACGGGAAACACTCCTCCTATCCACCATTTCAATTTGGCCAACAATGCACCAAACACCCTGTATACTATTACGAGCTTTTACCCGCGACTTTGTCCGCATAAATTATATACCAGATTTTAAGTCAGATGATAAGCTATCAAATAAAAAAAGTTTCATCAAAATCGGTTCAATAGTTTTTGCGTGATACTCGAACAAACAAACAAACAAACTCACAGACAAAAAATCCAAAAATTGGTGATTTGGAATCAGGGACACCTAAAAACCATATCGCAATTTTTTTTTTGTAAATATATTCAATGTACAGACAGACACACTTCTGTTACAGTTTTATAATAGTTTAGATCTATTCTGTGACGGTGTTGTCGGACGCCATGCAGGCTGCGACTACATTCACAATCCTGCATAAGCGGCGGACGGCAAAGCGGCCTGCCGTGAATGGGTACTTTTCTCACGGCGATGTAAGAAGGAGGGAGGAAGTCACCTTTCTTATAAAAGGCGTAATGGACAGCCAGGCAAATACTGAAACAGTGAATTCAGACCATCAAACTGAACAACTTTCACTATGGAGCCTACGTCAAGAGTTACTAACCTACTCACAAACAATCTATAGAGTCCTTCCTTATATGCTGGCGGTTTTTTAAGAAGATGATTAGACCATCAAACTGAACAACTTTCTTTATGCGTTTAAGATCTAAAACGCGAAAAAAGTCCGCTGTTCCATATAAAATTGCAACCCTACTCGACCAAAATGTATGGGACCGAAGATTGTTTTTTTTTTCGAAATTTTGATGTTGGTCCCATTTAAAAAGTTGTTCAGTTGGATGGTCTGATCATTCTCTGAAAAAACCGTCAGCATATTAAGTTGGACTTTGTATAAATGTCGCCTATAATTTGATTATTAAATTTAATTACAGGACCAACAATAATAAATAACCTGGGGCACATAATAGTAACATGAAGAGCACAAAGAGGACACTGACGCGACTATAGCTCAGTGGCTAAAGCATCGGCCTGCGACGGAAAGGTTGCAGATTCTGTTCCATGCACAACCGTCATGAATGATGATGGGGTCAGAGGGTGAGAATGCATTCGAAAGTGCGACTAATACGCGCTTACTAATTATTATACATCATATTCCAATGGGACAATCTTAAAATCTCAATTAAAAGATTTATAACAGACTTTATACATTTCATTCGTCCTCGTGCACAGTTCAGGACAAGTCCGCCTTTTGTGAGGTCGGCATTTCGTTTCACATGTCAAAAACTCAAAATTAAACGAAGGATTTGATATTTGTATTATTTAAGACTGTCCTATTTGATAAAATATAAAAATTGCTAATAAATGAACGCAAAACGTTAATCTGTTTCTCCAGAATCAACTAGGCTTACCATAAGTTTGCATTGTTGTAAACTACAGTAGTTTTACTCACATTTTCGTATTGCATTTCGTACAGCGCTCCTAGCGATTACTTTGTGACATACAGCGCGCGCGCGCTTTGCGCTCAGTGACTACAGTAGTAAACTAAAGTAGTAAACTGCAGTATTAAACTACAGTAGTGAACTACAGTAGTAAACTACAGTAGTGAACTACAGTAGTGAACTACAGTAGTAAACTACAGTAGCGAATTACAGTAGGAAACTACATTAGTAAACTACAATGTCAAGTTATGGTAGGCCTACAATGAAGACATTGAAGTCATCAATTTATCGTATTCATGTCCTATTAGGTGTCGTCGCATTGTGACATCTTCCATAATTGTATTTTTGATTTTGAATCTCTTTCCATACATCTCTATTAGCCGTTATTTCAGTGCTCATTTCAACATAGCAAAATGTAACTTATTAATTTCGCACCAAATGGTTTTAATGTGTTGCGTTGATTTGTTATGGTAGGTGCACAAAGTGTTATTAGTATTGATACACGGCGTAGCTTAGCTATTCTTGTGTGTTGGTTCATTGTCACTATATGTTTATTGTACACGACCCGACGTGGTTTAAAAAAATCATTGTTAGAACTACTTTTGTTTTTAATAGGAGATTTTCTGACAACCAATTAAAAAGAAATTAGTTCCTATAACTCGACAGATGCCGTTGACGATAATTTGTGCAAAAGCAAAGCAAGTTTTGCAAGCAAAATATTTATTTAAAAGAAATTGTTTTTAATAAACTAATACTTCGGCAACAACGTCAAATGACATGTTTTTTTTTTAATTTGGTATTTTCGGATGACGTTTTTTTTTTAAACCATGATCGGATTGAACTTGTAACAATGCATAGCATTCGTTTAGATTTGTAAGTGAGTTGCGAGCCTAATTTATAACCAAATGTATATTTTTTGGACCAAATCAATATGAAAATGTTAACGCATTTAATTTTGTTATTAATAGGAAGACCAAAGTTGATGTATTTATTGTTTGTGTAGTAAAACTGTATGTTTAGATAAAGTATTTATTATTAATTTTTAATAGTAGTTAAATTACGAGTTCTATAGCGTAGTGTCAAAACTTAGTTATAAAAGTAACTAAACTTTAATAACTTTAACTAAATATTCATAAAAAGTCACGATTGCGAAGCCGACAGTTCTGATTTATGAACCATCCTTTTCTGTCACTCAGGAACGTCATTTGATACAGCAAATAAGATAGACGGAACGCGACCGCACGCCGTATTGCTCTATCAAATGACGTTCTTGAGTGACAGAAGAGGATGGAGCGACGGAAAAATGTGATGCGGTGCTGCCAGATGAGGTTCAACCCCTAACGCCGTCAAAAACGTCGTAAACGAAAAGGTATACAATTTCACAGTGCTGTTATACAGATGGAAATATTGTAGAGGGCAATGACGGCGTTCAACCGCTCTGAATATTTACCCCGATAAGTTGGCACTATGACATAAACCTCGTAGGTACCTACGTTGTTGTTTTATTAGATTAGTTTAATGATAATTGTTTGCACTTTGCACAAATGCTTGGTGTTTATGTATAGATGATGTTAACACTAGATGTGTTACTTATTTATTTGTATTACTTGCTATACTAACAGCTTGGCAAAAGATAGTCTGACGTGGTGACAAGGGGAACTAATTATTTTACAGTCAGTTGCAGAAACGCTCATTAGAGTTAATCCTCCATTAAATATCTTGCTAGCTTTTACTACGCCAACAAGACAAAAAGTTTCAGCAAGAGATTTAATGGAGAATTAACTTTAATTAACGTTTCTGCAACTGAGTGTATGTGTGGTGGTGTTGCCAGGTTATGCGTGAATTGGACGTTTTTGCTATGAAAGCAGCGCCAAACTATTCATTGCCAAGCTGTATATATTCCAAGCTACAAAATAAAGCGCAAAATGAGGCTGATGGTATGAAGTACCTAATAATTTGAAGCATTCGTCACAACGTAGAGTATTAAATAAACTTTATATATGTATAGATAGAACTTACGTACTGTAGCAGTGCGTGGGAAAGAATAAGAAACAATACGGTCTTTATGCATTTAGTTTACTCGCTAAGCCAAGTCAAGATAACAAAATTATATTATGCCTAGTTTCCTGTCGATGTGTCCAGGAGGAACGATTGTGTGGTCACTTCCCACTAATAATAATAGAACGGGAAACATATAGGCCGCCGCAAGCACTGCTACAAGTACTGACAAAATTAAATTATATCTGACTGGTTACTCAAATATATTGTCTAAGCGTCTAGGGTGTTCAAATGTATCTGATCAGTGAACGTTTTCAATAATGCTAAAGTTAATTTTAACGGGCTCTTACCGCCTTCTACCGACTAAAATAATGGCAGTTGTAATATGACAACTCCGAAACAATTAAAGACGCGGAAAGAACCCGTTAAAATGATTATCTTTAGCTTATTTAATAACCGCGTAACTCTTTAAAACTGTTTTCAATACTTATTACCAAAGATCTTTTTATAGACCAAAAAAAATCTTTGCTTATTACGATAATTGGGCACCCTGGTTGTTCAGATGCATTTGATTGAGCTACTCGGACATAATTATTTGACCGTAGATTATAGGCAAGTAGACGCTATGTAAATGTAAAGTTAACGAAAACAAAAGGAATTGAAACTCGTTATAAGTGTAGGATATTACTTGAGATTATCGCGAACGACGACTTTTTTAGAAGACCACAGTCGACAGGATTATGTACTAAACGAATTTGCATTAAAACGTGTAGTATATGTATTTTCCGAAAGGTCTTAAAGTACGGTAAATTAAAAACCCCATACGAAAAGATTTTTTCAAAAGCAAATTTTTAGGGTACCACCAAATTATACAGCTTTGAATGTAAAATGTGTGTGATAAGATAAAATATATTTAATTAAGGTCGCACAAACACTGATCCATTACGAGGTAATCCATAGAAAGGTTTGCTGTTTCAATTACAGGCCTTTTTAGTCTGTCTCTGTAGTACCCTTAATTTGTTTGGACACTTCGATCTAAGCCTTATCATGTTTGTTTTAGTAAAATAAGTTAAACCACGAAGGCTGGCATACCACCAGAGATGTGCGAGGAAGCGGGGGTTAGGGGGCGTGCGCGTGCGCGGAAGTGATCCACCAATAGCGCGCTAGCTTGATAACGTCATATAGAAACAGAAGCGCTCCTATTGGTGGATTATGTACACACGTAATGTTGCGGATGTATTAACTACACAACCGCTACATTACGGGCGGGTCGGCGTGTGCCGAATATTAACTTATAGCCCAACAAAAAAAAAACACAAATTCTGTGTTTTACCAAAATATACTTAGATCTGTTTGTAGAAAAATGGTTTAAATATGGTTAACAATGAAACGTATAACCCCATTTGTAATAAAAATTTTGTAAACTTGTAATTAAAATTATATTCCAATGAGGTGTCAATAAATTGTATTTTATTATCAATTGGATTGAACAATATTGCGTTTGTATCGTCATCAGTCTGTAGGATCAAATTATGATAAAGAGAAAATGTTAAGTTTAACTTCTAAATCTCCACTTTATTGACACCTTACGTAGGTAGTACCCAGACAATACGAGCTTCCCCCATATAATACAATAATAAAACTTACTGTCACTTCTTAATCAGCTGAAGGATTTTATATATCAACTCTATAGGTAGGTTATAAAGATCACATTCGTATGAAACCACATAATATTGACCTAATTTTGTTCAAGTAATTGGACCGTATTATGCGTTATGTTTTTTTTTTAACAGAAGAGAAAATACTGGCTGTTTTTTTCAGTGCAATGTGATCCGTATTGCCTACTATGTTACTGTTTAGAAAATCGTCAGCTTATTAATAAGGAGCACTTTATTTGTACCTAGCTGGAGATAATCTATAGCTTTATCTATAGCTTTACAATATGATCTGATTTACGTTATTATTTTGAACTTTATTCCCTTAACATTGGATCTCAATTTCAAAATACATGTTACCAGTCTAAGTTACATTTAGTAAATTCCTGAGGGCCTAGCATGAAGCACGCGAGAAGGCTCTGTATCGCGTTTAATCTCGCGGATATGCGCACGAGATTGTTTTTGCGCGGCTTATTTCTCGCTCTGTTAAATGAAAGAGAGGCGCGACTTTGCTATCACGCTCAGTTTGCTATAACTATCCACACAGAAAGAGACCTAAAAGCGAAAGCGGTTTACAAAAACAATGTATTGCAAGTAAAAACGTGCGGAATAAAATAAAATATTTATCTATAGGTTTATGTGTATAAATGATGCGTAACGTGAGTAAAACTCACACATGCATAGTATTCCATAGGGTAGCGTTAGCAAGTATATAATATACTGTATATTGTTGTTAATATATGTTTTATATGTTGTAACATACAATAAACGTAGAGATGTATTCCAGTGTTTCATTCATTTTTTCCCTGTTTAGCCTGGGGTTGACCTCATGCATCAATATGAAAAGAGACCTTTGGTATTGGTTGAACGGGCTCATTTTCCGCAACTCGACAACTTAGGCGCCTATTTTGCGTTCTGGTAATGACTACTCCTGAAACCCCAGCTCCTCCAGGAAGCCCACCAGCTTGTTAACGCTGCCGAAGACTTCTGGAAGAGACGAAGAGACTATTATTTTCTGTCACGCTTTCTATTGTGCTTTCTATCAAGAGGTAAGCTTGACACTTTGGATTTTGTAACGTTCTTTTTTGTGCGCCATAAGCGTTACAATCGAACTGCAAGTGTATCTAAAGCTTGATGTGCTCTTGACTGTACTAGAAATGAATCACATATGATAACAAATGCAACATAATACCTAAATAACACATAATTCCGCGAGAATTTTCAACTGGCTACCTATTACGGTTTAAAAAACGATCTGACGGCGTCTTAGTGATAGGGTCCTGTTAGCACCCATTGATTGGGTTCGTACCCAGTCCGAAAAATGAACAATTTTAAGATTATTTTACATTTCCATTTAAAATTTAAGTACTACATACTAAGTAGGTACATAAACATTACTGTCGTATCACGATCACGGGCGTAAGGGCACTTACGATTTTATGTGTTCACCATCCACATGCCACCACTGAGCAAGTAATCACTACGTTTTCATGCCACACCGTTAATATAATAGCCATCAAACTTTTAGTTTGTCACGTTGTTGGCGGGTTATATCAGCATCACCGAACAATGTCTAGATTGACAAAACAGTGTGTACATCCATGTGTCAGTGTTTATCAAAATATACCAACGACTAAGTATATCCCACGAGGGGGTAATCTGAAAAAATCTATATAATAGAGTACCTAGGTGTTTAGATTATACATACACATTTCACTAGCAGTGTCTCATCATCATCATCAGCCTAGGACAAAATCTTGATTGTATGAAATGCCCTAGAATGTATGGGCTTCAAGGGTAGAATGCCCTAGTTTCATACTCATTTGGATTTCGAAGCTAAGTGAGACAGTGCGGTCTCTTAAAACGTAGTGATTCCATTCTCTTTGGTCCACTGCTGATCAAGACTATTCTCGGGCTTCCTTATCCAGATGCTCCACGCTACCATTTTTAGGTATACTTTGTTTATTATTTTAGGAATACTCCATTCCAAATAGCATCGAAAAATTTTAAGGCTATTTTGCATTACAAAAACAGAGATTGGACACTTCGTACCGTCCAAGATAATTCGAATTCGAATTCGATAGTCGAATAGTATATTATCTTTCTAATAAATATCTAATAATTAATTGTCTGTATTATTTTATAGGCATTTTCTCCAGAGATTTTTTAATTAATTACCATGAGTCTCTGCGGACGTGTCCGCTACGTTACCTTAATTTATTTACCAAGATTTAGGTATCCTAACTAACATGAAAACTATTTACGCGATATTCTCAAAATATTAGGTAATAAAAACTGTATTCTATGTAACAAAATCCGTAAATCATTACGTCCACCTCTGTGAGTGTATATTTTCTTTGCCAGTGACTCGTGTAATCCAGGGTCTACAGATATGAAACCTCTGTTCAAAGGAAAGCCTGAATATTTGAGTTAGTCTGTATAGTGTACTTAGTACGTTCAGGGTGTTAGGGTAGACCCTTGGTAGACCTAAGACTCTTTAGGGGTAGACAGTCGCATAAATTTAATGGGTGATAGATTAGTCTGTATTACCACAGATTATGATAGTTACGTATTACGTGCATCTACATTAGTTGTTGAAGTCACTTTTAGTTGCGATACAATATAATATGTACCTATGTGCCTATTGTGTAGATAATATTTATTATAATCTAAAAATGATATTTTAAAATTATTTTTAAAATATAAATTTGGTGCGAATTCTTATGCTTTATGAATTTGGTTTCCTTGGATCAGAAGGCACCTCAGTGACTGCAGGACAAGACATTAACCAATACGTATTATGCCTACCTACTAATATTACGTTGTTTATTAGAGGTGAGGTGGCCCTGAGGAGGATACGCCTTAATTTAAATTACCGACCAAATCTAATCAGAAAACCCAAATAAACCGCATATTATTTAAGCCAAATTTCGGGTAAAGATTTATAATCTGTTCGGTTAAAAGGCTCGAGGTCATATTAGTGATCATAATACCCACCGTGACAAAGAGTAGGGTCGCCCAGGGCCGTAGCCAGGACTGAATTTAAGATGGTACAGGAAGATCCAGGGCTGTGACTGCCAACTTAGTTTCGTGATATCGACTGACTAGGAATTACAGGGGTAAAATATCCCCTGTACACAATGGTCATGGCCTAAATTGGTCTATGATAAGTCTTTACATTCAACTATGATATGTAGCCATTAAGGATGATGTAAATTATGCATGCAACTCAAATGTTATTTTTAAGGAAGGGCGTTTTGGCAAATTCGTGATGCGCTCCCATTTGAGATTTTAACTCAGTGCTTCCTCTCAATTTGTTCACGATGCGCCATACAATGGATAGACGCATAAAGGCTTAATCGCACAGCAATTTTTATTCTCGCGATTTACTTTTCGGACCCGCCGCAGCCGGTACCTTGCGGATTTTTTTCCGTATAGGTATATGTATGTGCGAATACTTTCTAGTGTATCCATAGGTTACAGAATTGCGAAAAAAAAAATCGCTGTACGAACAAACCCTAAAGGCACAGTAAAACTATATATTCCTTACAGTACGGTAGGTCTTGCAGGGAAGCGTGCGGCGCGGATTTTCCAGGTGGCGGCGGCGGGGCGCGGCGCATCAAGAGCGTTGCCATACTGTTAGGTATGCGGGACCCCGCTATAAAGTCCGCAAATCGCGCATATGCGTCAGGGGGTACGGTTGTGCGTCCCACAAATGCCCACAATACTCCTAGCTACAGCCCTGGGTTACCGGTCAGTGGGTAGGTACGGCACGGGCACGGCGAGCCTAATTACCGTGATCGGATTACCGCTGAACGTGACCTGACTGTCGCAAGTTCTAACGCGGGGCTAAAACACGAATATCGATGTACAACTTTATGATTTAAGTGAGGACAACATAAGCCGATTATTAGCTTACACTGCCTCCGTGGTCTAATGGTTAAGAGCATTGGGCTCTTGACACGGAGGTCGTGGGTTCGATTCCCACGGGGGACACCTAGTGATATGTCCCTTTGTGCGTTTTTCCCCTGTTGGTTAGGACATTGCAGGCTGAATCATCTGATTGTCTGAGAAGAAAGATGATTCGGTGCTACGGATGGCACGCTAAGCCGTTGGATAGTAGCCGGGAGGCTACTATCTCTGGTGGTAGTAGTCATTACATGAAAACCACGTCAGAGCGGCCGTAAGGCGGTCTGAACAAAATCTGACACCAGGGCTCTGCCCACACGATAAGAAGGAAGAAGCTTTTGTTGTGGACGCTGGCAAGCCAGCAACACTTTCGACCCAGTAGTGGTATCTATTGTGTTAGCCCCTACTTTTTGTTTTCTTCATCCTTCAATACATGGTCAATGAAGGTAATACCATTGAGGGGAAGAAACCTAAGATCTCCCGGTTTTGGATATCCATATCCGAGGAGGCACATGTGCGTTTTGCCGCCTAGACATCACAGTCACAAAGGATATGTTCCATTGTCTCATCCTCTCCGCACGCTCGGCAACTTTGATCTAGGGTGAGTTTCATCTTGTGCATCATCGTGCCTGTGGCGTTGTGCCCGGTGAGGGCTCCGGCGATGGTACGAGCCTTGCTCCTCCTGGAGAAGTCAAAATACATATTGGGCATGTGGTGAGGATTGGTGAGTGTCATTTTACAAGAAGAGTGTTAAATATGAATATGGATGGCTGCATGAAGAGAGGACGACCAAAGAAAAGATGGATGGATTGTGTGAAAGATGACAATTTTCAATTTCAATTTCAATTTATTTATTTGTGAATCACAGGTTATAAAGATGTTACAAAATTGTTGGTTCCATTGTGTTCCGCCAGAAGGCATACAAAAGTTTACAAATTACATTTAACAAAATACGAGATACATTTACAATTATTAAGTAGATTTTACATTAGTATCTTTCAAATAAATTAAATAAGACGTAAATTAAGAATAAAACATTAAGATTAAGATGTCAACATTAAGATGTCAACAAATAATAACACTACAAAATTCATTAAAAAACTAAATTGAAAGATATCATAATATTATTAAATTAAATTCCAAAATGTAAATAACAACTACTATAATAAAAAACAAATATTAATCAAACAATAAAAAATGTGCAGAATTATCTAAAGCTTGAGATCATGCAATAAATAATACATTTGGAAACATAATATATTATACTTAAGTATGTACATTACATTACATTACACCTTTTACATTATTTACTAATTATAGTCAAAAAACATTATATTATTTATTATAGTCTAAAAATTCATTTATGGTGTAAAAAGTGCCATCGATTAAAAAGTCAAACATTTTCCTCTTGAACATCGCTACATCATTGCATTGTCTTAGTGTTAGAGGAATTGAATTATATATTTTTGGAGCCATATGAAAAATACTTTTATTGTACAATACGGTCTTGTGAGAATTATAACATAATTGGTCCTTTCGACGTGCACTAGTGTCATGAATAAATAGGTCTGGATATCGCTTAACAAACAGTACAGTTTCATAAATATATAGAGATGGAAGAGTCAATAGCTTAAGTTGTTTAAAATAGGGTCTACAACTGTCCGTCCTTTTTATACCGCACATTGCTCTTACACATCTCTTTTGAGCTAAAAATACTCGGTTATTGTTGGTAGCGTTTCCCCAGAACGTGATCCCATACCTTATTCTAGAAGCCACGTACCCGTGATATGCAACTAGAACAGATTTTTGGTTGACTACTTTTGATAGCTTTCTTAATGCATATGAAAATTGGATCACTTTATCACAAACAAAATCTATATGAGTTTGCCATCCTAGGTTATCATCAATATTTAATCCTAGGAATTTTGTTGACGATGTAACACCAATTTCGTTGTCTTTGTAGGTGACATGTGACATGGTGTAAAGAAAAAACCGACCAAGTACGAGTCGGGACTCGGGCGTGTCCAACCACAATAAATTGACACTTACTTAGTATGTGGTCACATAGTACCTAACTGAAGAAAATTTTACACTGGTCCTTCTGGTGTTCGTTTTTTGGGTAAGTATAGAAAAAAAAAACAATTCAAGTTAGAGCCACCCTGATAATTTTCCCGCCATCTACACGTTATTTCTGATGTTCATGATCTTTTTCAGATTATATTTTTTGATATAGAGGTTGGGCCAGCAATTTCTCGTTAAACAAAGTTTTTATAAAAAGTTTGAAAAGTATATTTTGAGACTCATATTTTCATAAGCTTTCAATTGGTACCCCACACCATAGGGTAATAAATTATTTTTTTATTTACCCTTTCTCACTCGCCAAATAGCCCCCCAATATAAAAATTTAGGTTTTTTTACTTCATTTATGATATTGGACCAGAGATTTTGTATGACCAGCAAAAATTGCTATATCTGTGCCGAGTTTCAGCTTCCTATGTCTTACGGTCTCTGAGAAAAATGCCTGTGACAGACGGACGGACGGACGGACGGACAGACATCGAGCTGATTCCATAAGTGTTCCGTTTTGGAAATTTTGGTACGGAACACTAAAAAGCGCTGAAATGACGGCTAAAAGAGATGAATGGAGGAAGACGACATGTTGCGCCGACCCCAAGTAATGGGATAAGGGTAGGACGAAATTGAGAAATCAAATAGATCAGAAAGAAAGGTAGGCAAGAAAGATAGGAAAGTACATACTCAGTTCTATTAATTATTACCGAGAAGATTTAAAAATTGGCTTCTCTATAATTAATAATTATATTAACAGAACTGTATTTATTATTAGTGCTTCAAGAAAAGTGACTAAATAAGTAGAAACAAAGGACGCTAACTTGATAAAAAAGTTAAACTTCTTTCGGCTTGTAAAGCCTTCGACACGTCTCATCCAAACCACTTTGTAACTTGCTACAATACTAGAAGTTTCCCGAAGGATTGTCGGGGAATACGCACGACTTGCTACGAGAACGCTACGAAGGAACAAGATATTTGTCGTAGGCAACAAGAGAATTCGAGATATTCCCACGGATATGATTTAGTGAAACGTGGATGTTCTGAAGTTTCAGAATATCTCTGACTATCCCCTCGGGGAATACAATCGTGAGCATATGTTTATGCTTATGCTTATGATTTACGGTATGGATTTCACAAAAAATATTCAAAGACAGTATGATATGGGTGAATAAAATTTAAACAATATATTATAAACAAACAATACAATTCAATTCAATTATTATACTTTATGAACAAACTATTTCCATACAACAATAATACAATATTCATTATTCTTAAACTCCATGACCACTTCAATATACAATTCGCAAAAACAGCATACTCACAAAACCTCCCCATAACCAAAATCACGTCTCGTCAAAAATACAGAAAATTAAACAAGCCTAACAGAAGCTGACTTCATAGGTACATTTAATAATTAATTTGGTTGGAGGAACTGTCGGTGCCGACCTCTATTACCTACGCTACGTCTCCTTTATTTGATTGTAGCCTGTTTTCGTTACAAAGAATACTGAGGCAGCTCGACAGAAGAAATTGGATCGCAATTTTACGTAATTCAATATTATATTTACAAAGATCCCGTCACTTTGAAAATAATCCGCTTCTCTCGAAAATAGACTCTTCTTCAATTTGATTAAACCGTTCGCGTTTTATTTCGTTTCCTTGGTGCTTGCTTCTGTAATACATACTTTTACGTGAGTCGTGGACAATGGAAACTGGCGAGTAAAATCATACAAAAATTCTTTTGTATGGACTTAAGTGGACTTAAGGTGGTTTCAGTCCATACAAACGTTTGACGCACAAGACGGAATTAATAAAAGTAATATTTTATACATGGAAAAATAGTTAATAAAATCTAGATGTCGCGTATCATATAACATTTGCAATTTATAATATAATTACGAAGATATAAAGCTTTGAAAATGTTGTATGAAATTTTTTTTATATTTATAAATATTAATACCGTCTACGCGTATTGTGCGTCAAAGTTTTGTAAAATGTTGACCCCTCTGCAACCTAGAGCGCACTGCATACAAACGAACTTCCGTCCTATTTTCTATAATTTAAGATTTTTCAAAACATAATCTTAGGTGATACGGTAGGATCCAATATCTATGCTTTACGTATGTCAGATTTCCATTAAATTATACCAAAATTGGGTATTTGACTTTTTTTTTTTTTTTTTTTTTTTTATTAACTATGGGTTTGCTCTTGACCTCAATCCAGTCCTCAGGACGAAGATGGGGTCGACTACATTCAATATATTTTATTTTTTTCTACTCAATAAAAAAAGGCTTAGAAAATAACGCTAAACTCCCATTTTCATTGGGTTTTAGCTTGAATACTATTTTTAATAACAAGTAATGAAAATGTTGATGACGTCACAACTCAATATTTAGTACAAATTTTCATACAAAGCGCACGTTTTGACGTCCGATAAAGAGTAGCTGATTTGACTAGTTGTCAAGTAGCCAATTATACCTATAGTTTCAGTGTATGGTAAACTTTGAAAATGTAAAGCACCAGAAATTGGTTTCTAGATTGTATTAAAACCTTTTTTTTTACTTTAATAACAAAATGTTCGAACTCTAGGATTTTGTATGGAGCGCCGTACGAATTATATCCTCTTAAATACACAAATCGGTAAATTTTGTACTACAATCGGTAAATACGATATATTATTCATTATTAGCTGTTAGCTGTAGCATTAGTGGAACCATAGAGTAAATAAATTATACACAAGTGACACTGTCCGACGAGTAGTGTATATTTTCTTTGCCGACGAGCCAACGAAATGATAAACATATTTACTTAGGTGGATACAATGTAGTTCTTATGATTATAAATATAGAGCTCAATTTTCTGCTACACTATAACATACATGGACGACAGAGCGTATTTAGGTAGGTATAAGAATATTTTAAAGATTTACATGCAAAGTATGAAAGTAACAAGTAAAAAACTATGCATGTCACAAATAAAAAAAAACATGGGTCGCAGTTTTGAAGGAATACGAATGTTTGTATACAAGCTATGGATGCTTGACTCTATTTTATTATGCATTCTATTTCTATATCGTTATCTAATAGTCATCAAAAGACAAGTAAGTCACAACCTTAGCACATGATTAGTTGATCTTGTACGGTGGCAGATAGTCCAGTAGCCAGAAAATCTGAACCTTTGATAACTTTAAAGTTATTTATTTTTAGTGGGTGGATAGAATACAATCATTTTTTATTATTCCTGGTTCCACAAAACTTATCTTTCTAAACTTTCAGCAACATCAAGGTCAAACAGTCCCAATTCAGAAACCATTAACATATTAAACTCAAACATTTTATTCTTCGAAGAACGCAAAATATTAGGAATTACCTAAGCTGTACTTAGTGCAACTGTTAATTTTTTCTAATATTTTGAAATTAGCACAGAATTAGTGCTATCTATCCACCCTGTAAAAATAAAAAACTTTAAAATTATCAACAACTTTTTATTTATATTTTTTTTTTATGTGTGATAGGTAAGCATTTGACCCCAATCTCACCTGATGTTGAGTGATGATGAGGCCGAAGATGTAGCATGCTTACCTAGAAAGATGCCTATTCACTCTCGCCTTGAAGAGGCCCAGGTTGCAACTTTTCTGCAAATTGATTGCGCCACGACGCGACTAAGAGGGGAAATGCTAACGCGAGGCGGGTCCCTCGTCTAAGACTACTTCCGAATGCTCACAAACGAATTTGCGATAAGAACTAGTCAATTTTTTATTTTATTTTATTTATTGAGACTTACCAACTAGGCACATAGGTACAAAACCCGTATTATATCATTAGCAGAATTATCCAGAGTGTTAGGGTAAACAGTTGTGGTGATTGTACCCATGATACTGAACTACTTTCCCTAACAAACCTATAGGAAATTCTAAAAAAAAAAGGATTTTCTTTACTAAAATGCAATCAGCTGATCAAACGAAACATCGAACAAATCCCAAAAAAAAAAATTGCACATTTCCTATCGGTTTATTGGGGAAAATTGATCATTATAATGGGTACAATCACCCCTTAAAGTAATGCAACTGTTTACCCTAACACGCTGTATGTAAATATGCGTCTAAATTAGGCACAGCACTTTCATTTAAAGTTAAGTTAAATCACATGATTAAATATCCCTACAGATTGGAAGCTTCTGTGGTTAAATTCAGTCAAGACAATGAATTCATTGCAAACATGGGGTAGAAATAAAAATGATAAAATATCTGTGTCGTTCCACCCCCGCCGCCGCTCGCGCCCTACAAACCAAAACATCGCGTAGGTATTATTAACCTAAACCTCTCGCATTTTTCTTTCCACGAACAATACAATTTTCCGAGAGAAAATAATTTATTTTGCTGAATATTCCGACATGACTGAAGCGCTTTCTAATAACAATAATGGAGGCTGCTGGAGCGAGCTACCTCTCGTAGCCCGTAACCCGTAGCGCCTCGCCCGTAGCTCGTAGCTCGCGTAGTCTCTGCGTTATCATCTTGGGTCATGGACGTACTAAGAAATGGATGTGCCCGAACAAAAAGAGACAGAAAACATATCACAAGAATGTAGGTATATTTCGTAAACCATAGAGGTACTATTTATATGGTCTGGGCACTAATTAGGCACTATTTAAGAACTATTTTTACACTAATAATAAATCGTGATTCCCATATACAGGGTCCTTCTTAATATGCTGACACTTTTTAAGGGGATGATTAGACCGTCAAACTGAACAACTTTCTCTATAGCACCAACATCGAAATCGCGAAAAAAAAAAACAGCTGTTCTTATTATACAGAACTGTAAACCTACTCGAGCCAAATGTATGGGACAGATGTTTTTTTTCGCGATTCAAAAAAAAACAAAAATTAAAAATTTTTTATTCAAAATAATATCATATAGATAGCTTTTTGACTCTACCACCGCGTCGGAAGGTGTTCCGTTGAGAGAAGATGCGGCCAGAAACTCTACAACACACATCAAAATGTACAAAGTACAATTAAAATACAATTTTCCGATTTCGATGTTGTTCCCATAGAAGAAGAAGAATAAGAATCATTTATTTGTGAAACATGAGTATACATTACAGTAGATGTCCGGTTTTAGAAAGTCCTCCATGTTTGGCCTTTCGGCATACAAATTACATGCCCATGCACTGCATGCACAGCAAAACTGGGTGAATAGCCCAAAAGTTAAAAATTTCAATATATCATATATAAAGTTGTTCAGTTTGATGGTCTGATCATCCCCTTAAAAAACTGTCAGCATATTAAGAAGGAACCTGTATACGCTAGCTATACGGATTCGTTTTTTTGTCAAATTTAGGAACGCCTTCTGCTGATTTTATTTTTACAGCCCTCGTGGAAAACGCTTCATTTATTAGTTCGTACAAATATAGTCATTTCATATTAGGTATGTTAATTACTTTTGGTGTGTGTTTTTACATCATTTACGCACTTATATCACCTGACTAAACAACACCGCATAATAAGTACCATACTAAGTAAATACTCAAATTATTGTCCGGAGACAGCTATTGTCTTTATTTTTAACGGCAACAAATATTTTGTTTTGACTCCCTAAACACTTTACCCTGAAAACTACAAAGAGCACCAAAAAAAGAATTGTGGTTCAAACAGCGAATGTATAAAATAGTAAATCTGCATTGCAAATAAACAAGTATTTATCTACACTAATATTATAAAGAGGAAAGATTTGTACCTATTTTTGTATGTTTGTATGTTTGTAATGAATAGGCTCAAAAAGTACTGGGCCGATTTAAAAAATTCTTTCACCATTAGAAAGCTGCATTCACCCTGAGTAACATAGGCTATATTTATTGCTAGAAAAGATTAGACGTCCACCCGTGCGAAGCCGGGACGGGCCGCTAGTAACTGATAAAGTGATGCTTGAACTTAAAAATGTAAACCGCAGCTAAAAGTAAATGTGCACCTTTAGTACCTACACCCAATTTACGCGCTAACGCTACCCAAATAAACTACATCGCTTGCAATAAAAAGTAAGCTGTATAATAATAGGTCTAACAAAATTAGGTGAAAATATTTTAAGGGGATTATCAGACCATCAAACCGAACAACTTTCTTTATGGGACCAATATCGAAATCGCTTAAAAAAATCCGCTGTTCCACCATCGTTGGGTCGGCCAAAGGTATGGAACAGCAGATTTTTTTCAAGCGATTTCGATGTTGGTCCCATAGAGAAAGTTGTTAGTTAGTTTGATGGTCTGATTATCCTCTTAAAATAGTTTCAGCTAATTTTGCTAGACATTATAATTATAGTACCTACAGTTGAAACTTATAACCGGTCAAAACCACTTTTGGCTGGGCTTTTGGTGGGCTACTCACCTAGCGACTCGAAAATATAATTTTGACGAAGGGCATCGGTCAAAACCACTTTTGCCTGATTCTTGCAGTCAAAAGTCTAAGTAAGGCTGTACTAAATTTGGTGAACATTTACTTTTTTTTGGGAAAAGAATACTTTTTTTAGAAGCAGATATTTTATTAGGGTAACAAAATCGTCATAATTTAGAAAACATTTCAGAATAAATTGGAGTTCAAATTTTTGTGTGAAAATGATATTATTTTTGGTGTTATTTATTTTATTTGACTAACGTTAACTTGAATATATGGGTAGCATTTTCGTATAAAATAGGGTGTCAAATTTTGGTGAACATTTACTAATTTTGGGTAAAAAATTATTTTTTTGGATGTAACTTTTTACTCCATTTGGTAAGCACAAGCCACAACACCCGCCGCAACATAAGCCATTTTTAATAGACACAGTAACAATAAAGAGCAAAATTAAATTTTGGCAAAACCCACGACGAATGCAAACGTTTGTAATCGAAAAAGGATTACTTAAATAAAAATGTTGACAAACCCCCGACTAAAAGAAAGTAGGTAAGTAACGAAATATAATAAACCAAACCCTAGAAAATCCGTCGGGGTTGCGATTGCCCCGACATTGTGAAAAATAATTCGGTCACCCATTATTTTTGATGTAAGCAAATGTATGTTTTACTCAATTAATGCGTAGGGGACCGCTATGAAATCGCCATTGATTTTTTTATTCGACAATCACTTGCGGTCCGGTCCCCGACACATTAATAATTGACCTAAAATATCTTAAAGAGGGTTAAAAAGTAAAACATACATTTGCTTACATCAAAAATAATAGGTGACCGAATTATTTTACACTTTTTAAATGTTTGTTTTTTTTTTGGGGGTTTTTTTAAATTTGTAATTTTATGTTATTTCGTTATTTTTAAAGTAACTTGACAACTGCTAAACCGATTTTAATGAAACAAAGCTAAAAACACTCTCGCAAAAATTTGCTTTCTATTAAAAAAACCGCACCGAAATCGTTCCACCCGTGGAGCAACAATGCCACAGACGGACAGACCGACAGACAGACACTCTTTTTGCATCGAGGGTTAAAACCAAAAAAGCTGGCCAGATCATGTTGGTGTTAGGTATAGCTTGATGTGTCCTCGTGTGTAAGTACAAAATAAGATCCGTCAAGGAACCTATCGTCTCAAGGCTAAGTAGAGGCTAAGTGATGATTACATTTAACAGTCGGAAACACTAAGGTTTCAGCTGCTTCCGAACAAGTCACTTAGTTCTGATTATCATTTTAGAGTTCAACTTAAATCCTCTTTTTTAAAATATTTGCAAAAAATACAAACGGTGAACTCAGACCATCAAACTGAACAACTATCATTACGGAGCCTACCTTTTAAAAAATCTACTGTCCCATACAAAACTGCCGTACCTACCTACCCAACTAAAATGTAATGGGAGAGCAGATTTTTTTCGCGTTTCCTGAGGTATTCTCCATAGTGAAAGTTGTTCAGTTTGATGGTCTGAATTCACCGTCTCAGTATTTGCTAGGCTGCTGTCACTTACACCCTGTAGATTCTACTTAGAGATATAGGCCTTCACAACGCGTTCGATGGGTTCGATGTTAACATTATCTGTCATGTCATGTTATAGACAATAAGGTCACGAATTAATTTCTATAATTACTCTTATCATAGACAACTGCAAGCAAAAAACCTAGACTGTCAATTATTCAGTTGATAAGGTACAAGAATGCGCACTGACCTACGCTTCGGAACCCCTATGTTGTTACCCGCTCGCGCTTCGCCTTGTTGCGCGCAGACAAACATGACAGTGGCACAATATAATAGGGAATCAGTACTCAAACTCTGACAATACGAACCGACACGACGCACACAGACAAGCGCTATACGGCCCGCTGTAGGTTATACGCACACTGCGGGCACTCCATATAGAACGATCGCACGATACTTGAAAAGTACTGCTACAGAACCAAGATGGTGCAGATTGTCTGCTGGTGAGGCGGTAGTAGGTGAACTCGTAGGTGAAAGGTCGCGCACATACCGCTGCAGTAGTAGTGTACCTATCGTAGCGTGATTGTATAAAGCTTTTTCTCTGTGAGGTTTACTCATGTGGTTCGGAGGTCACTACAGTTCAGTAAAATTGCCAAAAACATTTTTTCGTGTGTTGTCACTGGCCGTGTACCTACGTCGTGGACACTTGTATGTACTTAGTTGGTGTTAAAATGTGAACTTGATATAGCTCCGCTCGTTTTGGTGAGGATTACCACCGCGCCTGCGCGCTGCCGCATGCCGGCCAGCGTCACATATAAACTGTTGAACATCTGCTGTAGATACACTTTAGAGCTGGCAACATGTTTCTAATGAGGTATGGACATTTAAATTACGAAATTAGTTATTTTTATCTGGAGTGCGATTTTTGAAACTAACACGTTGAACTCAGCAGTTGAAAATTTCAATATTACTATGGAGATATGCATCTTTCTACTACTTTACTGATTTGACTTTCAAAAAACACAATCCAGGAGTGTGATTTTTGAAAGTCAAATCAGCATTAGAAAGGTGCATATCTCCATAGTAATTTGCACGTTTTCAACTGCTGCGTTCAAGTTCAACGTATGAGTTTCAAAATTTACTTTATTTAATTTATTTACTTTTACCTTGATTTGGAATTAGAGTTTGAAGTATTCCTTTATATCCTTCATTTGGAATACCTTCCAAAAAATTAAATAAATTTGGTACCTACGCTCGTTGCAATTGATTGATTCAATAATTAAAAAACAGGTAAGTAAACTAATTAAACAAAAAAGAAGTTATTCTACAATAATTATACAGTTTTAGAAAGTGAAAAAGAAATAAAATAAGCAGAAGGAAGATAAAATTACATAATTATATCCTCCAAGTACACCGAATCGAGGCAAGGTTCCTATAATGGCAGCGTTCCCTGTTCGAATCGTCAGACTAATTCTTTGGGCAAAATAACTGCCAGCCCTTCGTTCACCGGTGACCTCAATGAGGCGCGCTATTTAAATAGTAGAAGTAATAAAAACTGGTCAAGTGCGAGTCGGGCTACTCGCGCACCGAGGGTTCCGTACTACACAACCACACGACATATTAACTTACAAAAATAAAGGTTCCTTCTTGACTACGGAACCCTAAAAACTGCAAAAGAGAAACCTGTTAGAGTTTATGTCCGCTTTAAACAATTTATATGTTAATTAACAAAAAGTTAACGCATAAAGTAATTAATTTATGTAACTTTCAAGGAAAATACACATTCATTTTATACAGGGTGGAAACGATAAGAGTACGCAGTTACGCACCCGATTAATTTCGTTAGTACCTAACCTACATTGATAACGAAATTATACATGCCAAGTATTAAGTAATTACAGACTGGAGTACAATTCTCTAAGCATCACATCGCTGACAAAAACATCGAGGAGCTCACAAATAAATCTATAGGTCCAGAATCCACCAGAATCTCACCAGGTACCAGAATCTCATGAAATGAAAAAAGTTAAATAAAAGCGGTCAAGTGCGAGTCGGGCTATTCGCCCACCGAGGGTTCCGTACCACTACAAAACACAACATTATTAACTTAGAAAAAAAAACTTTTTTTGTCCGGGACCTTTAGCGCGAGACTGACTCACACTTGGCCGGTTTTTAGTATTTGTTGTTATTCTGTAGAGCTTGCTCTATAATCACACAAAGTTTGACGCTTGTATGTATTACCGTTTTTACGATAGAGCGTGAAGAAAAAACGTTGATAAAAACTAGAACCCCCCTTAATTTTTAACTTTTTGACATTTTTATTATTTGTTAACAAATCCGCCGCAATAACGCATAATCTGAGAAAATTTCAACTATCTAGCTATTACGGTTCAAAACTTACAGCCCTAAATAGGTAGGACAAACGGACGGACGGACGGAAAACGTAGGCTTAGTAATAGGGTCCCGTTTTAACCCTTTGGGTACGGAACCCCAAAAATATAGATTTTCACATGCCAATGTCAAACTGTCATCAAGTAGGCCCTTTACAAACTGTAACTTTTTGCGGCGATAAAAACGCGCGTTTGTTAATGGGTGCATATTTAAGATCATTCGAACGCCCAAATCATCTGGCCGAACATTTTCATCTTGTTTATAAGATAACAAAAAATTAAAACCGCCTTCAAAAAACTAAAAAGTTAAAAAATAATATTGCAGCCGATGACTTTTTCGTTCGCATCATAAGAACATTAATTTGTTTTATCGAAGTCGCTGTCAAGCCGATTCGCGACAGGGCTTGCATTCGTTTTTTGGCTTGGCTTGACACCGACTTCTATAAAACAAATTAATGTTCTTATGATGCGAACGAAAAAGTCATCGGCTGCAATATTATTTTTTAACTTTTTAGTTTTTTGAAGGCGGTTTTAATTTTTTGTTAAAATTTTGTTTATTTCACAATTTTCAGTGGTGAATTCATTAGTTCGATTTAACAGTAGTGCTTCAAATTAACAAACGCACTAGTCGGCAATACGATTTTCGAAGGTTCCCCTCGATTTCTCTGGGATCCATCATCAGATCCTGGTTTCCTTATCATGGGACCACCCTTGGAATATCTCCTTTCCAACAAAAAAAGAATTATCAAAATCGGTTCATAAACGACGAAGTTATCCGCGAACAAACATTAAAAAAAAAAAAAAAAATATACGGTCGAACTGAGAACCTACTCCTTTTTTTGAAGTCGGTTAAAAAGGCAAACAATTTAATAGCTGAATTTTATTACGAACATTTTTCTTCGTGGCTGTATGGCCTTTCAGAAGTGCTGCAAAAAGTCGTAGTGTTTAAAGGGCCCTAATCCTACCCAGTGTTGCTTACTCTAAAATTTGATCTCCTCATTTTTCATGAGATTCTGGTCGACCTATAACATCCTTCTTGCATCCTGCAGATCGTCGAAGTTTTTATATACATTTTATATACGTAAGTGTTTGACACATGACATAACCTTAACGAATACCGAATTGACAGCTCATCGATGTATCAACAACGAATTTTAGGTTGCGACGATGTTTGCGCCTAGAGAATTGCATTGCTGCTCTCAAACGGTTAAGAAAAACATCGTAAGGAAGTCCCCCGCAGTTGAATTTATCTCATTTTGTTCACAAAGCGAGGTGTAGTTAATATCAGTACCTTTAATGTTTTTTGGAACGAAACGATCACTCGTGTATACTTACTTATCATTGCCACCCTGTATATTAATAACAACATCAAAGAAAATACGTTTTCTCTTTGAAAATAATAAAGTACAAAAATCTTTCCAAATTGTTTGTGTAAATATTTACCCAAGCTCTGTGTAAAGGTATACATTCCCGTAGGTATACCTTCTGTATCAACTTATTTACCGAAGAGCTTCCTCGCACCTCTCTCTGATGAGGTGTCCGTAGAATCGGGGATCGTTGAGCGAAGGTACCTCCTTCAAACTTTTGTAAGGAGTTTTATCTCAAATAAGAAATAAAAAAGTATACGTTTCACTTTGTTTTGTTATTTCATGGAATGTGGAAAGTATCTCCTAACCTAACCTAATCTAACTAGTGGCGCCCGTGATTTCGTATATAATGTATTTAACTACCTACTTGAAATTTTGGAATAAGTACTCATACTCGTACTACTGGTGAAAATTTGTAATTGGCTCAGATGTAACTGAACTATTATTGTAACTGTAAGCTGTAAGTTTTCCGAATAAAATAAAATAAAATAAATTTTTGATTGGGTCCACCGATTGTGATTAAACTAAAACTAAATCTTACATCCAAATTAAGCCCTATGATCCGGATCAGTTCAATAGATTTTAAGTAAGCGGAACTAAAATTTAAAAAATGCAGATTTTACCTTTGCCGTGTGGTGTTCGGCTTTCAAGTATTTCAGGACCATCCGAACTGGAAATAAATTAATTAATAGTTTGAAAATTAACACACTTACAAATGAATCTAGTCCAGTCTAGTTATGGTTTCAGCTACACAAAAATATAGTCATAAATATATACGTTACCGTGTAAGTAAACGATCGATATAATAGGAAACTGACACAATAGCGCTACTGGTCGGATAGTCGGATACAGGGACTATAAAATAAAAAAAAATAAAAAAAATACAATATTATTTCAGACAATGTCCATAGCTATGACCGGCACGCACACGATGCTCATGCCTGAAGTCTGTCACGGTGTCACCTCTTATGACACCGTTCAAGGTTATAAAAAAAAAATTATTTGCGTTTTACGGGGTTGGTTGGTGCTATTCAAAGTCGGACACCAAACGACGATCATGGATCTCCACTTCGGACTCTCCTGACAAACTTCTTATGCTTCTTCGATATTCATACATTAATTTCCTCAACCTTTGTATTACTGCCTGCAGAGTTCTCTTGCTGTATGTGGTGGTGTCGTGGCAGACCAGGCCGGGCGACGCGGTGCTGCTACCTGGATTACCTGGCTTCAAGGAGCTGATCCATGATATCATGGAGTCCGTGCTTGCGGTACCACTCGGCTACAACCTGCGAGGTACTCTTCAGACAACTTCACAAATATTACCTACTTAATAATAATATAATTCACCATAGGGCCCGGATTGATTTAGCCCTCACCTCCTCTTGCTTTAAACGGCCGTCCAGGAGAGGAGTTGCAAGAGCGGAACCTATGCTCTAGGTTGGAAGTGTAAAAATGTCATAACGCCGGGACCTGCTGGCTGGTGCGCTTAGCACCGGGAACTGGCGCCCGCAGACTCACTTCTCTACAACCTTAGCCGCTTACTAGATGTTGCCGCCTTGTCGCTCCTTGCCAGCGGCCCATCATATGAGTTGGCCAGTCACCGTCTGCCATTTTTACAAAATTAAAGACACTTGTTACGGCATGCGTCCCGAGTCTCTCCGCAATAACCCGGCCGTCCCAATTCACCCCCATAAACCGAGTAGTTTTTTGTCCTTTCTGCAATAGTCTTGCACCGAACGTGGTATGTCTTCTGGTGCATTTGCATAATGCATTCAGAGATAGACCACGGTTGGTGCATCCCATCGCATTTAGATAAAAGTGTCTCAAAGGGGCCTCTACGTGTTGGACCTGTGTCCCCGCGCCAAGCCTTCCAAAGGCCCGGGCTACGGCTCGTGAAATACCAGCAAGAGATAATATAAAAAAAAATCATTATATACTTTACACAATACAATTTTATTGTGTGGCGCGTCTTGGGAAAAGCATATTACAGGGTGTAACCAAACACAACTGAACAATTTTCTCTACGGCACCAATATCGAAATAGCGAAAAAAAAACAGATATTTCATACAAAGCTGAAGTACCAACTTGACTCAATTGTAAGGGACAGCTGTCTTTTTTTCGCGATTTCAAGGTTGGCTCCAAAGTGAACGTTGTTCAGTTTGATAGTATGTAGCATCCCCTTAACTTAAGTACGTAACGTAACTTACTAGGGTGTTTTGTTACACCCTGTAAACAGGGTCCTTCTTAATTTTCTGATACTTTTTTAAGGGGATGATCAGACCGTCAAACTGTCAAACGTCAAATCGCGAAAAATCTGCTGCCCCATACATTTTAGCTCGAGTAGGTAGGGGGGACCTCCTCAAACGGGTTCCTGCCGCCTTCACGTGGGGAGCCTACCAATGCTGCACAGCTTACAACTCTTCAGCCCTCAGTTTTAAAACATCGGCATACCGTTTGCTAAATAAGGTCTAATCTTTTAAGAAAAATGTGATATATGGCAATCAATATGAGCTATGCACACGCACACGTAGACAAGATAGGCATATCGAGTCAAAGTATCGAGCCTCAATTTTCACGAAGTCGAGGACACATTTATATTTAACGAATTTATCCACGTATCGCGACAGAATTGCCTAAATAAATACAAAGGTTTCTTAAACCTGTTATTTTGAACCACATACGAGATGCTTGTTGAATATTTAATGGACTATGAAAGGATACTTAAGCTTTTTGTAGTATGAGGGCTCACACTTGTCCCCCGGGGGTGAGCCTGGGGCCTGCGGGCGGGGAGGGAAGATTTACAGTTTGGCTAATTAAATTCAGAATGGAACGCTGCTGAAATACCTATCACCCTATAATTTATAGATATTACACAGTGTCCTTGAATACCAAGGTTTACCCTTCTATGAAGTCTTGAAAATGTAACTAAGTGCAAAAACACAGATTATCAAAAAATAATTACTAAGTAATCTCCGAGAACTCTCGGCGAGAACTTTTAAGGAAAATTACTACGGCTTATGATGCCACGAGAACAATGAAGGGCATCCACACTCTCGTTCTCGGCCTGTCTCGCCCG
Source organism: Agonopterix subpropinquella (assembly GCA_922987775.1). NCBI lineage: Eukaryota > Metazoa > Arthropoda > Insecta > Lepidoptera > Depressariidae > Agonopterix > Agonopterix subpropinquella. The sequence goes on along the minus strand of OV277706.1, from coordinate 378,902 downwards.
TTTTCGGCGAGAATGAAGTGACTGCTATATGGAGTCACAAGCGGTGAGTAATCCCTTCAGGAAGGTATCTTCAACATCGCTAGGCGATATTCCAAATCCTTCCTATGTTTTGTAGCACGCCGGTCAAATTCTCACTAGCAATCACTGTTCAGAGGTGGTTCAAACTGAACAACTTTTACTTGATGAAACTGACTTTTTTTTGCGATTTAAAACCGTCATCCGTTTTAATTCCATCAATGTGCATCCATGATAGCCATTCGGGTCTCGAAATTTACTTTATTGTCATACAAGGCTCTTTTTTCAAATATAATACTCATACTCGTAATTTCAATAGTTTACAATGCAGCATACTTGCTTTTCGCAGATCAAGAAGAGTTCGACTACATAGTGGTAGGCGCGGGGGGCGCAGGGGCGGCGGCGGCGGCGCGGCTCGCGCTCCGCGGGGAGAGGGTGCTGCTGGTGGAGGCGGGGGGAGACCCCGACCTGCTGACCATGGTGAGGACCTGTTGATCATTCATTTTTTCATTGCATTCATGTAGGCTGGCTTGAATGCTGACTTTAATGGGGCCGTTTTTTACCCCTGTTACTACCCAGTCTACCAGCAGTAAGACGGGCTAGTGTTCAGTGCAATAGTAGTAGCTCCAGCAAAAGTAAATTGACGCATGACATTTACGAGGCTGGGTAATGATTTGGATAGTTGACAGGGTTCTGGAAGTATGTACGCTGATCATATTAGAGGCGTACATAAGAAGGGCTAAATCAAAATATTCGCGAAGTCGAAGAATGGATCATGAAGACGCAAGAGATAATGTTGCAGTTTGTGTAAATTGCGTTAGACTCAACGTTTTCGGATTTGGCAAATTGGGGGCACACTTAAAAAGGGAACATTGAAAGACTTTTGAGATGGATGTTGAAGACGTAAGAGTGAAATATCAGGATCAAATTGCCTTTGCCTGTTCCAGTCACGCATAAGGATTGTATAAATTTATGTACCATTTTATTTCCAGATCCCCGCAGCGGCTATGGCGCTCCTTGGATCTAACCAGGATTGGCAGTACTTGACCATCCCGAACAACAAGTCGTGTCTGTCGTCCGAGGGGCAGCAGTGCCGCTTCAGTCGCGGCAAGTGTCTCGGCGGCTCCACCTCCATCAACTACATGATGTACGTGCGTGGCAACAGGGAGGACTACAACCTCGGCATCCCCGGCTGGACCTGGGACGACCTGAAACCTTACTTCCTACGCTATGAGGGTCTGCTAGACCTCGACCGACTTCCACCTACCTCCAAACCCTATCACAACACTTCGGGCACGATGCGGATAGAATTCTTCGACGATCCGGAAAACGAGTGGCACTCGAGGATCGTAAAAGGTCTGAAATCTCTCGACGTTCCATTCAACGCGGACGTGAACGCGCAGTCGCAGATCGGTGTCACGCGCGTCATCGGATACGTGCACCGAGGAGAGCGCATGAGCACCGCGCGCGGCTACCTCGCGCGCGACGACGTGCGCGCCCGCCTCGCCGTGGCCAAGCGCACCCGCTGCACCCGCGTCATCATCGACGATGACAATGTGGCGAGGGGAATCACCGTAGTAAGCGACTCAACCGGAAAGTCTTTGTCTTTGTACGCAAAAAAGGAGGTAATCCTATCTGCAGGAACGATCGGATCCGCCCAAATACTGCAGCTCTCCGGTGTGGGCCCGGCGAAACACCTAGAGTCTCTCGGCATTCCGGTGCGGGCGGACCTGCCGGTCGGGGACAACATGAGCGATCACGTGCTGCCGCTGGTGTTCATTAGCGTAAAGCGGCGGCTGCTGGAGCAGGTACCCGACCTGGTCGCGACCGCGGGCTACGCGGTGCAGTACGCGTTCAATCGCACCGGGCCCCTTGCCTCCGACGGGCTTACCGACATCACCGCCCTCCTCAACACCCGCTGCTACGACCCGGAGAGACGCCGGCTGGTCATGAACGACGCCGAGTGCGAGCTACCGAGTCTGCAGCTCATCAACGCGTACATCGAGCGAGGGCTGATCGATATTGGTGTACCGATAATAAAGCGCGCGACGCTGCTCAACGACGACATAATCTCGCAGTTGGCGGCAGTGAACGCGCGGCAAGCGCTGATCGTCGCGTCGCCGGTCGTGCTGCAGCCGTATTCGCGCGGCACCGTGCGACTCGCCAGCGCGGACCCACTCGCCCCGCCCGCCATCTACCCCAACTATCTCGGCGATGAGCGCGATGTCGACGAGATGATACGCTCCATCACCATCCTCGAGCATCTCGTCGAGACGCCCGCGTATAGACAGGGGGGAGCGTCGATAGTGCATCTCGATATAGAGGGGTGTCCGAGACACTCGTCGGGCCGGGAGGCGTACTGGCGGTGCTACGTGCGGCACCTCACGTTCTCGGTGTACCACGCGGTGGGCACGGCGGCGCTGGGCACGGTGCTGGACGCGCGGCTGGGCGTGCGCGGCGTGCGGCGCCTGCGCGTGGCCGACCTGAGCGCGCTCGGGCGGCTGCCGCGTGGCAACACCGCTGCCGCAGCCATCGCGCTCGGGGAGAGGGTCTCCGACTTTGTGATGCAGGACAATGAGTAGTGGCACTACTTAATTCATATCTAACTTTTTCATTTTGGTTGAATCCACATACAGTCGGAATAATAAAGACGGCCCATATCAATCAATAATCACAAACACACACTGGTTTACCTGTTGCAATCTCAATACAAAACGCCCCACCTGTACGCGAACGTAGCTTATGGACGCTGCCTGTGTTCCTATGTGCTGAGACAAATGGAAATGTATAGAATGACACGACATCGACTCGTTAGAAGAACAAGCTGGTACCTAGTACCAGTCATGAACAATTGTGATCATGTTTTTAGGGTTCCGTACCCAAAGGGTGAAAACGGGACCCTATTACTAAGCCTAAGTTGTCCGTCTGTAACTTTTGAACCGTGATAGCTAGATCAGATTATGCGTTATTACAGCGGATTTGTTCTTCTTCTTATCGTGTGGGCAGAGCCCTGGTGTCAGAGTTTTTTCAGACCGCCTTACGGCCTCTGACGTGGTTTTTTTTTTTTTTTTTTTTATTTTATTTTTTTTTTTTTAGCGGATTTGTTAACAAATAATAAAAATGTCAAAATGTTAAAAATTAAGGGGGGTTCTTAACAAGAAACTAGTTTTTATCAACGTTTTTTCTTCACGCACTGCAAACACCAGATGTTGGAAAAGTGTTGCTCTCTAGAGCCTCGAGTGTCAACTAAAACTAATTAACTGCGGTACTAGTGTATGTGCTAGGACGGACACCGTTCACTGAAATGAAAACATTGTGCAAAGGACGAAGCGAGCGCGATACCAAACATATTCATTAAACTGTAACGGTATAAAGTAGAGAGGAAACTCATTTTACGAGTAGATTCGTAATGGTATTTATTACGGCTTCGGTCATGGCTAGTTTAAAGATAGTTTTAATTGCAACTGCAATTGCTGGTACCCAACCGGGTACCAAACACTAATTGCATAAGTTCGACTTGTATGTTACCAATGTTTTTCGAGATCGTTATCGTCATTATACCAATTTGAGCCATGTCTATTAGTAGTACATATGAAAATATGCACTAAAATAAAATAATTACCCATGGTTTTGTAATAAATTGAGCAGTGCAGACGGTTGTCAGCCTGTACTCAGGTCCCTTTGTTCTGAATTAACTGAATGCGCTGATAATCCACGCCCTTTGTGCCGACGACACTATACTACTTACACGGCTATATATTATATTACTCGCAGTTTTTATAAAACAGACTGACTTTTGATCTGTCTGGAGGTAAACAACACCGGCTCGTTATAATAAGGTTTACTGCACTCGTACAATTAAAAAAGTGACAGTGCTGTATCAAATTAAAGATTGAAAAATTAAGTCTCGGGCGGGACTTAATTTATCAATCTTTAAAAATTTGGTTCGAAATAGCACAACGTGGCTGTAACATGTTTAAAATCAGTAATAACCTACTATCAGTTTAAAATAACAATGTGCATGACCTCGCCTGCAAATGTGACGTCACTCAATCGCACGAACTTCACTCGAGTCATTCAAATGATTATTTCCTTTACATAGAGTCTATATTCCTTTACAACCGAGTGATGTTATCCAACGGCCCTTCAAGGTCATGCACATTGTTATTTTAAACCGATAGTACTTGAAAGTTCTGTATCAGGCTTAAAATTTTCCAGCTGGAGGACGAGAAATATTTTAAAATGGTAGATCATGTAGATGTAATAATAGATTATTTATATTACCTTATAATAGACGACCTAGTAAATAGGACCCACTGCAGGGCAAAGATCGAGTGGGTTATACTCCACTAGCGGACCCAGTGCGGCTTGGTGACGGCGGTGTTTTAAAAGAAGACTAAATATGTTTTCTCTGTGTGAGCACGTTATATCTTCAGCGTATCTAGTAGATAGGCTAGGATAGCTCAATTGATGGAAAGTGTAGATAGTATCTACCTAAATAAATAAAAGTCTGTGGTCAACTTGTTACTAGCAGGCCCTGTGCCTCTTAGTGGAGACAAGTTAGTGGTCGACTTGCTGTCAGAGAATGTTTAGGCTTCTGACCTGGCTTAACTAATAGTTAGTTCACGCAATCTGCCGAAACTATCAGGGACAACAACTTATCGTGCCTTTCGAAGAACGATGGTGCAAAAGTTGGTAGTTGAAGCAATATTCCTAACAACCCCGAAAGGGATTAGGCGAGTAATAACATAGGTAATAAACCTTTATTGCCCAGAAGTTTATGGGATGCCCGGTTAAACAGATCGTGTTGCAAATCCAGCTTATCGGCAGCTTTATGTTACGTCACCTTGTTCTCATTTTGTATACTCTTTAATACAATAATAAGCTGTAAATGTACTAAAGCTTTTTGAGTGATCGTGCGATGTCAAAGTGATTAACTAACGTACATCGCGTCCTTGAGGACGAATTGTTTCGAAGCGAGTTCCCCTTGCAGCCTACTGATAAAAAAAATAACAAATGAGGCGACGCCTGTAAAATTACAAGTTAAATTGTATTCGTGACAGGAAAATGCGAGTAGACAGGGCCGGATCAAACATGTAGAGGCCCTTAGGCAAGGCAAGTCCCGGGGCGTCTATCCCCCGGGCGGCGCGTTTTTTCCCAGCGGGGGCCAGGTACAAGTTAGGTGGTCGCAGTAAAATAAACACCAAATAACATATCCACTAAAATTTGGAGCTTACCACAATATGAAAAAATGATCGTTGCAATATGATCCAAAATCTGGGGTGAGCAAATTGAACAACATGTTTAGGTCGCTGCAATATTATTTTAAAACAAGAGAAAGCGAACTGAGCTAATCTACCTACCTACAATCTAACGCGATACAACAATACTTATCGAATGCGGCAATAGGTATAATAATAGGTTTTGATTTGTACCTGAGTCATGGATATTTGTATCTGATTATGTAGGTACTCTATATCGTTGTCTAGTCATCATAATACAAGTCCAGGCTAGGTTATGGTCCTTTAAATGTAACTAGATAATTTGTACTATGTCCAAGCAAAAAAGAAATTAAGATAGAACAGGATAATAAATGACTCAGTTGCAGCAAGGATACTGTTTCAGAGCTCAAACAAAAAAAAAGTTTTGCAACATTTTTCGAATTTCACTGACCACAGCTATTAATTTTCAAGAAATTGAACACGAGAAACGAAATAAGAAACTAACAAGTATGTCGATTATTCTAAGACCTAAATCTTTGAGCTTTAACTTATTCTTCTCACGGGCCGCTGGGCACATCGGCGCAGCGGCAGTGGTGGGGGCCCATAGATAGATGGCAGTTGCCTAAATTGCCTTTATGGATAATCCGGCACTGTGTGACGAGAAAATCTGACCTATTTGTCATAATAAAGTGCCTCCAGTAGTTACAGCTACAGCAGAGTACAGGAAATAATAAAATAATAATAATTTGACTGATTTTCTTTCTTCTTTATTTTACAGAGGGTGTATTGACATTATAAGTTGACAGGTAGAGGTGGGTAGTAGGAATTACTAGAGAAGTTAATGCCGCGGTGATTTCAGAACAGAAACTACCGTCGAAAAGGAATACATACATCAATATTGGTTGGTAACAAATACTTGGAGACTTAGTATAAGAGATAGATGTACTTTTTTGTAATCATCAGCTGCAAGGCTGATTCAGCATTAATCGGGTGTAGAGCATCTCTGTGATGGGGATGGACCAGGTCTGCCTGCATAACGTCAGTCGGTTTAGGAGTTACAGCCGTTCAAATGTCAGTAAAAAACGAAAGATCAGCTGCAAGGCTGATCATAGGATATTATTGTAAAATGCACTGTCGCTTTGTGAACAGAACAAAAAACTGACAAGACATGGCAGTCGGTTTAGGAGTTCAAAGGTCGGACCATTTAACGGCTGTATCTCCTAAACTGACTGACAGAACGTGCCAGTTTTTGTACTGTGTAAGTATAGCTACAGTGCATATTACAATAATACCTGCATTTTCATGCACATTCATATTTTGCAACCATAACAGCTGACCTTTGAACGGCTGTAGCTCCTAGGCAGATTGAAGTTAGACATGCATTCCTGGTCGATCCTCATCACAGAGATGCTCTACTATATAAATATCTATTGAATCAGCCTTGCAGCTGATGATAGAAAAAAGTTCGTCTATCTCCTATAACATAAGTAAATGTTTTGCTTTATTTCACATGATTCTTCGTATATTTTCAAGAATTAAAATGTAATTCCTATCTCAAGCAACTAAGCAAGTAATATAAGACGTCGCCGGTGAGACGGTGATCTCATTACCGTTGTCGTACCGTACCGTCGTGTTTGTATCATAGAGGAAAGAAGTATAGAGTAAACATCGCGTTTCATGACGTCGTCCCATTCAACTGCGGCGATATAGTACTCTGGCATCGCTCTCTCACTGCGGTCACGTGTAGCAGTTACATGGAAAAAAAAATCTGCATAAAAAATGCCGTGGTGTGTACTGAGATACTACACAAACAATTCAAGTTATGTAAGCAAATGTGAAGGACTAACTTTTCATAGGTAAGCAAGATTCATTAATTAGGTACCTATTAAAAGTAATTTTTAATATTATTATAAACAATATTTTTTTCCCGCCCTCGAAAACATATTAAGCAAATGCAAATAAGGACAAACCTATACGCGAAAAAGAGAAGACAATATATATTGTCAGTCATATAAATTATAGTGAGGGACAAACCTATAAGCGAAAAAGAGAAGACAATAGTATGCACGAAGCTATGTATATTTTTTGTCTTTCTCTCGCGTATCGTTTTACTATCTTCTTATCTCTCTCTCTCTGCATTCTTCTTGAACACGCCGTTTGCCGGTTACATATCAAAAAGTCAAACGTTCATTGGTCAAATTTTAAAAGAACAAAAAACGAAATGTCAAATGTACGAAAGGCCAAAAGTTGATACGTCAAAATTTAAAAGATCAAAAAGACGATTGGTCAAATCGTTCAAAGGCCAAATGGACGAATGGTCAAAAGGTTGAAATATCAAATTTTAAATGGTCAAAAGGTTGAATATCAAATTTTTAATGGTCAAAAGGATGATTGATCGTATCGTTTATTTAATTGTTTAAATAATAATTAGCGACCAAAGCCTAAGCCTTTCTAAACGCAATCGTAATTAAATACACTATTTAAAACTCAAGAACGGCTGAACCGATTTGGCTGAAAATTGGTGAGGAGGTAGCTTAGAACAAGGAGACGGACATAGGGTAGGTGTAGGGTCTATGGCAGGACAACGTCTGCCGGGTCAGCTAGTTGAATATAAAAATAAACTCTTGTAGGACTCTTCGATTTTAAGGAAATAATACTGTGAAAGTTATCAAAACGAAACTCAATTATATTAGCTTCGTGTTGTTATATAGTATATTTGTTCCTGCCAATGGGACCCTATTCGTAAGTTTATGCTGTCTGTCCGTGCTTCCGTTTGCCTGTCTGTCTGGGTGTCTGTCTGTCCTACCTACTGGGTGTAAGTGTAGACAGTTGCATTACCTATGTGGGGAACCTATCGGTGTGGCCGAAGGATAACTCTGCAGTAATTTCGATATTTATTTAGTTGTTGGCTATTTACGAAGGCGTGAAGTATTTCAGACATATGCTAGAGTTGAAGCCTTTTATCATATATACGGACCATAAACCTATTATATTCGCTTTCAAAAAACCGTTAGACAAATGCTCTCCTCGCCAATTTCGCTATCTGGATTTTATTGCACAGTTTTCGACCGACATACGGCATATAGCTGGAGACGACAATGTCGTGGCAGACACTCTTTCGCGGAGTATAGAAGCAGTTAGTATTATCGATTACAATGCACTGGCTGTCGCTCAAGCGTCCGACCCTGAGTTGCAACACTTACTTAAAGTTGGTTCGTCCTTACTTTTGAAGAAAGTTATCATTCCCGAGTGTGCATCGAGACGCAAAGTCAACCGCTGTCGAAAAGCTAGTGTCAAGTTGCATTCTGTATTTCTGTTCAAATAAATATCGAATTTACTGCAGAGTTATCCTTCGGCCACACCGATAGGTTCCCCACATAACTGGGTCCGGTCAACGGGGACGGATGCAGTCGACAGGGGCGGATTGCGAATGGAATTCCCGCACCTACTTTAATGGGTTACTGTACTCAAGATACTGAATAACTTTCCGAAAAGAACGTAACGCTGGGTAAGCTCGCTACATCTACGACCCCATCTTCGTCCTGAGGACTGGATTGAGGTCAAGAGCAAACCCATAGTTAATAAAAAAAAAAAAAAAACGTGAGGAAATTCACAAAAAAAACAGCTTTTCATACAACGATTCGACCAGCTGATTACATTTAGTATGGAAAGTACAATTTCTTTTTCTAATTTTATACAGGATGTGACAAACACACTAGTAATACTTAAGGGGGTGCTTCAGACCATCAAACTCAACAACTTTCACTATGGAGCCAAAAGCGAAATTGCGAAAAAGAAATCTGCCGTTTCATACAAAACTGCAGTACCGACTGGGATAGGGGGAAATGATTTCAATACTGGCTCCATAGTGAAAGTTGTTCAGTTTGATGGTCTGAAGCACTTGCTTAAGTATTACTAGAGTGTTTTATTACAGCCTGTATAGGTTTCTTAGGGAAAGTAGTTGAGTATCATGGGTACCTACTTTTGTTAGTTCTGCCACATACATACGGAATTCCGATCCGGAATTTTTAATGCAAGATTACGGTTTCATAATTATGGATTTCCTCCCTCCATAATTGCGTTCGGTATTGCGGAGGTAACAAATCCTATACAAAAAAATTAAAAAATACGTACATAGCTAGACATAAATACTTGCATACATATTATTATACTCGCGCCAGTGTCCCATTGGGTAGGTAGAGACAATGGATCGCGATCGGCTACGATCCTGACACACTTCTTTTGCCTCTTCCACAGTCATAATAAGTCGTCTCATACACGCTCCTCGTTTTCGGGTACATTTTGATCTGACCCTTCTTAAGTACGCTGCCAATTTGTTCCGCATACGTACGTCTAGGGCAACACCTTTTGATTGTTCCACTCACACACGCTTTTTATAATTTTATACGTCAGTCTACTATCACTCATCTTTTCCAAATGACCAAACCATCTCAGCATTCCTTTTCAATCCTTGTCACTATATATCCTCTTTCAATCCACATCTTTCTCTAATTACACTGTTTTGTATTATTTCATTCAAAGTCACACCACACAATACTGCGTAAAGAACGCATTTCGACAGCATTTATTCTAGATTAGTTCCTCTTCTGCCATACCCAATATTCGCTGTCATACATCAAAGTTGGTGCCAGCACACCATCATGAACTGCCAAACGTGCCTTTTTGGATACATTACGACTTTTTTGAATGTGTGCATCACTCCATTAATCCTATTTCCCGCTTTCACTCTCCTGTCTGGTCTCCATCACACGTACCATCTCTGGTAAACATACATCCCAAAATATTCGAATTAAATATAAATAAGTATAAATATAATTATCTTGGACACATACACATTACCTAATCACATTTAAAGTACCAGAATATTGTCTAGACTTGTATTATGATGACTAGACAACGATTTATCCTCCTGCGTATATTTTTGTACTTCTCGTAGGACATAAGAAATAATAAAATCTATTGTTGGTGTTTTGGTTGGCGACTAAAACAACCAATCGATTTTATTATTTCTTGTGTCCTACGAGAAGTACATAAGCACGCAGGAGGACAGAATACATAAATACAGGGTTTTAGGGTGAACAGTTGCATTACTTTGCATTAAGGGATGATTGTACCCATGATACTGAACAACCTATTGGAAATTCACAAAAAATTTTGGACGCTCCTTATGAACGTTTGTATGAATAGTAGTTTTTTTAAATTTCCTATGTTTCTTTAGCAAAGTTGTTCATTATCATGGGTACAGTAATTCAACTGTGTAACCCCTTAAAGTAATGCAACTGTGTACCCTTACACCCTGTTTAGATACAAATACGGTTACTCGGTTACAAATATTCACATTCATCAATCATCATACAAATATTTGTCATCATACAATAATTTGTCTTACGGGATTCGAACCTTGGCACAGAAGGCAGGTTCACTACCGACTGTACTATCAAGCCGTCATTCATTCTTCACTTTTTCATCTCCTATCATAATTTTACATTCAGTCACGATTTCTTTCCATTCGAGAACCATAACTTTCGTCTTATTTATTCACTTTTATTCCATTCTTCTTAAATTACTCATTCATGCATGTTACCATCTCTTGTAAATCTTCTGCCGATGATGCAAGTAGTACTTGATCAATTGATCATCAGCATATAACAAACATTTGACGAGCAGAGCAACCCATTCATCCTTAAACCATACTCTCTTTCTTTCAAATCACTCAAAGAGCTGTCCATGAATAAGTTGAACAACCACGGTGTCGCTACGTATCCCTGTCTAACACCCCTGGAGATGTCGAACAAGTCTTTGTATACCCCGTTTATCCTCCTTTGTAAGAACCCTCATACAAAGATTTCAGTGCCTGAACCAAGTTGCTATCCACCCCGTACAGGTCAGTCGCTATTTATTGTTTAAACGATTAAATAAACGATACGGTTCATAATCCTTTTGATCATTTAAAATTTGATATTTCAACCTTTTGACCATTCGTCCATTTGGCCTTTGAACGATTTGGCTAATCGTCTTTTTGATCTTTTAAATTTTGATGTATCAACTTTTGGCCTTTCGTACTTTTGACCAAATGACCATTTGGTCTTTTAAAATTTGGTATTTCGTTTTTTGTTCTTTTAAAATTTGACCAATGAACGTTTGACTTTTTGATATGTAACCCGTTTGCCTCACCGGCTGCCGCACATAGCGCATGAATTTTGTTTCGCACTATCTCTATACTTCCTTCCTCTATGGTTTGTATCAATTTAGGACCCTCTCTCCTTGTTACCGTTTGTATTTTAGTACAACAGCTACCGTTTGTAGCCCCGCCCGTAACGCACCAACGAATACAAGTCACGGCTACGTCGTAGTAAATAGGTACTAAAATATTGTTGAGTAGAGCTTGCATGCCACGCACGACAATGCGACAAAGCGCTCACTTTCGCATATGCAAGGCAGAGGCAAGTCTAGATTTTTGTCGTTTTCTCATTCTAGGCCCACTTTTAATATAATAATTAATTTATTATATTACACAATTATAATAATTAACGCTTACAGCACATACATTGTAATGGTCCCAAGTTAAGCACTATCTAGGCTTTTTGTAATGGAAACCATACAACAACGGCACGAATATAATTAACATCCATGACCGAACCGGGATTCGAACCCAGGACCCTGGTTTGGCAGTCCGGCGTGGTAACTATTACACCAACCGGGTCGTCAACAGATTACATAGAAACAATGGTAGGTATATACCTAATTTAAACGTTCAGTAGATGACGTAGATGTAGAAGCGTAGAATAAATAGGTAGATAATAGATGGCGTGTGTGTAAATAGTATCGAGGATAATCTTATTATCTCTATTATTTACCTACGCTAGGTATATTATTTCAGCTGAAAGACATAATTTAATTAATTATTTACATACTAAACTTTAAAAAAAGACGGAAAATACATTTTCTGTAATTTGGAAACGGATAGTTTTTTTCATAACACAACATGGCTGTAACATGTTTAAAATCAATAATATTTGAAGTCTATTTCAAGTTTTTTTTTTTTTTTTGGAGTTTTGAATCAGGACAATATTAAAATAAATAAAATATTGTGTATGTAAGCGTACTTGGATAGTTTTTTTTCCATACCTAAAAAACGAACACCAGAGAGACCAGTGTAAAATGATCTTCAGGTACTATGTGACCACATACTGAGTAAATGTCAATTTATAATGGTTGTCATCAATGACCAATGTCCCACACAGCACAAAATATCTACTAGATATCTATTAGATATTTTGTAGACACTTAGATATTTTGTAGATATCTATTAGACATCTTGTAGACATTTGTGCTTTTGGGGGTTAAACAACTGATAGTACGGAACACTAATTGCCGGAGTCCCGACTCGTACTTGGCCGTTTTTTTTAAATAGATATATTTGGTAACAATTCACATTATTTAACACAATTTTTTTACCTCTTTATTTGCTCTGTGTCACTTACCTGCTGAAACTTAGTCAAATAAGGTATGGAAGGTTGTAAACAATCGTTCCCTGCGACAACCAATCAAAGTTCGGAAACAATATCACGTCATGAGATCGCGAGCTGATTGGTGACATGCTGTGATCGAGTGACGAGTCTCAGATCAACATCAACAGGCCCACCGGCGACGGAAAAGTGTTTATTATTATTTTGTTTGTTGGTTTTGTCGTGTTTGATCTTTACAAGTTTCAATTAGGCGAGATTTAATGTTCTCTCGTTTGAGAGTGCTGTAGCTATTTATAATTACACCACCATTTTTTTATATACAAAAAAAATATTGTTGTAACACTTTGATTGTACACACAGACATAATAATACACAAGGGCGAGTATTTATCTCTGAAGAGATTTCTTCAAAATGACAGACTGACTTACAGCCGTGCTTACAGGTGTACAAACAAATAATAAATAAATACAGCATAGCATATGCTCACGACTATATTCCCCGAGGAGGGTAGTCAGAGATATTCTGAAACTTCAGAACATCCACGTTTCACTAGACAAAAAAAAACAGGGGAAATAATAACAGGGTTACGGTTAATACGGGGTTTTTACAAAAGTAAATACTAACATTTCAAACTTTTATGGGGGTTGTTGAGACCATCAAATTGAACAACTTTCACAATGGGACCAACATCGAAATCGCGAAAAAAAAATCTTTTGTGCCATACATTTAGCTCGAGTAGATCTGTAGTTTAGTATGGAGCATCGCAAACGCATCGCATTATGGTGATTATGGCAAATCTCCCCATATTGGGGTAGGTCTATGTCCAGCAGTGGACGTCTATCGGCTGCACGATGATCGGCTGATATGATGAAGATGATGATCGAAAATCAGATTTTTTTTTCGCGATTTCGGTATTGGTCCCATAGTGAAAGTTGTTCAGTTTGATGGTCTTAGCCACCCCCTGTATACAATATACTATAGTATTTATGTAGTCGTAAGCATAATAATTTTTTAAAATGAATGTAGTAGTAAGCATAGGTAATAGCGTGATATTTTATGTATTTTATGACTATTGTATCTTTTTTAGGGTTCCTTACCCAAAGGGTGAAAACGGGACCCTATTACTAAGCCTACGTTGTCCGTCCGTCTGTGCGTCTGTCCGTCTGTCCGTCTGTGCGTCTGTGCGTCTGTCCGTCTGTCCGTCTGTGCGTCTGTGCGTCTGTCCGTCTGTCCGTCTGTCCGTCTGTCCGTCTATCCGTCTGTCCTTGAACTTTGAACCGTAATAGCTATAATAGTTGAAATATTCTCAGATTACCACGCCGGACTGCCAAACCAGGGTCCTGGGTTCGAATCCTGGTTCGGTCATGGATGTTCATGTTTGTGCCGTTGTTGTATGGTTTCCATAATAAACAGCCTATTAATAGTGCTTTCTTGGGATCATTACAATGTATGTGCCTGTGAGCGTTATTTATTTATTTATTTATTTATTTATTATGTGTTATTACGGCGGATTTGTTAACAAATAATAAAAATGTCAAAGAGTTAAAAATTAAGGGGGCTCTCAACAAAAAACTAGTTTTTATCAACGTTTTTCTTCACGCTCTATCGTAAAAATGGTAATACACAGAAGCGTCAAATTTAGTGTGATTATAAAGCAAACACAACAGAATAACAACAAATATTAAAAACCGGCTAAGTGTGAGTCGGTCTCGCGCTAAAGGTCCCGGACAAAAAATGATGTTTTTTATAAGTTAATAATGTTTTGTTCTGTGGTGGTGTGGTACGGAACCCTCGGTGCGCGAGTAGCCCAACTCGCACTTGACCGGTTTTATTATTAAACTAAACGTCTCGCTGCAATAGTCGTATCAGCACGACGCGACGACGGCTTATAAATTAATTTAATTTGACACTACGTATATTGTATTCGTTCAACTTTATAAGGCTGACCGTATCTAAGACGAGGGATGAAAGCTTTTGAACCTTCTCAAAAAGGCAATTTGATATTAAATAAATTGTAAGCCAAGCACGTAGGTGTCTGCGAGAGATGTCGATCTTATACTTTGTAACGAAATTGCTTTTATAAGATCCAAATTTAACTTAAGTGAGCAATAAATAAAATTGCATTATCTTTACTTAATAATTTCAGGTAGCAAGACATATAAATAAATTCACTACTAATACTAATACAGGGTGTAAACTCGAATGCTTTAGGTACATAATCAGCGGGGTGCTTCAGACTACCAAACTGAAAAACTGTTACGCTGGGACCAGGAGTGCGTATTTTGAATCTCATTCGCTGAGTTCAGCAGTTGAAAATGTCAAAATGACTGTGCATCTTTCTGCTGATTTGACTTTCAAAAATCTTAACTTCAGGAGTACGATTTTTGAAAGTCAAATCAGCAGTAGAAAGATGCCATGTAGATGATCTCCATAATAATTTTGACATTTTCAACTGCTGAACTCAGCGAATGAGATTCAAAAATCGAACTCCTGGAGTGCAATTTTTGAAACTCATGCTTTGAACTCAGCACTTGAAAATGCCAATATTACTATGGAGACGTGCATCTTTCTACTGCTGATTTGACATAAAAAAATCATAGGTACTACAGGAGTGCAATTTTTTTTAAGGGGATGATCAGAACATCAAACTGAACAACTTTCTCTATGAGACCGACATCGAAATTGTGAAAAAAAATCTGCTTTGGCTCAAGTAGGTTTGCAGTTTAGTATGGAAGAGCTGATTTTGTTTTCGCGATTTTGATGTTAGTGCCATAGTGAAAGTTGTTCAGTTTGATGGTCTGATCATCCCCGTTAGGGTTGCCAACTTTTTTTAGACCAAATATAGTATTTTGAGCCTTAGTGCCCGAAAAAATATAGTAGATCGGGGAAAAATTAGAAAAAATATAGTATTTTTCGAATTTGTTGCTTAATTTTTTTTCAAAAAGATATTTTTTTGCTACTTTTTGGATTGAATACCAAGTTCTTATTTTTAAGGACCAATCATTTCTCTATTTCGTATTCGTTATAGAAAATAATGCATCCTGTAAACGTAGAAGTCGCTGGATTCGATAC
The DNA here is from genome assembly GCA_922987775.1 of Agonopterix subpropinquella. Lineage (NCBI taxonomy): Eukaryota > Metazoa > Arthropoda > Insecta > Lepidoptera > Depressariidae > Agonopterix > Agonopterix subpropinquella. Next base: position 363,103 of record OV277706.1, on the reverse strand, counting down.
AGAAATAAAATAATTTCTAATAACATTGATAAATCTGACTTTAGGAAAACTTGTTGTCACTTTTCAGTAGTATATTTAGTCGAAAATTGTGTATGGAACAAATGTGATGAAGAGAAAGAAAATAATTAAAATAATGTTAAGTTATCATTGTTGTTAAGTTGTCATTTTTATTGGACCTAAGTACCAATTCTCTATAAATTACATACTCATCAAAATATAGTAGTTTTGCCTACTATATATTTTTCTCAGAAATATAGTAGTAGGGCCCCCAATATAGTAGGATACTATATTATATAGTAGGGTTGGCAACCCTAATCCCCGTAGAAAAGTGTCAGCATATTAAGAAGGACCCTAAATACATTGTAACGCACCCTGTAGGTATTATATTCAAACATTCACAAGACTGCCAAACGATTTACTGCAAATTAAAAGTCACGAGTCTCGACAGTTGGCAGGCATCCACAGAGACCGGTGTGGCAGAATAAATTTCATTTAGTTCAGTTCGCATTAAATAAGTTCCCAACTTAATAGGAACGAATGTCATTCGAAAGCCTGTTAGACATGTCAGGGGCGAGTTAATTGGACTCAAGTAAGCCTTAACTTATCCCGCACGGGTGAAGCAACAAGTAGGCCGTAGTCCCGCAATCCCGGGGACTTCCGCCGGGGACGGGACTCAAGCCCGGGGGCACACGCCCGATATAAATCCGGCATTTTCCACATCACTTCTTATGATTTACATAAACGTGATCGTATGGGGAATGTTTCAGGTTTTGGGGGTATAATTTCATTTCGTATTGTTTGTAGGTATTTGACGCAGGTAAATATACGAAACTAAGACCTACCACACACATACGGAATTCCGAATCAGAATTATGATTTTGTATAGGATTTGATACCTCCGCTATTCCGAACGCTAATCCATACTAAATCGTAATCCTGATTTGGAAATCCGGTATATGGCGGACCTTAGAAACCGCACAAAAAAGAAACTCAATAATTCAAAAGCAGAAGTAGTAATTATAGTACTCTGTGGTAGTAGTTAATAAGAAAACTATTTTTGTTCACCTCTCCCTCCCATACAACGACAAATGAGATAAAAAAAATCCCCTACTCCATCGAGCGATGTGTCGATGGATAGTTAGGTATTGTGAAATGGAACAAACACCCCCTTAGAAACTAAATCGTTAAAATAAAATTGTAATGCGTAATCTCGAGATATTTGTGCTCAAAGTTGAAAATAGTTAAACAATGCGACTAAGGGATGGTTTATTTGCAGTGTTTGTTTTGGCGAAAGGTTAACCTATCAAAACCTTACACGTCATTCCATACTGAAACATTCAATATGTTACAGCTCTCTGCTACAACTATCTTCTTCTTCGGGTTCCTCTCCATTACTGGAGGTTGGCAGTCAGCTCTGCATATCCCTGTCTATCTCTCACCAAACGAAACAGCTCTTCGACGCTGGCGATGTCTGTCCACTCTTTCAGGTTCGCGAGCCATGACATTCGTGGCCTACCAACGCTTCTTTTGCCCTCCACTTTGCCCATTATTATAGTCTGGAGCAGTTGGTATCGCTCATTCCTCAAAATATGACCAAGGTAGGCGACTGTCCTCCTTTTAATGGTTTGCAACATCTCCCGGGACTTCCTGACACGTCGTAGAACTTCCACATTGGTGACTTGTTGAACCCAACTAATTCGCAGCATTCTTCAGTAGAACCACATTTCTATAGCCTCTAGTTTCTGGCGAGTAGCTTCCTTAATGGTCCATGCCTCGCAACCGTACAGAACTATTGGCCATATGTAACACTAGAGCATTCTTACTCGGAGTCGTATATCGAGTTTTCGATTAGTTAGTACCTTTTTCATTTTTGTAAGCGATGCGCGGGCTATTTCTATCCGTTGTATCAAAATTTCTGTTCACCGCCAAAGGGATTATGGTTGTGAGTTTATGTATGAAAAAGTAAAAAGCTCATGCCTCAATGGTATTGTTCATCTATTGTATAGTTTTCGATTTCGTAGGTATTCATTTGTTGACACTTTGTCTTAATTCAGGTCTTTTAGCCACGGCGGCGGTTTCCATCTATTACCATAAAAAAAAAAAAAAAAAAAAAAAAAAATTGTTTATTATACACACCAGTAATGTAATAGGAGGTACCATCTTAGTCTATTACTAATATCATTCTTACCACACAACCGATTCGTCTTAACATTTTCATTCACCATTATATTCCTTAAACCCGCAACAAATCCGACTATTGTCATAAAATATTCAGTAGCTATACACACTGATATAGTCACAACGTGTCATGGCCACAAAAATGAAACAATAATCTCTTAAGAAGCGTTGAAAAGAAACGTAACAAATGTGGAGTGTCTGGTGTATTAGACAAAGCTCTTTAAATCGCCTTACGACGCGTATATTTGGCGTGAAGGACAGGTTTCATACTATAAGCCTTATTGTAGTGGACGAGCTCGGATATTATAGTTGACATTACGACAATAAGGGGCTTATAGACCTGTTGCTAGTTACAATTTAAAACACAGTTTTATTTCTCCTCGCACGTGAAAACTTTGAGTACCTAAGTATATAACGACTTTTGGTCAATCACGAATTCATGATCGAGGAGATGTGTTTCAAACATTATTGATTTTTATTTTAAACATGTTACAGCCATGTTGTGCTATTTCGAATCAAATTAAAGATTGAAAAATTCAGTCTCGGGTGGGATTCCAACAGAGGACTAACAGAGGACGCCCAAAGCAAGGCATCTTGGACATTCATTTATGCCGATGATATAGCCATTTGTACCGAAAGCCGGGAAGATCTTAAGGATGCATTAGATGCTTGGAAGCACCAGTTGCAGAAAGGGGGGCTAGTGCTGAGTGTTTCGAAGACACAATTCATGGAGTGCAACGTCCCAAGTTCAAACCCCGAGCCAATCACAGTCGATGGCCAAACGATAGAGCGGTGTGACGAGTACAAGTACTTGGGCAGTATGATGCATAGCTCCGGATCGTTGGAGAATAACATTCAGCACCGTATTACAACAGCCTGGCTCAAATGGCGGGAACTAACTGGTGTAACCTGCGATAGAAAGATGCCCATTAGAATGAAAGGCCTTGTGTATAAAAGCATAATAAGACCTGTACTAACCTATGGTAGTGAGACATGGGCAACTACGAAACGGCAAGTCCAAACCATTCAAGTCGCTGAGATGAAGATGTTACGCTGGATGTGCGAGGTTACGAGATACGACAGAATACGCAACGAGTTCGTGCGAGGTAGTCTCGGAGTCCGTGACGTAGCTGATAAGATTCAAGAAAATCGACTGAGATGGTTTGGTCATGTAAAAAGAAGACCACCTGATTATATAGGCAACAGAGCAATGGACTTAACCCTACCAGGTCAACGTGGCGTAGGCAGGCCAAAACTCAGATGGTCTGATGTTGTAAAGAAAGAAATGGACAGCTGCGAGCTCTCCGTCGACGATGTTCGGGATAGAGCGAAGTGGAAGAAACAGACTAGGAAAGCAGACCCTGCTACCCGGTTTGGAAGAGTGCGGGTTCGAATCCCACCCGAGACTGAATTTTTCAATCTTTAATGTGATTCGAGGAGATGTGTATAGAAATGAGCGGTAATTTAAGATTTTTATGTTACATAAATACATATATAAACTCAGGACTATAATCCTTTTTGGGGTGGTCGGAAGCGTTGCTATAAATATCTGCTGTCTTTTTTTTTTTTTTTTTTTTTTTTTATGTTCGGTAGGTAAACATTTGACCCCAATCTCACCTGATGTTGAGTGATGATGAGGCCGAAGATGTAGCATGCTTACCTAGAAAGATGCCTATTCATTCTTGCCTTGAAGAGGCCCAGGTTGTATTGCTCAGGGAACAGGTCCGCAGGCAGTGCGTTCCACTCCTTAGCCGTGCGCATTATAAAAGAAGAAGCAAACTTCTTCGTGCGAATTGCTGGTAGGTCAACGACATAAGGGTGGAAACCCAGCCTGCGTCTCGTCCCCCGCAGATGAAAGGGAGACGGAGGTATTAAATCGTGTAATTCCGTCGCACACTCTCCGAAATGTATCCTATAAAAAACAGATAGACAGGCTACCTTGCGACGATGCTCAAGACTTTGTAGCTTCGCCACAGAGGTTGGATCACCTATGAGCTTCCTGGCACGCCTGTCGATTGAGTCCAACGCGGCCAGCTGGTATTGGGCAGACCCGTCCCAAAGATGGCAGCAGTACTCCATACACGATCGGACTTGTGCTTGATAAAGTTGTAGAAGCTGTCCCGGAGTGAAGTACCGTCTGACCTTCGAAAGAACGCCCAGTTTTTTCGCTGCGGTTTTCGCCATGGACTCAATATACCGCCCGAAATTCAAATCGGACGATATGTTAATGCCCAGGAGCTCCAGGCGATCAGCTATCGGTATGGACACATTTCGGAAAGTCGGAGTCAAAGCGAAGGGACTCCGTTTTGTGGAGAAAAGGCACGCCTGTGTTTTGTTTGCGTTGAAACTGACCCGATTAGCGTCACCCCAGTCGGACACAAATTCAAGGGCCAAGTTTAATCGCTGCACCATGGCCTCTCGACAAGACTGAGTAACATCCAATTTGACCCCTGCACCGGACAGATATCTGTCAGAAACAGTGCTGTCGTCTGCATACCCAAAGGTTCCGGGCACAAGCATGTCGTTTATATGCAGCAGAAATAAAGTAGCTGACAGAACTGACCCCTGAGGTCAGCTTCAGGTCTTGCTTGCATGCCACCTGCATTTTTACAAGGCTCAACAGAACTTTACTAATTTTATAAAAATTAAAAAAACCTACAAAAACAACATACCTACGCTACACCTTTGTCCCTCGTTGTCTACCACATAACTTTATTCAAATATTATTGATTTTAAACATGTTACAGCCATGTTGTGCTATTTCGAATCAAATTAAAGATTGATAAATTAAGTCTCGGGCGGGACTTGAACCCGCACTCTTCCAAACCGGGGAAGTGTTATCCAATTTCGCCACCGAGTCCACTAGCAAGAGAACGAAATTTTCAATCTGTTGCGTCTTGTCACATAACTTTACTATGTTATATCGATCGATTTTCTGATTATCTAACTGTTCTCGTAAGTGACTGTATGTTTTAATGAGAATAAAATTCTTTAAACCTAACGACTTATAAGTATTTGACCAAATAAGGGGTAATGGGTAATATGATGCTTTTTAGGAATCGCGAAACCTAAACACTTAACTTTGCACGTGCAGGTGTGCATATCACACATTTAACGTCCGTAACTAAAACTGAAATACAAAGGACGGTCTACCTTCAGACCTATAAGTTAAACGTTGGGATGAATATTTCACGCATGTTGGTCACGGGTGGAGAGGTGTGGGGGACGGGAGGGGGAGATCAGAAACTGATAGGTATTGTAAGGTTTGGCTATTATCATTCGTGTAAACTTCAATTTACCTACTGCTGGCGAGGTTCGAAGCTTCGTTGGTACTGATGTGATCTGGAGCAAGGAATTGGAAGTCAATTGTTTGGAAGATCTCGCGTGGACTAAAAATACCTATACAAGTATCTCAAAAAAAAAATTAAACTAAATATTTGTTGTACTACAATATAATATCATACAGCTTTCTGACGTCATTTTCTAGATTCTACCAACGCGTGTTTCTTTGCAAAAAAAAATGCGGCCAGTAACTTTACTTTACAACTCACATTTTTTAAACAAACAAAAATACGAAGTACAATTACAAATACAATATTGAATTACATTTATGGTTAGCATTGTCAAGACCAGACATTTTGGTGTAACCTTTTTTACAAAACGTTTTGTCTGGCAAGTTTAGAATATCCTCTGGTATCTTATTATACTAGTCATTCACTTCGAGTTGGCCGCTACCTCCCTTCCCACTTCCCCGCACCGCACCCCTAAGAGACCCTAATAAACGCAATTTTATAACCTTTAGCAACGCAACCACGTACGGCACATCCGTCCCGGTCACTAATATCGCTTTTAATTTTAAATTTGTATTTGCCTTTTATATTATTTTTTGTCGACGGGACCAATTAATGTGCCTGTGAGGAAATTTTGTAACGGTCATCGACGGCCAACTGGTCGTGAACGGGTAGTAATAGCGTATACAGTGCTTCATGAACGATGAAAGACGAGTACCTATTGGCTATGTGCACGACACTAGCGCCACACTAGCGCGGCGTACTGCCAGAACTTTTTCGGACAGCCGTGAATTATTTACACTCTATAGCACTCTATTTACGCTATTATAGTACTGTAAAAGTCTGTGTTTGTTCGAGGATTCTACCAAAACTACTGGACCGATTTTGATAAAACTTTTTATATTTAAAAGCTTATTATTAGTCTTAAAAGCTTGCTTATATTTTATTCCGGTACGATGACGGGAGCGGATGCGGAATAAGCCACGGACAAAATCTTATTTGTATCGGAATTCCCATACAAAAATTTACCTCAGTTTTAACACCTTTGGGGGGTTCAAATGCGACAAGCCTTTTTTAAGTGAGCATCTAGATGCCAATAGAAACATCCATGCCTAATTTTAAGTTTGTAGTCTTGACAGTTTTGGAGATTTCGTGTTAAGTTAGTGTGAGGGTTTGCATAGATTCAAGCATATTTTCACAGCTTGTCCGGCAAAAGTACAAATTTCTGCCACCCCGGGCGCTGCGATCGACTTGACAGTTTCCAACACCCACTTCGCACATAGCCAATACCTACTTTACAGAGTCGAAAATGTGGAATACTTAATAACTGATTGTATCCCGGCTTGGAAAGACTTATTTCTTTCTATGAGCGTCGTAAGAGGCGACTTTATGGGATACTGAAACCTGAATTATACTAAAAGTCAACCTCGTAAAAGGTAGGTAGTTGATAGTTGTATCAAAACTTACTGATCTCGTAGGGCGAGCTGATGGTCGAAGTGCAGATAAAGTAAAGCTTATTAATGCATGTGAACTAAGTGGCTTGAAAATTGAGAGTCGAGCTGCACTGTCGACTTGAATATGTATGTAGGTACCAACTTACGACCATAGTGCTTCTAAATGCTATCTAAATGGATGTTCTTAAAAAAGAAATCCCTTTCTTATCAGACTTTTGGGATACTTTATACAGAGTGTAAGGAAAAGTAGCCTTTAAAACTTTTACCATAGGAGCAAACCTGCCAGAAGCCCTGCCCTGGCAGAAGCTTCAAAAAAAGATTTGACGTTTAATAAGTGCGTTTCAAGCTTCTATATTCAAAAAAATTAAAAAAAAAAAAAGTATACGGTCGAATTGAGAAACCTCCTCCTTTTTTTGAAGTCGGTTGATAAAAAATGATTTTGAGTTGGGTTTGAGAACAAACAAAAATCTGCCGTCTAATAATTTGAGTCGAGTAGGCGCTGCTGTTTAGTATGCAACAGCAATTTTTTTTGCGTTGACAGTAGGTAAATGCTCCCATAGTCAAAGTTGTTCAGTTTGATGGGTAGAATGGTTAATGGATACTTTTCCTAACACCCTACATATAATGCTCATCTTTCTTCAGTCCGCACAACAATGCATTATGTGTATGTGTGGCACACTAGAGCAACTTTTAATTTTATTTTTGACTAGCTGATGTGACCCGCTACTTTATCTGCGAGGAACTTGTTCTTTATACCCTCCTCAGGATTCAAGTTATCTTTTTACCTTAGATCAAAGTACACAGTTTACTTTGATCTATGCTTTTTAACTCATTTATTCAAAATCGGTTCAACGGTTTAACCGTGAAAATGTAACATAATAGATATACAGACAGATGAGATGATGCACTTTTTTCATTTATAGTATGGATGTTGTTTCGTAAATTTTAAATGAACAAGCCGACGACACGGCGGCAAAGAAAATATACGGCGGCGTGTATCCAAACACAAGTTGTTAAAGAATATAAAATTGAGTTACCTACAGTTTACATACAATGGAGTATCTCGTCTTAATCCGTCATTCTGTGCCATCCCTTGAGTATAGAGGATTAGTGGTCGCTGGGCGCTTTATAAAACACTCGCAAAGGTTCCAGTCACAGGGATTAGAGTGATATATCTAGATAATATCACTCTCATCCTTCTGTCTGCCCCCTACCTACTGTCGCATGTGGCTAATGATCTTTGAAAATGTACGTACATAGGTAGGTACCACAGTCAATGCATAGGTATCCATAATGTGCAAAGGTACTTCTACTAATATAATAAATGCGGGAGTCTCTCTGTTTGAATTGATTTCGTTGTTTGGTATAGATATAGCTTACACCCTTGGGAAGGACATAGACATAAAAATTCCACGCAGACAATAAGAGAAAACCTTATCTACGGTCATTTATTATAAGCTACGTTTTGCTCACAACTTCGTCGTTTAATTCAGGAATAAAACGTTATCTACGTTTTAAACCTACGATAGTTTTTACGTTGGAACTTTCAAATACATATACAAGGTGTAAACTTAAATGTGTACTTTGGAGTGCTTTAGATCACCAAACTGAACAACTGTGGGGCCAACATAGATAATGCGAAATATACTACTGCTCTGGGCCTCTATCCGCACATTCGAACTTCGCAATTGCGTGAACGTTTTCGTTCCAATATCATCTCTATGACATTGAAATGCGGACCGGAACAGTGGCGATATATCGAACATCGAAAGTCCGGGTACTGGGATTGTTCCATACATTTGGGTGGAGCAGATGTTGATAGTGAAACTGCATCAAAATCTATAGTCATATTAGCGTGATTTTTGCACAACTAGATACAAAATGTTCATTCGAATTCTGAGCAAGGTTCATTGGTGGTTTCATCTCATCACTGTATCATGGTGAAACATGTCTAGTGATGTGGAACGGCTATTTCACTTTTAGCCCACAAAAACACGTTTTGTCTTTGTAGTCTTCAGCAAATTACTAAAGATCCGTTCCTCTTTGATCTATATTTTAGAGATTCTCTAGAAATGTAAATTTACTCGTATTGTAAATCATTTCATAGAGACTGGTTATCTTAATAAAAGCGTTTATTTGTAAATGGAATTAATGTTCAGTTCAGTGGAGTTTCGTTCATTCGTTCGTTGGTTTCGTTCGGTGAAGCGAAACACTTTACGTTCTATGTTTGATTTAATTCCAGAGCGGAAATATCTGCTAAGAGCCTACCCACATTAGTACTGTCGCTGTCATAACTGTCTACCCCATAGAAAAGAATAGACCTGACATTAAAATAATAATAGTCGCGAAAACGAGACAGGCCTATACGCTAATTACACGAATGAACGAGAGAAAATCGATGACGTATTTCTGCGTATATGATATTTTTGTTTGACTTACGGTCGTCACAGACACGCGCTATAATATGTTGCTGTACTCTTCTTACGCACGCAAAATCACATGAGCGCGTCTCTTTCCTACGTGTGAGTGTGAGGAACCGATAGCAATTTGCGTGCGTTAGAAGAGTACAACAACATATTATAGCGGCCGTGTGTGTTGACCTTTAGTTGAAATTGCTTGCAAAATCTTGTAACAACAAAGGCACATTATCGTCAATCTCCATCCCTTTCCAGTATAAGGCGCTCAACTTAACTAAATATTTAGTCTTCATAGATTCATAGATTCTTTATTGTACACAGAAACATAGTTATGAAAAAAAACACAATAAGTCGTGATTTACAAAGGCGAGCTTAACTCTAAAAGAGTTTTCTTCCAGCAAACCGTTGAGTGAGAGGAAAACTAATATGTTTGGGTAAAAATCAGTGTGCACACAAATTAAAATCTACTTAATTACTTATGAGAGATAGTAAAATGAATCCTGAGTAAAATGAGTCTTCTTCAGTCGATTCGTTGGCACGTCATAGAGTTGGACTTGTCATCGTGGTGAAGAGATTTGCCAGCCCTCTAAAAGGGTGGCTGATTGTTCAGGGTGCTCCGGACGTATCGTGGATTCAGTACCTACCTACGTCACGTCACTCGGGGAGAGGCTCTATTCGTTTGGGAATTACAATTTATTGTGCAGTGGTTCTATTAAATACAGAACTTGGTTTCTATTCCGTGACTACTAAGTACTACAGTAACTTAGCCTTTCCCTGGCATCGCTACCCCTTGAAGAAAATTCCTCCCTTTCGGCTCTGTCTTGAGCCTAACTAATTGACAATATATATTTTTTTCAGCTTCAGCTTTTGTCGGCGAAGTTACCAGTAGGAAGGTATATTATAAATGGAGTTGTATATAATATTGTATTGCGGTAATGTAAAGTGACGTCACCATGAGCCGCGCAATCGGTTCAGCGGAGCTTCCGTCTGTCCTCCGCCTCCGCCTGACTTCACTCACACTTATTACGTGCTTATTTTAGGTTGGCACTCCGTGGGAATTTAAGTATTACGTAATATGGAAATATCGTTCATCGATCTATCTATAACGTCAAGTTTCTTTCCCAGTGGGGTGGGCAGAGGCTAGGGCGCGTCGCTTACTACAGTTATCTAGTAATAGATACTCTTTCTTATACTGTGCTATAGTTCTTACATACCGCTTCCGCCTGATTCAAATCCATAGGTACATCTTTACATACGAGTACATGCCCGCCGGGTTTCGAGTACTCCGTACCATAAACACCTCACCTTTATGTAAGACGTAATAACCGATTTGAGCAGGGCCTCTACCCGCACATTCGAACTTCGCAATTGCGTGAACGTTTTCATTCCAATGTCAACTCTATTACAATAAAGCGCGGACCGAAACAGTGTCGATATATCGAACATCGAAAGTCCGGGTACAGGGCCAGGATAAGACCTACGAGGGCGGTATATTCCTTTTCGACTTTGCCAGAAAGTTTGCTATGAACCAACCACTTAGCGCAATTGTAAATAATATCCACTTTTGAGGTTTCTGGGTGAAATGACGTTCAATTATAATCCATTTATAAGTAAAAAAATTTTAAATAAGTAAGTAGTGAGCAGAACTGGGACCTTTTTGTACTGCTTTTTTAGTGATTATTGTGGGGTACCCACATTTTACATTTTATTCGGCGGTTCACCAGCAAGTAGGGAACCGCCGAGCAGTATAAATAAGGGTGTATTTTCAATAATAAATCAGTACGCACTTATGTACTCACTCGTCTTACTATTCTCTGCCCTAGCCACCTTAACATCCCTTATGCTCCGCACGAGAGCATTTCCAAAATTATATTGTTAGGAACGAGTGAGAGTGATTAAAATTAAAATGATGATTCAATTAACAAATATTGCATCTAAATTATAAGTTCTTACTAGGTACAAAGTGAAGGTAGGTTCTATTTGCTACCTATTTTTTCTTTACTATCTATTTTCGCTTCTTTTATTTCTTGTAATTATCGAAATTATTATCTTGTTTTATTTATTTTGTATATTATATCTTATTCCAAGGTTTTTCCTAGCAAAAATGGTATGGTGCGGGTGTATGAAAGTAAAACGGAGTGTCAGCCTGAGGCGAGAGGTGGAGGGGGCGGCGGGAAGGGGCGCAGGCTTGCTAATTATAATTACACTCGATGGGGCTAATGAATTAACTGGTCCTTTGTGGCCTTTCTCTGCTGACCTCCCGGCCCAAGTCCGAGGAATAATGAGTTCACACTTACTGTTTGTTACAAAGCTTTACCGTTTTTAGGGTTCCGTACCCAAAGGGTAAAAACGGGACCCTATTACTAAGCCTACGTTGTCCGTCCGTCCGTCCGTCCGTCCGTCCGTCTGTCCGTCTGTCCGTCTGTCCCTCTGTCCGTCTGTCCGTCCGTCCGTCTGTCTGTAACTTTTGAACTGAAAGAGCTAGATAGTTGAAATTTTCACAGAATATGCATTGTTACGGCGGATTTGCTAACAAATAATAAAAATATAAAAAAGTTAAAAATGAAGGGGGGTTCTCAACAAGAAACTAGTTTTTATCAACGTTTTTTCTTGACGCTCTATCGTAAAAACGGTAATACGTACAAGCGTCAAACTTAGTGTGATTATAGAGCAAACTCTACAGAATAGCAACAAATACTTACTAAAAAATGGCCAAGTATGAGTCAGTCTCGCAATAAAGGTCCCGGAGTAAAAAAAAGAAAAAAATTTTTTTTTACTTTCATATATTGTAATGGTGTGGTACGGAACCCTCGGCCTCGGTGCGCGAGTAGCCCGACTCGCACTTGACCGATTTTTTTTAGGGTGCCGAGTTTAAAGTATAAAGGCGGCTTCGGTATCTCTGTGACAGAGGATTATCTACGAAACTGCTGAAGTAATGGAACATGGAAATTTTGGATTGAATATAGTAATAATAAAAGAATCTAGGTGGGTAGGCACTCAATATTAAAATTTAAAGCCCGCACTGCACTCTCGCCGAGAATTCAAGGAAAATGACTATGGCTTATGATGCCACGAGAACAATGAAGGGCATCCACACTCTCGTTCTCGGCCTGTCACGCCCGTTCTCGGAGAGAATGAAGAGCCGGCATAATAAACGGGGCTAAATTTCGATTTTGAACCCTATTTTTTTCTTTGAGCGTAGATATCTCGAGACAGAAACATTACAACGATTTAGTTTCTATGGGAGTTTTTTTCCATTTAAAAAAACCTATTCAATGATACCTCATTCGATTTATTAAAAAAAAACTATTTTTATCGACCCTCTTTTCGTTGGTAGGTATAGGGTTCCGACCCGACATTTTTTCTTCTTTACTAACAAATTTTCGTTTTTGGGTTACTGTTATCTGTCTTAAGGCTACTCCTCCCATCTGCAAGGCTCTCTTTCTTACAAGCAAACTTTTAGCCATCCCGCTTCAATTGCGCGGCTCCGGTCAGAATTTTCCGTTTTCTTTGAAAACCTGTATGATTTTATATGAATTTTCAAAAAATAAGAAAACCACATCATTTTATATTGTATTGTGAAGAATATTGTAAATTTTCATATTCTTCTGATCAACAATGTAAGAGTAAAATGGTTACAACTGGAAAAAAAGAGGTGACTTTGGAGTCGTTTTTCTTCAGGTTTATTAATTAAAATAGATTTCGAGAAAAACCACATCACTTCTCATATCCTGTAGATTGTTTAGTTTTGTTTTCTGCTTAAAAAGTGCCATAGTTAATGTATAAAATGGTTACAAAGTTACTCAAAACCGGGCGGACGCCCCTTTCAATTCAATAGAAATAATGAGCGAGTAATTAAGGGGCTATGTAAAAAAAATTTGATTCTTCAAAGCTCCATATATCATGAAGTACTAAAAGTAGGAGTATGATTTTCGGATATGTGTAAATTGAACATATAATTGAAGTTTTGATTAGAGCCAAAACACGATTAAGACAAATTTTCTCGATAGAAAAACAAGCCAGAGTGGCCTCCGTTTTTGTCTATAAACGCTTGTAACTGCTAAACGGTGAATAATAGAAACATGAGACTTGATTTTAAAAAAAAGAGATTGCTATTATCTAAGTTTTGATTAGAGCAGAATTGAACTTACATAAATAGTACAATCACAATTAAATAAAGTTTGTTTTTTCGCTTGATTCGTTCCAGGCGCGCGCGTCGCCCCATCTCTTTCTCTCGCATCTGGCAGTAATATAAGCTATCACACGCCCGTTCCGCTTAAATTATTTTTCGACATAGGCTCTTAAGGGTATTCTACTTACGGCACGCGCGGCCGCGTTAGGTATTTGATATTATTGTTGCTGTCTCTATCGAGCGCGGGAGCCGGCTCGAGCCCCGCCCCGCGCGCCCGCGTCTGATTCTGGGTGCCGGCCGTCCGTATGCAGAGTAATGAAAACAGTAATGTTTTCGAACCTTTAGTTTAGACTTTAGTTTGTATGTTTTGATGGTCAGATGACAGATACATTCACATATTTTCACACAGTTTATATTTCAGGGTGAAATTAAAATCATTGGTATACATTAAAATTAAGGTCGATAGCGTTTTTGAGCGTGAGTCGAGTTTGAGTCTACGTTTAAATGAAATAAATGGATTTTATCATAGGTATGGGAGTAGGTACGAACTAATTCACTTTAAAATTATTATTTTAGCTTATATAATACCTAGAGATCGGATAATCGGATGCATATTTACCAAAAGTTGAGGTGTTAGCTATTATAGAGTGCACTTTTGTATCGAAAACTAATGTTTTTTGTTTAATTTAATAATTTTAAGACGTTACTTTTATACTATGCATCCGATTAGTTATGCATTCCCGGACTTCCTGATACCCGGGTTTATTTTAGCGAAAAAAAATTTTTTTACTTTTTAATTTATATAGTTTTAAGAAAGTTGCTTCCATACTATGCAACAGATTAGTTATGCATTCCCGGATTTTCTGGTGTTTCGAAAAATATTTAAAAAAGATAATTTTAAGAAGCCGCTTCCATAATTTCATACCCAAAAATGAAGTTTAGGTTAATATGCATCCGAATATCCGATCTCTAATAATAACAGCATACCTACCTTAAAAACTGTATTAAAAAACGTATCTTTATCTTCTCAAACACTGAGACACATCAGACTGAACAACTTTTACTATACAGATAGAGTTTGATGGTCTGAAGCACCCCCTTAAGTTTCACTAGGGTGTTTTGTTACAGCCTGTAGAATACCTGTTCTAGGTAATGAGTAATGACTGTTTGGGGAAAGAATAATGGGAAACGGAAGTTTGAAATTATGCCCGTTCGGGGAAATGGCCGTTCGGGGAAATGGCCGTTTGGGGAAATGGACGTTCGGGGCTAAAGTGGACGTTCGGGGAAAAGGACGTAATCGACCTGGTAGATAGATAGACAAAGAGACAAAGGTAGCAGGTAAGACTATGGGAGCAAACGAGAAATATTTTGTATGGAACAACTGATTTTATTGGTGGACATTTTTGCCATGTCTATTTAAGTTAATCCAAATGTGGTGAAAAATATTATTTTTTGCGAATACAGTTTTCTTTGGTTCATACATCTTACAATTACAACAATAAAGGAGAATGGGCAAATTATTTCAATTCACCGATACAAATTGTCATGTCATTACTTTGTGAGATAGTTCTTACCATAAAATTCCTGAAACTAAATTGTCCGTCCGGTTATTAGTATAGTCGCACTCAAAAGTTTGTCATTAGGAGTAGTATTTAAATATAAAAATTCAATAACTACATTGAAATTTTCTATTTAAATGTAGTTTTTTAGTTTTTTTTTTATTTAAACACTTTGACATCACGTGAGAGTGCAATACGCGAGTTTTGGTAATCAACTGGATATAGGTTCAACGATCAACCAAAGGAGGAATATTGACCAACAAGAGGAATATTGTGTACCCGTACTCCTAAATCTCCTAATACCAATATCCAGAAACAAAGATCATAAGAACTTGTAGTTAGTCCTGTGTTACCTCTACCACGCATTGTCCCTATGTTTCAGCGCGACAGCAATCGATCTGTAATAAACAGATTCTTCAAATGTATTGTAGACCGCGTTTACTCTTTCGGTATTTGAATCTAGTTGGATACCTATACCAAATATTATAACAGCATTTAAACAAATGTAACAAACTTATTTTCTCGATTGTACCAATACCCGGTCGATTTTTAGATGATATAGAATTATTAATTTCATGAACATTAATAAATATCTGAGTCATTATCATATTTTATTATTATTATTGATTGTCATGAAAAGTACCAGAATTTAACCCGATGATGACTAGACAATTATATATACAATACATACCAAAAGTGTAACAAAACACCCTAGTAATATTTAAAGGGGCTGATTAGACCATTTAACTGAATAACTTTCACTATATCGAAAAAAAGAGAATTGAAACAACCAAATAAGAAAAATATTTATAATTTATTTAATTATTATCAGTCGTGTAAGTCACATAAAATTACCAAAATAGTTAAAGGAAAATGTAAAATTTGCAATTTGGCAGCCAGTCACGTAATTTTTGGGTATTTTAGGGTTACTATTACGGCACGCTGCGATCGTTATTTTAGTTTTAAAAACTTTACGTTTTTATTCGATTCTGTTCAATGTATTTTGTATTTCAATTCACCCCTGTCATGTTAGGGTCAGCGCACACCCAGCGTAAAACTGTTCGAGCATGCGCGAGCAGATTTCATTGATTCAATTGATAATGAACTCTATTCCCATAGAAATAAAGTTGAAAATAGCTTGCAAGGGATTAAATCCCTGTAGCGTCTGTTCGAGTATGCTCGCGTATGCTCCTCGCGGCGACGCGAGCAGTCGCGAGCATGCTCGCGCATGCTCGAGCATGTTCGAGCATACGCCCGTGTCGATGCTTGCGATTCGTCGTAAGTGTTGCCACCTTGGCCGGTTTCGGACTAAATCTAGCATATTTTTTTAACTACTTTAGCCCGAAAAGGGCAATTTACTACAGATAATATATAATAATCGAACTCTTTTTGAAAATACAAAGAAAATCTAAAAGGTCGAAGCAGATTTAGTATGTTTTCAAATTGTTCATATTCGATTTTATAGTACATAAAATAACTGTCCCTAGAACTTTAAACCGTAACACAGCACAGGGCGTAGTATTTCCCAAATATAAGTACATCTTTCCTGTCCCTTTTCATCTTATTGATGTGCTCTTCTTGCTCCTCTTCCTTGCTAGTAACCCAATAATTACCAAATCCCAGTCCACCATACTTTAAAATTGCTCTTATCGCACGTCTTTACTTTAAAATATTGTAAACACAACTGCAAAATTCACTGTCAACTGTAGCAACACGGGAGCATCCGCGAGACTGTTCGAACACGCGCGAGCTGCTCGCGCATGCTCGAGCATCCGCCGCTGCCGCCGGCGGATTTCGCCGCTAGGTGTGCGCGACTGCAAAGAACATGCTCGAGCATGCACGAGCAGTTCTACGCTGGGTGTGCGCTGACCCTTACAGGGGCAGATCACCGGCCAAGTGCGCCTCTCTTTCATCCAGTACTGTCATCCAAAATCATGAGAAGATAAATATAGGTAACCGAGCTTTGATCTAGATCGCATGCCGTAACAAGTAAGAATCAGCGTAGAAACTCATGTTAACTCAAAAGAACAACCGTAAACTAGCGAGGATTGCGGTCCGTTCTTGTACAAAACATGTGCGATGATGATGATATCACCAATAGTTAGAACGACTAATTCTGAGCTGAAAAAACAAATAATTTAGTAAAGAACTAAAACGACTGACTTAAAATAAGCTTCGCTGGGAAATTTTTAATGTTTTTTAAACATTGAAATTCAATATCGCATAAACGTTACAATGCAAAACAATACTCTTGGCCTATTAATGTAAAGTAATAATATTAGCTCTAAAATATCCACAACATTTTGTGACTGGCAGCCAAAAAAAAAGACGCCATCCTCGGTAAAAAATTACCCATATGCCTTTAGGTTTAGACCATACATTGCCGTCGAGTCAGTAGTCGGTAGGTAGCTACAAATATTACTACCCTCATTCTCTACACAGTTACACTATACAGGGTGAAAGGAAACGGTATCATTAACCTTTAAACCACATTCTCTACCCATCAAACTGAACAACTTTTACTATAGGAGCAAACCGATCGGAGCAAAAAAAAATCGGCCGTTGCATACATTTGAGTCGAGTAGGTAGGACTGGAGTTTAGTATGGGACAGCTGGCTTTTTTTCTCCGATTGGTTTGCGCCCATAGTAAAAGTTGTTCAGTTTGATGGGTTATGTGGTTTATAGGTTAAATTGTACTTTTCCTTACATTCTGTTTATTTTTACAGTTTAACTAACACATACACAGGTCGGGTTGTCGCAAAGAGGGTCCGGGTCGCAAAATTAGGACTTGGAAAATGTTCAACAAAAAACAATCGCCAAATGTAACATTCGGTATCCGGGGGATGTGGGAGAGTATTAGGGTGGGAACACCACCTCTGGTGAACCTTGAACATGAAATGGAGGGTTTAATTAAAGGGAACGTTTTTGGGTAGACTGGGTAAATAGTAGCAATTCTGTTCTGGCGCCGCGGCACGCTCGCTCCGCTCGCTCGGCTCGTGCGCAAGATACCTAACATGCTCGTCGCTTCGCTCCTCGCTAACCTAACCGAGTAATGAAGTGGGATGCTCTATTTCGGTTCTGGTACAAGGTCAATGACCTGACCTTGATTAAAATTAAATAAATTCGTTAAATTATAAAAAAAACATAATTTATAAAATATCTAGATAACGGTGCATCCTAGCGAAAAAATAGCAAATTTTTCGAACCCCTGGGGCACTCATAAACCCACCCTTCCGCATGCAAAAATAAAAAATAACTCATTATTGAAAATTTTACGCCCCCATACGAATCGATGGCTCATACGAAACCGTTCAAAATTTTTCTACCCTTCTGTCGGTTACGTTCTTTTGCCTGAACGTCCATCGCCCGAATTGACTACATAGACAAGTTTTGAAAATTTTACAAGTGTAGCCCCCATACTAATTTCGGATTACTCGCATAATTACATATCGCATATCGACTCACATTATAAATTTAACGAGACACGCAAATTGACCTACTTGTAAACTCATTTCACCCGAAAATTCGATTAAGTCGATGGTGCATACAATTTCGATCAAATTTTTTTTAAGTCCGAGCTCCATATAAAATTTGCGTAAAATTTTTCTAATTGTCCTCTTTGCAACACCCTAACCCATACACATACAAAAAAAAAGGATCAGGTCGGTTACGTCCTTTTCCCCGAACGTCCACTCTTCACCCGAACGTCCTTTTCCCGGATTCGTCCTTTTCCCCGAACGGCCATTTCCTCGAACGGCCATTTCCCCGAACGACCATTTCCCAGAACGGGCATATTCCCGAACTTTTCCCCGTACGGCCATTTCTTCAAACGGATATTCTACGTGGTGTAACAAAACGGCCTAGTAATACGTAAGGTGGTGCTTCAGACCATCAAACTGAACAACTTTCACCATGGAGCCAACTTTGAAATCGTAAAAAAATAGGCTCTAATTAAACTGTATTTTTTTGCGATTTAGAAGTTGGCTCCATAGTGGAAGTTGTTCACTTTGATGGTCTGCAGCACGATACAAAACAGGTAGGTAATTAGGTAGTAGGTATTAGGGTAGTGTAGGTAGACACGTGCTAGCCTAGGTACGTACGTACACTAGGCTACCTGCGAAGTCCGTACCTACCTACGAAACTTTTTGTAGGTAGTTAGGTAGGTACTTTCGCGGACTTTTCCTTGCATACTAAAAAATAAAAGCGATGTCTTACCCCGCCCTATCGATGAATAGACCAATTAATAATAGTTTCCAAACAATACATTTTGGGCGAAATTATGCGATTTTTTTCTTAAGTGGTCAGGCGGAAAAGTCCCCGATAGTACGTTACTAAGAATAGTTTCGTACGTAGTTCGCAGATAGCCTAGTGTACATTTTGTCATTAAATACAATAAAACCATATAATATACTGTTAAAATTTCAACTGGCTACCTATTACGATTCAGAAGATACAGCCCTCTGCAGGTAGGACGGACGGTCGGACGGAACGGACGGACGGACAGACTGACAGCGTTTGCTTATAAATAGGGTCCTGTAATCCTGTTTTCACTCTATGGGTACGGAAAACAAAAATTAGGCCTAGCAGGAATCTAAGAAAATTATAGGTACCTACTTATACATAGTAAAATACTTACCCATACGGATCAGCCCAGATCAGGTCAGTTACGACCTTTTCCCTGAACGTCCATCGCCCGAATTCCTTGTACGACCTTTTCCCCGAACGGACATTTCCCCGAACGGACATTGCCTAGTACGTCCATTTACTTGTACGGACATTTCCCCTTACGTCCCTTTCCTTTTATGGACATTTCCCCTTAGTACATTTTTTGTACTAAAATATACAACGTGTTAATGAATTAACGCAAAACTAGAAAGTGATTTGTTTAGAATCGAGAGCAGAATCGAATTATCATGGTTTCAACATAGGTAATTTTTTTTCAAAATATTAAATATTTTTTTTGCAAAATATAAAATTTACTAAACCCGATGACAACCCACCGCACGGGCACACTCACCATACTTACTACCAAAACAAGATTATAAAAATGTATCCATGAGTACGTTAGCGCTTTCTTTCAGTGCTGAAATGATAACAAATCATTTTTGCCTCAAAACTTAAAATGCGAATAACTTTAAATTTTAGCTATCAAAATAATGAAATTATTGTTGCAATCTAATTATTTTGTTATAAATCAGTTGGGGTGTATGAGGTTTTGCGCTAATTCATTAACACGTTGTAGAGTCCTTCTAAATATGCTGACAATTTTTAAGGGGATGATCAGACCGTCAGACTGAACAACTTTCTCTATGGCACCAACATCGAAATCGCGAAAAAAAAATCAGATCGTCCGTACAAAACTGCAGTCCTACTCGAGCCAAATGTATGGGACAGCAGATTTTTTTCGCGATTTCGAAGTTGGTTCCATAGTGAAAGTTGTTCAGTTTGATGTTCTGAAGCACCCCCTCTACCCCCTTTTCCCTTACTACGTAAGGGGAAAAGTTCGGGAATATTATGCCCGTTCGGGGAAATGGCCATTCGGGTAAATGTCCGTTCGGGGAAAAGGCCGATCGGGGAAATGGACGAAACCGGGAAGTGGACGTTCGGGTCCATAGTGGACGTTCGGGGAAAAGGTCGTAACCGACCTGATCCATCAGCCCCCTTACCCGCACTTTCGATCTTCACTATATCGCCACTGTTTCGGTCCGCACTTCATTGTAATAGAGTTGAAATTGGAACGAAAACATTCACGCAAAAGTTCGAATCGAATGTGCGGGTAGACCCTCTGGTCAGTTACGTCCTTTTCCCCGAACGTCCATCGCCCGAATTCTTTGTACGACCTTTTCCCCGATCGGACATTGCCTAGTACGTCCATTTCCTTGTACAGACATTCCCCCTTACGTCCCTTTCCTTGTATAGACATTTCCTCTTAGTACATAGTACTCAGAAAATTTTTCAACAAAAAACAATCGCCAAATGTAACATTCGGGATCCGGGGGATGTGGGAGTATTATTGTGGGGGAACACCACCTCTGGTGACCTTCAAGGTCAAAGACCTTGACCATGAACATGAAATGGAAGGTTTAATTAAAGGGAATGTTTTTGGGTAGACTGGGTAAATAGTAGTAATTCGGTTCTGGCACTCGCCGACCGCTGCCACGGCACGCTCGCTCCGCTCGCTCGGCTCGTGCGCTGTGGATCACAAGATACCTAACATGCTCGTCGCTTCGCTCCTCGCTAACCTAACCGACTAATAAAACATAATTTATAAAATATCTAGGTAACGGTGAATCCTAGCGAAAAAATAGCAAATTTTCCGAACCCCTGGGGCACGAATAATCCCACCCTTGCGCATGCAAAAATAAAAAAAAAATCATTTTTGAAAATTTTACAAGTCCAGCCCCCATACTTTCACCCGAAAATTCGTCTAAGTACCTACTACGTACGGGGAAAAGTTCGGGAATATGCCCGTTCGGGGAAATGGTCGTTCGGGTAAATGTCCGTTCGGGGAAAAGGCCGTTCGGGGAAATGGACGAAACCGGGAAGTGGACGTTCGGGGAAAAGGACGTAACTGACCTGATCCACCCATACTCATGTTTCTTTCAGTTCTAGTATATCTAAGTAACTTGAAAAAGTACCACCAATGGCCTCAATTCGGACTGTGCCACGACTTAACTTAACAAAATGTATTCCTGACACTTTCTAAAATAAGATTAAGAAAAGAGACAGAAAACCAACAGTTGACTTTAGTGCTGTCAAAGTGACGTTACACGCCCAAAAACGTACATTATGATGGCATCTTATTTTGGGCGCGTAACGTCACTTTGACAGCACTAAAGTCAGCTGTTGGTTTTCTGACTCTTTTCTTAATCTTATTTTAGAAAGTGACAGGAATAAATTTAGTTAAGTTAAGTCGTGGCACAGTCCGAATCGGTACCAATACCTGTTTTTATAATACTTTAAACAAAATTTTAATATTCGCTTACGTTCGGTACGGTAAAAAGTAGGAAACTAAATCGCTGGCCGTGCGCCGCGACCGACAGCCGGGCCCCCCGAGGTGAAACTCACCCCGCGCGCACCGCACCCCGCCCGCATAACGTCGAAACAACACTCAATTCACAACGAATCCGCGCGTAATTTTTACATTTTGTAGTCGGGTGATTATTCGAATAAGATGCTAGATATGTCGATAATTTTTTTTGTTCTGAATATTCATTATATTTGCGATGTCTCTATGGTATCCAAATTTTTCTAAAATGTATGCATTGTCCTAAAAAACAAGGACGAAGTTGGGCCTTTTTTGATCAAAAATTACGAATCTTTGAGCCAACATAGCTTAAGAACTAAATATTTAAATAAAAATCTGAATTCATAGAGACACCGATATTTGTTTCTAGATTATGTTAAAAGCATTTGTTTTTACTTTAATTACGATATGTTTAAACTAGGACCCGACTACGTTTTGTATGGAGCGCGCTCCGAGTAGAATTCTCTTAACGCGGGGCATACAGACAGAGAGACAGAATGGACGAAAGTTTATACTTTATACTTTTTTTTATGGGTTCCTTGTTTGACTGCGGAACCCTAAAAATGAGGGAGGAATTGATGATAGACTGACAGATTTGACTACGGAACCCTAATAATTTAACAGACTTGTTATAACGTTGTCACCTGCAGGCAGTAAGTTGGTTGCGAAAGGTAGATGAAACTTTATTGTTGTATCTAAAATTATACTGTTATAAAAAACAACGAAATTCTTTCATGATTATTTTTTTAATGTTCCAGCTTTGAAATAAGGTTTCTGTTGCTACCCACGCTGTGCCTTCCGGTACGCGGTCGCCACTCGAGAACTCTTCGGCCCCATCGGCCATCTGTTCTGCGAGCAATATCCCGCCGCTCTATACAGGGTGTTAGGGTAAACAGTTGCATTACTTTAAGGGGTGATTGTACCCATGATACTGAACAACTTTCCCTAAAAAACCTATAGGAAATTCGCAATTTTTTTTTTAACTTTTCATACAAAAGTTCGATCAGCTGCTGATCTTGCATTTAGTATGAAGTCCACATTTTTTTTGACGAATTTCGTATT
Organism: Agonopterix subpropinquella; assembly: GCA_922987775.1. Lineage (NCBI taxonomy): Eukaryota > Metazoa > Arthropoda > Insecta > Lepidoptera > Depressariidae > Agonopterix > Agonopterix subpropinquella. The sequence continues at coordinate 339,984 of OV277706.1, read as the reverse complement.
GGTTTCTTAGGGAAAGTTGTTCAGTATCATGGGTACATCACCCCTTAAAGTAATGCAACTGTTTACCCTAAAACCCTGTATTATCTATCATGGAGATCGATTTTTCAATAACTGTTTTGATTCATCTTTCGTTTAAACTGCTCTTATATAATTCAACATTCAGGTCTTAGTTGTAATTTGCATAAGAAGCAGTCGACTGTAACATTGACTCACGCCTCCACTTTACAATGTTCCTTGCTTCCTCTTAGTGACGTCACTGACCTCATTCCACTAGGGATGTTATCATATTTAGGATTCTAACAGGGATATGCAAGACAATTCTTACAGTTGATATTTGATTTTTGATTGTATTTTATTTTTTCAAGTGAATAACGTTCTTTTTTTGCAGGAGGTTCTATGTTCGGCTGTATGTTTTTTTTAATGTATGTTCACTGATATTTTCGTCAATTTTATTGTGAACTAATTTTAATACGAATATTTTTACCAGCTGGAGTGCGATTTTTGAAACTCATTCGGTGAGTTTAGCAGTTGAAAAACTGTGTGGTCATTTGAAGAGTACTTATACTTTGCGTAGGTAGTGAATTTCTAATTGATTTATTCAGGTAATAACATTTAAATTAATTGTACAATAAAGCGGTCAGCACAAGCGTCGTCAATAACAAAGGTACAAAAACAGACATAAATCAGCAACATGCTTCGTCAAAACAATGAAATACAAGCTCAGTCGAATAACCCGCCCCAGGATTGCGATTTTTGAATCTCATTCGCTGAGTTCAGCAGTTGAAAATGTCAAAATTACTGTGGAGATATGCATCTTTCTACTGCTGATTTGACTTTCAAAAATCGCACTCCTGAAGTATGATTTTTGAAAGTCAAATCAGCAGTAGAAAGATGCATATCTCCACAGTAATTTTGACATTTTCAACTGCTGAACTCAGCGAATGAGATTCAAAAATCGCACTCTTGGTCGATCCCGGCGCAAAGGAGCCCATAATACAAGCAGTGTTGCCTCGTTGAATTGCTATGGCTAGCCTTTGCACCAGAAACGACCCAGAACCCGTTCCCGTTCCCGTGACCCCCGGGGTCACAATTATAGGGGTAGTGAATTAGACCGTCGAATTGAACAATTTTTACGATAGGACCAACATAATTCGCTGTTTTGTAGCAAACATCAATACCCACTCAACCCAGATGTAGAAAGTCAATAGCTGGTATAATGAGCTTAAACGGATAACCTAGCCGAGGTACTAAATGTATTACGATATTATGCTAAATCTCGAGGACGAAGCAGAATACAATTATGATAGATCTTCACGAACAGATAATCATTATATCTAACCAACAGTATAATGGTTAATGTACATAGTATGTCTGAGAATCTAATCTAAACTATTATAAAACTGTAACAGAAGTGTGTCTGTACATTGAAGATATTTACAAAACAAAGATTACGATATGGTTTTTAGATGTCCCTGATTCTAAATCTCAAAATTTTTTAATTTTTTGTCTGTCTGTTTGTCGCAAAAATAATCGGACTTAAAATCTGGTATATAATTTATGCGGACGAAGTCGCGGGTAAATGCTCGTCAGATATAAATGTATACTTACTGCTGCTCCTTACAACTGCATTTACAATTTTTCTTTGACTGCTGGTTCATATACTGTTCCATTGGTCGAGATAACTGCGCTGGCGCTGCGTTCAGACTGATGTTAATAGTAGTTTAATCTTGTAGGGATACAGAGCGTAAACTTACATGTGCTTCAGACTATCTAGCTGAACAACTTTTACAATGGTGCTTCGAAGTCTGAAGCACCGTTTATGTCATGTATACACTCTATGTTTACACTCTGTATAATGCAAACTGTCATGCGCGTTTCGATAGTGATCGGTTCATTATTTTTTTATTCGTTGATTGACGTATCTGGCCCTGTACCCCTGGCCTTGTTGGACTTTCAATTTTCGATATCAATATCGAGACCGTTTCGGACCGAACTTCATTGTAATAGAGTTGTCATTGGAACGAAAACGTTCACGCAATTGCGAAGTTCGAATGTCCGGGTAGACCCCCTGTTTCGAACTGTGGTTTCGAATGACATTATTATATCTTGTTTAAAATATTGCTTGGTCAGCAATGTCCGTTGCAGCATTATCCTAAATGACATCTCTGCAACTTCATGGTGGATTCGGTTTCGGTTACGAATGATATTTTTTCGTATATCCTGATCTCCATTCCATCCCTAATGCCCACACTCGGCGAGTACATTATCCGAGAGTGTTATCCAAATGGCATTCGTTCCGAACGGAGCCGAAGGACGTGTCACTTTAAACTCGCAGATAAATCCGAATTGACGTGTGAAATGAAAAGAACCCATTTGAATATCGAGTGGATCCAATTAACTGTGGTGTGCGAGCGGCGCCGGGGCGGGGGGGTCAGGGGGGGGGGGGCAGTGTGGGTGACACACCTGAAGAGCTATCTAGTGGGCATCGATACAGAAAGGTAGGTTTATAGCTCTTCAAATACTCAATTTCGCTGCGAATATAAAAAACATATTCAATAAGTTAACACTTAGCCCGTAGGATCTCACAACAGGTCAAAGGCTTCCTCTGACGGATAAGGGTGAAAGGGAGCCCTGCAGACCCACCATACCCCTGACCATACCCCTGGTGGTAGGGTGAGACTCAACCATACCCCTATTATCTCACTATATCTGTAATACTCTACCCTAATCAAGAGCAAATAAAGTATATTAATAATATTATTAATTACTTATTTACTTACTATAATCTATATTATCCTATAGTGATGTGACCTGGGGTATGGTAGGTACATTATCCGGTTCTCTTACGTGGTCCACGTGGCTGATCGTGGTACGTGTGTGCGTGTATTATACGTCCATGGAGTTGATCATACTCCCGTGGGCCCAGCGCGAATTGGTGCAACAAAGATAGTGTTCAACGTATCTGAGAATTTGCAAGCCGCCAAATAGTCTTCTGACCTGGCTTAACGAATAGCTACACCGCCATTTGATGGAACTTTCCGGGACCTACAGCTTAACGTGCCTTCTGAAGCACGCGAGACACTCGAGATGAAATACCACCTAACGGTCACCCATCCAAAGACTGATCGGAACTGACGTTGCTTAACTTCTGTGATTGTTTCCAATACTGAAGTTCCACTGTGCTGCCAACGAGCGAATATTATTAATATTGTAATATATTTATAGCTTTGCCTGCATACCTATTGGTCCGCGTAGTTTAAATACCTTATTTACCGTTGCGTCGAAAGTTTTATTTTGAGGAATTATAGGTACGTCGATGTCAAACTTTATTAGATGATCGAGATTTCTTTCAAATAGAAAGGAACGCACCAAGACCTGCCGTGTAGTTCCGCGTGATGTCCAAAATAAGCATAAGCATAAGCATATGCTCACGACTATATTCCCCGAGGGGGTAACTAGTCAGAGATATTCTGAAACCTCAGAACATCCACATCCATGTCCAAAATATTTATTTTTATTCAGGTTCTTCCTGAATAAAATAATTCATTCTGTGTGAAAAGTGTTTTATAATCTGCATTACCTTCAAGAGAAGAAAATAAAGAGACATAATATAAATAACATAGTAGAGTTAGAACATACTGTGTCGGTCGGTAGGGATGTACCTACCTAAATGACTAGTAGTATGGTAGGAAAGTATGTGTTCACGATGATCGAGTTGAATTTAAAAGATTCATTGCAGTTTATTGAAACTGCAGTTCGATTTCTGAAAGCATTTCAGATACGCGAGAGTGCTTCGGTTGTACGTGTAAGGTTGCCAGCTTTTAAAAATTGTGTCTGCAGACTTGGCACAATGTCATAAATATTATTATTTAAATTCAATTGAAATTGAAGTTCTAGTTTTTCTACTACTGCCTTTTCGGTGAAGAAAAACACTTTTCTGTGATGTCTTCTAATAAAAACCATCTGTAACAGCTGTTTTAAACATCGTCTACATACGTTTCTAAACGATTAAAAACCAAATTAATAATCGGCATAGCATATGGCATATCCTTATATCTTTTTCTAATGAATACATATCTTTTTATTTATTTATTTATTTATTTATTTATTTATTTATGCTCGCGACTATATTACCCGAGGGGGTACCAATTAATAATCTTTATGAATACTTAACTTAGGCATGCATACTTTATTTTAAATTAGAGTTGGCAGCCCTATAAGTGGTCCTGAATTATAAAGCGACTGTGTAGCTCAAAGGGGGTGAAGGCGCCACGGGGGGCGAGGGGAGGGGGTAGTTTTTAATCATACAATGTAATGTAGACAGTCTCGCATGCAGCCTTAATCCATAAAGCTCTGAAAGGACTCGCAAGTCGCAGTACACTCTGCCATTTAATATCACGTACTTATCGCATGTGGAACTACTGGGACTAGACCACTTTTGTTTATAAAACCATTTAATGTTTCAAGAGATAGACGTACTTTTTGTTAACATCAGCTGCAAGGCTGATTCAGTATTCATAGGTTGAAGAGCATCTCTGTGATGGGAATGGACCAGGTCTGCCTGCATAACTCCAGTCGGTTTAGGAGATATAGCCGTGCAAAGGTCGGATCTTTAAACGGCTGTATCTCATAAACCGACCGACAGATCATGTCAGTTTTTGTACTGTTCACAAAGTTACAGTGCATATTATAATAATATCATATGATCAGCCTAGCAGCTGATCGTTAATTTTATACTGATCTTTAAACGTCTGTAACTCCTAAACCGTCTGGAGTTATGCAGGCAGGTTCATCCCCATCACAGAGATGCTCTACACCCTATGAGTACTGAATCAGCCTTGTAGCTGATGATAATAAAAAGTACGTCTATCTCTTATAATAACATGAAAAGATACATCATAGAGAGAAAGCTTTAACACAATGGCGCTAGTGGACAACCTATGGGAGACATTGGGCGAAAGCGTCACGTTTTCATTTTGTGTGCTTCTGGACCCACAGTGACAAAGCGTTTATGAGCGCACTGAATGTTCATGTAATGTAATCAATTAATCAAATCATTTATTTTATAACAAAAATTCAATAACAATATCACTAATTACAATGTCCAATGTTTCCCATAGATCGTCGACAAGCGTGATTTTGCCATAACTTTCTCTCTGTGGGGTATTTACTCATATAGTTGTACTCATGTAGTGTTTAAATATTACTAGGGTGTTTTGTTACAGCCTGTATAATGGACAGTCGACACAATTGTTATACCCATTATAAATACCTAACATCATGTTGTATTATAATTAGTAGTGTACCTAATATATTATTCTTTTCTCTTATTCTGAACTTTTACGAATAAAAGCCTTGTTTAGTCAGATTGTATAAAAGATTACTGTATTATTTTTGTATTTGGTAACTACTTAGCTTTTATCTTTTTACAGGAAACTACGAAGCGAAAATTTCGACGTCGCTACCATATTGTTTTATGAAAATCTTTCCTCTTAAGTACTAAGGTTTTGTATCAAATTAATTAATTATAGCATACCTTTTTTCGTGTGGTGTGGGTGGACTTAGGATATGGTTGCTTTGTAGTTTTTAACAGACTTCAAAAAAAGAAGGAGGTTCTCAATTCGACTGGAGGTTTTTTTGTGTGTGTACGTTACTCCATAACTCCGGTATTTATTAAATGCTTCTTGCTGCTCTAATTGCTGCTTCTTTTTGTGGGATAATGGTATCAGGTATAGGTTAAAGGTGAACCTTGCTTGTTGCACTGTGCGGTTCCCGGTTAAGCAATATTAAGCCATCCTATTTCCTACTTGAGTCATCATCATCATCATCATCTCAGCCGATGGACGTCCACTGCTGGACATAGGCCTCCCCCAAGGATCGCCATAACGACCGGTCCTGCGCTGCCCTCATCCAACGTTTTCCCGCCGCCTTCACCAGGTCGTCGGTCCACCGTGTGAGGGGCCTACCCACGCTGCGCTTTCCGGTACGCGGTCGCCACTCGAGAACTTTTCGGCCCCAACGGCCATCGGTTCTGCGAGCAATGTGCCCCGCCCACTGCTACTTGAGTCATGGATGGTAAACTAAGGCAACTAAGGTCTCTTTTGCAGTGGTTTCTGTTCACACCAAAAGCCATCATGGTCATAAGATTATGTAATGTACGCGTTAACAAGTATATTATTAAGTAAACAGATAAAATAATAGAGGTGGTACTATAAACAGCGGCTGCGCACCGAGCGCCGGATAAACAGAAAAGGATAAATTTGTAACACATGGTATTTATAATTAGCCTGCAAATACGTGGGCGGCCGGGGCACGGGGAGCGGGGGGGGGGAGGAGAGTTTATGGGCGGGCGGAAATAGCACGTGTGTGCCGACCGACATGGTCCAAGAGCCCGTGACAATCAGACTTTCGTTATTTTATAAAAGCTGAAAGTTTCTCAGCGTACCTATACTCCCAACGCACAGGTAGGGATGATGGGCAACTGTGAAGTTTGAGCCATGTTTGCTTGGGCAGGTAGCAGCTTAAAATCGTTATGAAGATGTTCATTTTCAAGTTCATTTTCGATTTACGATGGAGAAGTAGTTCATTTTCGATGTATACGTCCCTTTAGAACGTTGAATTGTCTGGTCAAAGGTTGGAAGTATTCAAAACTGTCGGGCTACTGAGGAAACATCTTCTAATAGTTACCCAAGTAACATGTTTTATACGTATATTCAGCTTTTATATTCTAACGTAAGTATAGTTACAATGCCATCAGACACCTAATAAATTGTCAAAGCAACCATGACTCAAACTTCATAGTTGCCCATCATTCCTACCTGTGTTGGGAGCATGCGCTGAAAAACTTTCAGTTTTTATAAAATAACTAAGATCTGGAGTGCGATTTGTGAATCTCATTCGGTGAGTTCAGCAGTTGAAAATGTCTAAATTACTATGGAGATACGCATCTTTCGACTGCTGATTTGAATTTCGAAAATCGCACTCCTGAAGTATGATTTTTAAAAGTCAAATCAGTAGTAGAAAGATGCGTATCTCCATAGTAATTTCGACATTTTCAACTGCTGAACTCACCGAATGAGATTCAAAAATCGCATCCCTGATCGTCACGAGCTCTTGATCTAACGCAAAGTGATGATAATGATCATAGTAATTCCGTTCAGCGACCTTGCGCACACGCATTCCTAACTAATGCCATGGGCTACTTGACTTTTAGATTTATGTAATCAAACAAAATAGTTGTTTTCCCATTGAAATATCTTTTTGACGTCATATTTTTACAGACTAAATAAGATACGCCAGACATTCTACTTTACAACAATACATATATTCTAACAAGGTTAGTATTTGTTTCGTTACCTCTATGTAAGTCTATCTAAGCCTTTAAAATATATGTAAGTAAATTAAAGCTGTTAAAGATAAAAGATTTCAGTGATGTCTGGGGACTCATCTCCTCTTACTAGCACAATAATCGAGTCTGGGGGTTGTGCTTCATCTGGCACTCAGGAACGTCATTTGTAAGAGCGAGAAAAGCCACAGCATTCCCGCTATCTTCAAATGATGTTCCTGAGCGACAGAAAGGGATGGAGCGTGAAAAAATGCGATTTCGTCCTGCCAGATGAGGTACAACCCCTACTCCTCCACACTGGTTCGAAATAAATAGGTACAGTACAGAAGGCCGGTCGTTTATACAACGAGCGATACAGGGACATGCACACGTGTAACGTGTGGGGATCTCTGATCAAGTTGTACTGAACGTTTCGACGGATTTGGAGTGCAATTTTTGAAACTCATTCTTTGAACTCAACAGTTGAAAATGTCAATAAATCATACTCCAGGAGCGCGATTTTTGAAAGTCAAATCAGCAGTAGAAAGATGTGTATCCATACATTTTCAACTGCTGAGTTCAACGTATGAGATTCAATAATCGCACTCTTGATCTATTGCTCTCTTTATGAAGCCGGCGTTTTTTACCCAACTGCGCCAGAAGGAGGGTTATGTTTTTCGAGCGTATGTATGTATGTATGTATGTTTGTATGTCTGTTTCTTTGGCACGGCCTACAGCCTAAACGGTTTGATGGATTTTGAAGTATGAGGTATCGTTAGATTTGTAAAAATCGTGAAAGGGACATAGGCTATATTATTTTTATAAGGCGGTTGCGAATAAAAAAAAGAGGGGGTATAAAAAAATTTTTTTTGTTAAAAATTACAATATGGGTATCGAATGAAAGCTTGTGAACAGACGATTCCAAAAATATATATTTTATTGTACTTTTATGCTACCATTTCGACACAAGACTAAAAAGTAGGAAATAAACTAAATTATTAAGAAAAACAAAAAACCCGACTGCATTAAAAATCTATTATATTAACTGAAAAGAGAAAAACAAGCTCTTATATTCACTAATCAGCTAAGTATAACAACTTGGTTCGAGCACATATTATTTGAATGTTATTAGGTAGGTATCGCAAACGGGGACAAACCAAGGAAGGTACCTAAAGGTATGTTTTATAATTCTTCTTTGTCCCCGTTTGCGATACCTACCTAATAACATTCAAATAATATGTGCTCGAATCAAGTTGTTATACTTAGCTGATTAGTGAATATAAGAGCTTGTTTTTCTCTTTTCAGTTAATATAATCGTTTTTTAATGCAGTCGGGTTTTTTGTTTTTTTTTCATATTTAATTTGTGACCCTGATCAATGATAATTTACGGTTTGGTGCAGGCAAAGTATTAACCTGTACCCGCAACGTGGTAAATGTATGAACACAATTTGTTTTTTATAATTAGAATACATAGAGTACAAGTACGTATACTTAGGAGGTAGCAAGTCCATAATTAAGTAACCTAGTAACAAGTAAGTTGTTGAACATTCAATAAGTTACGCTAGAAGCACCTTAATTGTTTAGTAAGTTGACTTGTGTTCGCCGTCGTGCCAGTCTCTGAAGAAAACTGAAACCCGTCAAGTTAAAGTTAAAATAAGCAGTTGTTCACAGAGACAAGAACAACTACGATTAACTCCTGGCCTCGTTCAGCTTCAGGTGCTTCGAGTTTACTAACAAACTTTCTTAGAAAATTAAACTAGGAAAGTACGCATTATTCTCAAATTAAAGATTTCTAAACCGGCCAAGTACGTGTCGTGTCGGGCCACGCGCAGTGTAAGGTTCCGTATTTACTCGTCACAATACTCACAATATGTGGACTTTGAATTTTTGGTTAAAGGAACATTTTAACGAAATTTTCCTTTTTTCTATTTAATTCTCCAAATAGAGTACTTATATAAATTGGTCGACTATAACTCGTTAACTTGTAAAGCCTACTTTAGCTGTGATAGTTTTCTTTTTAACTTCGTTTACTAATGCCATGAATTTTTTCACATTTTCAAAAACCACCGTTTAGCTTTGGGGCACACTTGACTCTAACACCAATTTCCACTTTAAAGCTATAAGTTTCCCATACTCGCAATATTGCAATCAATAATAATAATTAACCTATCCCACTCAACACCCACCATGGGATAATCGAGCACAAAAATGCATGCTCACGTGTAGGAGACTGAATCGTTCCCTCTCCCGTTACATAGCTAAAAGTGGTTGCCTTGCTGACAGTTTAGGATAGATTTTGATTAAGCCATCTATTTTTTTGGTCTAAAGTAAGCAATATTATTTATTAGTATGTCTTGATTGGGACGAATAAGCTCTCATAAAGACTTTTGCGATCGAAACAGTTATACTGTGTATGTAATTTAATTAATAGTAAGTAAATGTAGCATTAGTCTAAGTAAACTTGTTAATCTGTTTGTTTCAGTGCGTGCTGTATCTCCCTATAATTAGTTTTACATTTAGCTTAAATGGTTCTGGAGATATATATTGTTGTGTTTGTATTAGTGTAACAACTGTTCGGAAATCAATAAAGAAAATAAAAAAATAAAAAAATATGCTTTTCAAGATTTTATGTCTACTACTTTGTCGTCGTGATCAATACTTGCCGAATTACAGCTTTCTCTAGAGCTTACTAAGCGTCTCTGAGCTAAGCCGCGGACAGACGGATTACTCCCACCTATCCCTTCTGGACACGCGCCTGGATATCGCCACCGCTACGTCCTTGGGTTGAAGAATTTTGTTCTCTATCGCAGTAGGCTCGGTAGCTTAATTTGACGAAAGTACATCCCTGGTTTGGCAGGTTGGGGGTTAGTCCCGTCAGTTGACTTACTATAGTATTTTGCGATAATAAACAGACATCATTAAATAAACTATAGTTAATCTCATGCGTCCCTTCCTGACCTCTCCATTCATATACCAGCTCAGTGCAGCGGAGGTCACGGCCCGAGGGACTAATTACCGCCTGTGAAATAATAACAACGCACTCCTCCCCCGACCCACCCCGCCTCTCACCCCTGGCCTTCCTTTCACTAAGCCTCCTAACAACTCCACATACAAAAACCGTTTTATTAACGTGCATAAGAAGTTATTCTGCTGAAAGAGATTTTAAGGAACTGAGGTGAGTGTTTTTTCTAGGGCTGTATCAAGAGCCTAATTTTGAGAATATATACACTACTAATACCTGCCTCACTTTATATGCTCTCTCTCTTTCACGGATTTGCTGGGAGAAATCTCTTTAGAGCTCGCCCTTTGTAATTGTCTATTATGCTGCTTTTATTTATATTTTCCACGCAAGGTGTCATTTTTTATCAAGCCAAGGCAAGAAAATACGAAAACATTGACGGCGAAGTGTAATGGTTGCCACGACGAACTGCCAAACCAGGGTCCTGGGTTCGAATCTCGGTTCGGTAATGAACGTTATAATAGGGCATTTGACAGGTTTTTAAAAATTGTTCTACGTTAATCACTGATACAAGTCAAAGGACTTTATAGAAAATGTATATTTTACGTTCCATTAAATTTAGTGCAAAAAAACGAGAACATAAAATATGATTTAAATATCTCGCGAAAACGCTTTTCTTGCCAATATACGTGTCTACATGACGTCACGATAACGTCACTTGCATGTAGACACGTATATTGGCAAGACAAGACACTCATACTCTACACCCAACTGTCTACATGCAGTTGACGTCATCAACCATTCGGCCAATCACAGTCGTTTACGATTACGTGACTAAAGTAGACGAAAAAAATATTTTCTCTGTCGATTTTCTCTTAAAATGTCCAGTATTTTTCTTAACTGACTAAATAGTTGGTTTCCGAAATTCATATTTAATACGGATGCCATCGATAGAACCTATATTTTACATACTGTCAAATACCCCATTATGTTCATGCCGTCGTCGTTGTTGTATGGTTCCCATTCACACAATAAAAAGCTCACTTGGGATCATTTACAATGTAGGTACATTTTATGCCGGTGAGCTTTACATTAAATATAAATAAATAAATATCCAGTTGACCTTCACTAAACCCGCACTAGTCCAGTTTGGTGGTCCTACTAACCACTCTTTTTAGGGTTCCGTACGGTTTTTAGGTTTACGGCGGATTTGTTAACAAATAATAAAAATATCAAAAAGTTAAAAATTAAGGGGGGTTACAAGAAACTAATTTTTATCAACGTTTTTTCTTCATGCTCTATCGTAAAAACGGTAATACATACAAGCGTCAAATTTAGTGTGATTATAGAGCAAACTCTACAGAATAACAACAAATACTAAAAACCGGCCAAGTATTTTATTTATTTGCGTATGGCTTTTATTTCCTCCAAACAAAAAGAACAAAACACAAAACAAAGAATTTACACACAAAAAAAAACAACAAATTATAAATCTAGGTCTAGATTTTGGAGCCAGATCTTGGCTTCCGGCGTTAGTTTCCATATGTCCCCCAAACCGGCCAAGTGTGAGTCGGTCTCGCGCTAAAGGTCCCGGACAAAAAAGTTTTTTTTTTAAAGTTAATAATGTTGTGTTCCTGAGGTTATATCAGCCAACCACTCTTAGGCCCGCTTGCGCCAGGCAGGGTTATCGTCATTAACTCAGAACTAGACCCAATTTTGGAATTAAATTATAATTATGTCTTGCACCATCCTGTTTTAGGGGGCTAAACTTGTGTTATATTTAAATTTTAAACCGCCGATGTGGTAGGTTTATGTCACTAAACTACGTGCTAAATATGGCTAAATGTCAAAATTGAGGCAACAGCTGTTTTTGTTGACATGATTGAAAACTGAATGATTTTAAAACAAAACGATGAAAACGAAATGTCATTGCCAAAATAGAACAAATAAGACAGATAAATAAAAAGAGATGCAGTGTGAAAGAGACGTGCATATAATGTTCATTCATCATTCACTTTTCATATTTTGTCGGATTACATAAACTCTATGGTCAATTAGGATGTTGCCAGCGAAAAATAGAGAACTGTCAGGTTAGTTAACTATGAACTAGTTTTCATTGGCGCAAGACAATCTTCGATAACACTTTAAGTCGGTGCTACTAAACACGGGGTTACGCAATTTAACACAGCATTTGGCGCAAGTGGGCCTTAGAAATCCAAATTGTCTAAAAGGAACCACTCCATTTCCCTTTCAGGTCTTGAAGTGGGATTTGATATTAGCATACTGAAGTGCGATTTTTGAAAATCATACGAGCGACTTGGCAGTAGAAAGTGTCAAAATTACTATGGAGATTATGCATCTTTCTACTGCCAAGTCACTCGTATGATTTTCAAAAATCGCACTTCTGAGTGTTTTAAAAAAACCGTTCCGTTTCAAGTGATAGCATCGCAATTCGCATGCCACAGGAGGGAGGGAGATAAAAGAACTTCACATTATATGAACATTTAAAATTCATGAGCCGTGCTCGATTTGAATTCAGATTTTCGGGACAACCCCTATTTTATATAAAAGTCGCGTTTATTTTAGTGATTTACCTAAATGATCTTGTACTCTATTAGGTCGGTTGCCTTCCCGATAACAATTAAAATTTTTGGCAACCGACCTTATTAACCAACGATATACTTAGTATAAATATAGACCGCGGGCTGACTGGCTGAAACACCGCGACCTCGAAATCGAAACGATACCTCTTCCCATAGAAATCGATCGGCTAATACACACATTTGTAAGGAAGGTCCAAAAATTGCCTTTTTTCGACCCAGCCATTATTAGGTACAGTTTTTTAGTTTTATTATCTGAATACTCTCTTAAAATGTTTATAGTAATTAATAATTCGCAACCGCCGTATTAAAATAATATATCCTATGTCACTCTCACGATTTTTACAAATCTAACGACACCTCATACGTCAAAATCCATCAAGCCGTTTAGGCTGTAGGCCGTGCCAAAGAAATAGACATACATACATACATACATACATACATACATACATACATACATACATACATACATACATACATACGCTCGAAAAACATAACCCTCCTTCTGGCGCAGTCGGGTAAAGAAATAGGGGTGTATATAGATAGGCTTATGACAACAATTTCTAGTATGATGTTGAATGTCTGTTTCAAGTTGTATTTATTTGGGGTTGAACCTCTTCCGGCATGTAATCGCATTCTTTGACGCTCCATCCTTTTTCTGTCGCTAAGGAAAGCCATTTGCTAGAGCGAGAAAGATAGCGGGAATGCGGCAGCACGCGGCCGCACCGGCAGTGCTGCGACCTTTCTCGCTCTTGCAAATGAAATTCCTGAGCAACACGTTAATTTATACCAAAACTGTTATACAGTTTACACTGGCCACAGGTCTATGAATTCCGGCGGGACGCGGTCTGTACGACCGAGTTTGTATTACTTATCGCTACGAAGCAACTCGCCCGGAATGCAAACGAAGCACCGGACGATTAACGGAAAAATCTGAATCATTTCCCCGAGCTGCCGCCGTAAAATAGAATTTAACTACCAAAATATAAGCTTCTAATTTCGCAATCAAGATGAGTAATGCCTGGTGTCAACCACAGACGGTGACTGTAAGCTTCATAGGAGGGGATGGGAAGGTAAATTGTTGATCGAAGGGAGGAAGTGACGTTTGAGTAGAAAAGCACTCAGCCTCCGAGATGCGGCTCGGCTGTCGAAGGAGTAATGAGAATTAGCAAGTCAAAGCGGCTGCAACATGAACTAGGCCAGCTCCTGTCTAGGTTATGGAAATTATGTTGCGTGAGATTGTTTCGAGTGACAGTATGTTGATAGTCTAATTTGAGAAATATTAACGTTATGTTGTATTGTATGTCAAAAAAATCTGCAAACCTACTCGAGTCAGCTGATTTGTTGTTCGCGATTTCGATTTTTGTCCTGTAGAGAAAGTTGTTCAGTTTGATGGTCTAAACATCCCCTTAAAAAAGTGTCGTCATATTTTAAAAAATCCTATACAGATTGTTAGGGTAAACAGTTGCATACCCTATACTTATCAACTTTCCCTTAGAAACATTTAGGAAGTAGATCAAACGTTTGTATGAAAAGTCGAATTTCCTATAGGTTTGTTATGGAAAGTTGATCAGTATCATGGGTATGCAACTGTTTACCCTAACACCCTGTATAGGTTTTTTTTTAATATGACTACACTTTTTAAGGGGATGTTTACACCATCAAACTGAACAACTTGCTCTACGAGACTAAACTTGCTCTAAAATCTAAATCGCGAACAAAAAATCTGCTGGCTCGACAAGTCAACCGTCACGTCACCACACCGGTCTAAATATCTAATATTATTCTTATACCTAGTTGATGCAAAGGAAAAAGACTCCCAAAGTAGAATTCGGTCGAATAGGTAAGTAGGTACGTCATATCTTCCGCCTGTCCAATCTATCGATGATTGATGTCAAAGTAACTTCGTTATTATGCACGAGCCACGGCGGTGGGCGACAGGCCGGCGATGGGCAGACGATCGCCGGCTATCAGTCTGTCATTAAGCTTTGTAGTAACGCGTCGGTGACGGTGAGTGACACAGGGGGGAGGGGGAGGGTTGATTGCAGTATGCACTGTGGGCGGGGGTTTAAGTGAGAGGTAATTGATTGGCGCACGGACGACGGGTTGACAATGTGATACTGTGATGCAAGTCTTGAAATGAACAATAAAGTTTGTCTGTTACAGAAATTAGAATATTCTTAATGTCATAAGTATATACTTTGGTAGGTCTACCCAAAATCACTACCTTAATCGCATTCATAGGGTAGCCTCGATAAACAGAGCCTTTTAAGAAGTAGGTACAAAGCACCACGTTGCCAACGCGACACTGAAAGCGCTAGGTGGGAAAAGGCTCTTATTATAAACCGCAATATACTCTCAAGGCAACTAAAGTTATAAGTTTCGGTATCTTAGAATCTAAGACTCTTTATTACACACAATAAAATAACATAATATACCTATTTACTTATGAATATTAATTACAACGAGATATACAAAGGCGAGAAGCTTAACTTCCTGTACACCGTTTCATGCCATCTGCCTGCGCGCGCAGGTACCCTAACAACGAACTCAGTTAGGGTACGCCAGTCTCCAGCACACCGCGCTCAATCCCTTTCGTAGGTATCGTAAGGTTTGACCTGCCGCGATTGAGCTGTTCCACTATACAGGGTGTAAGGAAAAGTATCATTAACTTTTAAACCACATACTCTACCCACCAAACTGAACAAACTTTACTATGGGAGCGAACCTGTCAGAACAAAAAAATCTGCAATCTCATATATTTGAGTCGAGTAGGTATTGCAGTTTAGTATGCAACAGCAGATTTTTTTTGTGCTCTGGCAGGTATGCCCCGATAGTAAAAGTTGTTCAGTTTGATGCGTAGAGTATGTGGTTTAAAGGTTAATGATACTTTTTCTTACACCCTGTATTGTTATTAGTGTTATTACGCTATTTCTGGATGCATCTTTTCCACAGCGACAACAGCTGCTTCCGACGCGGTGGGTCGTCAGATTTGAATAAATAATTTTGAGTTTGAGTCTGCAATTAAATTCTAAATCATTATATTATAGTTTGTCTTTGACTGCGAGAGATGTGAACGTGATTGCACCATCGAGTGCGGAGCTCAGGTGTCTGTCCTAGATGAGTAATAAGATCCGTCTCTAGACTGAATAACCTATAACGATTCTAGTGAATAACTCAGTTAGTACCTAGTGTCCTCGAACCCGAAGTACCTCGTCTGCGCTGCGTAGAGATGAGGCCGAGGGTCCCAATCCCAACTAGTTCACACTTCATTTACTATCCTATTTGCTCCCTAATAGATGCCAATATCTGTTGTATCGGAAAGTTCTTCAAATTAAGTACCTACATAAATGACCGAATTCAATCGGCTCCGAATTGGTTAGAAAGTCTTGTTACATCTTTTGTCTATTGCAAGGAATATAACTACTCTCGTCTATTGTGAAGGGAGAGATATAACCTCTACGAACTACGATGCGGTGTAGCAAGGCTAGTTAACACTTGTATTAGTTTATGTGAACAGATGCCAGAAAACCGTTTCCTTCTCCATCAATACAATCAGTGTTGCCAGATCCAATTTTCGAAATACGGGAGGTGTACCAATAAAAAATCGGGAGATGTATGGGCGACATTATGAAAAAATCGGGAGATAAATTTTTCCTTAAAATTAATCGGTCTTTTAATAAATGTTTTTTTAACAATTTTTTGTTTACTTTAAAATCATAGCAATTGCAATTTTTTTAAATATTTTTCGTGTGCAAGATCCCTGAATTTCCTAATTTCGCCGGTTAACCAAAGCAAAAGCAGGTTTATTTCGCTACTTTGCAATGTTGCAAAATTAGTAAACTATAACTGCCAAAGCTTGCCATTGAATAGGTATTCAACTTTATGTTATTAAGTCAAAGAATAGTTTAGGATACGCATTTTACAAAGTTATGTACACATTTAACATAGCATTGCATAGCTTAGCATTTAATTTTGTTCCGTTTTAGGTACGCAGTTTTTTCGAAAAAAAAGTTGTTCTTAAAAAATCGGGAGATTTGAGTGGGAATCCGGGACATCGGGAGACATTGACAAAAATCGGGAGATATCCCGGAAAATCGGGAGATCTGGCAACAGTGAATACAATATAAACAATATTTTATGAGCAACATTTATTTAAATGAATAGTAGTAATGTTAGTACACCTACATTTTCTCTGTACCTACACATACACCTAATAGATTATTACCTATTATGTTTTTGAACATAACAAACGTATTATAATTATGACTGCGATAAACCAAACCGCGATGATAGATTGATTGAATGTTTCATACAAATCGGCCACGTTAGTATTTTAGTTTCATTCAAATAAATAGCAAAATACATGTTACATTTAATTCAGTTGTTACTGATTTTGTGCAAATGTGTTATGTATGTAGCTATATATACATATAGAGTAGGTCGCTGCGTCCATCTTATATTAGCAGTCAGAACCAATAAAGAGCCAGTGCGCAAACAGCCAACGGTCGTTTCACTAGTCCCTGCCGCATACGTAACATTGGCGACGACTACCCACACATAAAAAAAAAAAATATATCGTGATGGCTCAATTTGGAATTTTGTCCAGTTTCGACCACAATTCCCAAACGTGGAAAGTGTACAAGGGTCGGATTGAACAGTGGTTCATTGCGAACAACATTAGTGAAGTGACGGATGATACGGGAAGCAAGAGACGTGCCATATTGCTGAGCGCACTCAGTGACGGTACCTATCAGTTAGCCGCGGATCTCGCGCTGCCTAAAGAGCTGACAAAGGTTCCGTACGAGGATATCCTTCAACTACTGGATGATCATTTCACCCCTAAGAAATTTAGTTTTGGTGAGAGATTCAAATTTTATGCCGCAACTCAAAACGTAGGAGAATCCTACGCACAATGGGCGGCCAGGCTGCGTGGACTCACGGCACACTGCGGATTTCTAAACGTAGAGGAAGCTTTGAGAGACCGTTTTCTAATGGGGATGCTTCCTGGAGCGGAGCGAGAAAAATTGTTCGCTCAGAATCCAGCCGACTTAACATTAGCAAAGGCGGGGGAGTTAGCGGAGAGCGTGCGCACGGCGCGCGCAGGATCCGCGGCGGCGGCGCAAGACTCGGGCCGCGACGAACAGCTGTTCAAAATCGCGCACGGACCCGCAAACAGTGCTAATGGTGCTAGTGATAACAAAGTGATGTGCATGGTATGTGGTTTTAAGAACCACAAGTCGTCACAGTGTCGTTTTGCAAATTATAGATGTAAGAAGTGCAATGCGAAAGGACATTTGCGTCGAATGTGCAAGAAAGTTAATTTTGTGCACAGTGAGAGTGCCGGTGAGAGCGACGATGACGGTGAGTTATTTAATATTCGTACTCTAAAAGGTGAACCGATGACGGAGCTGGTTAAGGTTAGTGGAGTGTTCATGAAGTTCCAAATCGACAGTGGTTCAGCCGTTACCGCTATATCAGAACGTACTTATAATAAGCATTTCTCAAATGAGCCGTTATCAGTAAATGTAAAAAGATTATTATCGTACACCGGGGGTAGCATCAATTGTATTGGAGTTGCGAAACTGTCGTTTACATACACGGAGATAACACATCTATTGGATGTGTATGTAGTTCGTGGAGGGGGACCGCCATTATTGGGTCGTGATTTCATTGCATTATTTAAATTGCAAATGTTACCTATAAATTTTTGTAATAAAACAGACAGTGAAGCAGAACAATTGCAAACACAGTATCCTGCCGTATTTTCCGATAAATTAGGAACATTTAATAAGTATAAAGTAAAGCTACATTTAAAAAAAGACGCTCAACCTGTTTTTTACAAAGCGCGTACCGTTGCATTTGCACTACGGGAAAAAGTTGATAACGAGATAAGCCGACTAGTTAGTGTAGGCATATTGAAACCGGTTGAACATTCCGAGTATGCGTCTCCTATTGTGCCTGTGTTGAAGCGCGATGGGTCTATTAGGTTGTGTGCCGATTACTCCGTTTCAATTAATAAGCAATTAATTGTCGAACAGTATCCCCTACCAACAGCTCAGGAATTATTTACAAAACTGCACGGTGGCCAACAGTTTAGTAAATTAGACCTCTCACAGGCATACGCACAGTGCGTGCTTGACGATGATTCACAAAACATTACATGTATAAATACCCATAGGGGGTTATTTAAGTATACGAGACTGGTGTTCGGATTAGCTAGTGCGCCAGCAATATTTCAACGAGCAATGGAGTGTTTATTGACAGGTTTGGACGGGGTTCTGTGTATGTTGGATGACATTCTTGTGACAGGTGAAAATAAATCACAACATATGCAAAGACTTCATACAGTGTTACAACGACTACAAGACGCAGGCTTGACCTTGCAGAAAAGTAAATGCGATTTTTTTAAGGACGAAATAGAATATCTAGGGTACACAATTAACAGGAGCGGGTTGAAAAAGTCACCCCAAAAAGTCACTGCGATCAAGAATGCACCTACACCAACCAATGTAAGTAAGTTACAGTCATTTTTAGGGCTTGTGAACTACTATCGGAATTTCATTCCAAACGCATCTTCAATTCTAACTCCACTTTATAATTTATTGCAAAAAGGGAGTAAATGGTGCTGGAATGCTGAACATGAAAATGCATTCAATGAAATAAAAAAATGTCTGGCTTCCGATCACATTCTTGCTCATTTCAACCACAAAGCAAAGATTATTCTAACGGTGGATGCATCGCCCAGTGGGTTAGGTGCTATACTGTCACAGGTGGAGGTTGACGGAACCGAACGACCAGTGTCGTTTGCGTCGCGAACATTAAATGCCGCTGAGAAAAAATATTCTCAAATTCAAAAAGAAGCGACGGCAATAATTTTCGGTGTCAGACGTTTTCACCAATATTTATACGGTAGATCGGTTCCTTTTGTACTCAGAACGGACCATAAGCCGTTGATTACGATATTCGGACCCTATCACGGCATACCCGAGGTTTCAGCAAACAGGCTGCAACGGTATGCTATGTTTTTAAGCGGGTATAATTATGTAATAGAGTATATTAGAAGCGCCGATAACAGCGCAGATTACCTGTCGCGCGCGAGCCTGCCCGACACTGACTCAGCTGACAGAGCGGGCCACAGAGTGAGCGGGAGTACCGCGGATACTGAGTTTGTAATAGATCGAGCTTCGTACGTTAATTTTGTTATTGACGGCAGTTTACCGGTAACCCTTCACGAAATACGCGATCAAACCAAGAAGGATCATACGTTATGCAGGGTAATTAGTTATATTATGAACGGTTGGCCTAGGCAAATTCAGGATTCAATTATAAGGCCATACTATTTATGTAGAAGCCAGTTATCGTACGAAAGCGGATGTGTTATGCGTGGTCACAAGGTTGTGTTACCAGAGAACTTAAGAGGGAAAATTCTAGCTGAACTGCATACTTCACACTTGGGGATCGTTAAGTGCAAAGCGGAAGCCCGGAGCAAGTTCTGGTTTCCGGGAGTAGATAACGAAATAGAAAAAATGATTACTGGTTGTGAGGTGTGTATTCAGCTTAGAGCTTTGCCCAAAAGAGCACCGCTGGCGGTGTGGCCATACCCGCCATCTGCTTTCTATAGGCTTCATCTCGATTTTTTAGGCCCGATCAATAATAATTCGTACCTAGTGATCGTCGATGCGTACTCAAAGTGGGTGGAAGCTTATTGTATGAGCTGTACAACATCTCAAGCAGTTATCAACAAATTAATTGAATTCATGTCAAGATTTGGGATACCTCATACGGTAGTTAGTGATAACGGCACGGCATTTGTGTCAGAAATGTTTGAGCGATTCTGTTCATTAAACGGAATATTGCATGTGACGTCACCTGCGTACCACCCGGCCAGTAATGGTCAGGCGGAGAGCTCCGTTAAGGTGGTCAAGAAAGGGATTAAATCTTGTTTAATGGGTTGCACTAATACTAGACAGTGCAACGAAAAAATATATAAATACCTTTTCGACTACAGGAACTCCATACATTCCACTACTGGAGCCACTCCGGCACAGCTAGTTTTTGGTCGTAATCTTAGATCGCGGTTAGATTTAATAAACCCAAAACCTCAATCGCTCTCGTCAGACACTCTCACTGAAGTTGTTAAACAAAAACAGTGTATGCAGAGTAAAGCATATGGTGGCACAAATATACAAAATTATGAACCAGGCGACCAAATTTTGTATAAAAAATATAATGTAAACAAACACGGGACCTGGAACCGAGGAATTATAATTAAGAAAATTGCAAAAACTGTATACCAAGTACAAGACTGTGCTACTTCATGTATAATAAAAAAACATCAAAACCAGTTATTACTATATAAGGGAAACAATAACAACATTCACCAGGACGACCCAATCGATATAGAGGATATAGAGGCCAGTACACGTGACAGCAGTGTCATACCGCCGTCATCACCCACGACGAACAGCGACCAGGGAGGTGAGCAGGAGGGTTCCTCTCCACGATGTGACCAATTCCACGAGGCATTAGAGACGGTTAATACAAACCAAACAACGGAGCCACAGCAACAGCAGCGGTCAAGGGGTGCGCCACTGGGAATGTTGTTACGGCCTACACCTAGAGTAGACTACAAACAGTTTTACAATATCTCTGTATGAACCATTCTGATCAAATGTGTGTCAAAGATTATGTTTCTGTATTAGTTAAGCAGAAGGGGGAGGAATGTTATGTATGTAGCTATATATACATATAGAGTAGGTCGCTGCGTCCATCTTATATTAGCAGTCAGTCTTGAGAGAACGGTCGATTAGAGTTGTCATTGACAGCTGCTCTTCTGACCTTATGGCAATTGATGCTGGAGTACCTCAAGGGTCTGTTTTCTCCGCGACACTTTTCCTGCTGCACATCAATGACCTCCTTGTGTCAGGTATTGTTGGGTATGCAGATGACAGTACTGTCATGGAGAGATATGTATCTGGCGCAGGGGCCAGCGGGGATAAAATACGCTCGCAGAGGGAGGCCATGGTTGAGCGGACAGACTTGACTTTAAGTGTTGTCTCCCAGTGGGGTGACAATAATTTAGTCAACTTCAACGCCACCAAAACACAGGCTTGTCTGTTCACCGCAAAAAGGAGTCCGTTTAATCTGACTCCTACTTTCCGGGGTACATCTGTCCCTGTTTCCGACAGTCTTGGGCTTCTGGGTATAAGCTTGACCACAAAACTCAACTTCGGCGCTGACATCGAGTCTAAGGCTCAAACTGCGGCCAAAAAGCTGGGCATCTTAAACAAGGTGAAGCGGTACTTCACTCCTGGACAGCTCTTAGTATTGTATAAAGCTCAGGTCCGATCATGTATGGAGTACTGCTGCCACCTGTGGGATGGCTCAGCCAAGTATCAACTTGCCGCACTCGACTCGGTTGAACGCAGAGCCAGGAGGCTCATTGGCGATAGTAAGCTGGTGGAGGCCAAGCTTCATAGCCTAGCCCACCGCCGCAGAGTGGCCTGCTTGTCGGTCTTCTACAGATTGTACTTCGGTGAGTGTGCCCTAGAGCTGCATGAGCTCATCCCACCTTCCCCTTTCTACTATCGGACTTCCAGACGCACCGCGGGATATCACCCCTTCTTGGTTGACATCCCACATATCCGCACCAAGCGCCTTTCTGAATCTTTTATAATGCGCACAGCCAAGGAGTGGAATGCCTTACCTGCGTCAGTATTTCCGAGTACTTACAACCCGAATTCCTTTAAAGTACGAGTGAATAGGCATCTTCTGGGTAAGCTCGCTACATCTACGACCCCATCTTCGTCCTGAGGACTGGATTGAGGTCAAGAGCAAACCCATTGTTAATAAAAAAAAAAAAAAAAAAAAAAAAAAAAAAAAGAACCAATAAAGAGCCAGTGCGCAAACAGCCAACGGTCGTTTCACTAGTCTCGTTTGTCAAGTTTTGCGTAGAGTTTTTAAAATCGATAGGATATTATTAGTATAACAGAACAACTTTCACTATGGAGCCGACATCGAAATCGAGAAAAAAAAATAGAATGTACTGTTCCATATATTTGGGTCGAGTATTTAACTATTCTTTCTGAAGTAATTTTTTGTTTCGCAATTTCGATGTTGGCTCCATAGTGAATGTTGTACAGTTTGATGGTCTAAAGTACCCCGTTAGATATGTTACACATTTCATTTTACGCCAAGTAATCAACTAATTAAAGCAAACAACAATTTGCCCACAAATTTACTCAAAAAAAACAAACTAGAGGGCGCGCCCCTAATAAGCCATTTGCAGTCAATTAATTAGTATGGAGTCGGCACGGTAAACAGTACAGTCATTGTCGTACCTACCCTACTGTCCACAATTACACCCTATTGCATTAGCTGGCCACGACTTTATTACACCCGTGACTGTACAATGAACAGCACAAGTTATTCACCTATAAATTATGGAACTGCTAAGAGTAGAGGTGTGATATACGACGATTGTACAAGTAAGATAAGCGTAAATATAAGTTTGTAAATAAAGTACAATGAACGAATGAAGATAGATCACTTAGCCTCGCCGGCATAGTAGGAACTAATCAACACAAAAGATATTAAACCGCCCACTTTATAGACCGCAGAATACTTTGCCCTTAATTAATTAACTTACGAAATTGTTACGTTTCTGGGTAGAGCAGAGATTTAAACGAAATAATTCTGTTAATAAAATACTCAACTGAGATCTGTTGAGGCCTCGCGTAGTAGTCCTTTGTAGTTATTTAATTATCTTCGAAGTTTAATTTACTCATTTAATAAGTTAGAATATTTACAACATTATGTACAACAGTTAACATCGAGCGGTGTGCGTGTGTGCGTGTTTGGATGGGTGATCATTTTAATGTTAAACTCTCGTTTTGGTCCTTAGATAATTAATGCCATCGATTGTATGAAGTTAAAAACCTATTTGTGCGGTACACATCCATAAACTCACTACCGTAATCCCGCCGATACAAGCCGATCCGATACGGGTGGAATTTAAAAAAGTCTGTATTTCAATTTAATATGTGTACTTTAATTTATCACCAACCGTTCCTGGTCACATTACAGACTTTGTGAAACAAGTATAATTATGGCCCACTACTGGCCTGGTATTAGCGAGTGGAGTTTTTGCCCTATTATTTACTAGAAAATAGTAAGATTCAGATTTTTGTTATGTAAAATATTTTAACAGCTCGTTAAAATATTTGTCATAAAAACCTAACCTAATGTTCGACGTTCGGTTCGTTGTATTGATAGCTCAAAGTCTCCGCAACTAAAGCCACGGTGTTCGATCTTCAGTGCAACTGATATCTCAGTGCCCTCTGTCATGTCATGGTCATGTCTACACTGTGTACTGTACTGCGCCAGACAACAGGCAGAAACAGTATACGTGTGTATATGTGTGGGTTGCATAGAACTTTGAAAGCAATAGACAATCTTATAAACATGTTTATAGCATGTAGGATCCCACTGCTGGGCAAAGGCCTGCTCTCATGAATAAGAGGGAGAGGGTCATGCTCCGTCACAAGGGCCCAGTGTGGATTGGTAGAGGAAAGTTACAAAATTTTCGCTCTGCATACAAACGAAGTAAATTCTATTTCCAATACTAACCAACTTAAAGTCAATGAATTTTTTAAATCACTATATCTGTTTTACATTTTCGGTAAAATAAATGATGTACTTACCTACTTATGGAATAATTTAAGACACTGTAACTTTAAAACTATAATCTTATCAAAAATCTGACAAGCCACAGGCACAGAGATTAGTTTCTAGATCGTGTTTGAAAATGTCATCGTCTTGAATGAGTTAAATATACAAAAACCGCCTTCAAAAAACTAAAAAGTTAAAAAATAATATTGCAGCCGATGACTTTCCCGTTCGCATCATAAGAACATTAATTTGTTTTATAGAAGTCGGTGTCAAGCCGGTACGATTCGCGACAGGGCTTGCATTTTTTGGCTTGGCTTGACACCGACTTCTATAAAACAAATTAATGTTCTTATGATGCGAACGGGAAAGTCATCGGCTGCAATATTATTTTTTAACTTTTTAGTTTTTTGAAGGCGGTTTTAATTTTTTTGTTAAAATTTTGTTTATTTCACAATTTTCAGTGGCAAATTCATTAGTTCGATTTAATAGTAGTGCTTTGAATTAACAAACGCACTAGTCGGCACTACGATTTTCGAAGGTTCCCCTCGATATCTCTGGGATCCATCATCAGATCCTGGTTTCCTTATCATGGGACCTCACTTGGGATATCTCCTTTCCAACAAAAAAAGAATCATCGAAATCGGTTCATAAACGACGAAGTTATCCGCGAACACACATAAAAAAAAAAAATATATACGGTCGAATTGAGAAACCTCCTCCTTTTTTGAAGTCGGTTAAAAATATAATTAAACTTCGTTTGGCTGGAGCACGCTAACAATGGTTATGTCGAAGATTTTTTTTGGTCTAAAAAATCTTTGGGTTATGTCCTCTAAAATAGGTATCAGAATTTAATTTCAAACACACTGGGTGTTTGAAATGAAATCGAATATATCGCACTCATTCCTGCAATGAACCAAAAAGCCGTTCTTTGAAGACATTGTTTCATAGCTGTTCGTAGATTTCGTTTACCAAAAAGAGATTAAAACATAATCTAACTTCGGATAAAAGGTTCATAATGATCGAAACAATGTCTTAAGCTGAAGGGATTGATGCCACGCCCAGCTTTGAAGAAATTGTTTTATAACTGAATTAAAAGAATTTATTCAGTGTTGTGGAGAAGAAAGGTTTTTGTTTTATCGTTTGGGAAAAGAAAAAGCTTCCTCGAATATGTGTTATTCAATCCAAATTAAAGATTTTTCGATTTATTGTCTGTCTGTTTGTTCGAGTATCACGCCAAAACTACTAAACCGATTTCGATGAATCTTTTTGTCTTTAAAAGCATATATGGACTTAAAAACTGGTTTTTTTTCCCACTACGATTACTGGAGAATCGTCCATGCGGACGAAATCGCGAGCGAAAGCTAGTCCTATTTAATAAAACGAGCATAATTCTTCAGTCTTGGATTTTTTAAGGTTTCCGAAATATTGACGTATACAATGGACTCGCTAACAATGACGAATGGATCGACGGCCGTTCACAACTATTGTTTTCTTCCAATTTATCACCCGCGACTATATCGGACCTGCGAGGGGGGGAGGAAGAGAGGGGCGTACGACTTGGCGTAGGGTTACCAAATGACTGGAATTTTCCTGACATGGCTAATTTCCAGCTCGTAGCAGCATTGTAGCGCTCTGACAGGTAACCAGGCAGAATTCGAATGTTAAAAGAGAAAGGAATACAGGGTGAAAGTGACGACAGCCTGGCAAATAATGAAACGATGAATTCTTTCAATCAAACTGAACAACTTTCACTATGGAGCCAACCTCAGGAAACGAGAAATAAAATCTGCTTCAGGATGCAAGAACGTATCAAGTGATGAATTGATGATAGTTGTTGGCAAGGGTTTCTCCTGTAAAAACACTGCAAAAGAAATCCTTAATTCGGTGGTCCTCTAGGGGAGCGTCGTGCCACTTCTGTGGTCCATTCTAAGCCGGGACCGAATACTACTGGCCACTTAAAGCCATATTATGTAACTCCGGTTTTTTATCTGGCAGCCCTACGAAGGGAGGGTGGTATGAACGGAATGAACGGAGATAAGAATTCAATTAATGTCTCGAAGCAGACGTCAGTTGTCACTGCCGTGTCACGGTGTGATATACCAAGGTACCTTACCTACTATACTATAGCAAGACTATAGCCTATATTGTAGGTACCGCGAAAAGTTGATTGAAACCTCAAACATTGTGACTGTATTGTGTTGGGAAAAAGATGAAAAGGGATGAAGTTTCCTTTGTAGTGTTTTTGCGGGGAAAAGCTCATTCTGCCCAATGAGCATTTTTCTTTTCTTTTTTAAATTTAGTTCCTAAAAAACTCGACAGATAACATGCTTATCGCTCCATAGAGACGTAGGCGAGATCCTATCAAAATCATTTCAAGACCGTGCCTGAAAATTTTTAAAGACCTTTATTCGCACAGACCGTAACGCCATCTATCGATCCACTAGAAAACCAAAAGAAAAACGCTCATTGATACCTCATTTCATTTTGTATGAACCTTGATATTACAGTAGAATTTGTAGTTTAGAATGTTTAGAATGATTTAAGTTTAGGGTAAGTTTTGTTTGTACTTTTACTATTTCATTCTTTTAAATAAATGTGTTTAGATGTTATGAATTAATAATAAACAAGCTAATACTACTAAAAAGTTTGCTTACTTAATTTGTATAATTAACATAATTTAATTACGCATAACTGGACTTCCCGACCCGTGCTCCACTACAATTCAATTTCAGTTGTAGGTAATCTAATTGCTTGCTAATTAATACTATTCAACTGAGATGAATTTCGTATCGTGACTATGTGGTTGACATTGACAGCGATCACGAGTCAGTGGCGATCGAGTTACCACTCCAATTGCTTACAAATGATTAAGAGGGCTATCACAGTCCAGTGGCGCCCTCATCACATTAAAAAAGATTTCTCAATAAAGAAAGCCTAAATTAAAAAAGTGCTCAATATCAAAACTACAGAAGCATTCAAGCTATTTTCATAGTCATTTCGTTTTTATTCGAAATTGTGTAAAAGTTTAATGTTTAGAACCAATAAAAGTATTGTATAACAATAGCTTGAAGGCTTTTGTAGTTTTGATGTTGAGCACTTTTAGGCTTTCTTTATTGAGAAATCTTTTTTAATGTGATGAGGGCGCACTGGACTGTGATAGCCCTCTTAACGCGATACCGAGTCGGCAAAGAGTTGTGAATCGGTAGTAGTCTTCTATTTGTGAAACATGAGTGGACATTTATTTAGCACGATCGGCTCCCAAGTCTACAATAAATGTTATTGTCAAATTATGTTCACAACATAAACAACTCCATAACTCACCAATAGTGGCCTATCTATTTTCAGAAACGATCTAAGCTATTGGTAAGCAAATAGCTTCAAACTACACAGCGATCCAGCAATACGAAGCCTCCGTAAATAAAATAACAGAACATTTCGCAGCGCTCGTCGATCAAGCGCCGCGCCGGAGCACAAACATTTTACAAAGTTTATTTAAGAAATATGAGATTCCGCTCAGCGCTGATCAAGTTTGCAGTAAGCTGCGGAGGGCTTATTGTGCTCAACTCGTAATGGAGTTAAGGAGTAAAAAGTTGGTACGGCCCGCCGCGGCCGCCTGGAGACCCGGCAACCCGGCGCGGGCCCTAGGGGCTATGGTGAATTTGCATTTTTTTTCTAACTGAGCAATCCTGCTGCAAACATTGTAAACATCTATCACAGTTGAATGTATTTCTACAGCTGCGAATGTCGGAGTCGTGGACAATAGAATAGATAAAAATGTACAGATGGGTAGTAACTATGAATCGCTTGGGGCATGGGGTAGTCCGAATAATGATTGTTCCAATAAGCAGCAAGTTTTTAATACAGTCTTCATATTTTAACGGACGTAGTTATTGCGTTTAAATCATGAAATAGTTTGCAGAAGTTTGAAGCAGGTTTTAGCTAAAAATATCCAACTACACATTTTTCTCGCGTTGTGTACTGCAACCGGGTAGATAGACCGCGGCTACCGCTGCATCTGCTCCGGAAGCGCACAGTAAAGCCGCTGCATCGCTGAGCGGTCGTAAACCCAACCCGCGCTGACTCTTACGAGATTTACCGCTGCTTTTGTTAAACCCGAGAGAAATTGCTTCTCAAGCCCGCCCTCTACCTCCGATAACCACTTGATACTGTTTTAGTCACATATTCGTGAACCCACATCATCTTGTCTTCGAATCTTCGTGCTGGAGACAATTCAAACCTACCAAGGGTATGTTGGACTCATCCTTGATAAGGTTCCGTAGATAGATACGACCAGGAAAATAATCACCCTCGTCAATATTTTCGTTTGCGCAGGGCGAGTCCCCCGAAAAAACCCGAAGTCGTTTTCACATATTATCTGATTTTGGATTATTCGTTATATCTGTTTCAATTGCTGCTTGGCTCTCGACACGGAGCTCGTGGGTTCGATTCCCACGGGGGACACCTAGTGATATCTCACTTTGTGCGTTTTTCCCCAGTTGGTTAGGAAATTGCAGGCTGAATCACCTGATTGTCTGAAAAGAAAAATGATTCCGTGCTTCGGATGGCACGTTAAGCCGTTGGTCCCGGCTACTATCTCTGGTGGTAGTCATTACATAAAAACCATGTCAGAGGCCGTAAGGCGGTCTGAAAAAACTCTGACACCAGGGCTCTGCCCACACGATAAGAAGAATTGCTGCAGAAATGATATACAGTATTTGAGGTGAGACAGAAGGATAGGCATAATATAAATGAAACAATTTCCTTGTTTTACTACGGAACAGAACTCTAAAAGAAGAAGTTACAACACGTAAATCGGTTTAAAATAGCATCGCAGGTGAGTGTACAGAAGGACGATTCCAAATATTTACTCATGCCGGTCGAGCTCGCGCGGGGCCAGCCGGCGCCGGCGCAGCGTACAACACAAACACAAACAAACATCTCTGAGGCGTGTTTACAGACGTGCTCGTGCCATCGCACGTCGCAATATCATTGTCTTCGTAAAACTGCATGCTGTTCGTTTTTATTGTACGCTCGCAATATACTGGGTCCAACTTAATACGCTGAAAGATTTTTAAGAGATCAGAAGTGCGATTTTTGAATCTCATACGTTGAACTCAGCAGTTGAAAATGTATGGTAATACGCATCTTTCTACTGCTGATTTGACTTGCAAAAATCGCTCTCCTGGAGTATGATTTTTAATGTCAAATCAGCAATAGAAAGGTGCACGTCTCCATAGTAATATTGACATTTTCAACTGTTGAGTTCAAAGAATGAGTTTATTGCGAAAAAGAAATAAGCTGTCTGTCCCAACATTTGGGTCGAGTAGGATTGCAGTTTTGCTGTATGGAATAGTTGATTTTGTTTCTCGCGATTTCGACGTTTGTCCCATAGAGAACTTAAGTTGTTCAGTTTAATATCTGATGGTGTGAATTCATATTATGTAGGACCTTGACTGACCCTGACTACTGTACAGGGTGTAACAAAACAACCAAGTAATACTTAGGGGGTGCTTTAGACCATCAAACTGACCAACTTTCACTATGGAGCCAACACCGAGAAAAAAAATCTGCTGTGCTCGACTGCAATGTACGGGACATTGCAGTCGAGCTGTTAACGCATGGCCACGGGACAGGGGCCAGGGCGAACTGATGCGGCGCGAATTGCGATTTTAGAATACACTGCCTAAGCGCCGCTGCGTGCTTGCGTAATAGTAGGGATAAATAAAACGCTCAGTGTATTCTAAAATCGCAATTCGCGCCGCCGTTCGCCCTGTCCCGTTGCACAGAGTCCCGTGGCCAGGCGGTTACTGAAGTTGTGTATGGGACAGCAGATTTTTAAATTTTTTTTCGGTTTTGGCTTAGTTTGAACAACTTGATTCGTGGGGGGAGGCGCACCAAAAACCGTTCTCCTGCAGCTTGATACAACACAAAGAGCAATTCTAAAGGTAGGCGCGTTTTTACCATTCTGCTACCCAACTGCAGAATTATATAAAAACACAAAAGTCCTGACTGTACGGCAGCTATTTATCCTACAAACAATACTTAGGCAGCATAGTCTCCTGAAATTCAACTCCTCCTCTAAATCTGTAAGTAAGAGACATTATGACCCGGTACCCCGTTTTGATCTCCAGCTCTCCACCACATTTTCAAACAGTTTTTTTTTGTTTCCTGGGTGGATACATTTACAACAAAATTAATAAAACACAATAAATTTTTTCCCTTCCCAAATACTCCTGTAAACAGAAAACATCCCTATGGCTCCAAGGTCTAGACTACGACTCTACCGAACAAATTCTCGTCCCTTTTATGTAGTACTTAACACGGTTTTTGGCACACAACTAAGGAATTAAAAAAAAATTTTTTTGGTAATACATAGTAAAAGTAACATAATTAATTATACTAACAATACTAACATCCTAGAATCTTAAATTTCAAACCACATTTTATACCTTCAATTCTATTGTATCGAACTGTATCTATAGTAATGTACCTACTTAATTTCACTGTCCGAGGGGTGGAGACCTGGATGTCCAGAACCGACAGACTCGAAATCGAGCTTAGTTCAGGCATCAGTCTCTCACAATCTCTTTGCACCTACTAATGTACCATGTACCTACCCATAATTTGTGTAATTTTATTGATTTTGGTGAGAAATAAATACGTTTTATTATTATTATTTGATAGTCTGAAGCGGTGTTTGGTTACATCCTGTATAATAAAACTGTACTTACGAATTAGGATACCTAAAAACAATCATAATTGTAGAATACACCTTTCTACTAAGGGTTGGTCGAGGTTGATGTATATAATGAAACACAGATATAGTCTTCACTAGGGAATGTGACTAGCACACGTCCGCGCAGCACGGCGGTCGGTGCACGAATACCGAGCGAATGCACGATAGATATTCACCACAGACCGCGTCCGCCGATAGACGGCGCTACCGGCGCTTTCCACATTAACTACTCTTTATTGCTGTACACTACATCTCTTTCTTGTTTTAATTTATTTTTTACCTTTACTCGAATCTACCACCGCTTCGGAATGTATAGCCCGTGGAGAAGAAGCGGCGCAAGAAACTCCACAGTTTAGCTAATCTCTTAAATCTTATTACAATACAGTGTTGACTGTTATCAAAGCTATTACATCAAACAAATTACGAATTACTTATTGAGACTAATTTGTTTACAGAAAATAGATATTTATCAAATATTGATCTGAAATTGTCAAACACCAAATTCAACGATAAACAATGTTTATGGAAATTACAATCTCATTATATTAACACATTTGAGTTATTGTTACTTCTGTTCTATACTATCCCTTCCCTGTAAAAATATTTTTCTATTGATAGGTAGGTAAGTAAACCTACAAAAATAACGTTCCATAGATCTTTATTATCTCTTATTTATTTATTTTGGCTAACTACTAGTCAAAGTCACTGCTTCAAGATCGTATCCATTTCCGTTTTATCAAATTAAGGAGGTAAGGACAAAAGAGTGAATCTGTGATAAGCACATACACTTATGCATTTAAAATATTCTGCCAGCCATTGCAATAAAGCACTCACAGCTATTTTATTTGCATGACCCTTTAGCTTTTGCTAACAATTTGATAGTTGCATGGCTCTGTAACCCATATCATTTTATTGTTGCATGATATTTTAGCTTTCGCTAACAACTTCATACTTGCATAGTCTTATAACCCATATAATTTTACAGTTTCATGAATGCTGATATAACGCTGACTGACAACAATATTAAGTAAGGTACACTAGGTCGCTTTCGTTACCAGCTATGTTCAGTAGTTACCTTTAGTTAGTCGACTGGACTAGTTTTGAGAAATCAGCAGTTTCAATTTAATGGACCCGTTTAATATGTAGATACTATTTTACGAACCATATAGTTATATCATTTGGTAGGCTTTAAAAAAATAATGCTATTTTTAATTACAATTTACATGAATTAAGTGCAACTGTTGTTTAAACTTAATTGCCTGGCGTCATATTATTACAGAACTGCAAATCATTTTGTTTTTTTACTTGCTTGCACTAAAATTATGTTCTTTATTTAAAATATTATGAATTTATGATTAACCGATTTGGTTCAAGTACAGTATAGTATACTTTAACACATACAAATGATTAAATTAACAGTGCAGTGCAGTGATTAGGTAAGATACAGATTTTATCTATACAAAGAAGAAAGTGCAGTAAGTCATTAATTCCTTTAGAGTTATTCATAGCGTAGCTACTCACAATAATTAATGTCAATGGAATGACCAACTACAAGCTGCTAATAATTACTTATTTGACTTGTCATCTGAATGACCAACTACGAGCTGCTTATAATTATTTATTTGACTTGTCATTTGAATGACCAACTACAAGCTGCTGATAATGAAATAACAGTTTTTTTTCAATTGAATGACCAGCTGCAAGTTGCTAATAATTATTTTATTTATTTGACTTGTCATCTGAATGACCAACTACAAGCTGCTGATAGTAAATTTGATAGCATTTGATGCCCAGCTAAAAGTTGCAAATGTCAATTGAATGACCAGCTACAAGTTGCTAATGTCAATTAAATGAACAGCTGAAAGTTGCTAATGTCAATTGAATAACCAGCTACAAATTGCTAATGTCAATTAAATGACCAGCTGAAAGATGCCAATGTCAATTAAATGACCAGTTGAAAGATGCTAATGTCAATTGAATGACCAGCTACAAGTTTCTAATGTCAATTGAATAACCAGCTAAAAGCTGCCTATGTCAATTGAATGACTGAATGACCAGCTACAAGTTACTATGTCAATTAAATGACCAGCTGAAAGATGCCAATGTCAATTGAATTACCAGCTACAAGTTTCTAATATCAATTGAATGACCAGCTGAAAGATGCTAATGTCAATGGAATGACCAACTACAAGCTGCTAATAATTACTTATTTGACTTGTCATCTGAATGACCAACTACGAGCTGCTTATAATTATTTATTTGACTTGTCATTTGAATGACCAACTACAAGCTGCTGATAATGAAATAACAGTTTTTTTTTTCAATTGAATGACCAGCTGCAAGTTGCTAATAATTATTTTATTTATTTGACTTGTCATCTAAATGACCAACTACAAGCTGCTGATAGTAAATTTGATAGCATTTGATGCCCAGCTAAAAGTTGCAAATGTCAATTGAATGACCAGCTACAAGTTGCTAATGTCAATTAAATGAACAGCTGAAAGTTGCTAATGTCAATTGAATAACCAGCTACAAATTGCTAATGTCAATTAAATGACCAGCTGAAAGATGCCAATGTCAATTAAATGACCAGCTGAAAGATGCTAATGTCAATTGAATGACCAGCTACAAGTTTCTAATGTCAATTGAATAACCAGCTAAAAGCGGCCTATGTCAATTGAATGACTGAATAACCAGCTACAAGTTGCTAATGTCAATTAAATGACCAGCTGAAAGATGCTGATGTCAATTGAATTACCAGCTAAAAGTTTCTAATGTCAATTGAATGATCAGCTAAAAGCTGCCTATGTCAATTGAATGACCAGCTGAAAGATGCTAATGTCAATTGAATGACCTGCTACTAGTTTCTAATGTCAACTGAATGACCAGCTAAAAGCTGCCAATGTCAATTGAATGACCAACTACAAGTTTCTAATGTCAATTGAATAACCAGCTAAAAGCGGCCTATGTCAATTGAATGACTGAATAACCAGCTACAAGTTGCTAATGTCAATTAAATGACCAGCTGAAAGATGCTGATGTCAATTGAATTACCAGCTAAAAGTTTCTAATGTCAATTGAATGATCAGCTAAAAGCTGCCTATGTCAATTGAATGACCAGCTGAAAGATGCTAATGTCAATTGAATGACCTGCTACTAGTTTCTAATGTCAATTGAATGACCAGCTAAAAGCTGCCAATGTCAATTGAATGACCAACTACAAGTTTCTAATGTCAATTGAATAACCAGCTAAAAGCGGCCTATGTCAATTGAATGACTGAATAACCAGCTACAAGTTGCTAATGTCAATTAAATGACCAGCTGAAAGATGCTAATGTCAATTGAATTACCAGCTAAAAGTTTCTAATGTCAATTGAATGATCAGCTAAAAGCTGCCTATGTCAATTGAATGACCAGCTGAAAGATGCTAATGTCAATTGAATGACCTGCTACAAGTTTCTAATGTCATTTGAATGACATTAGAAACTTGTAGCAGGTCATTCAATTGACATTAGCATCTTTCAGCTGGTCATTCAATTGACATAGGCAGCTTTTAGCTGATCATTCAATTGACATTAGAAACTTTTAGCTGCTTTTTAATGACCAGCTAAAAGCTGCCAATGTCAATTGAATGACCAACTGTACGTTGCTAATAACTGTTTGTTGTACATGGCAAAGCACTAACCATTAACATTACAAGCTGACAATATGAGAGTAATCACCCTGACCATTTCAAACCTCTTAGCTATTAATTGGAGACATTTTCTCTTTATTAAGCACTAAAGCAAGGAGGTATGGTTCAATCGGCGCCTTAGCAGTCGTCCTGTTGAAGGCTGGTTTTTCTGTGACATCTAGGAACATACAATCTGCGAACAAAATTGTTAACCAGTATTATCGGTTTTGTTATGAATGTTATGATGCTTGAATATGATATAGTTATTAATCTTCTCTCAACTGAGATGAGCGTTTCTTGTTAAAATGTGAGTAGGTATTTCAAGAAATACTAAATTTAATATGAAATCACCTGATCATTATCAGATCCTTTTTGATACTTTTTGTAAATAATTGTCTGAATTAACATTGATCCTTAAAATATAAAATTCCTTGCTCAAATAGCCAAAGAAACTAATTAGTTTCGCCTGGAGTGATTACATCCATAATTATGACATTAACAACAATGTTGCAAAGATAAGATCAACGTAATGTTACCGAATTAAAGTTCTATAAAGTATAGATTACGTCAAACAAGTTCCGGTAACAAATAGGATGATGATGATGATTGGAAATTATGTTGGTACTATTGATGTTTGTATTGAAATATTTTCATGAACTAGTACCACCAAATAAGCTCCGAATGTGTTGTATATGATTATTGTTCTCGCATACCTACACTGAGAATGTACAATAAGTAAAACGTTTAAAACGTAAAACTTTGGATTTCAACTTAAAGTTTTTGTGACATCAGAATGTTCGTTACGCCGAATGTTCGTTACGTCGAATGTTCGTTACGCCGAATGTTCGTTACGCCGAATGTTCGTTACGCCGAATGTTCGTTACGCCGAATGTTCGTTATGCTGAATGTTCGTTACGCCGAACATCCGTTACGCCGAATGTTCTATACGTAGAATGTTCGGTACGCATAATGGTAATAAGTAACTTTTATTAGAGACCATTACAACTACGAAGTACGACAATTACTTAAAAATGACAATGCGTCAATATAAGTATAAAAAACAATTGGAATAAACACACTTGGCATATCTTGGTTACCTAATCCTGTTCGTCTCGAATCAAGACACTATTCTTAACCTTTGGTATGCCAGAACGCGGATCAGCATGATGAAAACCATTTATTTCTATTGTGTCTGGTTTTTCCGGCATACGAGAGGTTAATGGGCGTATTTTGGATACCTATTAGGCCATAATGACGGACTACAAGCATGCATTAGTATATGCTCACGACTACACTCCCCGAGGAGCAGTCAGAGACTCCAAAACCCCAGGATACCCTTGCCCCACCAGCACCGAAACTCCGTCCAGTCACGTGTAACGGGCAGTGAAACTGGAGCTACGGACTACGAGGCCCTTTTATATTTGCGGAATGCTTTGAATAAATTCTTTTAATCGTGTAAAGTAATACAGAATGATTACGTGACCTTAAAGATTGATGTCCGCAGCTGGCGTACATTTGTCCATCCTAGGCGCCGCGCCGCGCCGTCACGTGTTGTCCCACACCTTACTCCTGTCTGGTCTACCCTCTTTCCTCCAGCATCAGCATTCGATGGTCGACATGTGGGAAAAGAAATAAGTATGTAGATAATTCCAAATAAACGATTTAAAATCGGGACAAAAACTATTTTTCCTTTTCTTTTGAAATATATTTTTATCACTGTGAACTTTAGGCAAAAATAAAGCAACGCTAGCAGACACCAGATAATTAAGATAATTCCCAATAAACGATTTAAAATCGGGACAAAACTATTTTTACTTTACTTTTGAAATATATTTTAACACTGTGTAACTTTTTAGGCAACAAACAAAGCAACGCTAGTAGAAACCGTCTTCGATTGTGTTTAAATAAATCGCTTAGCTTCCTTAAAGGAACAGTGTAGTTTTATTTCGTAGGCACCGTTTGCATTTTTAAATTTTCAACTCTCAACAAACTGATAAGCACTTTACTCACGTGAATTTCGAATCCCGGCGTCGCCAATGTAGAATACACCTTTCTACTAAGGGTTGGTTGAGGTTGATGTATATAATGAAACACAGATATAGTCTTCACTAGGGAATGTGACTAGCACACGTCCGCGCAGCACGGCGGTCGGTGCACGAATACCGAGCGAATGCACGATAGATATTCACCACAGACCGCGTCCGCCGATAGACGGCGCTACCGGCGCTTTCCACATTAACTACTCTTTATTGCTGTACACTACAATAATAATCATCTCTTTGCAGAAAAAGTTAAATTTAATATTTGAAAAGAGAAACCTTAAAAAATTATTGACTTCGTTAACAGTATTGTAAGAGAGGGGGTGGCAATGAGTGCGGGGTACGGGGTTTCAGGGGGGGCGGATGTACAGTTTAATCACCTTAATTATTGAAATGAGAGTTGTGGGGAAAGGGATATTAAAACTGAAGATAACAAAGAAAGTAATGAAATGAGAGGTTCACGCGATGAGATGATCTCACGAATCTACCTACGATGTAATAGGTATAGGGTCCTTCTTACTATGCTGACGGTTTTTTAAGATGATTAGACCATGAAACTGACTTACTTTCTCTACGGGACCATAGACGAAATCCCGAAATAAAATCAGCTGTTCCATACAACACTGCAAATTGCAATCCTACTCGACCCAAGGGACAGCCATTGACTCCACACTCACACTCACTCACACTCTTACACTCTAGCATAGTCTAAAAAAAACAAGGTCTTCTATACCCAGGGTGACACAAGCCTACGTCACAAAAAAATGGCCGCTAAACATGGTAAAAGGGTATGATGACGTAGGCTTGTGTCAGTCACGTGGTCAGTCACGTGATCGGAAGAGAATACCAGGCGCAGTATATTATTGTACCATGCGCTCTAGTGATTATAGAAACAACATGTCACACAAAACAACAGTGAACTAGGTAATATCAATGCGGAGCGGGAACCGTATTCCAGTGTAGCATACAATGCTGTACCTACTGATCGCCTTACTGGTACACTTTTTATATCGTTAGGGAAACGTTAGCGATTTTTTTTCGCAATTTCGACAATGGTCCCATAGAGAAAGTTGTTCAGTTTCATGGTCAAATCATCTCCTTAAAAAACCGTCAGCATATTAAGTTTGACCCTGTAGCTAGGGGTAAGGTTGCCTTAGTCGTACCACCGCTTGAGTCGTACCCCAGTTATATTTCGTCTCGTATTTATAATTTTCAAAATTTTTAATGTTATCATTATTAATAGGAAGATATAAAACAATAATTACAAATAAAGTGACTTAAGACTAAACTAATCTAGGATGTGGTGCAGGTTCGGTCCTTGTGGGAGGGTACCCAAAACGCTGGCCGCATTTCCTCGCTGAATGGCTATAATCAGTGATATCTAGCACCTCAATCCTGTACTATGTAATCGTGCGTGTAAACAACTCGAAGCGGGCGGTCAGCCGACTTTCAAAACGAAAAATATATAAAAAATAAGATTTTCTAATCGTTTTCATTAAAAAATTTGGCTCATACGTAATCTATTTCAAGGGAAAATATGATAGGAATGTAATTTTTTTTAATAATTTCTATTTTTGTAGGAATCTAGCTTTCATTTAGATACAAGCAAACAGTTTAAATTTTCATCTTATTACATAAGTTTTGGTTTTAAACTTTGAAGGTCTCGTTGCCTAAGTCGTACCTGTGGACGGTTCCTAAATCGTACCTGCTAATATAATGCATATAATGTGCTGGGTTGAAAAGTAAAAAAAGAAAATATATTTGTAATATATGTGTTCAGTCCAACTAAGTATAGGTACCTAAGTGTGTTAAACTAAGTTTATTCTTAATAATTTTGTTTTTCCAAGAATTTATAATTTTGTTTTCTGAGTGTAATTTATATTTATTTGGAGGCAATATTTAAGTACGACTTAGGCTATAGGTGGTACGAGTTAAGCAACCGACGCCAAAGTCGTACCGAAGGAACTATTTTTTTAAAATTGCTTTATAGAGTTTTTGATGCAAGATGATTGTATTAAATGAATGCTGGTTAAGAGTTAAATAAATAAAGATTCCATAAACAGCAAAAAAAGTGTTTAAATTAAATTAATCTGAAAGTTACAGCAATTCCCCCTTAGGGGGTACGACTAAGGCAACCTTACCCTATTACAAAAGTGTCTATGCTTGATTTTATTCCGTATCTCCAAGTACG
Organism: Agonopterix subpropinquella; assembly: GCA_922987775.1. NCBI lineage: Eukaryota > Metazoa > Arthropoda > Insecta > Lepidoptera > Depressariidae > Agonopterix > Agonopterix subpropinquella. The sequence continues at coordinate 300,789 of OV277706.1, read as the reverse complement.
AAAACTTAATTATGGAACGGTAATTCCAAAAAAGCTTCGCGTAGGTAATTGCATAGATTTTGGAATTTAGTAAATTAAAAAGAAAGTAGTGTAATAAATAACACAAAGTACTTAATAAATAGAAGTTAACCTACAATCAAGGAGTTACCGAATAGGACAGATATCAATAAATCAGCAGAACAACGATTCGTAACGTCACGCACGGAGTTGGTTGACTAGTACAAGCAAAGACAAGAAGACGTAATAAATGTTATAAAAAATTCTTAGCCTATTCTATTGCTTTCTTTGATCGTTACACAGTACACTTAAAAGGTGTAGAGCCCATGCAGTACCTATAGGATTTGGGGGCCATTCGTTCAGCATCGAGATTCGAGAGCTCATGTAAACAGTCAAATACTTTGAAGTTGTAATGGTCATAATTCAGCTAAAGTGACATGCCCATTAGGGCAAATGTCACTTTGGTCTATTTGTCTCTTTTTTCCATATACTACTTGACACCACACACTCAACCACAAACTTCAAAATAGTGGGCATTCTTGAAATGATATGACTCTCTCTATGCCTTTAGGTATAATCTCTGGGCTTAAACGAAACAGCAGAAATTTTCGCCGCACGGTAGAAAGAGAGGCAGATATGTCTGACCAATTTTCGATCAGGTCAGGGTGACGTCACGGTCCTGACGCGAGTTTAACATTTTTTACCCATACCAAAAAGTGCACAACGCCGCTAAAGAAGTTTCACTTCAAAAAATTGCATAGTAGTTATAGTTGTAGAAATTTTTCCGATCACACTCTTAGCATGGCATAGCATATGATATTCCCCGAGAGAGTAGTCACAAATATCATGAAAACTCCGAACATCCATGTTCGATACCCTGTCCAGTGTGATGGGTAGTGAGCCCGTCGCCTCTTAATCTTAAACAAGCATTTAACTGCTTGGAGCATGACTATTATAACTCTCATACAATTTATAATAACATTATCCCCAAGTGTATTCTGTGCACCATCCCCTGCTAATACTTATACTGTAGACTGTACTGCGATGTGGCTATTTGATGTTACTGCACCAATACATTATTCAAGCTGTATCGATATTTAACATTAAACCAACCTATCTATTTATCTATAATCTTCTATCTATCTAAACGATGAAATTGATATCATTAGCACCCTTTTACACTTAGATTACCTATACCCATCAAACTGATAAACTTTTACTATGGGAGTAAACCGATGGGAGCAAACAATTAATCTGCTGTTCCAAACTAAACTGCAATGCCTACAGTTTAGTATGAAACAGCTGTGTTTTCGATTCAAATGTTCAGTTCAGTCAGAAAAAAGTTGTTCAGTTTGATGGGTAGACTCGTAGTTTAAAAGGATGCTAATATTGCTAATGATTTCACCCTGCCTGCATACATCTATTACTATTATAAAACTGTAAATGTTTGTTTGTTTGTGCGAGCATCACGCAAAAACTGCTGAACCGATTTTGACGAAACTTTTTTGTTTGATAGATTATGATTTGACTTAAAATTTGGGATATCATTTGTGCGGACGAAGTCGCGGGTGAACTCTAGTATTATAATAAAATTGTAAACTTGGCGTGGATATAAATTGAAGATATTTGCAAAAATATTAATTGATGGCGTTTAGGATACGTAATGGAATGCATTAAGACCATTTTTAGAATTTGTCTGGTTTTATTCGCACGCATTACTCAAAAAAGACAAATCAATTTGGCTGGAATTTTCATAAAAGCATAGGGCTTAGCTTTATTTTATCGCAATCGGTTCGTTCAATAAAAAGTTATGATTATATAAAGTATGTGGGAAATCGCGGGCACCTAGAGTTCAGTTCAAGTTTAAAGTCAGTAGTAGAAATAAGACTGACTAGGTATGTTAGAAATATGGAAGTACAACAGTAATAGATACTCTTACTTATACTGTGGTACAACAATGTTTTTAACGTTGAAGCAGTCGCCGTGGCTAAAATTGGTCAGGATTCAGTAATCAGATGCACTTCACTGAAGGCTGGTGCACTTTCAAACCGCCTGAGCCAACGCTTGACATGTGAATTTTGCCCTTTGGGTTCAAACTAGTAGTATCACAGATTATTTAATAGTTATGGTAGTATTGTCACTACTGTATGAGTAATATATTCAGCTTTTTTATTATGAAATCGCTGTTACGACTGAAGTTTTTCCATTAAAGAAGTCTTACGTCCACACTCTTATTGTAATACAGTTGTAAGGAAGAAAATGTCTTGATTCAGGAGTCATCTCACGTAGCTTAAACTTATGCAGTGCAATATAAGATGTCCTGTATAAGGAATTTTATAACAACGGGAATAGAAATGAAAATCGTTCGATACAAGGGATATAACAGGACGTAAGGTGTTCGCGGGTCACTGGCCAACTTATAGCGGGTTTATCGCCACAACGTTGAGCTAATCCCTTTCACATTGGACGCTCAGGGACTTTGTTTTATTTCCCAGGGTGCTGCGGGGGGAGGGAGGGGGGGAAGTTTGTAAAAGTTTTGTTTAGAACGGTTGAGAAAGTTCAGTTAATTGAGTTGGTAGAAAAATTACATATAAACTCGTGTGGTACTCTTTTAAGAGGATAGTTCTTTTAGTCTCAAGGGGTTTTGAAAAAGGCGTGACATGCTTTATACGCGACTAACAACCACCACCGTGCAATAATACAATGATCTAAAAGGTGTAACAAAACACCCTAGTAATATTATAGGAGGTGATTTAGATAACCATCAAACCGAACAACTTTCACCATGGAGGATTTTTTTAAATCAGCTATCAGATTTTTTTTGCGATTTCTAAGATGACTTCATTATAGTGAAAGTTGTTCAGTTTGATGGTCTCAATTAAACCACCACTTTAAATATTTACTTTATTCCATATAAGGACGAAACGATGTTCCGATTTCTATTTAGCGAATATAATTTATTTATCAGAAAGATATACTTATCCGACATATCTTGGACGTTATCTACTGTTCTAAGAATAAGTGAGGATTAGTGTTTTAAAACTCTGTTTCTGTAATTCAAGGAATGGAGATAGAATGAAGAATCGTTGCTATTTGGAATGGAGTACAGGCCTTATAATAATTGTCTATAGTATATTATAGCAAAACACAAAATCTTAAATTCATAACAATTATCAAACAAAATTGTGGATTCACCGCTTTATTCGAGATTCAATTACCTTTTAAACGCTCCTCTAATATTGAGAGAACATTTCAGCAGTTTGTCCGTCTGTTTGTACATAGAATAATTAGAATGGAGCCATGAAGCCGCAACTCAAATAAAACTTGATAAAGTTTATTAAACGGCCGGCGAGAGAGCAAAGTTTGTTTTATTGTGGTCGGATGAGAACGAGATCACGATATACTTATTGAACAGTAATGACACTCTACGGCTCTGGAACTATTTCGGCTACGGAAGAATTTAGAGGGATTCCAGTTTTTTTAAGGGAACAACGTTATAATCGCGAAAAAAAATCTGCTGTTCTAAAATATGTCATACATAATACTGGATGATTTTTTCTACCGTTGCGATCTTTCAGGGATGGTTCAGACTATCAAACTGAACTTTAACTATGGAAAAAAACGTGAATTAGTAAAAAAAAATCTGTGTCTCTTTACATTTGAGTCGAGTTGGCATTGCAGTTTAGTATGAAACAGTTCATTTCAGGTTTACTCTTATAATAAAAGTTGTTCAATTTGTTGGTCGGAAACACCCCTGAAAGTTTCGGAACGGTAAAAAAAAAACCGGTAAAGAATATGCCAACATGGGGCAGACCAAGAAAGAGATGGCGCGACGACCTAGATGTCCACGAAGCGAAATGGCATCTGATGACACGATAAGACTGGAAAAGTTTGGGGGAGATCTTTGTCCAAGAATGGGACGAAATAGGTAAAAAAAAAATAACATGTCTACGCGACCTAAGTGTATGGAAACGCAGATTTTTGGTTATGGATTTAGCTTAATTTATCTTGTCGCCAATGATTTAACAATCATTTTAATAAACTTATAATTTTATTGTTGTAATTTTTTACGCTATTGCTTTATTAGTGTGCTGGGACTCGTGTGTCGACACCTCCCCTGGTTTCAGTTAAGTGCAGCTGTTTCTAACTGCCTTGTAATTAGTTGGCTTGCTAACTTAATTGTTTCGTGAAACTGCCGCTGTTACATCGTGTAATTACCGTTCTACACAAGCTACTTCGTACAACAACTTTTTGTTAACACAAACTCATTTGCTCACAATCTCTTACTAAAAGTTACGCGTCGCGGTGCGTTGGCGGTGCGGCGCTTTGAATAGACAAGCAAAGTAAAAATTAACTTTTTTTTAAATTAATACAGTTTGTTACAAAAATACAAATAAACATTTAAGAGGGTGGTTTAGAGTTAGACTATATCAAATTAAACAACTTTCACTATGGGATCAATATTGAAATTGCGAAAAAAAACCGGATATTCCATAGTCATCCTCAATTGTTAACTAAAGTCGTAAGAGCACGAGTCTGCAGTAGAGCGGGCAAAACTGCACTGTTCAATGAGAGCATCTTAGCAATGGCGCCCAAAATCTAAACTATTATAAAACTGTAACAGAAGTGTGTCTCTACATTGAAGATATTTACAAAAAAACAAAACGATATGATTTTTAGATGTCCCTGATTCCAAATCACCAATTTTTGGATTTTTTGTCTGTCTGTTTGTTTGTTTGTTTGTTTGGGTGTTTGTTTGTTCGAGTATCACGCAAAAACTACTGAACCGATTTTGATGAAACTTTTTTTGTTTGATAGCTTATCATCTGACTTAAAATCTGGTATATAATTTATGCGGACGAAGTCGCGGGTAAAAGCTCGTTTATAATAAAATTCCAAAATTCATAAGAGAATGCCAAGACTTCCTTATTTTTAGACGTCTGCTGTTTAATCATCTGATTGACAAATCTTATTATTCAATTAAGAGGGCTATCGCAGTCCAGTGGCGCCCTCATCACATTAAAAAAGATTTCTCAATAAAGAAAGCCTAAATTAAAAAAGTAATTAACACGAACACTACTAAAGCCTTCAAGCCATTGTTATACAATACTTTTATAGGTTCTAAACATTCCACTTTTAGACAATTGCGAATAAAAACAAAAGCGACCGTTTTTTTTCTTTTTTCCCAATTTGTATGTTTAGACCTTTAAAAAACCTATAAAAGTATTCTATGAAAATAGCTTGAAGGTTTTTGTAGTGTTTGTGTTAATTACTTTTTTAATTTAGGCTTTCTTTATTGAGAAATCTTTTTTAATGTGATGAGGGCGCCACTGGACTGCGATAGCCCTCTTAAGGAAGTTCTTGAGACATGAATTCATAATCCTCCAAGTCAGTATTAACCTATTATGTTAAAATTTTATTTCATAAATGACAATTTTGTTTCTTTGTATGTTTTTGTTTCTTTATTTTATATTTATTATTGTATGGAATCTCAAATTTAAAATTGTGAAATGTATTAAATTAATAGGATTAGTATGGCATTTGATTTTAGTTTTAGGTACATTTTTGAATTTTATATACGTTATACATAGTTGAATTTTATTATTGATTTCATATAGTTAATTAATTACATTTCTTATAAATCTCAATAGGTTTTTTTCAGGTACTTATAACAATACCTGTATATTTTTTGTATGCCTTTTGGTAGGCCACAGAGATACATTTTGCTACTGTAATATCATACTTTACCTGTGTGTCACAATAAAAATATTTGTATTTGTATAATAAACTACAATTAATCTACTCTTCGAGCTAAGTGTATGGGACAGCAGATTTTTTTTTTCGCGATTTCTATGTTGGCCCCGTAGTGAAAGTTGTTCAGTTTGATGGTCTAAACAACCTCCTTAAAAGTTAAAAAAAAATATTTTTATTTTTGTAACACATACAAAAATGGGACAGCTACTTAAAGGGGTGCTTCAGACCATCAAACTGAACAACTTTCTCCATGGGACCAATATCGAAATCGCGAAAAAAAAATCTGCTGTCCCATACATTTCAGTCGAGCTATGTTTGCAGTTTTGTATGGGAGAGCGGATTTTTTTTTCGCGATTTCGATATTGTTCCCATAGAGAAAGTTGTTCAGTTTGATGGTCTGAAGCACCCCTTTGAGTAGCTGTCCCATTTTATTGTACACCCTGTATTTAAGTCAATAAACTACAATATGCGGGATATTGTATAAATAAATAAAATATCCTAGTGAATGTTGTTCAGTTTGATAAGTAGAATACAAGGTAAAGTTATCCGCACTGAAATAGAATGTACCTACCCTGTAGATTTTAAAACAACAGATTTATTTTTCGCGATTATAACGTTGTTCTCATGATGAAACTGGAAACCCTCTAAATTTTGCCGTAGCCGAAATAATAAAATTGTAACCGGGGAGTATAATCATTCAATCAATATTCATTTATTTAAGGCAAAGGCAATACCAAAGATTATTCAATTGTTATTATTCTCTTGATTTTACTTTGCGCTTCAGGATCGACGAACTAAAATGTCGCATGCGGTACGGCGCGCCGTAGGTACTTATTGCAGCTGTCAAATGTGAGTGACGGTGCACTGAAAATACTAAAACTTAGTATACACCGCTCAAAATCTCATCTCAAAATCATGCTCTAATTTGTTCGACATGTCCGTCCCCTGATATCTTTTGACAATATTATTTTGGTATATAACAAACGATGAAAGCGACGACTTTAGGCTTAATGGCTCTGAACTTTGACCCGCCCAGTATGTCCTGAATCGACGGTAAAACTGACAGAATATGAAATAGTGAGAAGATGTCACGATAATGAGCCCCAGCCAGCTCTGCGGGTCAGAGCGGGCCGCTGCGGACCGCTGCGGCTGGCACTGACGAGGGTCGCATGGTCGCGGGTGCGGGTGCGAGAGGCGCGGGGGGATGTGGTCTGCGGGTCTCGTTTGATGTTTCACCTCGCTCGCGGTAAAGTACAAAGTATTAAAAGTCCGCATCACAAAAACTACGTCGCACACATTCCTCTGGCGGACTCTTTAAAAGGATTCCAGAGACTGTGAACAGCTGTTAAAGAGCAAGTTGAACTTGGCTTTTAGTGTTTCGTACAAAAAAGTTTTATATCTTTTGTATGCCAGAGAAAATATCAAATGGTATCGTGAATAATTTTTATTAAGTGGTCCAGTGAGGATTACCTAAACATGTACATACACACTGTGACGAAAACAACTTTTCAAAAATAGAATTATTCATGTTTTTTTTCTTGTCTCTGTCTTTAAGGAATTTTAGAAAATCCCCTATCGTGTCCAGTGTTTTTTCACATGGCAAACATTTCATTAACAACGCCATCTAGTTTACTTTTATGATAGCTAGAAGCTATGATGATGATGGTTATATTCATTCTGTTATGACACCAGGCGCCATCTAGTTTACGCGTCACTAATACAAGATTATTAGGTTGGTACGACACGGCGTGTGCGCCAATCAGTGCCTTTCTAAAACCGCCATCATGCGACTACCACCGCCGCCTAGCGGTCCGCGTAGTGAATATTAGGTTGGTACTATACCTTACCTTAGATGTTTACACCAATCAGCATCGTAGAATCTACTTTCTGGTATTAACTTCATGCAAAATATAATTAATGTATGAAGTTTGTTCGATTCCTCATTGGCTGAATTTTTGTGGCCAAAATCGGAATTAATGCGCTTGAGAGCCTATTGGCTAATCTTAGAAACCGTTTTTATTGGCTATCGCTCTCAAAATAATGATATAAAACTGCGTGCAAGCCCATATTTGATCAGTTTTATTTTACCATCTTGATGGCAGAGAACTACGGAAGTACTGGCGTCGGTCCGATACACAGTGCTTTCTGGAGGGAAACATATTCCACTCCTCGGAAATGTGCTTCTAGCCAACGCGTGGCAACCGGCCCGTTGTGCTAATTATTCGCGTATCCAGATTCCGAATTTAGCAAAGTCAATTTAGGTTTTAGAATCCGAACTAGTATAGCTGAACAACAGCTTATTATAAAGTATACGTAGAAGTACGGGAGTGCGTAGGTAAATTGTAGGGATTCATTTAGCTATCGCGTCCTAAGAGCTGCTGCAGAAGATAGAAGATGCTGATCTCCTGAGCCTGGCTTCCTGAGCTGCTGTCTGCCTGACGCTGTACCGAGGTCAGTAAATTTTATAATTATCGGTTAGGGTCGTATGTTAGGGTGTGTCATTCATTACAGGGTTCTAAATTTGTGTATTTATGTGTATGTAATTTATTTATTTTCTTTACAGATCTCCGGTTGTCATAATCTAATTTTGTTTTATTTCTTTCAGCTATGTTGTGTCTAATCTTATTTTTCTTTCAGCAATTTTGTCCTCTTTTACTATACTTTAATTAATTTTGTGTTTTATCGTACTTATTTTAATCGTACCATTTTTCATTGTCATTTTGAATACGTGACGTGATTTATATGCCTTTTATTTTACTTTGTTTTACGTAACAGATTGATATCGAAATTCTATAGGAACTGTAGGTAGGTAGTTGAGTAGGTTAGCAGAATTTTCTTTAATGTAGGTAGATACGATTGTGTTGGAAAGAAATTAGGTAGGTAGATGTAAGCGACATGCTGCGATCTCTGATAAAATGTTGTAGACGTGACATTTGATTGAACTAAATTGGAGCAGGAAAGCTCATTACGTAGCATTTCGAATGATGCGACTAAGGGATGAAGATTCCTTTCTATGCAGTGTTGTGTGGGACAAATGGTTGACTTGACCGTCTGTATTTGTTAGGCGTGATTCCCTTCAGTAGTATTTAATTTTATACTGAATTCTGACCACTCTAGGGAACATGTGGTCGTGAGGATATCTAAATGTGAATGTATAGTCACATGTATGTATGTATAAAGACCACATGGTTTCGGATTGGAACTAGACTGCCTCCTATTTCTTCCTATGCAGTGCAATGAGGGACCAAGGGTTGACTTAACCGCCTGTAGCTGTTTGGTGTGATTTGATATTTATGCTAAAGGATTCTGACCACCCTAGGAAGATTCCGGTCGTGGGGGTGTATGTTTGTATGTACTTATATCTAGATATTATGAAGGCAATTCTACGCGGGGCGTGTCTCAGCCAAGGTTGGACTGCACTTGTTATAAGCCTGTCTACCCTCAATAAGAATAAACGCCGCGTGAAACTATTTAGTACGAACTGTGGGTGTATGTATAATTGTTACGGGTTGTACCTACATAGTTTTACATGTATGTATGTTGGTATGAATCCTTTTGATGCCATAATGATTTCTAAACTAAACATGAAATCTGTTCATTTGGAGGAATTAGTTATTTTATACTTACCTACATTATTTAAATATGATTGTCGTTTTATTTTATTCATATTTTGCTTTTAAAAGGATCTGTGATAATTCATATTTAAATAGTGTCCTATATTTCCATTGATTTTGATACATAGGCTGTATTTTAGTACGGCCGATAGCTCGGATTGATGGTGGGCTTGCCTGCTGTACCGAGGGCCGCGGGTTCGAGTCCCGTGGGTGCAGAGTGTCTGTTTGATGAATGTGATAAGAGTATTCTTGCGATTTCGCTCTCTTTCTATTTGCATGCATGCGAACGGGATGGGAGGCGTGATATAGCTGATTTCGTTGCTATTTGGAATGGATATAGATTCATGAGCTTGGATGGATGATTTGAGTGAAATGTCTAGAATATTTTCTCATTTTACAAATATCTACCTTATATTCCTAAGATTAAGGCCTACATTGGATTGGAGCTTAGATTTTGAATATTTTATGTTCGTATTTTATATGAATTCATTGTTGTTTTAAAATTACTTCAATTGTGGGGCAGCCGTGTAATAGCTACGCCATCTAGCCAAACCCGATTCCAACGTGTATATTCACGACCATAAGCATGCATTATTTTATCACCACTTGTCCATAATGGTTTCAGCATTTTAAAATGATGAATTTTTTCAATTGTCAGTCAGCATATGATCGAAATTCGTTTTTCCATTAATTTTGAATTTTTTCTAGTGTAGCTACTCTAGGTACTTTGGATGATTTGATTATGGTACCTAGGTATATCTATAATATCTCCGACTACCCCTCGGGGAATATAATCGTGGGCATTATGCTACGCTTATGCTTGTTTCAGAGAAAACATAGTGACAGTGACAGAAGAACCAATCTGGTCTGACACTGATTTTCGTTTTTCAACTTTAGTTATGGGGAACTCCAAATAAAACATTAAAATAAAAAAAAATGAATAAAAATATGTAGCGGTACAAAGTGAGAGGCGAGGGCGACGCCACGTAAACTTTGAGGCTTTATTAAGGGGGCACCGAGCCTATTGTGCTGTCCCCAATCGTATTTTTTTATTTCTAAACAATAATATTAAACAACATTTCCAAAAAAACAAGAATGCCACATTGTTAGTCATTGCTTATTTTCAATTTATCGGGTCACTACAATAACAATAATCTGTGGCAACCTCCTTTTCTATGTACCAAACTCTGTGTTGTTTTTATAATCAGATTTAAGGCTTTTTGAGAAGACAACAGAGTTTGGTACGTAGAAAAGGAGGTTGCCACAACAGTCCCCCCAATCACGTCGGGGTCACCACTTTGGCAAGAAAGGAAACCGCCGAGCACTATTTACATATTTATTGACGGAAAGATATTCGCAGAAAGTATTTACAACATTTATTTTACGTGAAATTGGAAATCTCGATACCAAAGTTTTGACGAGTATTATTGACATGACGTCAAGTCATTTGTCTTCTCAAAAAGCCTTAAATCTTTTTATAAAAACAACACAGAGTTTGGTACGTAGAAAAGGAGGTTGCCACAAATCCGTAATGTTTCGCGATAAATTGAAAGCCAATCAGGTTTACAATGTGACATTCTTGTTTTTTGGAAATGTTGTTTAATCGATCAGAAATAAAAAAAATTATGATTAAGGGTAGCACAATAGTCTCGGTACCCTCTTAAATGTAGGTACGATACAAGATTAATGATGATTGTGTTTGTTCTTCGGAACAAAGTGGACTTCACTGATAATTATCTAAATGAGGAAACATCTCTCGAAGTAAAGTGAAACTTTTGATTCGGCCCCCTCTCCCCCCCCCCCTCGCTCCCCGCTAATTATATCGCTTCAACAAAGTGTACTTTATAATTCAGATTTACGGACTATTTAATTTTGCGTACATTTTTCAATAAAAGAAAGATAGAGTATTTACGAAAAACAAAGAAAATAATTAAGCTTTAAAAATTCACGCATGGTTCATTGGCATAGACGGTTCAATAGCTCAGTCGGCAGTGAACTCGCCTGCTATGCCGAGGGTCGCGGGTTCGAAGCCCGTAAGGGACATAAATAAATAAATAACGCTCACAGGCACATACATTGTAATGATCCCAAGAAAGCACTATTAATAGGCTGTTTATTATGGAAACCATACAACAACGGCACAAACATGTAAACATCCATGACCGAACCGGGATTCGAACCCAGGACCCTGGTTTGGCAGTCCGGCGTGGTAACCATTACACTAACCGGGTCGTCAAAGTCAACATATACAGGGTGTAATTGATACAAGTATCATTAGCACCCTACTAAGAGTCTACCCAACAAACTGAACAACTTTTACTATGGGAGCGAACCAATCGGAGCAAAAAAACAAAAATCTGTTGTTCCATACTAAACTGCAATTAAATGCCTACTCTATGTACTAATGCAACAGCAGATTTGTTTTTGCTCCGATCGGTTTGCTATTAAAAGTAAAGTTGTTCTGAACATCAATTTTTTTTCGCGATTCGATATTGGTCCCGTAGTGAAAGTTGTTCAATTTGTTGGTCTAACCCACCCGCTAAATGTTTATTTGTGTTTTTGTAACACTTTGTATAGGTATTATTTATTTATTTAAGCTTGGTGAGCGATTTTGAAATATCTAGATAGGTATGTCTTTGACTACGGAACCGTGTGTCCGTGTGATCCAACACGCACTTGGTTGGTTTTTGTTTTTATATCATTTTCATATTTCATATTTCATATTTCATATTTCATATTTCATATTTCATTTATTCGCATTCATGTACATTTACAGCATAGGTGTTACTTAGTAGCTAAAGCGGGTACATGAGCCCTGAAAGGGCACAGCAATATTAGCAGATAATTATAAAAATAAGAAAGTGGTTATTACAATGCCAATCGTTAGATAATTAAATTACAGAAAATGGAAAAATATAAATTAAGTACAATGTCAGTTTGTTAATGGATCATTTAAATATAAATTTCTTATAAAACATCAGTGTTAGTAAAGGCACACAATTATACAATATGATGGAAAGTAATGAAGGTAACAGTAATAGAAATCAATTATACAATACAGATCTGAGATGGCATGGCTATTTGCATGTCAATCGTATGGGATTGGTGAAAGTGAAGCGATTCAGGATGTCAGGGTTTTGATATAGTTATACATATGCTCACGCCATCGTCCCACCGGGGTAGGCAGAGTCAGAGACTATAGACCGCCACATGCTGCGATTCTAACTCATCTACTCGGTCAATTTATTGGAACCGTAAATATCTAGGCTATTACTATTTCTATATGTATGTATATAATGATTGTACCTATTTATAAAAGTTTGTCAGACAAGAACTCATCAATTGAATAATAGCATTTTTCGATCAGTAATAGTTTTAATTTTTTGATGAATATTTGGTCTTTAATTTCTGATTTTAAACTTTCTGGAATTTTGTTAAATATTTTGATAGCGAAAAAGTATGGACTTTTACGATACATTTCCATAGTACTCGTTGGCAGAGCGAGTTGATTTTTAGTTCTGAGATTATGACTAAGGTAGGTATTTTTTTGTATAAATAAATCTTTGTGTTTTCGCGCGAACGTGGCTATTTCTAAAATATAAATGGATGGCATCGAGAGGATACCGTTCCGGATGAAGTGTGGCTTACAACTGTGGCGCTGTGGAATGTTTGCAATGATGCGTATACTTTTTTTTTGCATTACCAATACCCCAGAGTATTATTCCATAACGTAACCATGCTTCGGCATGGGCGAAGTAGGCTGTTACGCTTGTTTTTAGGTCGGTGTTTATTTTAAGTATACGCAGTGCGTAGACGAATCTACTGAGTTTTGTTTTAGTGCTTGTGATGTGTTCCTTCCAATTAAGATTACAATCTATAGTTAAACCTAAGAGTGTGCAGTGTTGGATTTCTTCTACTGGGATATCTTTTATTTGTATTTGTAAGGTGAGTGGCTGACGCTGGTGGGGGTAAAATTGAATTGATTTTGTTTTATTTATATTCATACTAAGATTGTGTGCTTCTAACCAGGACTGTAATGTTTGTAATGTTTTATGTATTTCATTGTTGTGCCTATCTTTTTTGCCAAACTTAAATAGTAGGGATATATCGTCAGCGCTCTTCGACTTCGCTCCTGACGTAATCTGTTGAATATCAGACGAGTTGCAGTGTGGAGGCTCGCGAAATAAATCAAAGATAATTTCAATTTAGATGTCATCCAGATAACAACTTTTCGATTTAAATAAATTTAGTCATCTTCCTGTTTATCTCGTAGGCCGTGCTACGCGACGTAGACGGATCGGCTACGGCGTAGTCCCTCTACGAATGTATTTGTATTAACACAATAATTTAACAGGCAGGACTGCCAAACCAGGGTCCTGGGTTCGAATCCCGGTTCGGTCATGGATGTTAATTGTTTGTGCCGTTGTTGTATGGTTTCCACAACTAAAAGCCTGAGCTTACGTGGGATCATTACAATGTATGTGCCTTTGAGCGTTATTTATTTATTGATTTCCGACGACCTGGTTGGTGTAATGGTTGCCACGCCGGACTGCCAAGCCAGGGTCCTGGCTTAGAATCCCGGTTCGGTCATGGATGTTATATGTGTGCCGTTGTTGTATATGGTTCCCATAAAAAAAAGCCTAAGGCTTAATTTGGGATCATTACAATGTATGTGCCTGTGAGCGTTATTTATTATTTATTACAATTGTAAAAGGCAGTCGCGGGGTGAAACGGTCGGGCGGATAAAATAAAATAAAATGAAATAAAATTTGGGACCGTTCGGATTTGTTGTTATTAGAGATACTGTTTTAGCTAGCAAACTCTTTAATTGCTAAATATGAGCATTCCTAAACATAATTTTGTCAGTTGTAGCAATATTTCTGACCACCCCGAAATAATAGATTACGGTCTTGAGTTTATGTGTGTATTTTTATAGATACTTTCTTGAAAACTGTCAGCTTATTAAGATTATAAACCCATGACTCGAGTGCAAATGTGCGAGTACGAGTGTAACAAAACACCCTATACGTGCTTCAGACCATCAAACTGAATAACTTTCACTATGGAGCCAACACCGTGAAAAAATATAAAAAATCAGCTGTCCCTGACATTTGAGTCGAGCCGGTACTGGTTTTGTATAAAACAGCTGATTTTTATTTCGCGATTTCGAAGTTGGCTCCATAGTAAAAGTTGTTCAGTTTGATGGCCTGAAGGACCCCCTTAAGTATTACTAGGGTGTTTTGTTACACCCTGTATACACATTCATCTCTCAATTTTGTTTTTTTTATACCTCAAACAGTTTTTAAAACGGGATAATGTATCCTGTAGAAGCAGTTAGTTTAAATGTTAGGTTATCTTTTTATTTCTCCGAACTTTCTTTTTTTTTAGTTTTGTCCCCTGTACCTTAAACAGTTTTTTAAACGTGTTATCATGTAATTGGCGCTGTATAATTTAAATGTTGTTGTATTAGAAATTAAGTAATTTGCTGTATGATATCCAATAAAGATAAATTAAAAAAAAAAAAAAAAAAAAAAAATGCCCCCGGTTCATACGAATACGGTTATCTGGAAAAAAATCGCTTTTAGTGATAAAAACCGCCATTTACCCTTACGCTTTTTTTATTCTGTTTTTGTTGCTGTATGTTTTTGGTGTGCAAATAAAGAATATTTATGTTATGTTATGTTACGAATCCGTGACTGTCGACTTCTCACGCAGCGTAGGTTTACTACCAACTAGGTTATCAAAGTCAAAGTCAAAGTAAAAAATAATTTATTCAATATAGGAGCTTGAAGCACACTTATTAAACGTCAAATCTTTTTTTGAAGCTACCACCGCGTCGGAACGTGTTGTCGCTGTAGAGAAGATGCGGCCAGAAACTTTACAACATAAAAATTCTGCTAAGGTTATGTATACAATAATACATAGTCTATTTAATAAAATAATTGATACTATACTGTACTATAAGTTAGTGTCACTCAGACCTTATCGGGTCCATATGCCCATAATTTACCTTTGATATAAGTCTATGACTTAGTAGGTCCATGTATACAGAATGTTACAAAAATACAAATGAACATTTAAGGGGGTGGTTAAGACCATCAAACTGAACAACTTTCACTATGGGACCAATATCGAAATCACAAAAAAAAATCATCATCATCATCATCATACCACTGCTGGACTGACTTTCAGGCCTCCCCCAAAATGAAGAGATTCGCCATAATCGCCATGATTACGATGCGTTTGCGATGTTCCATACTAAACTACAGATCTACTTGAGCTAAATGTATGGAACAAAAGATTTTTTTTTCGCGATTTCGATGTTGGTCCCATAGTGAAAGTTGTTTAGTTTGATGGTCTAAACCACCCCTTAAAAGTTTTCAATTTTTATTTTTACTTCTGTAACACCCTGTATAGCGCACGTCGCTTGCACTCCTAACTTAATTTAACTCGTACGGTAGCGTTACGTTATATTGGTCCCGCGCTGTCAATGCCGGGTACCGGCGCGGCGCGACGCGGGTTCAATCTCCGC
This sequence comes from Agonopterix subpropinquella, assembly GCA_922987775.1. Taxonomy (NCBI): domain Eukaryota; kingdom Metazoa; phylum Arthropoda; class Insecta; order Lepidoptera; family Depressariidae; genus Agonopterix; species Agonopterix subpropinquella. Next base: position 284,892 of record OV277706.1, on the reverse strand, counting down.
CGAGTTACATTCTCATACTCGTACCAATCTCACGTTTATATTGTGTACTATTGTTGAAGTCGGCTGCGCGTTGCATATACTTGAAGTAGTCTTAGCTTCCTTTCATCTAAATAAAGAATCTTTATATTTATGTTACGTTTATCTATCATCATCATCATCAGCCTATAAACGTACCACTGCACTGCAGGGCACAGGCCTACCCTCAAGGAGGGTGTATGGGCATTAGTCCACCACGCGTGTCGAATGCGGGTTGGTAGACTTCACATACATATCAGAATTTCTTCTTCAGTATGCAGGTTTCCTCACGATGTTTTCCTTCACCGTTTGAGAGCAGTCGGTTTTACGTACATAAGTTAGAAAAACTCATTGGTACATGGCATGTTGTCCGTGCGGATTCGAACCCGGACCCCAATAATTGGGAGTCCATACCTCTCCGCAACGCGCCACCGACGCTCTAACGTTTATCTATACTTTATATTAAATACTGAGGCGCTCGTTGGTATAGTGGAGTTTTGGCATTAGAAACGATCAAGTTAAAAGTAACGCTCTGTCCGACCGATCTTCGGATGGTGACCGTTTTATATCTATAGGTTACAGAAAGGCACGCTGAGCATTTGGTTCCGGATAGATTCGATAAATGGCGGTGTTTGTTAAGTCATTGACTTCGTGATAATTGAATTGAATTGAACTGTAATTGAAGTCGTAAGTGTCTTGAAAATTCTAGCTTGTCTCCACCAATTCGCACTGGGATAGAATAGTGGGTCTATAGCTAAAGAACCTCCACCTCCACTCACACGCACGCCTCTTCGCGAGAAGAGACCTGTGCCCCGCAGTGGGATGTTTATAAGGTAGTGATGATGATGATGAATCTTGTAAAAGAGATGATATTTATTTAAATTAAAGTCATTCCAGAACGATACAAATTTTTATGGTCTATAAAACGAAATAACACGTGCAAAGTCGCAAATGCTTGTTTTTTTACGAGTTAAAAGAGGTAGTAAAATAAAACTACTCGGTGCATTACTGACGAACTCTCAGCAAGTAGCGCTAAGCGCCATCTACCCGAGCGAATCAACAACAATCACATAAAGTGAGCAACTATAAACTTCGTTCACCTTTAAACAGACCCGCTATAAACGGAGTACTATTCTACTGAACAGTTTGTTTTATTTGCGGTTTGATATGCTGCCGACGCCGCTACCCCCGCCCCGCCCGCAGCGAGACCTACACAGCACCGCGGGACGACCCCACTCCACCACATTTGCCGATATAAGGCCGGCGCGGGCCACATTCTCCTTATTTCCTTCTTAATGCTATATCAATGAACCAGCTTCTCGTTCTTTGACTAATGTACAATCCTGTCATCTTTCTGCAAGTGTCTTGATTTCCTGACACTCCTATCTTCCTTCACCTCTGCTGAATTATCCGCGTTCTAGTTCTTTAATTTTAAAGTCTAAAACAACTTTAGGTCCTTGGAAGGGAATTGATATCGAGTTAGGAACTACAGATACATAACGAGGAAAGATTACGCAAGGATAAATTTGGCTTAGAATAGCAGCAATCCAGGCGGGTGTTGAAAAGGGCGAATAATCTCCTTCAAATCCTTGATATATTGTCAAGTTAGAGATTAGTCAAAATCTAAAATGGTCAATAGTATCACAGCAGATCAGACTTGCACCATCAATTCAGCCTTTTTTAAATACGTCCACCGCTAGACATAGGCCTCCCAAAAAGGGAGGTATTGCCATAATCGCCACGCTTGGCAGGCGGGTTGGCGATCGCAGTTGAGTGCTAATACTCGGAGAACGCTGCTGCCCATCCTCCGGTTAATCCCTTTAGTCGCCTTTTATGACACCTACGGAATGGGCTAGGGTGGTGCAATATATTATTGGCCGGCACCACACGGCACTTGCATGGTGAGTCGTAATCCCTGCCTAGCACCGTGGAATAGTGGTATGAGCATAACGAACGTATGCTATATCGCTATGGCTTCTATGTCTGTGTTTACAACCATGTCATATTTCGTGTTAGGATGTCGGTTTAGGGCTAAAACTGGAGTACCTAAAAAACAAATGGAACTGTCAGTCCTCGCCCGAGGGTTCAGATTAACTTGACGGACACGGGAGAGCACTTTGCCCCAAGGCTTTCTTAATTTAACTACGTCTTGCACGGACTCGCTTGTCCCGTGGTTCTTGGTTGTTTAGTTTTTCCCGCGGGAACTATTTGTTTCTAAGGTTTTAGTTTTTACTGGTGGTAGAAATGCCGATGCGTGGAATTTACGTGTATATCATGCGTCATCAGCATCACGCTAAAACGGCTCACTGGATTTCAATGAAACTTGAACCTTTGAATAAAATATTCAAAAAAATTATAATGTGACATATTTTATTCTCACGACATGCATCCAACTTAATATATCTACTGGCGGTTTTTAAGGAAATGAATCAAACCATCAAACTGAACAAGTTTCTCATAAGTCGCGAAAAACAAATTAACTGTCCCATATATTATGTATTTGGGTCAAGGATTGCAGTTTTGTACGGAAAAACAGATCTTTTTTTCATGATCTCAACATTAGTCCCATTGAAAAAGTTGTTCTGGTCTGATCAACTCCTTAAAAAAACCGTCGAAGTATAGAATCCCCTCGGCATTGTATATGTGTACCTATCGTACGGATTATTCGTTATTGTGTCTTGAAAATCAGTATGGTATATATCGGCCCTGGATCTAAAATACATATATGCGTGTTAGGTATTAAACTTATTATATTACACATTGAGCACCTTGAACAGAGCAACACCTCATGTTGTTCCAAGATCAGCTGCCACATTCCAGATAGAAAAGGCCCATATCATATCCGGGTATTCCGGGTCATATCTGGTGCAGAGGATTTCATTGGCCATCCAGCGCGGGAACGCAGCTGGTGTGATGGGATCCTTTGTGCCGGGTACGTTTAATGACGAGAGGCCCATTTAGAGTATGTATTTCTGATTTTTTTTTCTGTAATTTCTTGTGACGAAGCTTGACGTAGATTTTAAAAGGCCCATAATGATAATTTACGGCTGAATCCAAGTGGAAACTATTTCCGATACATTAGAGTTCAAGCACGTGGCTTATCCCACTCGAGATGAACGATTGTTTGATTCGTATCAAGTGTTGGCAATGTGATAATATTAGTGTTCCCTACTACAACTTGAAGAACCAAACATTTATGTAAAAAAATATTGATAATAATAACAAGCAGATGCTTTGTCAATCGTAATTCACAATACAACAGCCGGTAATCAGCAACATGCTTCGTGTAGAGATCTGCAACATGTTTCGTCAACTTACTAATCCTTGTAGGATTGGGCTGATAAAACACACAGGCTGTTGTTATAGTTTCATAGAATGTTGTAAACTTGCAAGGCTAAACCACTCCGGTTTAGCCTTGCAAGTCTACAACATTCTATGAAATTTATCAGCAATATGACAACTCGTGTCTCAAAGTTCATACTGAACAACAGCAGGAGCAAGGCTCGTGCCATCGTCAGAGCCCTCACCGGGCACTACGCCACAGGCACGATGATGCACAAAATGAAGCTCACCCTAGATCCCAGTTGCCGAGCATGCGGAGAGGATGAAGAGACCATGGAACATATTCTTTGTGACTGTGGTGTCTTGGCGGCTAAACGCATGAGCCTCCTCCGGGATGGATACCCAAAACCGGGAGACCTTAGGTTTCTTCCCCTCAATGGTATTGCCTCCTTCATTGACTATGTATTTGAAGGGTGAAGAAAGCAAAAAGTATTGGGGCTAACACAAAAGATCCCACTGGGTCGAAGTGTAGCTGGCTTGCCAGCCCCCACAACAAGATAAGATAAAGATACCAAACTAAAATCCACCTCGCGTTTCGTCAGTAATAAAACAAAAACCAACTTAAATGCCCTCCTCACCACGGAACGCACCCAGCTCAAGGAACCCATTACAATACAATAGCAGCATTCCCGCGTTGAATAGCTAGAGAAATCCTTTGGACCAGATACGCACCCGAGCGGGGATCGTTCCCGCTCTCAACAAGCCTCCTGCCCAGCTCTCGCACAAAAGTCTTGGCCATCTCCAAGCACCAGACGTTTCCACTGCTACGTTTATGTAATAACGTCAAGTATCCAGATTTCTCCACAAATTGTCGTGAAAAGATGACATTCAGATCATAATGTCAGATGTCGTGGCCGAAATCACGCTATCGAAGTTTACAAGAGAGTTTATATCCAAATATGGCTATAATACTGTACTGGAGTGATTTACTATGAGATCAAAACTGAAAAAAAAAAAAAATCTGTCGAGTGGGCATTGCAGTTTAGTATGGAACAGCTGAGTTTTTCTTTTTTCTTCACACGTAAATAAAGATCCAAAATACCTAACCTTAAATTAAAAATATCATTTATAACATTTTATATCGTTACGGAACTCAAATAGTATGCTTTCGACTTACACTTGGCAGGTTTTTTCTTTTTTCCATTATCTTATAACAAATTCCTAGCGGCGCCAATTCACAACGTTATTTTGAAGCAATCTCGAGATTGGCCATGTATCTAGACTCGAGATACGCTCTTATGTATTATTTATAACGCAATTCTATCGGCATAATGCTTCAATATTTACATTATGTATGGTACGGCGGTACATGCTAGTTCCACACGCAGTTCGTCTGGGATGGAACGACGGGCCAGTGCAGTGTGGCCGCAGTGTTGACACCTCACAGATTGCATTGGGTCTTGACAATTTTACACTATTGATTCAATACCTACTGTATGTGTAATTTTACTTAATTTTGTTTTTTTAAAAGATGTGTGTTGTAGAGTTTGGCCGCACCTTCTCTACAACACGGAACACTTTCCGTCGTGGTGGTAGAGTCAAAAATGACGTCAGAGAGCTATCCGTGTGATATCTCTGATAATTATAAAGCTGTAACAGAAGTGTGTCTGTACATTGAAGATATTTACAAAAAAAAGATTACGATATGGTTTTTAGGCTTCCCTGATTCCAAATCACCAATTTTTGGACTTTTTGTCTGTCTGTTTGTTTGTTTGTTTGTTTGTTTGTTCGTTTGTTTGTTTGTTTGTTTGGGTGTTTGTTTGTTCGAGTATCACGCAAAAACTACTGAACCGATTTTGATGAAACTTTTTTTGTTTGATAGCTTATCATCTGACTTAAAATCTGGTATATAATTTATGCGGACGAAGTCGCGGGTAAAAGCTCGTGATTAGAATAAAATAAAACATTTTGAGACACGTTGCAAGTTTGGCCGCGATCGGTTGTGTCAGGTCTCTTCTCACCGTGTTTTCCCCAAAATACTTTAGATCGGGATACCATACGCCTACGAACCACATGACATTGGCAAAGCTGCAGTGCAGTCACAAGCAAAATGCTATATAAATAAAAAAATATACCTAATCTGTTTCTAAACTATTATAAAACTGTAACAGAAGTGTGTCTGTACATTGAAGATATTTACAACAAAATAGATTACGATATGGTTTTTAGGCTTCCCTGATTCCAAATCACATTTTTTTTTACTTTTTGTCTGTCTGTTTGTTTGTTTGTTTGTTTGAACGAGCATCACGCAAAAACTACTGAATCGATTTTGATAAAACTTTTTTTGTTTGATAGCTTATGATCTCACTTAAAATCTGGTATACAATTTGTGCGGATGAAGTCGCGGGTTAACGCTAGTTATTTATATAACTTCCAAATAGTACATCGAGTTCGATTTGCGGTTAACCCAAAGCTATGTAAGAGTTTCATAATAGGATGGCGTTTAAAAACACATTGCAAAAAAAGAAACCCGTCGGTCCACGAAGTACAATACGAGATACGAGTACAATAGCGCCCAATGGAAAACATATTAGATGGTTTACTATCGAAAACCCGGCTGTACCTAAGTGTGAACTAACTAAAAGTTTTGATTCAAACAATAACTTTCGACGCTTTTGAAAGAAAAACGATGTCGAAATAGTCACAAACTTTCTGCTAGCCCGATGTTAGAGATGTTGTATGGGTAGACCCATGGAGATAAACATCGGGCTGTTTGGGGTATATCGGTAGAAAAGGTACCATTCAGCGTAAGAAGGATGCTAAAACTTACATCTAAAACTAGAAACAAACTTCGGACACCTTTTCATTCTGTATGAGTCAGTAGATGAGATCCAAGATATTAGCATATAAATAGTAGATTGTGCAGATAGCGGCAACTGTAGAGTTGCGAGCGGTTATCGGCCGTGGCATCTATTAGTTGAGCCCTCGGACCTCGTCCGGGGCGCGGTGTCGTAAGCCGAGGGGTTAGCGCTTGTTCTGGTTACTATCTTGTTGATTCATCTTCCAAGTATGCAGTCACAGTATTAAGATACCTCCTAGACTGGCAGGTGTAAGAAAATAATGGAAATCTTGAACAGTTTTATGTAATCTAAATATACCTTTGCCGGGAAATACATACCTCTAGGTAAGCAGGCACTTCTGTTACAGTTTTATGATAGTTTAGATATGTGCATTCTCCTGAATATATTCCTGAAGTTTTCCAAGATATTTATCAGAAGTATTTCGAAAAGCACCCATCTTAAAGATCATCTGAATTATTCGCATCCGATATTCGTTATTTTCCTCACGCTTTCATACGCTTTCGGTATCATACCACTAAGTATAGTAATAAGTAGCTAAGTATAGTAAGTAGCTCTTCGGCGTAACAGGCACGTAACGGTTGTTGATCTCGGCTCCTCCATCCACAATACTCCAGGACTAGGGAGCTTGTTATAACAATAAAGCTGACTGGTTTGTCAAGACATAAGAGGTAGGATACTTTTACCTAGCGTAAAATTTAACGTTGCTAGAGACGTCGAGAGATGTTGAAACTGAAAAGAAAAAAGCAAGTCCAGTACCTAGTCTAAAATTCTGTTAAGTAATATTGAAGCAACTTCAACGAGTCGAGAAGAAACGGGGCCAGAAATTCTAGACTGGATCAAATTTTTGCAATAATGGGTCCCGACTGTTTTAGTAGCTTGAATATTACTTAATAGAATTCTAGACTAATGGACTTGTTTTTTTTTCTGTTTTTATTTAAAGTTTTGGGGGAGACCTTTGCCCAGCAGTGGGACAAAACGGGATAAAAAAAAGTGTTTAATGTTCACTTTTTACGCAGACGGGTTTTTGATTTTTTAAATTAATTTAACTAAAATATCAATAACAAATTCAAGATGTCTCGTTTGTATGACTTTTATAAATATAACGTTGAAATGAAAAGTTTTAAAAGTATGATAACTATTACTAACAATTATTTTTATGACGCCGTACAAAGAGAACATAGAAATCTCGAAATAGTAGAATTTTTATATTTTTTCTCGGTGTTGGCTCCATAGTGAAAATTGTTCAGTTTGATGGTCTGATGGCTTACCTAAGTATTACTGGGGTGTTTTGGTACACCCTGTATAAGAACATTAATTTGTATTATCGTAGTTGGGGGGGGGGGGATATTTAAGGGATCTAGAAACTACTTAACTTAATTTTTCTTATTTAGAGACATTAAAACCGAGCGAAGAAATTGAGAGACAATAATGGAGGTAATTGGCACGAGACCGAGAAGAATGGCATAATAGGGAGGAGGCTTATGCCCTGCAGTGGGTGGATACGGGCTGAAAATGATGATGATGATAATGAATGGAGGTAATAGCGCCATGGGAGATTACGTTGCGGCCACGCTGTACCTAGTACCACCTATTACCTACGCATAGACCTACAAGACGTAGGTACGGGCTGCATGAGGCTGCAGGAGACTACAGGGGGCTACACGAGGCTGCAGGAGGCTGCACGAGGTTGCTTGAGGTTGCAAAGGCTCCCCCCCGAGGGTTGCCCGCCTTGTCGTGGCGGGGGGGCTTAGTAACCGTGGACGGTGGAACCCACGGTGAAGCTAAGAGGCAACCAGGCCGGCCTATTCGGGATGTCGGTCGGCCAGAGGAGGGCGCTCCCAGCGGGCTGAACAAGTCCGCTGCGGACGCGTTGGAGGTGGGACGCGGAAGAAGAGGAGTGCCGGTATAACGGTGCGCCGTTCTCCCTATCTTCTGCGGCCGAGGTGTGGCCGGTGGTAGACCCGGCACTGGTGGGGCCGCAGGGGAAGAGGCATGTCGGTGATAAGGTGCGCCGCTTGCCCTATCCTCTGCGGCCGAGGTGTGGTCGGTGGCAGAGCCACGGACCCGATCTGCCACCGGGTGCCAGTTATCTGGTACCCATGGCCTCCTAGTAGCAGACTCGGGGGGCGTCTGCTACGGTACGGGTGGAGGCCGAGGAGGGAGGCGCACCATACCATCTGGTGCGCACATCGCGGAGGGCCTTCGGGCTTTGGCGATGGAGCCGCTTGTGGGCGGCTGCCGCCGGCGGGGTCGCGGAAGATTGCGAAAGCGTTCCCGTTACCCCGCCACAAGGCGAAACGGAGGAAGATGGGGGGGGTTTTTAGTGGGTATACCGTGGGTCTCATTAGCCTATACGGGAGTCCCACATAACCACTCGGGTGCCCCTCTGCGCCCGGGTGATATGCGTAATGCATTTTCCCCCCCGAAACAAAAAAAAAAACAAAAAAAAAAAAAAAAAAAAGGTTGCAAAGGCTGCACGGGGTGCTACAAAATATAAAAATGTTTTATTTAAAACACATCATAGACATCATCATCATAGACTCAGAGAGAGTGCTTACAGACGAGCGACACTTTGCGGTCGCCGTGTGCCGCGGTAAAATATATGAGCGCGATGACAAACTATACTGTGTCACTCACGCTCAGTTGCGGAAACGCTCATTAGAGTTAATCCTCCATTAAATTACTAAAACTGTTTAGTTTTCTGCAACTGACACAGAATAGTTTGTCATGTTGGACTACAAAAGTGTCGGTGACTTTCGAGTGAGTTCCGACAGTAGTCGGAGCAAATGAAGAAGAACAGTTTTGTCTGCGTTAAAAATCTACCTGCAGTTCTTCAGTCATCCCGTGATCATGGCAGTAGTAACAGTGCCGAAATATCGGGAACTCAAAAACGCTTTAGCTACATAATAGACGTTACAGTATATATATTATTCGAATAGGTACGTACTGGTACGTACAACACAAAAATATTGTCACGTTTTGGGAATTCTTACCCCTTAAGGCGGTTGCAGAGGGGTCAATTTTATACAAAACTTTGACGCACAATACGCGTAGACGGTATTAATATAAGTAACTTTGTATATATGGAAAAATAGTTTAGAAAATCTAGATGTCGCGTATCAAATAACATTTGCAATTTCTAATATAATTACGAAGATAAAAAGCTTCGAAAATTTTGTATGACATTGCAAATGTTATTTGATACGCGACATCTAGATTTTCTAAACTATTTTTCCATATATAAAATATTACTTTTATTAATTCCGTCTACGCGTATTGTGCGTCAAACGTTTGTATGGACTGAAACCACCTTAAGGCCCGTCTTCGTAAGTAAGTTCAGAACCGACCATGCTACCAAACCCTCAAATGACGGGACACACCGAACCCATCGACCCTTTCATTAAACAAAACTAGTTATAGTTTAATAGCGCCAAGTTTGTTTGTTATTGAATACAAAGTTCTGGCCCCTTTCAGTCCGCTGCGAGCGCTGCCGCTGCTAATGTCAGGCAATAACGAGCTCGAAGCGCTTCGTATTGCACTTGCCACCCGCTGGTTAGTAAATCGTTTATCCTGCGTTAATGACTTGAGCTCTTCCTACGCTCATCGGTCAAGGAAAAACTCATGGCTCCGTTAATGTGCAATTTGAAGGAAATAGACGAGGAAGCACATCAGCAACTGTCTATTTACAAAAACAATCAGGTAATATTATGCAGGGTGAAAGGCTGGAAGGTTTAACAGTGCATTGCCACACACACATACGCGGAATTCCGAATCAGGATTGTGATTTTGTATTGGATTTGATACCTCCGCAAAACTGAATTCCGGAATAGTATGTATGTGGCGGACCTAATGGGTGATTATCAGTGTAAATTGTACCTACTCATGATTTTGTAAATCTGTTCCAAAGAAACAAAAGGAATATCGCAAACAAAATAATATGTTGACTTTTTATACGAACTTTCGATCAGCTGATTGCATTTAGTAAGGAAAGTTCACATTTTCTTTTTGAGAATTTTCTATTGGCTTCTTAGAGAAAGTTGTTCAATATCATGGGTACAATCATCCCTTAAAGTATGCAACTATTTACCCTACCACCGTGTATAAATTAAATATACAACTAAGTATATTCCTTTTCGCGATAGTCCTAATTTTCACTTCTACAACATGTTGGTTGCTGTATTTTTTGCTTCTTGCTGTTACAAGCATTAAGAAAACAATTTTTTAAGATTGTTGTGTTATAGACACTTGCCTGAATGCCATCAATCTAAAAGTATATACCTATGAAAACCATTATGCTCTACCCTCAGAGGAATGATCTCCTTTATTATAATGCATAGAGACCGCATCAATTTACGATTGTAGTTTGTCTCTTTTATTTTACGACGTTCTTTTAATAGTAGAAGAAAATGGAACTATAATTGTTTGTTTATGCGGCTGTCCACTTCTTTTTTATGCTAGTGTACGTGAAAAGTAACCGTAAAGATAAGGGCAAATGTCACTTGGTCATCTTTTGTCCATACTAATTGACACCACACACTCAAACACAAACCTCATAAAAGTGGACATTCTTGCAATGGTATGACTCACTCTATGCCTTTAGGTATAATCTCTTTGGCTCTACCGTATGTGATATAGTTTACGAATGTGGATCGAAGGATATTATTTATATTACGTGTATGGACTAAGGAGTTGCTCGGACATCAAGATCCAAGATGTTGTACCAACTAGTCGGGGAGAAAACTTTTACAAAACTAAGAAACTAGGTACTTCTTCATAATTACATGAAAATAAATTTTAGTGTATGAAGCTATTGACATCTTAGACAACCAATGTCTACGATATCAATAGTTTCAACTTTTTTAAGAGGATGAACAGACTATCAAACTGAAAAACGTTCTCCATGGGACCTTCTCTTTGCGAAAAAAATCGGCAGTTCCATACATTTGGGTCGAGTAGGATTGCAGTTTTTTTTCGATTTTGACTTTGGTCCCATAGAGAAAGTTATTCAATTTGATGGTCTAATCATCCCATTAAAATATCGTCAGCACGTTATTACTATATTAACACGTTCCCGGGCGGTGAACGAGACACAACAGAACTTTTATTGTTATCACTGCTAGAACAGGTCCGCGAAAGTGTTAAGAACTAGTCTCCACTAATCACTCAGGTCACTACATTATTCGTGAGAGGAGAACTTTGCCCTGCAGTGGGATCCCGATCCCACAGGCTACAATTTAATTGTTTATTACGTGTAAAGTTGGTTTGGTATTTAGCATAAAAAATGTTTAAGCTAAATTCCAAATATTTATGTCGAATGTGGTAAGTCTTAATTGTCAAGTTTAGCCTATACATTAGCTGTACTGTCGATGGCAGACGAACAAAAATACAGCGTGCATACTTACCAATTACCACCATCGTTGCAAGAGGGCAATTTCAGTAAACGATCTTCTTGATCACATTAATTAATTGTAGACATTACAGTTGTAGTTGCAGGAGTACGATTTTTGAAACTCATTCGTTAAACTCAGCAGTTGAAAATGTCAAAATTACTATGGAGATATGCATCTTTCTACTGCCGATTTGACTTTCAACAATCGCACTCCTTGAGTATGATTTTTGAAAGTCAAAGCAGCAATAGAAAGATGCATATATTTCCATAGTAATATTGACATTTTCAACTGCCGGCCGAGTTCAAACTATGAGTTTCAAAAATCGCACTCCAGGAGAAGACTGGTCTGAATCGCAAACGCAATCTTTCTGGACTCTTGCCGCTTCGCCCCCCTCGCCGCGCCCCTCCCCCCGCGATCACCAACATAGTGTGATGTGACGTCACCAGTCGACCACTGAGAGCAAACAACCATTGTCCATAACAATGGAGCTTCGCGACGCCTCACGTAGGTACTAGTTGTGTGAGGTATTGAGATCATTCATAAGAATATTGCTGTTACGTCAGGGTTGTCAGGAAAGTGTTCTCTATAATAAAGACTTTTTGGGGTTCCGTACACAAATGTGGGACCCCACGGGACCCCATTACTAAGCCTACGCCTGGCCTACGCTAATCCGTAGGGCTGACTGTATCTTTCGCACCATAAAAGTCGTTTTCACAGAAATAATAAAAATAAAAAATTTGGTGGTGTCCCCCATACCACAGCCATACAAGAAACTTGTGTTTTTATTTTTTTTGTTTTTGCTCTACCATAAAAACGGCGATAGATATCGTAGAGCATACCTACTCTAAAATAAAACAACAATAATAAAAACCAGCTAAGCGAGTATCGGGCTCGCGCTAAGGATCCTGGAGATTTTTTTAATGTGGTAGATACGGAGCCCTCGGTACTCGGTTCATACTCGCATTTGGCCGGTTTTTTTACTGTAATACCACAGACTTATATAAGTCTGTGGAGAAATACGATATTTGCACGTTTTTAGGTGCCAAAATCTTGTGAAAGCCCTTTCGTGGTCAAGATACTGTCAGAGAATTTCCAATGGACACCGTAGACATTGCATAAAACAATTAAAAAATCTGTTTTCTAAAAATAACATATGAAAAATCATAACTAATAATTATGATGTCCCAAATAAAGAATTATCATTATTATTTAATTTTTATGACTTAATTAAGTCCGATCCGGAGTTTTGAGCCAATTATTTTTGCTCATAAAGTGTGAAATTTCTGTACAAGTGGGGAATTCCACCGATATAAGAGATCCTGCCCAGCACAGCACCAGCATACTACGACGTAACGTAACACATTGAACTGAAGGTAAAAATAAGATTTTCACATAAATAACAAACACGACGGTAGAGTAAATATACGCGAGACATAAATTAAATGTTGCTCGGCCGACGCCATCATTTATCTTTATGTGTTTTCAACTAAAACTATCTGACGAGAAGATTGTTGGAAAATTTGTAATGTTACACGTATTAGGTACATAATAATTTTATATGTATTTCGGCTCCACCACGGCAGGCCGGGGGCGGGGGTGTTGATAATATACCTACGCCTGTTTACACTTTCACTTTTGAACGAGCGCCGAGTGATGCTGTTTTTTAACCGACTTCAAAAAAAGGAGGAGGTCAAGCAAGCCTAAAAACGAATGCAAGCCCTGTCGCGGAACGTACCGGCTTGACAGTGAGTTAACAAATTAATGTTCCTATCAAAGATTTTTTTTCTTATGATGCGAACGAAGAAGTCATCGGCTGCAATATTATTTTGTAATTTTTTTGAAGGCGGTTTAAATGTTTTGTTATTATATTGTTTTCTTTTTTTACCATCTAGGTAACTCTAGGTACCTAATTAGGTTAGTGGGTAATAATAAAATATGCTTCAATTATATATTTTAGACCTAATGTCAAATGTGACCGGCTCGGATTTGGCACGCTTGAGGGCTGCTTCGGAGGTGGAGTCTGGCGCGTGGCTGCATGCACTGCCATCGCCACACTTAGGGACTCATTTAGATAATGATTCCCTCAGAGTGGCGGTAGCTTTAAGGCTAGGGTGCGGCATTTGTGTACCGCACACTTGTGTTTGTGGTGCGGCAGTCGAGGCGAACGGCTACCATGGTTTGAGTTGCGTCAGGAGTGCTGGGAGGTTCTCGCGGCATCATGCTATAAATGACATAATTCGTCGGGCGCTGGTGTCCGCCAATGTGCCGTGCATGGTGGAACCGCCTGGTTTGAGCCGCACGGACGGAAAAAGACCGGACGGGTTGACCCTTGTGCCGTGGCGAAGAGGCCAATGTCTGCTGTGGGACGCAACGTGCGTAAGTACATATGCAGCGACCCATGTAAGACGTACGATGAGAGAAGCGGGGTCGGGGGCGGAGACGGCGGCAGTGCGAAAGCACGACAAATACGCCGTTCTAAAGCAAAATTATTTATTTGTGCCATTCGCAGTGGAGACGGCGGGCCCATGGGGGCATGAAGCAAAGGCTTTTGCGAGGGATTTGGGCAAACGATTAAGGGAAAGGGGAAATGATTTCCGTGTTGGGTCGTACTTGGTCCAACGCGTGTCGTTAGCGATTCAACGCGGAAACGCGGCCAGCATTATGGCCACGTTTGGGCCAGGTATGGCTAGGGGCGGTCTTTTTGATTAAGTGTTTGACGTAGCGTGTTGCTGAATGATTCTGTATAAAATTGACGACGCATGTTGCTGAAGGGAGTTTTGTAGGAAATTTGACGACGCATGTTGCTGAAGCAGTTTTTGTTTTTATTAAGATGGTTGGTTGACGACGCATGTTGCTGAAGTGAATTATGTGAGTAGTTTAATTTTGGTTTTTGATAATAAAATTAAATTTTATTTATTATTACTTATATATTTTATTGTAAATTTTCTACCTTAAAGAAATATAATTCGTAATACAAGCACAATACATAAGGAAGGAACGCATAACTATGAAGCAAATATGCAGAGAAAAAATATAATTTCAACACAATTGATTCAAAAAATATACCTACCCATAATTTTCAGAAAAATACATACTTGGATAATTACTTTCTACGAATCTTACAGATTAAAAAATTATGATATTCGGCTATCGACTGTCCATGCGGCTTTCAGTTAGCTTTTTCATATAATTTGAATACAGCTTATAATAAGTAGATAATACCTAAAATGGGTAGGCACCTACTCAACTCATACACAAAATGAAATAGAAAATCTCCTATTCTATTACAGCTTTCCCTTTGGGATGGAATTAGAGGGACCGCTGAACTTACTCAAGCTAACCTAGGTACGTAATAGCGAATGAAATAAATATCCTTGAGTGAAGGTAATAGGGCTTGCAGCCGAGCTTGTTTACAGTGTGAGTGCAGCGAGTTACCGCGCTGCTGGTAAATAGTTACGTGAACTGCATCCTAATAGAATCGCATCTCTGCATCGTTCACATAACGCAAGGTTTATTCGGCCATTAAATTAGTAACTTGATGGGCTTGATGGACTGGATACCCGATGTACTTCGCTAGGAAATCCCCCGGAATCTCGCCCATACCACAGATAAGATAATACTACCCATTACTGTTCTATAATGCTTCTCTGATCAGTTGGTTTATAACTCTGGTTGGAAATTTTATGATGAGACAGTGAGTGATTTGAGTGAGTGATTTTTTCTTTTGTTATGTTAATAATACAGGGTGTAACAAAACACCCTAGTAATAGGTGCTTCAGACCATCAAACCATCAAATCAAGATCGAGAAAAAATAAAAAAAATCTGCTGTCCCATACAAAACTGCAGTACCGACTCGACTAAAATGTAGGTATGGGACAGCAGATTTTTTTTTATTTTTTCTCGACGTTGGCTCCATAGTGAAAGTTGTTTAGTTTGATGGTCTGAAGCACCCCCTTAAGTATTACTAGGGTGTTTTGTTACACCCTGTAGATATATAAACTATATCTGCATAATCAACGCTCCGAAAATGGTTAACCATAAGTGCACTCAATATACATATATCCTACTTTTATGGTCTTACATGATCTCCCGCGAGCGCGCTGCGCTGCATACAAAGGAAATTCCGTCCAATTTTTTTTTATATTAAATTAATCAATAAAGTCAATGACAATTTTCAAATACGATATTATAGAAACTAATGTCTGTGCTTTTAATGTTTCGTAAATGGTTTCAATGCTAGGAATAATTTAAGATTTGTATGGAAAACTTTGAGCCACGCGATAACTTTAGAACTAATTAATATTATTTAAATGAGGTCTACCAGGAGTGCGATTTTTGAAACACATTCGGTGAGCTCAGCAGTTGAAAATGTCAAAATTATTATGGAGATATGCATCTTTCTACTGCTGATTTGACTTACATAAATCGCACTCCTGAGGCATGATTTTTGAAAGCCAAATCAGCAGTAGAAAGATGCATATCTCTATAGTAATTTTGACATTTTCAACTGCTGAGCTCAGCGAATGAGTTTCAAAAATCGTACTACATTCTATTTTCGCAATTGCGTGAACATTTTGGTTCCAATGTCAACTCTATTCTATTAAAATGAAGTTCGGACCGAAACGGTCGCGAGTTATCGAAAATCGAAACTCCGGGTACAGGGCCAGATATTTGCTAAAGTGCATCTATACAATATTTTTGTAAACGAGAGTCTTACTCGAGGGCAGGTCAAATATCAGAAGAACTGTACCTACGGCTACGTGGTAAACGCGGCGCGCGCGTTGATGTGCGTTTACAATACAATGTTCAAGGCGGCGCGGCGCGTGTGCGGGCGCTATAAATTAGCAGTGAGTTTATTATATCGCATCTAGCAGAGTTGATTCAGGTTCACGGTCAGGGGCACTTTGTGATATCAATAATACAGTCACACTCAATAACCCATGGACGAGCTTGGGACAACCTTTACTCAACCAGTAGTGGGATGCCACTGAAATAAGGACCCAAGAGCTAAAAAAATACAATGGCTTAGCATATTCGCTTCCACGCGAGGTTGTCACAAAAGTTTCCGGGTTAACCAAACTCACCTATCCCATCCCATTCCATAGTTTTGTATGGAACAGCCGGAACAGCTGGTTTTTTTCTTCGTGATTTCCATTTTGATCCCATAGAGAAATATTCAGTTTGATGGTCAGATGATCCCCTTTAAATACCGTCAACATATTAAGAAAAATGTATCTGACTACATATTACTATTATTTTTATTAATTAGTTTTAGCAATACAAGATATTAAATAATATAGGTACTATCTCAAGAACGAGGGTATACTACGTCCCTTCGCCTGTGGGATAGAAAATCTTTAATAAAACCGGTCAAGTGCGAGTCGGGCTACTCGCGCACCGAGGGTTCCGTACCACACCACCACCAGAACATAACATTATCTACTTAGAAAATAAACGTTTTTTGCCCGGGACTCACACTTGGCCGATTTTTAGTATTTGTTGTTATTCTGTTTGCTCTATAATCACACTAAGTTTGACACGTGTATGTATTACCGTTTTTACGATAGAGCGTGAAGAAAAAACGTTGATAAAAACTAGTTTCTTGTTGAGAACCCCCCTTAATTTTTAACTTTTTGACATTTTTGACGGACAACGTAGGCTTAGTAATAGGGTCCCGTTTTCACCCTTTGGGTACGGAACCCTAAAAATGATTAGCATTACGTTGAAGGAACGAATGTGTTCGCTCCAGCTGATGGACCCGGACCCAGAATCCCGGATCTCAGACCCCGGATCCCGGATAGCGGAGGACGAGGGTGGCATGCAGATAATGTCACGTCACTACGGTATCGTATCGTTGGCTGTCTTGCAGTGTTATTGTTAATATTAATAGAGTAAGAGCACGTGAGCACGTAGGAAAGAAAGAAGTGGAGGTGTCGCAAGGCAATTAGCTCAGTCACCATTATATTAGGTCATAACGTCAAAGTGGGCGTGGCCTATGATGCTCAGTTTTAAGCGGACCTCCATTCTTTTTGCTGAGAGGGGTTTTTTCAATAAAATACATCTAAAACGATGAAGTGGATTCCTGGATTCAGTTTTAGGAGCCTAACCTGCGCTCCCTTCTTGTTTCCCGTCCCTGCATTTTGGCGACACTTCATCATCATCAGCCTATCATCGTCCACTGCTGAACATAGGTCTCTCCCAAGGCGCGCCACAAAACTCTGTCCTCGGCCTTCCTCATCCTGTTCCCCGCGACAGTTACATCGATAGAAATATTGCTTTGCATAATAGAGCATCACACGGCGGGACAAAAATGGCTCGTCTTATCAAAAAGAGAGAGTGAGCAAGATATGCTCTACCACACTGGCCTAGTGCTTTTGATCAAGTATTGGTGGTTAATTATCGGTACCTAGTTTACATATATTATACATTGTATTCAAGATATTTATAAAAACAGCCTATGATTTTTTGGACGTTATTGTGTGATAAAACCACAGATTAATAATAAGTTACTACGTAAATAAAACGCCTGAAAAGAAGATTGGCAGATTTGGACCCAGCCATTTTTACGAAAACTAAAAGGTCTTCAGGACGGCGGTCATAATTTTTATAAACAGAAAAAAACAAGGCATTTTAAAGAAAAAACTTCCACATCTCCAGAATTCCGGATTCAAAAGTAGAAATTACTAGTAAAATAGAAAAATCATCCAAAAAGCAGTATCAAAACGCTACCACGACAGCTATTTTCATCTAATATTATAATAAGGAGAATACCTTTCCCCCAACTTCTACAGGTTACAACCAATTTACTTTTTTGTTAGTTTTCTTTCACTCTACACGTATTACTAAGTTTCATTCATTTACGGGACCTCTAAGTCTGGGTCTCAAATTACAGGGCCTGCCGTCAAAATTCTTTATAGCACCTTGCGTTTTTATTATAAGTATGGCGGGCGCTAAATAAATCTCAAATGAACCGTAATTGGGCCGCGTACGAACCACAACTTTCTCCAAATTCGGTATCGCGCTAATCATTGGACTGGCCCTGTACCCGGACTTTCGATGTTCGATAAATCGCCACTGTTTCGGTCCGCACTTTATTGGAATAGAGTTGACATTGGAACGAATACGTTCACGCAATTGCGAAGTTCGAATGTGCGAGTAGGGGCCTGTTTGTCACATCAAAGTCAAACAGTATAAGTCAAGTTTAGCGCGATACGGAATTCAGCACAGTTGAATCGTAATTGGATTGCAATGTGATTAGAACTAAAATTGGATTAGGATTGAACTTGGATGTTTTAAATTAATACGATCGGGGCCCTAGTATGAAGAGCAAAATGTCGACATAATTATAGCTAAAAGAACCTCTTGGAAAATAATAAAATATGGTGTATTTACATAGATGGCAGATAACGCCTATCAAGTGTCAGTAGTCCGCTTTATAAAACAACCGGAAGCGAAGAGACGCTAGGGAGATTTCCGGCTGAAAGCCTACTCGGGTTGATAAGAAACGAAGCTAACGAGAGGCGGGTTCCGATTATAAAGGTTATAATTATGTAGATAGTGAGTACAATGTTAACCATGAAATATAGTGATTTTAATGATACATACATACAACGTGTTAATGAATTAACGCAAAACTAGAAAGTAGTTTGTTTAGAATCGAGAGCAGAATCGAATTATCATGGTTTCAAAGTAGGTAATTTTTTTCAAAATATTAAATAATTTTTTTGCAAAATTTTTTGAACCCTATGTTAACCCACCGCATGGGCACACTTACCCTACTTACTACCAAAACAAGATTATAAAAATGTATGCATAAGTATGTTAGTGCTTTCTTTCAGTGCTGAAATGATAACAAATCATTTTTGCCTCAAAACTTAAAATGCGAATAACTTTAAATTTTAACTATCAAAATAATGAAATTATTGTTTCAATCTAATTATTTAGTTATAAATCAGTTGAGGTGTATGAGGTTTTGCGCTAATTCATTAACACGTTGTATACTCACACCACTATCCCACAGGGGTAGGTAGATACAGTTCGCCACACACTACGATACTTACATACTTCTCTCGGCTCATCCACTTTCATCTGTTCATGCTCTAAGGTTCATGCACTTCCGTCGGTTGAGGGTGCTACGCACTTATCCCTTTCGGAGAAGACCATTTATTTGGTCGTGGTAAGTTCTCCTCGGACGCTCTCTCTCGACTGTTCCACTCACATTGGTTCGATAAATCTCCCTTGTGAGTCTACTCTCATTCATCCTCTGTATCGTGACCGAACCACCTAAGCATGCCTCTTTCAATTCTGGTTACATCATCCTTCAACTTCACCGATCCCTTATCCATCACACTGTTCTTGATTCCGTCGGTCACTGTAACATCACACTACTTCGTAAATTGTAATCTTCTTCTTCTTCTTATCATGTGGGCACTGGGCAGAGCCCTCTGGTGTCAGAATTGTAATTTGAATGATTAGCTAATAAATTTTTTTTTTCTTCCCGAGAGCGTCGTTCGTCGAGAACTGCATTTCTGTTCTGTATGTTTTCTGTCTAACCATTTATCACTACTTGATACATCGTTTACGTCTATATCCTTAAAAATACGAAGGTTGAGACTAAAAATCAAAAAACCACATAGTACTTAGAAATTTTGAGTTTGGCAGATCGAAATACGAACTCAAACTGCTAACAATAATAATGCTGATTCCGAGACGCAGTTTGAGTTTGAGTTCGAACTCTTCGATCTGTAGGACTGAAGTATGAAGAACTATACAACGTGTTAATAAATTAGCGCAAAACCTCATACACCCGAAACTGATTTATAACAAAATAATTAGATTGAAACAATAATTTCATTATTTTGATACTTAAAATTTAAAGTTATTAGCATTTTAAGTTTTGAGGCGAAAATGATTTGTTATCATTTCAGCACTGAAAGAAAGCGCTAACGTACTCATGCATACATTTTTATAATCTTGTTTTGGTAGTAAGTAGGGTGAGCGTGCCCGTGCGGTGGATTGACATCGGGTTCAGAAAATTTGAAATTTTGCAAAAAAATTAATTAATATTTGGAAAAATATTACCTATGTTGAAACCATGATAATTCAACTGTGCTCTCGATTCTAAACAAACTACTTTCTAGTTTTGCGTTAATTCATTAACACGTTGTATACTATTACCTAATCTGTGACTCAAGTCGAAAATTCAAAATCCTCATCTTTTGAACGATGCAAGCAAGAACTCGTCGTATCTGAAATCAGCCCGAGAGACTACTGCAACCTCACGCAAGCCGCTCGCTTAAGGCTCTCCCTCCCTAGTGCAAGGCTCTCTTTCTTACAAGCAAATTTTTGCAATTAGCCATCCCGTTTCAATTGCGTGGCTCCGGTCAGAATTTTCCGTTTTCTTTGAAAACCTGTATGATTCTTTATGAATTTAAAAAAAAATAAGAAAACCACATCATTCTATGTTGTATTGTGAATAATATTGTAAATTTTCAAATTATTCTGATCAACAATGTAGGAGTAAAACGGTTACAACTGGAAAAAAAGGGGTGACTTTGGATTAGTTTTTCTTCAGTTTTATTAATTAAAATAGATTTCGGGAAAAACCACATCACTTCTCATGTCCTGTAGATTGTTCAGTTTTGTTTTCTGCTTAAAAAGTGCCATAGTTAATTTATAAAATGGTTACAAAGCTACTCAAAGCCGGGCGGACGCCCCTTAAAAGATTAGTTGTAGTAAAGTATCTGACCCCACCCCTAAGGATTACGGTCGTGAGATCGCAAGTAGTAAATAAATGCCAGAGGTCATTTTGGCAGAATATTTAAAACAGACTTTATCCCTATCTCATTTACACGTTCAATTTCAAACTAAAATGTGTGGATCCACCGCAGGCGCCGATATGTTGATACCTTTACGGCATCAGCATGAGTAGTAACGTTTGTATATCAGAGTTTATGGTGGGCTGATTGACGATGGAGCGCGCGGCGATAACCGCAAGGTGCGAGGTGTTGGAGCCATGGAGCGGCAGTCGACGACCAGCCGCCGCCGACGCCGCCCGCGCGTACCACCGCACCGTCTGCCCTAACCAAGCCCTGCGTACCCGAGCGTATCCGAGTGTACCCGCGAGTGTACCTGTGAGTGAGCCAGTGTTGCGCCGTGTAGGGAAACTAGCGCGGACACCTGTGGCGTCGACGAGCTTCATTTGCGGAGCCAACTGTAAGTTAGTTTCAAAACTATTTCGACCTTGCAGAAGTTGAGGATTGAGTGAAAATATTATCATAAATCAGTGTTATATGTTAACTGGGCGTCTTTGTAAATTGAACGGATTGAATTACATTGGAGTTGATGGATTGTCTAACTTTTAATTGATGAATCAGGTTTCTATTTCGAGTCGGCGTCGGCGAAAAGTTTTATTTGAACAATGATGAATTAATCAATTTACTGAATTATGTTTGACTGGACCATGAATCAGCACAACCTCTGACATTTGACTTAGGTACTCTGTTGCAAAAATGGAGTGATTAAGAGAAAAAGAAAATAATGTAGAGTCACGACCATAATCGCTCTAGAGGTAGTCTGAAACTTAGCCACAACTACCAACTACTGTTCAGCGTTGTCAGCATCAGGTTGCAGCAAGGCTTACCATTGACATATTGAAGGTTACAGGACGCCGTATCAAGTAGCAGTACTACCAATAGTAAGCAAATCGCTCGCCTACTGACACTGCATAAGAAATATTGTCCCGGAGTCGCCTCCTAAGACTCCCACGACTAGAATTTTTTTTAAATTTCCTGCAACTCTACAGGTTGCTAACAGCACAACAATATCTATATTATAATTAAAATCAATTCGATTTTTTAAATATTGGGATTGGGATGCATTGAAGATGAAGTGCGATGTCTACCTGGCCGTGGGGTTAAAAATACAAAAAAAAAATATAAACCTAAAGTTTTCTATACAGGGTGTAAGTACCAGCCTAGCTAATACTGAAACGGTGAACGCAGATCTTCAAACTGAACAACTTACTGCCTCAGGAAACGCGAAGAGATTTTTTTTCCCGTTTTCTGAGTCGCCAAGATGATCGAATGCACTTTTGCATACGTTGGAACGAATTTTCGTAGCACTTTTTCCAGTCGAAAAGAGGTATCTCCAAAACGTGCATTTTGAACGCATAAACAGCCTCTTCACAGCTCGAAACATCCAAACCGTGGACTGTTGTTTAGTTTCAGGATCGTAATGTATATATCCAAGATTCATCACCTGTGTAGATATTATAGACAGCTTTTGACGCACCCTGATTGTACTTTAGTAATTTTTTTTAACCAGTCGACACGAGCCCGTTTTTGGTCAATTCTCAAGTTGTGCGGAATCCAACATGAAAAAAAATTTTTTACTGCTAAATGTTCGTGTAATATTTTATATATACTCGTCATACTTATGCCCAGAGACATCGCTATATGAAGATCTTGCATCATTAGTTCCCGCACAGCATCAATATTTTGAGGTACAACAACCGATTTAGGGCGACCTTCTTTAAACTCGTCCGTGAGCACAGACCGCCCATGATTAAAATCACTAAACCAGTAATACGCAGTAGTTTTTGATGGTGCTTCGTCCCCAAAAGTCGAAGTGAGTTGATCGATGCACTGTTTTTGAGTTAGCCCTCGCCGAAAATCGTAATAAATCATAGCACAAAAATTTTCACGAGTTAAATCCATGGTGATAAAGACACGCAATTTTCAAAATGACGCCACAAAGGATAAACAATGACAGCTAACTGAAACAAATTGTATTCTTCAGCCAAAGAGTTGCATTTTTAAATGTTATAATTACTTTTTAAATATTGTTCTCTAACTGGATAATTCCGGATACATAAATAGCAGCCTCTCGTATCACCAGTAAAAATTAATAATGCAAGTATTATGTCAGTTTCTATCTACTCAAATAGATTGGAATATTAAAGCTATTATTTTATTTTGGACAGCTTAGACCTCGACATTTGCCCTACATCAGAATAGAAAATATCATGTCCACGCGGCCGAAGTCGCGACCGAAAGCTAGTGAATAATAAATGATAACTAAAAGCCAGTAGCGTAGCGAGGGGGGGGGGGGCAAATGCCCCGGGCGGCACTTTACTAGGGGCGGCAAATTTGAGAGAAATATTAGATTGATTGAGCTCTGTCTATAATCAATTCGTAAAGGAGTGCAAAGTCGAGCTCGCTTCGCTCGCTCTAAGTTTCTGTTTTAATTGCCGTTCCCAAACGTAATCCTAAAGAGTGTTGACCACAGCTAAGATTTGGTGCTAAAAATTTAGAGTTTGCTTCGCCCGATCCATAGCTATTACTTCGGTTACTTTGCACGTAAAAAGCTCTGGCACTAATCAATTCATGCTGAGGAGAAAAGTCGAGATCGCTTCGCTCGCTCTAAGTTTCTACTTTTGCATGGATAAAACAAAAGATGTGTGACCAAAACCTGAACCGATGTGAAAAAAAATTTCGATTATTTTTCCGTAATTTTTTGTGTAGGTAAGATAAGGGGGCGGCAAAATCGGCCCTTGCCCCGGGTGGCCGAAACCCACGCTACGCCACTGCTGAAAGCGAACGATACGAACGATAGCCTGAAACGAAATGAAATCACGATGGAGTAGTGAATCGGTCGGCTCTGTTGAATCTGAATCAAACAAGTACAAGTACACCGGCGGCTGCCCGTGACTAGATTTGGCAAGCAATTACAACCTGCGATGCTTCTCTCGCTTCCCCTGAGTCAATAAAGTTAGCATCATCGGCATCGTTGCCGATACGCGGCTTCATAATTTGGTACCCACGGCTTCACACCGAGCCAGAGTAGTATCTATCGACGCCAGGAGCACACATAATTTGACCGGGTAGTATCATCATATCTTACTCATCTTCTCTTTTATCGAGTTGAAACATCGTGGTACAGACCGGCGCACTCTACTAGGCAATCAGCAAAACTGAAGTTCAATTCACACCAAGATTAATCTGCGATCTTGAGTTACCAGGATCGCAGGGGCAGGAAATTTTAACAGTCATTGATAGAAGTTGGTTGGGGCGAGTTTATGCATCATGGTAAAAGATCAGCACACTCTAGGCAATCAGCAAAACTAAGGTTCAATTCACACCAAGATCGATCTGCGATCTTGGTGTTACCAAGATCACAGGGGTAGGCAGTGACTGGTAGAGACCGGCAATTTTCGAGCAGTCATAAATGGTAGTTGATAGCTACGCTGCCGGCCGCTGACATCTTGGTGTGTATTGATCCTTTGTTTTTCTGATTGCTGAGGGTGTGCCGGTCGTACCCTTGTCGTACCCCACATTGATCGGACTTATTAGAACAAAATAATGGTTAATTTCAAGAAAATCCATGAAATCCTTGAATGCTGAAATGGACCCAGAATTACTTTTCCAACATAGACTTTACTCTTACAAAATGTACGATATAGGTACCTACGGGAAATATTGAAAATTTCATCAATATAGCTGTTTACTCTTCCGTACTGAGGCGCGGCGGCGTGTGGTATTGTCGAGTAATATGAGTAATATAATTATTTATGTAAAGGGGTAAAGTACTTGCCAGCCGAACGATTGATACTGCAATTGAAAATAAGCAATAGAATTTAAGTTACCTTTCGTCGTACAATACAACACCCGTTTCTGCAAGACATTATATGATGGTTCAAGATGCAATACAGTGTGTAGTACGGGACGACTAAGAGTTAGCCATAGCTGGGTGAAGTGATGCAGGCGAGCAGGTAGAGCATTCACAGAGTGGTGGCCCAGATTAGGCAAAGGAAGAGTAGGTCGTCCGGCAGCCAGGAGTGCGATTTTTGAAAATCACACGTTCAAATCAGTATAGTGATTTTAACATTTTTAGGGTTCCGTACCCAAAGGGTGAAAACGGGACCCTATTACTAAGCCAACGTTATCCGTCCGTCCGTCCGTCTGTCCGTCTGTCCGTCCGTCCGTCTGTCCTACCTATTCTGGGCTGTAACTTTTGAACCGTAATAGCTAGATGGTTGAAATTTTCACAGAGTATGCGTTATTACGGCGGATTTGTTAACAAATAATAAAAATGTCAAAAAGTTAAAAATTAAGGTGGGTTCTCAACAAGAAACTAGTTTTAATCAACGTTTTTTCTTCACGCTCTATCGTAAAAACGGTAATACGTACAAGCGTCAAACTTAGTGTGATTATAGAGCAAACTTTACAGAATAACAACAAATACTAAAAACCGGCCAAGTGTGAGTCGGTCTCGCGCTAAAGGTCCCGGAATTTTTTTTTTTTCTAAGTTAATAATGTTGTGTTCTGTGGTGGTGTGGTACGGAACCCTCGGTGCGCGAGTAGCCCGACTCGCACTTGACCGGTTTTTATTTACTGTTGATTTGGACGTGTGACTTTAAAAAATCACACTCCAGGTGGGTTGACGACATCTGGAAAAGTATCGCCAAGACTTGGATGCGATTGGTGCAGGACCGAGAAGGATGGCGAAATGGGAAGGAGAGGTGATTTAGAGTTTACCAGGAAATGAGCAAACGAAAAAAGTGACACCATCTATCTAAGATTGTTAATGCGAGTCTCAGGTATAACCCCTCTCTGTGAGGCCCACTGCGAGTGGTAGAGGTATTGTAGTGTAGAGCACCAGTACCGGCCCCCGAAGGGTTAAACATTTATTTATAATTGTAAACGAGAACAGGAAAAGAAAAACAGTTGCAATTTATAAACACATGAAATATTTATAATTCACAATTCCAGCCGGTCGGTGCTGGCGCGCCGCCAGCACCGCTTCTACTTCACATAGACTTCAAATTGATCGTTATAATACCGGCTTTCAGTATTCACATCTCATTTGGTACGCAATATCTGCCAGTAAGCCGTTTATTTGAAGAACAAACTGACTTTTCATCGTCATTATCAGATATTAATTAGTCTGCTTTATAGCGTTCAGTTCAGCAGTTCTTCTGATCTTCTTAAATGATCTCAATAACGACAGATTACCCAGTTCATTTGGTAACTCGCCTATTCAGGGTGTAACAAAACACCCTAGTAATACTTAAGGGGGTGGTTCAGACCATCAAACTTAACAACATTCACTATGGAGCCCACGTCGAGAAAAAAAAAATCATCTGTCCCATATGAATTTATTGGTAAAACAAATAAAATTGGGTAAGTACATTAAAAATAACAAAGCGTCCCATACATTTTAGTCGAGTCGGTCGGTACGAAGTTTTGTATGGGACAGCTGATTTATTTTTTAATTTCACGATGTTGGCTACATAGTGAAAGTTATTCAGTTAGATGGTCTGAAGCACCCCCTTAAGTATTACTAGCGTGTTTTGTTACACCCTATATAGGGTCCTTCTTAATATGCTGACACTTATTCAAAGGGGATAATCAGGAGTGCGATTTTTGAATCTCATTCGCTGAGTTCAGCAGTTGAAAATGTCAAAATTACTGTGGAGATACGCAACTTTCTACTGCTGATTTGACTTAAAAAAATAGCACTCCTGTAGTATGATTTTTGAAAGTCATATCATATACATGTAGAAAGATGCATATCTCCATAGTAATTTTGACATTTACTAATACTGAACTCAGCAAATGAGATTCAAAAATCGCACTCTAGATCATCAAACTGAACAACTTTCTCTATGGGACCAATATTGAAACCGCGAAAAAAAATCTGCTGTTCCATACAAAACTACAAACCTATATACTCGATCCAAATGTATGGGACATCTGATATTTTTCGCGATTTCGTTGTTGGTCCCATAGAGAAAGTTGTGCAGTTTGATGATCTGGTCGTCCCCTTAAAAAAGTGTCAGCATATTAAGAAGGACTGTATATAGGTATCTACTGATATACTTTTTATTATAACCACATCCTTCTTCTTTCGTCGAGTCGTTGGCATTTCATTGAGTTTGATTTGAATGCACGAAATAAAATCAAACTCTAACTAGGTAGGTATAGCTATTGTTCAACCTGCTCTAGCAAGGTTCGCTGCGCACACGCTGATAATTGGGCGGAGTTGCTCGTTAATTAACCCCTCAAAGTGCCCGTTTTGTTCTTATAATAATGGCAACATCAACACCGTTCACTCTCAAAGGAATAATTAAATAATAATCTTACGGTTTATGCAATTATGATTTATTTTGTTTTAATTTGAACTAACAAGCTTTTATTGCTTTCGAATCGACGCATTTTCGAGTCAGCGGCGCTGCTAATTGGGCTTTGATGTTGACGACAGCGTCATGCCTCACCTCACCTCGTGTCACCCGGCGTCACCGGACGTCACTCGTGACTCGTCAACCCGTTCGCGCGTCGCCTCTCGCTACATGAATGTTTACACTCCGCCGAGATTTGTTTCGTTTAAGAGATCAAACAAAAGGAAATTGCCTCACGATAGCAAACAAGTGCCTTTCAGAGGATTGCTCAGTAAGATACTTGCGCGATACCTGCTCAATAAACTAGGACTTTAGATTTTCGATGTGTCGTGAATCTGTGATCAATTTTCACGATTAAGTAGTCAGTTGTTGTATCAAAGATATACAGGGTGTAGCAAAACACCCTCGAAACACTAAAAGGGGTGCTTTACCTACACCATCAAACTGAACACTTTCACTATGGAGCCAAAATGGAAATAGTGAAAAAGAAATCTGCTGTGCCATACATTTGAGTCGAGGTTTTTTATGAAACAACAGATTTTTTTTTCGCGATTTCGAATTTGGGTCCGTAGTGAAAGTGGTTCAGTTTGATGGTCTGAAGCACCCCTTTAAGTTATTACTGGGGTTTTTTTGTTACACTCTGTACTCTTACAAAATACTTGCATAAACTAAAGACCTCTCGGGGTAGTCGGAAACTTTGCTACAACTAAACCTAACAGAAATTTGCGGTACCAGCGACCTGCTCAGTGTGCCTACCACAGTATGGAGAGGTCGAGATGAAGTAGCACTAAAACATATAAGTCACCCATATAAATACCCCACGAAGTTGTTCGGTTCCGATACCGAAGCTCGGCTTCGCCTCGACTGCTTATGTTTTGTAGCGCTTCAGAAACGTTTGTGAACCGGATAAAACATACAAAGTCTCGAAGCTGCGTGTGAGGAGAATGAAATTATTATATACGAGCATTTGCCCGCGACTTCGTCCGCATAAATTATATACCAGATTTGAAGTCAGATCATAACTTCATAAGCTATCAAACAAAAAAGTTTCATTATAATCGGTTCAGTAGTTTTTGCGTGATTCTCGAACAAACAAACACACAAACAAACAGACAGACAGACAAAAATTGGTGATTTGGAATCAGGGACAGGTAAAAACCATGTCGTAATTTTTTTTTGTAAATATCTTCAATGTACAACTGCCTCCGTGGTCTAATGGTTAAGAGCATTGGCTCTCGACACGGAGGTCGTGGGTTCGATTCCCACGGGGGACACCTAGTGATATCTCACTTTGTGCGTTTTTCCCCAGTTGGTTAGGACATTGCAGGCTGAATCACCTGATTGTCTGAAAAGAAAAATGATTCCGTGCTTCGGATGGCACGTTAAGCCGTTGGTCCCGGCTACTATCTCTGGTGGTAGTCGTTACATAAAAACCACGTCAGAGGCCGTAAGGCGGTCTGAAAAACTCTGACACCAGGGCTCTGCCCACGCGATAAGAAGAAGAATGTACAGATACATTTCTGTTACAATTTCATAAAAGATTAGATATATGAAATATTCCCTGAAGCTTTATTGACAAATAATTCACGAGTTTATTGCTAGTTGATGCCACGGTACGGTACGCGGCACGCGCTGAACTGAACCTTTACCTTCGATTTAACGATATAAATGATTCATTCGTCTAGTTTTACCTTTGTTTTCGAATAGTTTTATATACTCCGCACTCCGCAGTCCGCGCCTCAACTATTACGCGTTTGATTGAAATTCTATCGCGTATCGTTGGATAGGTATAAAGTTTAATAGTATAAGAGATAAGTGTACTTTTTGCAACCATCAGCAGCAAGGCTGATTCAGTGTTTATGGGGTGTAAAGCATCTCTGTGATGGGGATGGACCAGGTCTGCCTACATAACTTCAGTCGGTTTAGGAGTTACTGATGATTAAAGGTCTGTAAAAAATTAACGATCAGCTGCAAGGCTGATCGTATGATATTGTTGTAGTATGCAGTGTAGCTATGTGAACAGTACAAAAACTGTAAAGTTTTGTCAGTCAGTTTAGGAGATACAGCCAGTCAAAGTTCCGACCTTTGAACGGCTGTATCTCCTAAACTGACTGATGAACAATGTCAGTTTTTGTATTGTTCACATAGCTACAGTGCATAATACAACAATAACATACGATCAGCCTTGCAGCTAATCGTAAATTTTTTACAGACCTATAATCATCAGTAACTCCTAAACCGACTGAAGTTATGCAGGCAGACCTGGTCCATCCCCATCACAGAGAAGCTCTACACCCTTAGATCTACACCCCATAAACACTGAATCAAGCTTGCTGCTGATGGTTGCAAAAAGTACACTTATCTCTCGAAATATAATACCAATTTATTAATGAATCTACCTGCTGAACCCGAGTGTCGCTGGTTCGAATCCCGCGAGGGGTAAATATTTTTTATTTATTTATTTCCTTTTTGGAGAACTTATAGCTAAATAACAGTTTGGTTGCTACAAAGACAAAATTGATGGTTAGATGCCGACAAGAAGTTCCAATATTTGTAAGTCTGATGAATTATAAATGTTTGTGCAGAAGGACATGGAAGTTTGTATCTTTTTTTTTTTAATTCTATACCGTTGTCTAGTCGTCATAAAAGTCCGGGCTAGATTCAGGTAGGTAGGAACCTGTGGTAGGAACCTACTTTACTTATGGGCCTGGATAATCGGTGTGACAATATCCAAGACATTTATAAATAGATCTTTCAATTAGGTACTTTTTATCGTTTTACCCACTGGATGTCGCGTTAAAATGGAAAGACTCTTAATTTCACTGGTATCGAAGAAATTGATATTATGGTAATACGTGTGGTAAAGAAACGCAAAAAACATTATTTTGACAGCTATTGAGCTTCTGCTTAATAAATCATCACTTTTGGCGACGACACCGCGATGTTCTAATGAGAATAGGTGGGACATTTCGGAAAACTCGAAATAAAACGTATAGAACTTACGCGATAGAAATTCACAAATTGTACGTCTGCGTCACTTCTAAACATTAGAAACTATATTAGAAAGGACCCTGTATTGGGTTGATATTGATACGCAAGCTCCGGGTACTGCAATTTCCATGGTACAATAATATACTGCGCCTGGTATTCTCTTCCGATCACGTGACTGACACAAGCCTACGTCATCATACCCTTTTACCATGTTTAGCTGCCATTTTTTTGTGACGTAGGCTTGTGTCACTCTGGGAATAGAAGACCTTGTTTTTTTAGACTATTGTAATCGATTGGGACTTCTAATGATTCGTGACTATTGTGTATTCAGACTTTAGTCAATTACCGGAACGGTATCGGTGGATGTAATAGGGTATATAAGTATTAGATACTCCAGGAGCAATAATAAGATATAGTAGTTTTATGTACATATTATATTTATTATGTGCATGCCTACATTACATAATTTATAATACATAGTATATAGGACTGCATAAATTAGCACAACAGTATAAAGGTAATAATATCGTAATACTCACAAAATATATAACACAGCAGGAGAACCTTTCCGTTCAACGACTAGCAACAGAATGATCGCAAACGTGGCGCGCACTCGCTTTTATAGGAAAATTTTAACAAAAAATTAAAACCGCCTTCAAAAAAACTAAAAAGTTAAAAAATAATATTGCAGCCTATGACTTTTTCGTTCGCATCATAAGAACATTAATTTGTTTTATTGAAGTCGCTGTCAAGCCGGTACGATTCGCGACAGGGCTCGCATTTTTTGGCTTGGCTTGACACCGACTTCTATAAAACAAATTAATGTTCTTATGATGCGAACGAAAAAGTCATAGGCTGCAATATTATTTTTTAACTTTTTAGTTTTTTTGAAGGCGGTTTTAATTTTTTGTTAAAATTTTGTTTATTTCATAATTTTTAGTGGTGAATTGATTAGTTCGATTTAATAGGAGTGCTTTAAATTAACAAACGCTCTAGTCGGCACTACGATTTTCGAAGGTTCCCCTCGATTTCTCTGGGATCCATCATCAGATTCTGGTTTCCTTATCATGGGACCACCCTCGGAACATCTCCTTTCCAACAAAAAAAGAATCATCAAAATCGGTTCATAAACGACGAAGTTATCCGCGAACACACATAAAAAAAAAAAAAAATATATATACGGTCGAACTGAGAAACCTCCTCCTTTTTTGAAGTCGGTTAAAAACTAGCCGAGCAAGCAGTGACAGCCCGGTAGCACAGTCGGTAGTGAACCTGCCTGCTGTGCCGAGGGTCGCGGGTTCGAATCCCGTAAGGGACAAATATTTATATGATGAATATGAATATTTGTACCCGAGTCATGGATGTTTGTATTTATATATGTAATCTATATCGTTGTCTAGTCATCATAATACAAGTCCAGGCTACATTCTGGTACTTTAAATGTTAAAAAAAAAAAAAAAAAAAAGCAGTGGCGCCACTTTTGCGACGAATAAAATATGTTTTGTAAAATTAGCGAATCCAACTAAATGTAAATTAATAATATAATTTATAATGTAATTATACATTGTTATTTATATATTTACTTACAGCTACGCATGTTTACATGTATAGGGCCTGTTATGAATGGACATAAGCTGACACTGACACTATGGTGATTTCCATCGTGATGTGGTATACACATCGGTTACTACAGTTCGGCATATTGTCGCGGTGGGGTGCGGGCCGTGGGGAGTGGGGTGCCATTCCATTCCGCGGTTATATTGTCAATATTGTGTATTGACTGTGGTGTGTCGACGCGACGGTGCGTATAATGCTCTAGTGACGAGGGGTACATATTTTCTCGAAGAACAGCTGAATGCTGTATTATTATGATTGTAGCCATAATCGAAGGTTTCTCTTGATTTGGGGTCGACATTAGACATGTCATCCTGAAACCTAAAATTTACTAAAAGCTAGACTATGTGTATAGAGTCCTTTTTAATATGCTGACAATTTTTTAAGCGGGTGATTAGACCATCAAACTGAGCAACGTTCTCTATGACACCAACATAGAAATCGCGAAAAAAAATCAGCTCTTCCATACAAAACTGCAAACCTACTCGAGCCAAATGTATAGGACAGCTGTTTTTTTATCGACTTTTTTTATTTCGATGTTGGTCCAATGGAAAAACTTGTTCAGTTTGATGGTCTGATCATCCCCTTAATAGTGCATGTGTCGGGTAGGCATTGCAGTTTAATATGGACAGCTGATTTTTTTGTTGCTCCGATCGGTTTACTCCCATATTGAAAGTGGTTTAGTTTGATGGGTAGACTTTAAAAGAATGCTAATGATATCAATTTCACCCAGTATAAGTACATAATATAATTAAATTATGTAATAAATATTATTCCGTTCAGTGATCTTCAATTTTACTATTATGGTATGTTTGCGTTCGAGCAAGCAGTTTTATACCACGAGTGCTAAATGTAGAATTTTATAAATTCTTATTCTTCTCAGGGATTCGTGATTATACATAAGGTCTAACAAAATTAGCTGAAACAATTTTAAGGCGTTTATCAGACTATCAAACTGAACAACTTTCCTTATGGGACCAATATCGAAATCGCGAAAAAAAAATCTGTCCCATACAAAACAGCAAACATAACTCGACTGAAATGTATGGGACAGCTGACTTTTTTTTCGCGATTTTGATATTGGTCCCGAAGAGAGAGTTGTTCAGTTTGATGGTCTGATCATATCCTTAAAATACTTTCAGCTAATTTTGTTAGACCTTGTGTACAAATTTCAAAAAACCATGGTGCCATGTCTATTTTAGATAATTTTTTTCGTAGACAAATCCGAACATGTAAAAGTCGTGTGCCCAGAAATCTATTATAATTACGGGTTGACTCGCGTCGATTTTGTATAGTGACGTCACCACCGCTCTTCCCTCACGCCCTGGCGGTAATCCGAGCCCTGAGCTTCAATCTCACAGAATGTCTTTTTAAGAGCTATCCCTGAGATTCCAGGGATTTGGTCCGGGGGACGCGACGTGTCAATCAACGATGTCTGTCGTTTTATTTGACGCGGAGCGGAGACGTTATCGCATTGTTAGGAGAAAAGTTTAATATTTTATGAGAGTGGAATACTGCCTCCGTGGTCTAATGGTTAAGAGCTTTGGCTCTCGACACGGAGGTCGTGGGTTCGATTCCCACGGGGGACACCTAGTGATATGTCACTTTGTGCGTTTTTCCCCAGTTGGTTAGGACATTGCAGGTTGAATCACCTGATTGTCTGAAACGAAAAATGATTCCGTGCTTCGGATGGCACGTTAAGCCGTTGGTCCCGGCTACTATCTCTAGTGGTAGTAGTCGTTACATAAAAACCACGTCAGAGGCCGTAAGGCGGTCTGAAAAAACTCTGACACCAGGGCTCTGCCCACACGATAAGAAGAAGAAGAGTGGAATAATTCTTCAAAATGGCGTTATTCGAAAAAAAACCTTCAGGTAAATAATTATTTAAACCTGAAACGAAAATCAAACAATATTCTCAAAGAAAAACAATGTGTAAATTTTTCTCTAATTTTTTTTTAAAACCGCTGTGGAAAAATGTACTTACCTACTTATATAAAGAAATTAAATTATTGTTGCGTGTTGTGTTGTGAACTGAACCATAAGTGGCACATGGCGCGTATCCCACGGGGCCCACGCGTGGGTCACGGCCCGTGGGACCCCCACCTCCACCCCACAATAATATTATTTCAGGCAACGTCGATGCAGGCCCGAGGGGCGCGACCGAATTGACTTCCGATTTATTGACCTACATTCGGAAGTAGAGTTAATTTAATAAAGGTGATTGTTATTGTGATACTTTCTAACGGATGGGTTGGATTGGTACCTATAATAGTATATATTATAGGTAGTCTTGTTTATTAGTTTGTATATATATCGCCGGGGTTAATCTCTGGAACAACATATACAAACCAACAATGTCATCATCATAGTTATAACAATTTTATGTTATGTATTATGTGCTGTACCTATAGAAACTGCTAATACATTACTGTAGTTGTAGTAATAGGAACTGAAATATTTGACGGAATAATAAGCAAGAGAACTCTTGTGTCAGCACAGCAATAATGTACCAAACGGGTTGTGTTGCGCTTGCGCTCCCAGTCAGTACTAAAAATATATTAAGAGTAGGTATTGCAGTTTAGTATGGGACAGCTGATTTTTTTTGTTCTGACCGGTTTGCTCCTTTAGTAAAAGTTGTTCAGTTTGATGGGTAGAGTATGTGGTTTAAAGGTTTATGATACTTTCCCTTAAAACCTGTATCCAACTTGTCGGAATCTTTACAATTACTTTCTTTCACAATCAGTCAACTCTAGTACTTGTATAAAATTGTATATAATATTTTGTACGTGTAGTGTACTAATTGATGAGTACGGGGTGGGGTACTGCCACAGGGGGCGTGGGAGGTTAGAGGGTGAAAGTCCAAAGTAGGCCTCACCTTGAATAATGTTACCCAGCTGCTATTGGCTACCTATGTACTCTCTATCAAACAAATCTGATTTATTCTGTATCAGACTGCGTGGAAGCTTTTCTGTCGAGTGTACTAAGAAATGTTAAGTTAATATCATTGGACGGCTAAGTGATACTCAATAGTGTATTCATTATTGTAATGTTATGTTTATTTATGTCTCGCTACATTAGTTTCCATTAGTGGCAACATTCAGCGTTGAGTTGTGAAGCGACATTATCTGAGATGAGTTTCTTATAATGATGTCGTGTTATTCTGTGATATATTTATTGACTTTTTTTTTCTTGGGTATTTATTTAATATTAAATAACAACAACTTAACACAAAACATAAAAGCCGATGAACATACTAAACCTAAAAATTACAAATAATACACACACTCCAGAGCGTCGCCGCAAGACATGGTGCCCAACAGGCTAGCAGCATTCCCCCGATGATTTTTTATATTTATTTGTGATCTTAGAAGGGGATACAAGACTTTTAGGTCGACTAATAGCCATATTTAAACTTACTAAAAGTATTTTATTGACCTAAAGTGACTTTCTATCTCTCACTTACTCATACTTCAACGTCATGTCATATCCACATTAACTGCCTCCGTGGTCTAATGGTTAAGAGCATTGGCTCTCGATACGGAGGTCGTGGGTTCGATTCCCACGGGGGACACCTAGTGATATGACACTTTGTGCGTTTTTCCCCAGTTGGTTAGGACATTGCAGGCTGAATCACCTGATTGTCTGAAAAGAAAAGTGATCCCGTGCTCCGGATGGCACGTTAAGCCGTTGGTCCCGGCTACTATCTCTAGTGGTAGTAGTCGTTACATAAAAACCACGTCAGAGGCCGAAAGGCGGTCTGAAAAAACTCTGACACCAGGGCTCTGCCCACACGATAAGAAGATATCCACATCCCTTTGGGCACAGGATTCTTCTTACGAGTATGCGAACTAAGGAGTAGGCCTTATACTCCATGAAAGTCGAACCAGTGTTCAAGAATTAATGTTGCAGTAACTAAGATAAAGAAAATGCAACATTACATAAAACAGCTTTGAGTAATCTTACTCGCAGCTGTATCTATTACAGATTATCTGATCGATCATGTTCAATGACTTCATAGTTAGGATTGGTACATTAATAAAACCGGTCAAGTGCGAGTCGGGCTACTCGCGCACCGAGGAGGGTTCCGTATCACACCACCACAGAACAAAACATTATTATCTTAGAAAAAAACTTTCTCGTCCGGGACCTTTAGCGCGAGAACGACTCACACTTGGCCGGTTTTTAGTATTATTTTGTTGTTATTCTGTAGAGTTTGCTCTATAATCACACTAAGTTTGACGCTTGTATGTATTACCATTTTTACGATAGAGCGTTAAGAAAAAACGTAGATAAAAACTAGTTTCTTGTTGAGAACACCCCTTAATTTTTAATTTTTTACCTTTTCATTATTTTTTAACAAATCCGCCGTAATAACGCATAATCTGAGAAAATTTCAATTATCTAGCTATTACGGTTCAAAAGTTACAACCCTGAATAGGTAGGACAGACGGACAGACAGACGGACAGACGGACGGACGGACAGACGGATGGACGGACGGACAACGTAGGCTTAGTCCCGTTTTCACCCTTTGGGTACGGAACCCTAAAAACTAAAAGCTATTACGGTTCAAAAGTTATAGCCCCAAATAGGTAGGACGTCTGTCCTACCTGGGCAGACGACCGCCCGTCTGGGCGGACGGACGGACGGACAGACGGACGGACGGACGGAGGGACAGACGGATGGACGGACGGACAAATTAGGCTTAGTTCCGTTTTCACCCTTTGGGTACGGAACCCTAAAAACTAACTTTCAGTTTCCTTTCTACCTAGTTTTTTTTTTCTGTTTAGAGATTCTGATTTTTGCAGTGCTTGAATTTAGTTTGTTAGCCGTATTGGAATGGGATTTACTTTATAGTAATGGGATTTAGTTTATACTTGTTTAGTAAAACTCTGACACCATGGGCTTGCTGCCCACTCATGATAAGAAGACGTGAAAAATTTTAATGTTGTGTGTGTTGATCGCGCTGCGGTACATGGTAGGGCAGGCACTCGAAGGTTGGTTATGTCGCAGAAAGTTGCAGTAACCTTTATTGTTCCATTTTAACTCAAAAGAACAGAGGTAATAGCGGAAGAAACCGCCGCGTTTCAGATACACGTGCACCCAGACAATGTGTTTAAATATTTACGAGCCGTTGATCGTTTTATACTAATAATAAACAGCGCTCCATGCGAACATCTTATTACTAAGTAAAAGCGTGAAGCCTGGCAATATGGAAGAAAAAGAGCAAAGAAGGTATTATACAAATACTATACGTATGCTTCGGAGTAAGCAAATGTATATTTTAGTTTTTAACTCTCTAAGATATTTTAGGTCAATTAATTTTAAAAAATCAATGGTCATTTCATAGCGGTTCCCTATGCATTAATTGATCTAAAATAATTATCTTAAAGGGAGTTAAAAAACCGGTCAAGTGCGAGTCGGGCTACTCGCGCACCGAGGGTTCCGTACCACACCACCACAGAACACAACATTATTAACTTAGAAAAAAAACTTTTTTTGTCTGGGACCTTTAGTGCGAGACCGACTCACACTTGGCCGGTTTTTAGTATTTGTTGTTATTCTGTAGAGTTTGCTCTATAATCACACTAAGTTTGACGCTTGTATGTATTACCGTTTTTACTATAGAGCGTGAAGAAAAAACGTTGATAAAAACTAGTTTCTTGTTGGAAACCCCCCTTAATTTTTAACTTCCTGACATTTTTATTATTTGTTAACAAATCCGCCGCAATAACGCATAATCTGAGAAAATTTCAACTATCTAGCTATTACGGTTCAAAAGTTACAGCCCTAAATAGGTAGGACAGACGGACGGACGGACAGACGGACGGACGGACGGACGGACAACGTAGGCTTAGTAATAGGGTCCCGTTTTCACCCTTTGGGTATAAATAGTAAATAGTATAAAATATATACATTTGCTTATCTAAACTATTATAAAACTGTAACAGAAGTGTGTCTGTACATTGAAGATATTTACAAAAAAAAGATTACGATATGATTTTTAGATGTCCCTGATTCCAAATCACCAATTTTTGAATTTTTTGTCTGTCTGTTTGTTTGTTTGTTTGTTTGTTTGTTTGGGTGTATGTTTGTTCGAGTATCACGCAAAAACTACTGAACCGATTTTGATGAAACTTTTTTGTTTGATAGCTTATCATCTGACTTAAAATCTGGTATATAATTTATGCGGACGAAGTCGCGGGAAAAAGCTCGTATATTAATAAAAATAAGGTGACCGAATTATTTTTCACTTAAGTATTGTTAAATATTTGTTTTTGGCGTCGGGGATTTTTTTAATTTGTAATTTATAATTGTTTCATTTTCAATAGTCTTTAGACTTCTCACAGGAATACGTTTAGCGTCAATCGCTGGCTTGTTTTGTCATCCTACCAACTCTAATGGATCCCTAGCGATAATACACATAATACTACCTGTGGCACAGGTTGCTTCACAAGACAGCTCTATCGTTGTCATGTGGTATGGTCCCAAACAATTTTTGACCAACAAAAACGCGATCTAACGCGATGCCTAAAACCTTCATTTGAAAGGTTCCTAGAGTTAAGCAAACTCCAATGGAACTAATGTTTCTTAACTTCGACCTAAGTCTGGAGTCTCCAACAACAAAGTTAAACTATTTCCAAGCATTATTTCACCAGCCAGTTGATCTCGCCCCGTCATCCCTATTGACCTCTCACCTCTCGACTCGAGTCGTCAAGTAATCGCTCGCCTCAAACTTTACGTTAATCACCGATGCTCCTCAATTATCTGCCGACATCCCGAGTGGTCCCGGAGATGCCCGAGTGGTCCCGAACTATCGCAGACTTTGTAATGTAATTAATTACCTTCCTATCGTTATTGCTCGTTGTCTAGTCATCATAATACAAGTCCAGGCTAGATTCTGGTACTTTAAGATGATTTGTGTGACATTGTCCAAGATATATTTATTTATTTACATTTATTGCTCACTTGTTTAACAATGGATCGCCAGTTTCCTCTACTCTTTGAAATATGCATGAGGTGTTCATCTCTAAGTGGTTGTGTATTTAGTTAAGTACTCAATGTAATTGTAAATTGTACCCATGTATCATTGAAACAGCTGTTGATGAACCTGATAAAAAATAATATGGCTTAATGTTAATACTGCTATTGGGAGAAGAAATAATATTTGCTTAATTTTATGTACTTAATCTTGTGAGAAGATGTAGAAACATTGTGAGGAAACCTGCATACACTGAAGAAGAAATTCTGATGCGTATGTTTCTACCAATCTGCATTGTGCACTCGTGATGGACTGTGCCCTGCAGTAGTACGTATACAGGCCGATGATGATGATGATGATAATAAGGTAGTTAGTTCGATGTGCGAGATCATATTATAGGCGAGAATATATTCAAGCGCCAAGTTTATTAAATACGAGCTTTTACCCGCGACTTCGTCCGCATAAACTATATACCAGATTTTAGGTCAGATGATAAGCTATCAAACAAAAAAAGTTTCATCAAAATTGGTTCAGTAGTTTTTGCGTGATACTCGAACAAACAAACACCCAAACAAACAAACAAACAAATAAACAAACAAACAAACAGACAAACAAACAAACAAACAAACAAACAAACAGACACAAAAAATCCAAAAATTTGTGATTTGGAATCAGGGACATCTAAAAACCATATTGTAATCTTTTTTTAGTAAATATCTTCAATGTACAGACACACTTCTGTTACAGTTTTATAATAGTTTAGACTTCACCCAAGCGAACTATAAAAAACAATTTGCAGATATAATTCAGCACCGCGAGTAGATCAATCAAAGACGAGGTAAATTAATATAATTGTCAAAGGAAAGTTTAAATCCTACCGTTAAGTTAGTGTTGAAGTGAGCAGAGCAACGTAATAATAAGATGCAGCGACTTGTTGGTCTTGGTCCTTGTTACAACAGATTGCACCAACTTTCCGCCGCTCTGCGAGCTTGTTCCGAGCTAAACTTTTGTCTTTGATCCATTATGGCTTGCCTTTTCATTACGGCTTAAGTTTATTTTGAATAAATATTATTTATACCGCCACATAGTTTTGATACTTACTATGTATTATGCTGTGGACTAATGCGGTTTCTGATTCGCACATCTTTGTGGCAAACCTTGTTACACCTCCGGTCATAGCGGAGTTAACGTTCTTTTCTTTCAACAGGGTGCTGCTGTGCTGAGTGCATCTGTGTTTAACGCACATAAAAATATCCTGTTTACTTATTATTGTTTACTGGGCTATTGCAAGCAAGGTTCGTATGTAACACTGCGACCATTGCTGGTCTATTGTGTTCGCCCCAAGCTCACCCATATTTTTATCACACATACCTCCGAACAAAATGATATTTTCTTTTCATTCTCGGGTATGCAGGATTCCTCACGATTTTTTCCTTTACTGCCTAGCTATACCTAGTGATAATGATAAATACAACCAAACATAAATTCCGTAAACCTTAGTGGTCAGGAAACGAATCGCCCCGCCTCGTGATTGAGTTGCTAGAGCTCTCTTCCATATGGGCTATCACCGATCTATGTGTAGGTACCAGTTTTTGTATTAAGCAGTCGCTGTGAAATCTGCGATGAACTTAGTCTAAGGCTATGAACAATCAATCAATCAATGCAAATGTACCTACCTTCTCAATCCACGTGTGTGGCATCAAGCCGCATGAGTAAATAACGTTTTGGTAAATTTTGACATGTTGTGTTGTGATAGGGGTTGAGAAGGGGAGGCTCGGCGAGGGGCGCGGGGGAGGGGGAGGGTGCCGGCAACAGGTGGAGCTACAAGTGCCGGAGACATGGTGTTTAGCGTTCTTTTTTTAAAAATGTTCTGAAAGGATGGGCTTTTTGCTGGAAAGTGCCTGCCTTGTAGTTAGATTTTTGTGGATTGTTTTAGTAGGCGAGAGGCTATTACCACTTTATCAGCCGGTCAGCCAGCCTAATCTTGCAAGCATAAAAATAGTAAGGGACAATTTATAAACTTGAATGGTAGTTGCAGCAAAAATTCTGATTGACCGACTCAAAAGGGAATAGTTTCGTCTGTACTATTTATGT
The DNA here is from genome assembly GCA_922987775.1 of Agonopterix subpropinquella. Taxonomy (NCBI): domain Eukaryota; kingdom Metazoa; phylum Arthropoda; class Insecta; order Lepidoptera; family Depressariidae; genus Agonopterix; species Agonopterix subpropinquella. The sequence goes on along the minus strand of OV277706.1, from coordinate 243,484 downwards.
TAAGAGGATAATTATGTGAAAAAATAGGATTCTTCAAAGCATCATATATTATCATGTAATACGAACTAATCTTTTTTATTTAGTTATTTTGAGATTATTAAGTTATCGTAAGAATAAGTTAAGTTGGAGGAAAATGTTATATTCTTGTTTGATTTGTATAATTACTTAGAATGGGGTATTGGAATTCCTCTGTGAAGCTGTGTAATTGTTTAATACATAAATAAATAAAAGTAAATTTTGTATGAGCTTGCACTTGGCTTCCGCTCACCTGATGGGAAATGTTAGATGAAGCTGAGGATGAAATGCGCTCACTCAGAAAAAGGCAGGTTAAATCTTCTTTTAAAAATATCCTGCCTGATTGTATTTTCCTTGGAAAAACAGACGTAAGGATAGATTTCCAAACCTTGCCGGTTGCCGGTTCTCTATAGAACGTGTTAATGAATTACCGCAAAACCTCATACACCCCAACTGATTTATAACAAAACTAGCGGCCCGTCCCGGCTTCGCACGGGTGGACGTCTAATCTTTTCTAGCAATAAATATAGCCTATGTTACTCAGGGTGAATGCAGCTTTCTAATGGTGAAAGAATTTTTTAAATCGGCCCAGTACTTTTTGAGCCTATTCATTACAAACATACAAACATACAAAAATAGGTACAAATCTTTCCTCTTTATAATATTAGTGTAGATAATTAGATTGAAACAATAATTTCATTATTTTGATACTTAAAATTTAAAATTATTCGCATTTTAAGTTTTGAGGCAAAAATGATTTGTTATCATTTCAGCACTAAAAGAAAGCGCTAACGTACTCATGGATACATTTTTATAATCTTGTTTTGGTAGTAAGTAGGGTGAGTGTGCCCGTGCGGTGGGTTGACATCGGGTTCAGAAAATTTTAAATTTTTCAAAAAGAAAATTTAATATTTTGAAAAAAATTACCTGTGTTGAAACCATGATAATTCGATTCTGCTCTCGATTCTAAACAAACTACTTTCTAGTTTTGCGTTAATTCATTAACACGTTGTATAAAAGAGGATGCGATCCTTTTCGAGCGGATTGTTGGAATAACCGCTACGTGTATGGATGCAGTCTCCTTGTCGTACGTAGGTGAAAGGGGGATAGTGGAATCAGGTTATGTAGCTCCTGAGGACATTCCCCGACGTGTAACCGATAAAAAACCGTCAGACATTGCGACCATGAATCTAGCACAGAGTAATTAATATACTGCGTACAAGTTCTAGGATGCGCACTTGCAGAAATTGTCAAATTCTAATTGTACCTATTGTCTCATTTATAGAACCTATTTCCAAACCTACTCTTTCAGCGTCGCCAGATTTAAGTTTGAAATTGTGCAGGTCGATGAAGAACAAACACCTAAATACTGCTTGTGAGACAAATATAAAACTATCCCCATAAGCCCGTTCGGTCATCTATTCAGATAATTTATTTTCTCAAATATTACAGAAAGGTGCCGGTACCTATACGTAGGTAGAAACGCGAACATACTCCCATCTTTTATACAAATATTACTCGCATGCACTAATGGAATTGATTCTATCTGCTGCCTGTAGATATATCTCTACCTAACAGGATAGGAAAAATTCATACGTTCACATAATAATGGAGATTCTCATGGTGCGTCGTCGCGTCGTGTCGTAGCTAACTCGATATAATGCGAGATTAGATGCATGATGATTTGCATGTTTTGCCGTGTGGTTGGTATCCGGCTTGTAATGGCACCCACCCAGGCGGGTGTCGTAGAAGGCGGCTAATCTCATCAGTGGGTATTATAGGTGTAAAGAATGTATGTGTAGTAGGTCTAGCATCCTACGCACGATAAAGCGAAAGCCGCGCTTGCCTCGACATGCAGTATGGAAAAAAGCCGAATCGCGCGCGTGTAGAGAAATCATACTAGACGTGAATGCTTTTTAGCGTACACACTCACACACCTAAATTAAATCCTGCGTATGAATAAGACGTGCAACACACATACGGAATCCCGATCCAGGATTCCGAATCAGGAGTGCGATTTTTGAATCTCATTCGCTGAGTTCAGCAGTTGAAAATGTCAAAATTACTGTGGAGATATGCATCTTTCTACTGCTGATTAGACTTTCAAAAATAATACTTCAGGAGTGCGATTTTTGAAAGTCAAATCAGCAGTAGAAAGATGCATATCATATCTCCATAGTAATTTTGACATTTTCAACTGCTGAGTTCAACGTATGAGATTCAAAAATCGCACTCCTGGATTGTGATTTTTTATAAGGATTTGATACCTCTGCAATTCCGAATGCAGTTTTGAATGGGAAAAATCCATATGAAATCGTAATGCTGATTCGGAATTCTGTATTTTTGTGGCGGACCTAAGAAATCGTCTGCAAGAAATCATCATAACCATTACAAAACTTCCAGCGACTGGCCGCGTGACAACAACAGGCTTATGTACTGAAATCATTAAAATTTATTTAAAACCGGTGTTTATTCACCAGGCCTTAATGAGGCACTCACAGAGCCATCCGACGCGTTGGGGCATTCACTAATAGTGTAGGTATTTGTAGTAAGTACCTACTGTTCGCTAATGGCATTGTTTATTTAATACATCAACGATGAAGCTTAAAGAAAATACGCAAAATGATCTAAGTGCCTCTCACTGTGTTTTTTCCTCATTATTGACCATTTATTTTTAGTTATCTCTCGCGTTTTTTTGTTATAAATAAGATCACGAACGTATGCGTTGTGTTAGTTTTGTCGTAAAAACTCTGACGTAATACAAGTTGATCGTAAACTGTAGACTGTAGGCACAGAATAGGTTATAGTATATAGTTCTACATACTGTAGGTACCTGCCTACACAACACAATACGAAATGTCATGCGGCAATAATAATAATTGATAATAAAAGTCGAATCAGGATAAAATGCGTCTACATGCGCTGACGATTGATCAGTCCTTCAAACTGTACAGCTTTCTGAATGGGACCAACACTGAATTAGCGAAACAAATTCAGCTGTATCATAAATATTTTGAGTTGCATTTTTGTATCGAACAGCTGATTTTTTTTTGCGATTTCGACGTTGGTGTTGGTCCCTTAGAGAAAATTGTTTAGTTGGATGGACTGATCATTCCCTTAAAAATTTTCAGCATATTAAGAAGGACCCTATACAGAGTGAAAAAATGGTTATAAATAGCAAAACGTTTAGCTGTTTATAATAAAGTTTTGCTATTAGGTAATAATAAATTTTGATTCTGTACTACAATATACTTAGTTCGCAATCGCAAGTCAAAGTTTGGTTATATTTAGGTAACAAAGCATTTTTTTCAGTGAATTCTTGACGAATTAGTCACTCAGGCTCAGTCATGTTAGCTCAGTGCTGTTAGCTCAGTGTTCGCATTTATCGATTTCTTTTGTATTCTATGTTAATATCGTAGGCGAGAAGTATAGTTGAACTTGCGCTCGCACGTGCCCCACAAGGCTGCGCCTGCGCCGGCGTACCTACAGACGTTGCACCGTGAATAATTACTACACAGGTTAAATTTGTTACGTACACGAAGACCCCTGAATAAAGGCAATTTAATCTTTACTCCAACACAGTTAAGGCTATTTCAGGGGACTTGTGCAGTGGTTGGATGTAGTTACATGCTGATAAGAGTTAACTGCGCGAGGTGACGCGCATGCGTCATGGTGAAGTGCACAAGTTCAGTGTCACATAGCGACGTTTATTGTTTTGTACAGGGTTATGATTTATTATACCTAGATATTACAGGAAACGACGTTGTTCTTTTCAAACAATAAAATAGTCTCTACAACTTATTTGCCATGTTAAGGCTCAATGCTAAAAAAGTCCTATGCTAAATTATGATTATTTGACCTGGTGGCGCCCACGATTAGTTAGGAACGCGCAGACCACTTGAAACACGTGTTTTGATTGAAAAATGAAAAAATTAAAACCGCCTTCAAAAAAACTAAAAAGTTAAAAAATAATATTGCAGCCGATGACTTTTTCGTTCGCATCATAAGAACATTAATTTGTTTTATCGAAGTCGCTGTCAAGCCGATTCGCGAAAGGGCTTGCATTAGTTTTTTGGCTTGACTTGACACCGACTTCTATAAAACAAATTAATGTTCTTATGATGCGAACGAAAAAGTCATCGGCTGCAATATTATTTTTTAACTTTTTAGTTTTTTTGAAGGCGGTTTTAATTTTTTGATAAAATTTTGTTTATTTCACAATTTTCAGTTGTGAATTCATTAGTTCGATTTGACAGTAGTGCTTCAAATTAACAAATGCACTAGTCGGCACTACGATTTTCGAAGGTTCCCCTCGATTTCTCTGGGATCCATCATCAGATCCTGGTTTCCTTATCATGGGACCACCCTTGGGATATCTCCTTTCCAACAAAAAAAGAATCATCAAAATCGGTTCATAAACGACGAAGTTATCCGCGAACACACATAAAAAAAAAAAAAAAAAAAATATACGGTCGAACTGAGAACCTACTCCTTTTTTTTTTGAAGTCGGTTAAAAAAGAATCATCAAAATCGGTTCATAAACGACGAAGTTATCCGCGAACACACATAAAAAAAAAAAAAAAAAAATATACGGTCGAACTGAGAACCTACTCCTTTTTTTTTTGAAGTCGGTTAAAAAACCGATCGCAATGAAACAAAAGCTCAGTGTTAATCCAAGCCCCTAAGGGGGCAACAGCTGTGTTGAGGTTTTCCGAATCCGAAATCCACAATCGCAGGCTAAAGCGAGTACCTATTTTGTGTGTTGTAGATTGTAGAGTTTCTGGCCGCATCTTCTCTACAACATTCACCTTCCGACGCGGTGGTAGAGTCAAAAAATTCAGGTACGTCAGAGAGCTATACATATAATATTTATGTATGTAATATTATTTTTTATAAACATTTTTGACTTTTGAGCCAATTGTCTTGGGTAACCAACACGAAACGGTAACGCCCAGGTACGTGTTTTTATAATGTTCTATATATAATATCTTTGAGCCTACTCCCTCCGGGGAACACAGTCGTGAACATAATCTTTATATCAAAATTTTAAGTTGGAAATTTAAATGAAGAAATACCATGATACGGCACTCTTCCACAGAATGGGTAGTAGTAGTATAGTGCTACATAGCTCTCCTATAAATAAAGCAGATTTTTTGAAAAGAAAATACTACAGAAAATTAAAAATAATGTTTCAAAACAACAGGTCCACTCGACTTTTTCAGCGGTCTGACTTGATTGATTTTATCGGAATGTACCTACATTATGATATTTCTACTATAATAAATATCATTGCCATAGGTACATGAACGAACGCATAATAAACCTAATATGTAGGATCTCAGTTAATAACCATTGGAGATGTAGAAGGTATTGTAATATTGCAGTGTGAGTGTGACATCACGCAAGGTCGGAGGTCGACTGCAGCTGCGATCAAGTCTGTGTCAGTCAACACGCCAACAAGTCTCTGTGTGTGTTAGTGTTTAATTCATTGATCTTGCACATTACTTCTTATTTATACTGAAACAAAATAACTAAGTACATCCCAATCCTACTTCCGGATTCACACATCAAAATTACCACACATGCAATTTTTTATATCCCACTAAAAATAGCACGAAGGTAAAAAGTAAAATATGATTGAAATAAAACGTAACAACGTATCAAACCCGAGCAGTGTATATTTGAATACCTACGAGTACCTAACACAACACTCATGTTTTATTCAAGATCATAAAACAACAGAAAGCCATCATCTCTCTCAATAAAATGTAATAAACATTTAAACAATGGAAGATAAAATAACAGATGAGCTCAATTTAATAACAATAAGATAAATAAACACTTCAATAAACGTTCGGGCGGGATTTGATGGTGGTCTGGCGGTCGTGACGTCACCCGACGAGCGACTGTAAGTGGCCAACTTCTACACTATTATAACCAATTTACTTTTTTTTGTCTTGTTTCACTCTACACGTATTTACTTTTTTGACTACGGAACCCTTTTTTCCCCAGTTGGTTAGGACATTGCAGGCTGAATCACCTGATTGTCCGAAAAGAAAAATGATTCCGTGCTTCGGATGGCACGTTAAGCCGTTGGTCCCGGCTACTATCTGTGGTGGTAACATAAAAACCACGTCAGAGACCGTAAGGCGGTCTGAAAAAGCTCTGACACCAGGGCTCTGGCCACACGATAAGAAGAAGAAGACTACGGAACCCTAGAAATCTTGTCTTAAGTAAGCGGAAAAATTATCAACGGATGCGTCTGACTCAGAGCCGTAGTTGATTTCATAAATGTTGTTCGGCTTCAGTCTCGCGATGGTTTACCCAGAAAATAATCCCTCCATTCCATCTACAGGGTGAAATTGATATCATTCATCCTTTTAAACTAAGAGTCTACCCATCAAACTGAACAACTTTTACTATGGGAGCAAACCGATCGGAGCAACTAATAAATCAGCTGTTCCATACTAAACTGCAGGGCCTACACGACCCAAATGTAGCTGCTGATTTTTTAGTTGCTCCGATCGGTTTGCTCCAAAAGTTGTTCAGTTTTATGGGTAAGGGCCTATGTCGAAAAATAATTTAAGCGAAACAGGCGTGGGATAGCTTATATTGCGGCCTGATGCGAGAGAAAGAGATGGGGCGGCGCGCGCGCTAGAAACGAATCGAGCGTCAAATCAAACTTTATTGAATTGTGATTGTACTATTTAAATAATTTCAATTCTGCTCTAATCAAAATTTAGATAATATCAATCTCTTTTTTTTTAATCAAGTCTTGTGTCTCTATTATTCACCGTTTAGCAGTTCCAAGAGTTTATAGATAGAAACGGAGGCTACTTTGGCTTGTTTTTCTATCGAGAAAATGTGTCTTAATCGTGTTTTGGCTCTAATCAAAACTTCAATTATATGTTCAATTTACACATATCTGAAAATCATACTCCTACTGTTAGTACTTCATGATATATGAAGCTTTGAAGAATCCAATTTTTTTCACATAGGATTTAAGGATGCTAATGATATCAATTCACCCTGTATACTCACTCCTGCCTTTCCCTTTCTTGATGACACCGATGCGATGTTATAATTTAGTATCCAATGAGGACGGGATCAGGTCAAGATATTACTGGTGTAAGGATACTCCATACATATCAGGATCCCAGGCAACCAATGAAATACTGTGCTTCACTTGATAAAGTTTATTTCCTTATTAACTTTCTCGTCTAACTTTGACACATCTGGGCCTATAGACCTGCTATAGACAAAGTAACATTTCTATTGACGTAGACGCTAGTAGAAATGGCAGAATGTATGGATTTGACATTGGCGATCGAAACATTTTGGCGTTTGCTTTCTCCACGATACGTCAAATCCATACATTTTTCCGTTTCTATTAGCGTCGACGCCAATAGAATGTCAACTTGTCTAGGGCCCCTGTTTCTCTTAGGCGGTACTTGCTAGAGTGCTCCAAAACAACAGCTCTTTTCTCCATTATTCGGACTCATACCTAATAGCCCAGTCATTTTACGGTTTGAGCCGGGACTAATTAATAATTAATATATTTTTTCGGTATAGTATTTAAGAGCCAATTTGCTTAAAAATGTACCAAAATTTAAAAAAAATCCCTTCAGCTATAGGTCCAAATTTAAAATTTTGCTATTATCTCATTATTTAAGGCATTACCATTATACGTACTTCAAACATTTGTCTACTTAGAAGTTTTTGAAAAATACATTCGTATTTTCTAATAAAAATAGATTTTTTTTAAATTTCAATGCCTATTTTATTGCTCAAAAATAATATTAATATTATAAATTTAAAAGCCTTCTGGGACTCACAATTTTGATTTCTATGTTGCGTAGCGATTTTTTTTAATTATGTTTTCAGATAGTCCTTTTGTCACTAAATGGTGACGCTTACAGTTTAAAAGTCCAATTAATAATTACTTCCCACCTCTCCTAACAAAACTCAGTAAAATGACTGGGCTATACTATACCACTGGGCACACTGTACGAAATAAACCTTGAATAAAACCAGAAACATAACAGAATCAATTTAACGCCGATGCTCTAAGCCAGGCATGTCAAACATGCGGCCCGCACTGCACTTTCTTGCGGCCCGATCCAAATTTAAGAAACAGCTTCCTGATGCAGCCGAAAGCATTCAGACTGTTACCAGTACTTAGGTTATCATGTTATGTTGTAATACCACCGTTTTAAACATGATGATGTGGAAAATTTCGAGCTCGCTTCGCTCGCTTTGCTCGCTTACTTTTTTTAGATGATAATATGCAGAGGAATTGAGTATTGAAGTTCTAGTCTTTCCATGCCCTACCTTATTTTTTTATTTCTGCACATAGAATTATCCCCAACCCATCCCGAATAAACATTCCTGGGAAGAGATTGCATTTTTTTTTTCTACAATTAAATAAACGATTAACCGATACTATTTCTCTAAGTTCGTTGTACTGTCATTATGAATTTGGCCCGCCAACGACTTTGAGTTTGTCATGCCTGCTCTAAGCTGTGTAGGTTGGTTCCATATCCTCCCGGTGCTGGTGTTATTGCAGTTGGACACTCTAACGTATCGCATCTCGCCTCTGTCTCTATTCAGCTGCGACGTGAAGGAATACAAAGGGTGTTTCATTTCAAACAAACTGTTTATTCTGCACACAGTTTCGATTCTTCTGAAACTGGGAGCGTTGAGTTGATTCTAGACAAACTGTTTGGTCAGTCGTTAGTATTAATAAACTGAACGTTAGGTATTACGTGCGACAAAAGAAAGATGCTTTTTTATGTCTTTTTGTTTATGTAGTAATATTTTGTGGCTATGTAGTTCATGCCAAAATTATCTGTAGTGCATCCCTGACCTTACGACCTAGACCCTTTCAGAGCCGCCTCACCTCTACTAAACTACACCATTTTAGTGGGTAGGTATACCTATTTTTGACTGCCTTGTCAAAAATAGGTATACCCACTAGAAGATGCTTCTAAAAACCAGTAAAATATGGCCCGGCCCATAGTTTACCTTGGGGAGCATCTTAAACCTAACTCCTGTCATTGTGGAAAATCGTGATTCTTCTCACACAGTCAAACAAACCAGCTATCTCTTTACTATTGAGAAGCTCATCTAATCACAGTAGTCACGTAACTTAATACTATATACTAGCTATGACACGTAGACGTACACGAACCGTATCCGAAATGACGTTGCGTCACGTACCGTAGCGTAGAGTGTAGATACCTACGTAGATACACGTAAATCCACTCACGTGAATATTTCCCCAAGGTGCGAGTAATAGCAAGCGCCAGTATATCGAGTTGTGTCGACATAAACGGAAACAATAAACTTGTCGCGTCCAGTCAGCGGCCTCAAAAGGGTTCTTTTACGGCGTCATTTAAATACCGGACCCTGAACTTTACGCTGACGCTATCAAATGGTCGTATAGACCGCGATATTATGCTAAATGTTATGGGCTGCTAAATAAACACACTTTTGCACGCGACTTCGTCTGCTTTGACTTCAAAAAACCGTCCGCGATTCGGACGCCTCTAACGATTAAATTTTTTTTCCAATCCCCTTTTCTTTGTATAGTGTAGAAAAAATTAGTTTTCTTTTTTTTTGTTTTTTTAATTTATTTAACTTTTACAAAAAAATTATAATCTAGAATAAACAATTTCTTTCCAAAACTCCTTAGAGAGTTTCTTCATGACTCCCTCATTTCTGTTTTTGGGTTACTGTTATCTGCCGTCATGTCAAAGATTCAATAGGTGCAAAAACGAGCGAGTAATCGAGGTGGGGCATACAGACAGACAGACAGAATGGACGAAAGTATAAGGGTTCCTTGTTTAACTACGGAATCCTAAATACCCAGTTTTCTCCGGGACCCTTAGCGCAAGTTACACTTGGCCGGTTTTTATTATTTGTTGTTTTACTGTAGAGTTTGCACTATAATCTAACCACACTCATCATCAGCCTATATCGTCTATCTGTACAGGCTTATTTCCGTTCACTGGTACAGGCCTACTATCCTCATGGTTAACCTGTATGGGCGTTAGTCCACCATACACACTACAATGTACAATGCCGTGCGTGTGTGTGATTGGTGGAATAAATAAAAATGATTGGTGGAAAAATACCCCGCAAACCAAAAGCCTTCTTCGTTCGGCATATGTATTGATCGTCATGATTTGTCGTTTGAGAGCAATAAATAAATAAAATAAATAAATAACGCTCACAGGCACATACATTGTAATGATCCCAAATTAAGCCATAGGCTTTTTGTTATGGGAACCATATACAACAACGGCACACACATATAACATCCATGACCGAACCGGGATTCGAACCCAGGACCCTGGCTTGGCAGTCCGGCGTGGTAACCATTACACCAACCGGGTCGTAGAATAGCCGAGCAATCGATATTACGTGTTTAAATCAGACAAACTTTATTATGGCATAGGTAATCGTGCGTGCGAATTCAAACTCTCGTTATTTGAAAAGTCCATACCTTAATGCGATTTTCCTAAACAATCCAAATTAACAAATGAATCAATTACTTCTCTAGCGGCCCGCAGCGCAGCGGCTACAAGCGGTCGCGCTAATGCGTGGTCACGCGCCTCTGTTTGTGTTTGTCCCCGACACCTCCCCTCCCCCCTCCCCCCTCCCCCCTCACGCTAGACCCCGGCTCCTGCCCCGGGTCAACACGACCCAAACACTTCTAAATCATTCAATTAAAACCTCGAGCAATCAGTGGGCAGGTGCTGGTAAACAAACTGCTTTGTTTTAACTCATTCTACTGATAAACAAACGAAGGCTTCGTTCACAACTCGCCGTTGCTTAGAGGTGCTTGGTGTTACGACTCACGCGGTCTCTAATATATTCCGATATTGAGAGACCCTAAACTCGTCATGAAACGCTTAAAAATGGAATGCTTAGCAAACTTTTTGATACACCTTTTCACCAAAAAGATATCAACGAAGAATGTGAACTGACAAGAAGGTCGATGTTCCTAGTTGATTTCGGCTACAGCGGTTTACAAAGACTTTTTGAAATCCAAAAGTGCGTGAACTCTCTCGTTCATATCCACATGAATCTAATGGGACGGGATATTTTCTTTGCTATGGGTGCAATCGGGGCCGCATCCAGTGGTTACAACCGACAGCTGAACATTGTGAACTTGATTGACGATACCTGGAGGGATAAGTCACCTTTTCGACGACCGTCTGGGTTGCTGCTATTTGAAACGTCAAGGTCAGTCTTCTCACACCAGCCGACGGCTGTTCGACGGCTGGTGTGAGAAGTGCGTAAGAAGTTCTTCTACTCGTGTCAATTGTTCTACAATGGTGTTTCCACGGGTGTTTATATATTTTATTAGCCAGATAGATATTCGTCTAGCCTAACAGTGTTCAGTGTAACTTTATTCAGTACCTCCTCTCTCGTGCAGGTGTTGGGGCACAAGGGACATTTCAGCAGATGTCCCATCGACTAGATAGACTAGATAGATTCGCGGCAATCATACTGCGTTAGGCCAGGATCCCTGTACCCCTAATTGCATAAATTTTGACTGCAACGGCCAACTTGAGTATGCGAAGCCGAGTTAAGGACTTCCACACTGGCCATTGCAGATTGTGCCCGAGACGTTCCTGTGGGGAACTGAACTCTGCTGGTAAGGGTACCTACTCTTTCCTTCCATAGAGTGCATCTAGTGATAGAAGGGTTGTTATATTTATAGCTTTCGTACAGCGCTGAAAACTTTTACGGCTCTTGAGGCGGACTCGTTAGAAGTGATCTTCATGAACTCGTTTACTGTCTCGCTGTTTATTGTAGGTACCGTTCCCAAACGTGTCGACATTGAACCCGACAACTCTGGAGTATGCTAATGACCTGCGCCTTGTTCCCTCAGCCCGCGCCTCGCTCCCGGGGGCTGGGTTACAGTACCGACTGTAAATTACAAACAAAACACTTTTGATAAATGCTTCCAGCTTTGTAATGAACTTGAGAGGATTACTTGCCGCATTGTTCTTCAATTCTATCTAATTCTGTATAATTCAAATGGCAGGTGGACCTACGACCTTGTGAAAGCAGCGGGAACCCGTTGGATGAGGGCAGTGCATGATCGGTCGTTATGGCAATCTTTGAGGGACTATGTCCAGCAGTGGACGTCCATCGGCTGAGATTATGATGATGACAATTCAAATAGCATGGTTCCGGTTTAGAATAAACCACCCTATTCCCGTGGGTGTTGTACGTACTCCTAGGTAGATAAGGTTTTCTTAAGCAATGTTTTGTGGCAAAAGGCAATTAAAACGTCGTTCATCCTGAAACCTTGTGTTGTGTGAGGTTTGAAGTGTGTTAGAGGTGTCTTGCTTGGTACAAGTTGGTAATTTTAGCAAAGTGTCTAAACGGATTATGAGAGGTTCGAGTCCAGACCGATATTTAGGGAATACTACTGGAGCCAAAGGAAACACGTTAGTCCGCTTCAAACTATATTGTGAAAGTGCAAGTCTTGTCGAGAGGCCATGGTGCAGCGATTAAACTTGGCCCTTGAATTTGTGTCCGACTGGGGTGACGCTAATCGGGTCAGTTTCAACGCAAACAAAACACAGGCGTGCCTTTTCTCCACAAAACGGAGTCCCTTCGCTTTGACTCCGACTTTCCGAAATGTGTCCATACCGATAGCTGATCGCCTGGAGCTCCTGGGCATTAACATATCGTCCGATTTGAATTTCGGGCGGTATATTGAGTCCATGGCGAAAACCGCAGCGAAAAAACTGGGCGTCCTTTCGAAGGTCAGACGGTACTTCACTCCGGGACAGCTTCTACAACTTTATCAAGCACAAGTCCGATCGTGTATGGAGTACTGCTGCCATCTTTGGGACGGGTCTGCCCAATACCAGCTGGCCGCGTTGGACTCAATCGACAGGCGTGCCAGGAAGCTCATAGGTGATCCAACCTCTGTGGCGAAGCTACAAAGTCTTGAGCATCGTCGCAAGGTAGCCTGTCTATCTGTTTTTTATAGGATACATTTCGGAGAGTGTGCGACGGAATTACACGATTTAATACCTCCGTCTCCCTTTCATCTGCGGGGGACGAGACGCAGGCTGGGTTTCCACCCTTATGTCGTTGACCTACCAGCAATTCGCACGAAGAAGTTTGCTTCTTCTTTTATAATGCGCACGGCTAAGGAGTGGAACGCACTGCCTGCGGACCTGTTCCCTGAGCAATACAACCTGGGCCTCTTCAAGGCAAGAGTGAATAGGCATCTTTCTAGGTAAGCATGCTACATCTTCGGCCTCATCATCACTCAACATCAGGTGAGATTGGGGTCAAATGTTTACCTATCGAACATAAAAAAAAAAAAAAAAAAAAAAAGTACCTACATATCCATATTATGAGAAATTATAACTAGAATAACGGTTACCTACAACATACCTCACAGTCCTCAGTATAATTTAAGCTAATCCTTCCCCACTCGTCGCACTAGGTAACGACAAGACAACTGGGTACAAATGGACCGCAAACATGCAGGACATTTGTTGACCACATTTAATTTTAAGTTCCGGTGTAAACAAATGTTAACCCCAGCAGTAACATATAATATCATTGGTTAACCCTATCAAGCATCTCTTCTAGCTTTCTTACAGTAGAGCCGAATCCTAAAGTTACGTATGACGTATGTCAATTTGGCATTACTAATTACTAGTGATGATTTCTAGCATTTCGAATGATATTAATTTTAGGAAACAATTTTTTTAGTTTAGAGTTATGATAATGTATATCTTTTGTTTGTAATGAATTAGGGAGATATGGTATTATTGAATTTTGATTTGAAAAGATGACGACGTAACAAGGTGTGGTTGAGCTGTCATACGTAACTTTAGGATTCGGCTCTACTGTAATTATATTATTTGTATAACAAAATGATCATGCTACTTATGCAATATACAGGGTGTAAGGAAAAGTATCATTAACCTCATACTCGACCCATCAATTTGAACAACTTTTACTATGGGAGTAAACCGATCGGAGTAAAAAACAAATCAGCTGTTGCAAACATTTGAGTCGAGTAGGTATTGGGGTTTAGTATGAAACAGCTGATTTTTTTATGCTCTGACAGGTTTACTCCCGTAGTAAAGGCTGTTCAGTTTGATGGTAAGAGTATGTGGTTTAAAGGTTAATGATACTTTTCCTTACACCCTGTAGAGTCTAACTTTGAGTCGAATAAAAATCTTTCGTTTGAAACGAAGCCATAAGATGAATAGCAAACGTATTGTTATCGAAGTATAATGGCAGCTACGGCGTCGCTAACAGTTCACCAGTAGGTGTAAGTATAGTTATCGATGGCTATATCACGGCGCGGGCGGGCGCGGGCGGCGTCGGCAGGCGCCTCGCGACGTGGAACTTTTGTTGCCGTTGATTTATGACTCCGCAGGATGCTTTCACGATCAAACCCAATCGAGAGGAACGACGTACATCTTCAAAAATATCGTAAAAAGAATTTTCAAGTCATTCCTACCGCAGTCCTTTATCGATTTGGATAATTTACCTTTACGCCTACCACACACATGTCCGTATGTATACGGAATATCGACACGGAATTCCAAATTAGAATTACGATTTTGGAGGGGGCAAATCCATAAGAAATCGTAATTCTTGATTATTCCGTGTCGGCATTCCATGTGAGTGGCAGGCAGGCCTTCGAAATTTTGTTGCGAAGGGTAGAATAATTAAAGTATCCAGATAAGAAATTCTGGGAGCCTAAATTACAGTAGATATAAGAATGAGTCGGCTAGAATTCGCACCTTCCTTTCTTCTTCTTCCTTTGGTTGGAATTCGTTACATGAATGCCATATCGTGAATCCCTCCTATGTGATATTTTCACTCATTGCCCACACACATCATAATCCGCGTCATGGATGGGCTAATTATGCGGTCTGGTCACCGCAATAAAGTTTACAGAACGCGCTTGTGTGACAGGGGGGTACGATACGAATGTAAACCGTCTCATAAATTAATCTCATGACCTTTTACAATATTATCAACGTGCTTAATGACCACTCATCTCCGACTACATAATATCTCTTTAGTACTACATATACATAATGATAGTGTTCTGCAGGGGAACATTTTGGGAAGACGGCTGCCTGGTAGAAGAAGGACGTCCTGGCCGAAACCTGTGTGAATGGTTCGAAGTGGACACAACCTCACTGTTTAGGGCTGCAGTCTCCAGGGTCCGAATAGCCATTGATTGATAGCCAACCTCCGATAGGAGATGGCACCACACGAAGAAGAATGACAGTGGTCCCGAGTTACTTATCTACATAGCTCGACATAACAGACAGTGAGACAGTGGCACGGAGTCGCGTGTCGTCGTCCGTCAGTTAAATATTCAGTCGTTCCGCTCCGACTCCGACGTTATTCTACTGTACGTGAAAATCTTTTCCACCTTTTATGAGCATTTCATATGAAGCTATGTGATGTGATGTGACGGTGCGGTGTGTGGGTCGTCGGCGTCGGCGCCGGAGCCTCATACGAGGTGGTGGCGGGTTCGTGCGCTGTTAAACAGTCATATAAACAGTTATAGTCATAGTAAAGTTATAGCTGGATGTGTGCGTGTCGGTGAAGTTATATAGTGTCGTTACTTTGTGAGTGGTTGCTACTGTTGATCCTGGGTTTATAGTTAGGTACTGCAGTTTTAAGAGTAGCTACAGAAACATTTTTTAGATCTGTCTCAATAAGTGATCGTCAAATATAAATCTGTTGAATTGATTATCATTAGGGAATATAGGATAGGTACGTGAGTTTGTAATGTTAATTCAACAAATGAAATTAAAACATATTCATATTCCATACGAATTATTTTCATATTACCTACTTACTTAATATAATTTATTTTGGACGTACCTACTTTATTCTTGAGGAACGTCTGTTGTGGATACGCACTTTGTGTATTTATGAAATAAAATAAATCACTTTATTTTTCAAGAAGAAATAATGTTTTGTGATATCTTTTTTTAAATATTCACAACACATACATAAATTAATTTATTTCGGCCTATCCTATACGCTGATGTTACCTTATACATTTATCGAAGCTGTAGGCATGATAAATATAAAAACATGTGAACTTTCTGAAACATTTATGAAATAAAACCTTTCTATTTGGTGTTCGCTCGAGCGGGCGCGGGGGGCGGGCGTTTAGATTACTTCGTAAATATTTCTGTGAGGTATTATAACTTTGATAATATTGTGATGTTGTTGGAAACTTATTCTGTTTTTAGCAAACGTTTTTTGGGGTTTTGTGTTCATTAATTTAGAGCATGCCGCATGCATGACTTCATTTCCACGTGCCCGTGACCCGACATTTGTCGTCCGGTCGGTCGGGCTCGGGCGACGAGACGTTATTATCTCCGGTTCTGAATGCAGGCGCTACGCGAGTTCTCATCGTGTCTTATGTACGAGATTATGAATGATTAATCGTAGAGATGAAACGTACCTGCGTTAACAGTCGGTGAGTGTATGAACGAGCGTCGTTGGGCGTCGTGCGACGCGACGGTGGAACATCGCTCGCCTCGTTTGACTAATTACTGCATTCGGGACAGCATAGCTCTACCTCGAACTAACTATTATTATTATTTGTGGTTGGGCTATTGCAAGCAAGGGTCGTTGTGTAACACTGCGACCATCGCTGATCTTTTGTGTTCGCCCCAAGCTCACCCATATTTTACGCATACCTCCGAACTTACGGTATTTTCTTTTCATTCTCGGGAATGCAGGTTTCCTCACGATGTTTTCCTTCACCGCCGAGCTAGTAAATGATAAATACAACCGTACATAATTTCCGAAGAACTTAGTGGTACGGGCCTGGAATCGAACCGCGTCCTCATGATTGAGGCGCTAGCTCTCTTCCGTATGGGCTATCATCGCTCTTCAAACTAACTAACCGTGGACTTATAATATGAACTAGAGGGTTAAATTGATATTATCATTAGCATCCTTTTAAACTAAGAGTCTACCCATCAAACTGAACAACTTTTACCATCGGAGTAAACCGATCGGACCAACAAAAAAAATCTGTTAGTCCACACGAAACTGCAATGCATACTCGACTCAAATGGATGCAACAGCTGATGTTTTTGTACCTATGCAGAATTTTCTCGTCTTTCATTAGAAGTCACAACATTCATCATTATTGTACAACTCATAAACTTATTATGTGGTACAACTATTCTAAAAAGATCTTCTGGCACGCGACGCTACACTCTGGCGTCAATCTGTCCCGTCCCGTCCCATTCGCGCTCCATTCGCGATAGCTAGGTACACCAAACCGCACCGTACCGCACCGCAAGGCACCATACTGCACCGCACGTCACCGCACGTCACCGCACGGCACCGCATCGTTCCGCACCGCACCGCGCCGCAAATGTCGGTGTCTCGCGCGGAAGCGGAACTTCAATTCCGTTTGATGTAATTACAGTACTCTGTGGTTTGATTTGTATATGAATACGACACTGAGAGAAGCCCGAGGCATGACATTTTCATTGCCTTGTAATTTACTATATTGTCGTGTGATTGTATTACATTATTAAGGAGCTTAATATGTGGTGCTCCAGGGGACATCCTCCATCAAGCAGGTGGGATACCTGGCGACTTTATTAATGTGAACCAATACATAGGTAGGTAATCTAATACAATTAAGATTTTTTGACTCCATCTTAACCGCTAGTAGCTCATAGATAACAATAGGTAACAATGGGTGCTTCAATAATTTAGCTTCTGTGGGAGTTCGAGGGTTAGTATTTAATTCTTAGAAAACCCTAGAGCATATTCGTGTTTATTTAAAAAGGTAAGTACAAAGATTAATTACCTTGTTAGATGTTCACTGTTTGAATATTAAAACTACTTTAGTTAGATTGTTAACAATATTCGTAAATTATAAATGTACTAAGAATATTTCAAACTATTACTAGGAACATTTAAAATAATTAATTTACTGTACAGTAAGACACAATAATTCCTGCCAACCACGCTGTATGTATCACAGACACAGTAGACATAATAAGGGAAACAGTAAGAGAACTAGGCAGAAAAGTTCTCAAGTGGCGACAGCGTACCGGAACGCGCAGCGTTGCGTGGGTAGGCCCCCCTCCCACACGGTGGACCGACGACGTGGTGAAGGCGGCGGGAACCCGCTGGATGAGGGCAGCGCCGAACCAATCGTTGTGGCGATCCGCGTCGGAGGCCTATGTCCAGCAGTGGACGCCCATCTGCAAAGATGATGATGATGATTCGAACTATCGATATACAGTAGCGCCATTTTAAAATGTTCAATATGGAGCATTGTGCACACCACGGGGCGAACTCGACACTGCGGGCCGTGTGCTACGTGGCACTCGTCAGTATTCGTGCATCGATTCGGGCGCTTGTATGAAGTGGGAATACTGTTCCCTGTCTACTGTGTCACAGAGCCGCGACCACACGCGGCGGCACATTACGCGAGACAAACTACCGAGGATTCATTACTTTGACAATAGGACGACATGCGGTGCGGTAGACGTACCGCTCCATTACGTAGCGCGTCTATTGCCGCCTCACCCCCCGGCTCCGCCACCGACCGCGTCCCGTCCCGAGCACAAAGCGCGTGATGTATGCACAACAAAGACCCACTTGTGCCCAATATAAACCACGGCACTTACTAGAGGTGTTACGGCTGTTCCGTATCCGTAACCGAAACTAAATCCGAATTATGCATGTTCTCTACTCAAAGTCAGAGATATTCGGATAACTCAGGACATCCACGTTTCACTATAGTAGTCATCATTCTCTTGCTCATTTCCCATTATTGTTGACTGGCTAATCTTTCCATTACAGGAGGTAGGTATAAACGATTTTCTTGCGATATAGCTCATGCTGATTCGAAAGAAGAAGAATTATATTATTTCGCTCAATAATTTATTGCGGTACGCAGTACGTCTGTACTGTGGAAGTACGCAGAAAGATCAGATGACCTCCTGCTACGAAGGTCTCTTCCGCCTCCTCTCCTCCTCTTAAGCGTGAAACATACAGAAGAGTCGTAAGGGTCAGCGCACACCCAGCGTAAAACTGTTCGAGCATGCGCGAGCAGGTTTCATTGATTCAATTGATAATGAACTCTATTCCCATTGAAATAAAGTCCAAAATAGCTTGCAAGTGATTAAATCCCTTCAGCGTCTGTTCGAGTATGCTCGCGTATGCTCCTCGCGGCGACGCGAGCAGTCGCGAGCATGCTCGCGCATGCTCGCGCATGCTCGAGCATGTTCGAGCATACGCCCGTGTCGATGCTTGCGATCCGTCGTAAGTGTTGCCACCTCTGCCGGTTTCGGACTAAATCTAGCATATTTTTTAACTACTTTAGCACGAAAAGGGCAATTTAGTACAGAAAATATATAATAATCTAACTCTTTTTGAAAATACAATGAAAATCTCAAAGGTCGAAGCAGATTTAGTAGGTTTTCAAATTGTTCATATTCCATTTTATAGTAGTCATAAAATAACTGTCCCTTGAACTTTAAACCGTAGCACAGGGTGTGGTATTCCCCAAATGTACATCTTTCTTGCCAGGTTGCTTCAGCCCATATTCTTCTTTCAATTTTGTGTCGTCCTCTTTTCATTTTATTGATGTGCTCTTCTTGCTCCTCTTCCTCTGCTAGTAACCCAATAATTACCAAATCCCAGTCCACCATACTTTAAAATTACTCTTCGCACGTCTTTACTTTAAAATATTGTAAACACAACTGCAAAATTCACTGTCAACTGTAGCAACACGGGAGCATCCGCGAGACTGTTCGAACACGCGCGAGCATGCTCGCGCATGCTCGAGCATCCGCCGCTGCCGCCGGCGGATTTTGCCGCTAGGTGTGCGCGACTGCAAAGAACATGCTCGAGCATGCGCGAGCAGATTTACGCTGGGTGTGCGCTGACCCTAAGGCGACGGCGCGGGACGGACGCGGCGCAGACATCTGTGGCGCGCCGCTCGAGTATAATCACGAGGCGTCTCGCTTGCATACATTTCGTATGAAGAAGTTTTGAACCGGGGATGGCGGCACCAAGCGGCACGATATCTGCGCCTCTGACTTTTGTGTATATTTCACGCCTTAAGGCTAAAATAAATAAGTAAAACTTGTAATTCAATTGAAGTTGATAGTAATAATGTAATGTAATGAATTGTATGTTCACTATTACTAACATAGGTTTTTCTAAGAAATTTTTACTAACAATTCTATGGATTCATGTGATCTGAAATAAATGATTAATAATAATAAAATGTACATTTTCCGTTTTCTGTATTCCGAAGCCGTATCCGAAATATTATATCGATGACATCCCTACACGCGTAGGTCTCGTTTGTAAATCATATCGTATTAGAGTAGATCGCTACACTTATTACAGCGAGTATTTCAGTACGAGACGAACGAGAGCCGACCGTCCGGCGCGTGCGTCCGCGTCGGCGCCAGAGTCGATAAATAACCAACAATGCCACACTTGAGTGCAGCCGCTTTATGACGGTCACCAAGCTAACTGAACTGGACCGGACTTGCATAGACAGGTACTCTGTTACATTAAGAGAAATGAAATGAACGGGCACCAGCCCATTTCCGACTCAGCCGCAGGCTTTACGGCGCCCTTTATCATCCTCTTCGGTATTGATGATGTCCTTGTCGATATGGCAACGCAACGGCGACTGCTGCTGGTATAATGGGCTTCGATGATGTGCCCGAACGTCACTAATGTCACAGAATAGGTAATAGTATATAGTTCTACATACAGAACGGCCACTCCCCGCCCCCCTCTGACTTCAGATACCCCGACTCACCTCACACTTTCTGGGGACACTTTAGGAGAGCTGAGCATAGGAATGTAAACAGGAGCGCGCACCCATTAGATTTGACTACATAAAATTGTGTCTTTTCATTGCATAAAAAACGTTGAAAAATAACGGCTAATTCACATTTTCAGTTATTCTTTAGCTCAAACACTATTTTTAATAACAGAAAAAACAATAAAAAGTATTAGATAACGTTAAACGCAAAGGGCGGCTTTCAACCCTCATGCAATGTCATGGACAGTTTGCACAAAGTGCGCATGTGCAGAATCCATTTCGAAATTCAAAAACGTTCTATAGAGTGCCGGATCTGTGCCAATGTAGCCAATCTAACTAGTACCTCAGCATATAGTATTCTAGAACATGCCATTCTGATAATTGTATTGTATAGCCGCCGGTGGTCGGGCTTTGAAATGGTCCCGTTTGGTATCGGGATTCTCTCTTCTCTTTTCGTCAAAAATTAAAACATTTGCCTTGAAAAGATGCCTTCATTCCGGGCGCTTAGCTGCGCGTTTCTCCAACCACAACCACAACCGTTTAGGTGAACTAGGTTTTTTTCTATGCACGTCATTTTAGAACGTTATCTTTTTCTTGTCAAGACATTTTCTAAGTAGGTTTCTAGGTAGGACAAGCATTGTGCGTGCATAGAAAAAGACCTAGTTCACCTAACTCAACACAACTCTTCATGTGCCTCTGCAGCACGTCCTTGTAGCCAAGAAACTGACTCTTTTGCGCTTGCCTTCTCTGAGCTCCAAGTAGAAAACCCATTTCGCCAGCCTTTTATCGGACATGTGGAAGACGTGGCAACACCAGCGTAGTTGCCGTCTCATAAGAATAGGCTTCGGTTCCACAAACATTGGCAAGGTGCAGAACCTCTGTGTTACGAATGCGGTCTGTCTATTTTCTGTTCAAAATGTTGCGAAGGCATTTGAGCTGGAACCTATCTAACGTTAAAAAATCTAAACTATGTAGTACAGAATTAATAGTGAACAACATATTATTACTTGAGCATGCATACATAAACTCACGACCGTAATCCCTTTCGGTACGGTCAGAAACATTCCTACAACTACCAACTTTCTTGAGGAATTTTTTGCAATTCTAGTTTTTATTCGGCAATCGGCACACGCTGGGTGACAAGTTTGTTTTAATATGAGTATTGTTACTTTGTTTTACTATTTGATACAACTGATTTCAGTTTATTTATCAAACTGTACTTTAATACTTTACCTATGTACTTAGTTTACCTAAGAAGCTTCCACGTAATGGAAGCTTTAAAACGGATTCTACACTGATGCGTGGGTAGTGGTTTGTACCGACATCGACACGGTATTTTGTGTGTGCATGGCGCCAGTTCCTAATACATTGTGCCAACTTCTCAACCTCGGTGGAAGAAACTCGAGATTATGACCGAGAATACAGATTTTATGGATGGGTCAAGGAATTTTTCGAATGAGGTGGGTCGGGGAAAAGTTCAAGGAAGTGACTTAGAAGACCTACGCGTGTAAGTCCCGCTCGCACGAGGATGGTTCTAGACAATAATGTGACTAATAGATAAGAGACGAGGCGCTTTAGTTCTTAAGTTAATAGCCTTAAGTGCTGCAGTAACAAGCACTCTGCTTTACGAACCACTTCCACTTATAGTTGGTACTACATTATATACCCAGTGAGATGGCAGAGTTAGTGCGTGAGTCGAATCTCAAGGAATTTCAGCTTCACTGAAATAAAGAAAAGATTAGAATTGATTTGTAACGTTCGTTTCCGTTTATGAAAGATCAAAACTTAGTTGACTAGGTACCATTCGTTTTTATTAAACATATAAAACCTCAATGAGTTCAAACTTTATATTTGACATAATATTTCTTTGGTAGTATCATAACGGCAAATAGCTATAAAGCGCACTTGTATGTTATACAACGTGTTAATGAATTAACGCAAAACTAGAAAGTAGTTTGTTTAGAATCGAGTGCAGAATCGAATTATCATGGTTTCAACCATAGGTCATTTTTTTTAAATTATTAAATAATTTGTTTGCAAAATTTAAAAATTTCTGAACCCGATGTCAACCCACCGCACGGGCACACTCACCCTACTTACTACCAAAACTAGATTATAAAAATGTATCCATGAGTACGTTAGCGCTTTCTTTCAGTGCTGAAAAGATAACAAATCATTTTTGCCTCAAAATTTAAAATGCGAATAACTTTAAATTTAAACTAGCAAAATAATGAAATTATTGTTTCAATCTAATTATTTTGTTATTATAAATCAGTTGGGGTGTATGAGGTTTTGCGCTAATTTATTAACACGTTGTATTATTTTAGTGAACATTGGTCAGCGCTATTATACATAATTAGTAAGTATATACAACTGATACCTAATATAAACCCGACGTAAGCAAATGTACCTACTTCAGTGTGGAACCTTTAGAAACTTTAGTAGAAGTTGTTATCATTGAGCCGCGAGCGACGGAGGAGGTCGTTGTGTGGACACTGTGCTCTGATTACAGAGCGACCTTTACATTTAGACGAAACTTTTTTATAGAACGGAAAATATTGTTGGGACGAAAACAAACAAAAAAGAAAAAGTAAAAAAAAAAAATTTCATCACATTTCATCGTTTCGCATAGTGTAGGTAAACACCACCCTGTTGATTTTGAAGCATGGTTAATTGTAGAGGGTACCTAGAAGATCAAATTTTCATAGAAATCGAATTTGTGAGAAAATTCAGCTGTTCCATAAAAATTTCGACTTGAGGCAAATGTATGGCACAAATGATATTTAGTTTTTCTTTCACTTTTATTGTCTACTAGTGTTAACCCGCGACTTCGTCCGCACAAATTATATACCAAATTTTAAGTCAGATCATAAACTATCAAACAAAAAAGTTTCATCATAATCGGTTCAGTAGTTTTTGCGTGATGCTCGTTCAAACAAACAAACAAACACGCAAACAAACAAACAGACGAACAAAATCGTAATCTTTTTTTTGTAAATATCTTCAATGTACAGACACACTTCTGTTACAGTTTTATAATAGTTTAGATTAGATTGCACCTTACACAGTTACGAGTATAGGATAGGACTCAATTCTGTTACGTCATGATTTTGTTTTGCTAACTTCTTTGCTAACTGGAGAGGAGTTGCCAGAGATAGAAAGTAGTAGGAGATGTTAGAAGAGACCGTTTTCAAAAGGCACACTGAATTGAAGGACATTCTTTACCTACAAACATAGCAACGCAAATAAGTTTAGGATTAAGGCTTTTTGATTGACTGATTTGTCTCTAAACCAAAAATCTGTTACTACTATTTGTATTTCATATTTTATTAATAAAAGAAGATTTACAGCATCGATTTCTAACCACAAACAATTCTAACAATTTAAAGATTGAGTTTTAGCCGCAAAATTACAATTCTTCTCATTAATAGTTGTTTTCTCGAGCTCAATGCGGGAGATTACACCGATTCTAGCATTAACAGATAAATAGGAGTTAGGTACGTACTTGAATTAGGCTAATCTCTGCTTAGTGGTCGCTTGGATCCTAAACGATTACAGTGAATCGTTTCTCTTTTGTACCCTTGTGTAATTTTCTTCCTTTCATCCTCATCCTAAAGGCTCTATCGTTCTCACTGCCACTACCGCACAAATGTATCCTCACTGGATATACGTTGACGATGTATATAGTGACGGTGACGGTGACGGACACGGTGTATATAGGTAAAGTCCAGTCCACGCGCGCACAATATGGATTGGTTGATTTCACATACCTAAGCCACAGCCCGGACACTGCGTACAAAAAAATGAAATTGACAAGATGACGTCAGCACATGCTAAACGGGTTTAGGGCTGCCACAACTTAAGTTGCGTGCGGTACAACTTGTGACGGGCAGATGGCGCGCGTGACATAGTCGATGAACGAATGGGAAAAATTGAAGAGATTATATTTAGGTACCGTAAAATAAAGAGATCCTTCCTCTGAGGGAAAAATATAATATGAAGAATCTTCTTTGAATATCTTTATAATTGCTTGGACAGCCGTAAACTGCACAATGTATGCCCATCTTGCACCTTTTCTCTTGCAAAATAATAATAGGCCGGGGAGCAAAACTTAGACTATTAGCATTAGTTTTAAATTCTCTGCTATTTGTTTGCCTAGAACTAGACCCAGACAGACAATTTTTTTTCATTTATTTCTTTTTTCGTAAATAAAACGCATTGACACCCGTCTATTCAAAAAAGAGATTTTATCCTTCACCTATGCTCTTTGTTTCGAAAAAATAAATTCTAGATGGTGACAACCTAGGCTACAGGTAACTCCCGAGGGCGACAGAGGGGTGAGGTCTGGGTGAGGTAAAAAGTTGGCGGGAGGAAGGGAGTGTCCATACTGTATCTAGTAATAGATACTCTTTCTTATACTGTGCCTAAGCATCAGAATGTCTCCTTCAGCGTACGCAGGTTTCCACGATGTTTTCCTTTACGTACTACTTATACGGTACGTTAAAAAAATCATTCATCAAAAGTCATCAAAAGATGTCGTGGTGGTCCAGTGGCGAGTAACCTTGCCTGCCATGCAGGAGGCGATGTTTCGATCCCCGTCCAGGCCGACTCGTACCAATGACTTTTTCGGAATTTATGTACGATTTGTAACACCACTGGCTTTTCGGTGAAGGAAAACATCGTGAGGAAACCTGCATGCTTCAATTTCGAGGCATGTATCGTACCTACTGTCCATTACAAGTGGCGACGTGCTCACTTCCTGTCACACTGGACAGTTTCGGTACTACTAGTGAAACGTGGATGTTCTGAAGTTTCAGAATATCTCTGACTACCCCCTCGGGGAATATAGTCGTGAGCATATGCTTATGAAAAAAATCATTAGTTTCTTCTTTTCATGTCCTTTCAATATTACCTCCTCAGATTCTATGCTTTGTTCACATTTTGTTAGTCCAGAAAGCAGTTACGTCGGTTTGGTTAACCTGTAATACCTGCCTACTATGACATCATATACCTACAATAAACAAATGCAGTAAATGATTTGTATTTATACGCATATTGGTACAATCGTAATCGTTTACCTATAACGGTTTCTAATCAAAAGAGAGATAATCAAAGAATGATCACGTCTGGATAAGACAACACGAGAGTTGCAGTACGTGTGCCCCTCCCCTTGTTAACCCCCGCTTCACCCCCTCACGTCCTCTATCAATTAGTGGTATCGTGTCGCTACACTATTTAGTGAACTTGTTCGGAAAATAATTACTATCTACGTGTATACATCTATGTCTTTTCTTTATCTATTTACTTAGAGCTATACAAGGAGAGATTATAAAATAAAATTGTACGTGTCCGTACATTGAAATATTTGAATAAATAAGTATATTTTACAGCTGATTATTTTTGCAATTTACTTAGGTATATCAGTTTGCATATAAATAGCCTACTGGACTGGAAAAATATAATATGACAAGCCATCTACTCGATTGAAGAAGATTGCAATCAAAGTTAAATGCATGTACAGTCGCCATCAGATGTATCGTAGCATACAAGGCGTCCAAATATTTCTGAGCAGTGCTAATTTTCATTAAATTCTTTACAGTAAAAGTTACCAATTATATCTAAACGTGTATTTCGTCATAAATATCTGAACAGCGAATTTTCAATAATTTCTTTACGATATTATTTAAAATTAAAAGGAAACCAAAATCTTAGGCGTTCCTATATTTTTGATTGGTAATGAGTAAACAAATAATTGAAAATTAGAATTGTTTAGAAATATTTGACCACCTTGTTTGCGACGATATTATCTGCTGGTGACTGTACACTATTCTGAAGTCTGCTAGATGCGTAAGTCGTTTTGACCATTTTGCTGCCATAGAATTATTCTTAATGCCACTGCCCTTTTAGGCAATAAATAAATGTTTTATGTCAAAATTCATACAATGTTCGGTTCAGTAAGACGTGATTTAGACCTAAAAGTGTGAACCTGTACTTGAGCCACTTGAGGAACAAGTTGGACAGAAAAAAAGTACGAATTACGAACAATGAAAGAAAAACAATAGAAATATAAGAGAGTAAATTTTCAGTGATTGGGAGGATCGATTGCTCGTCACCCGATACCCTATTATTAATTACCCACCGTTTTAGTCGGGGGGATGGGGGGGAGGGAGAGAGGCAAACAGATTAGGGGATGAACGAAAACTGTAACAATTTAAGAAAAAGTATATTATTGAAGCTAACGAAGCGCAGACATTTTTATATCGAATTGATTAGAAGACACGGGTTTGGTTGTTTTGTAGGTACCTTCCTACAACAGCTGTGTAATAGTGTATAAGTACTACTATTTGTACGTTTACGTATATTATGTATACAGGGTGTAATGAAAAGTATCCTTAACCTTTAAACCGCATACTCTACCCATCAAACTGAACAACTTTTACAACGGGAGCAAACCTGCCAGCGCAAAAAAAAAATCATACGTTTGAGTCGAATAGGCATTGCAGTTTAGTATGGAAGGCGGTGTCCTATTGCCATCGCACGCGCGATGGTGCGATGCGATGTGATCGTACTGATGGGTAATTCTCCGAAATTTTACAAATCGTTGAAATTTTTCCATAGAAAAATTTGAAAATTT
Source organism: Agonopterix subpropinquella (assembly GCA_922987775.1). Lineage (NCBI taxonomy): Eukaryota > Metazoa > Arthropoda > Insecta > Lepidoptera > Depressariidae > Agonopterix > Agonopterix subpropinquella. The sequence goes on along the minus strand of OV277706.1, from coordinate 215,978 downwards.
GAAAAATTTCGGAGAATTACCCATCAGTACGATCACATCGCATCGCACCATCGCGCGTGCGATGGCAATAGGACACCACCGAACACTTAGATTTTTTTTTGTTCTGGATCGTTTGCTCCCATATAGTAAAAATTGGTCAGTTCGATGGGGTAGAGTATGTGGTTTAAAGGTTATAATGATACTATTTCTCACACCCTGTATAATTACTCTGAGCTACTATTCAAATCAGCATGACTTAATAACCGGAAATACTTAAAAAATAGATTTTTGGTAATACTTTTTACATTTTCGCTAACGAAGTTAAGACGGTTTCTTGCGTACTACAGTTTAGGAATTGTTAGAGATTTTTCACTTTGTTTATACAGGCTGTACATTAAAATGGGACAGCTACTTAAAGGGGTGCTTCAGACCATCAAACTGAACAACTTTCTCTATGGAACCAATATCGAAATCGCGAAAAAAAAAATCTGCTGTCCCATACATTTCAGTCGAGTTATGTTTGCAGTTTTGTATGGGAGAGCGGATTTTTTTTTCACGATTTCGATATTGGTCCCATAGAGAAAGTTGTTCAGTTTGATGGTCTGAAGCACCCCTTTGAGTAGCTGTCCTATTTTATTGTACACCCTGTATTGTTCACATCTAGACTATGCCTGATGCCATGGGATAGGATTAGTTTATAGGTTTATACATATTTAGCGTATTCGTAACATACGATACGATACAGTAGGAACATCTGAGGGTCTACCCGCACATTCGATTCGAACTTTTGCGTGAATGTTTTCGATCCAATTTCAACTATATTACAATGAAGTGCGGACCGAAACAGTGGCGATATAGTGAAGATCGAAAGTGCGGGTAAGGGGGCTGTATCGTAGTAGAAGATGCGCTGCGATGAAACAACAACGATGACAATGACAAAAAAAGAAAAAAAAGATGATGATGAGACAATAAAGATTTTCATTTTCATTTTTTTTCCGATGAAACGTACAGTAGGGCGATCGTGTTAATTTAAAACATCCAAGTTCAATCCTAATCCAATTTTAGCTCTAATCACATTGCAAACCAATTACTATTCAACTGTGCTGAATTCCGTATCGCGCTAAACTTGACTTATTTACTATGCGACTGACACAGCCTTTAACGTTTAAGCGATCTGTCAAAACGGCTCTAGCGGCTAATGAATAGCGCAATATCGAATGTGTTAAAGTTGTGGTTCGCACGCAGTCCAATCACGGTTCAGTTGAGATTTATTTAGCACGATTGCTCTTCAGGTGACACTGCTGTAGCGGGTGGCGGCCACCGGCCACACTGCATGTCGCCGGCCACCACCGGTGGCTGTGGCCGGTGCGGTGGCTCGTTTGCGCCGAGCCTAAAGCTCCGACCACACACACACCGGCGGTGGCCGGCGACATGCAGTGTGGCCGGTGGCCGCCACCCGCTACAGCAGTGTCAGCACACCGCAATACGCGCGCGCTTACTTGTGCAGTCCAGTTTGCGCAAGTATGCACGCGTGTGTGGACGGCAAGACGGAAGCACGTGCAGTCCTACAAGCGCAGCTCGAACAATCGTTGACATGCTGAATATTGGACTGCGCAGTTTTCGGTTTGCACGGTTTTACTTGTGTGTATGGACGGGCAATAACAGAAATGTCCCTCGCGCGCCTCGATAGTAGGCACGTAGGAGTCACTCCACTCGGCGGCTCGTGTTGCGGCGACGTCGGGCCACGTCGGTCGGGCGTCAAGCCACTGACTTATTTACGACATAATTGTCATTTCGGCGGTCGCACGTTATTACCCTGTTTATGGCCCATATACTACGGTAGTAGTATTTATTCTGTGCCTACACCCTCCGTCCTCCACCCCACAATATTGTGGTCATTGTATTGTGACTACAGGATGTAAGTTATTGACAGTTTCATTTCTTTAACACTGAACAACTTTCGCCAAGGAACCTCAGTGAAAGCAAAAAAAAAATACAACTTTTCATACAAACGTTCGATCAGCTGCAATTGCAACATCTTAGATCAGCTGATTGCATTTAGTAACATCATCATCATCTTATTGTTGGTGGTTCAGTCACCCTTTAAATCAATGACACTGTCTATAACGTATTTGTACATACGTGGACCACACAGCACTCCACACACTTGACATGTCGGTGCTAATAGATCCTCTACACCATAATGTATCCATCGCGCGATGACACTGCAATATACTCTTTCTTATACTGTGCTGCAATGTTACCAGTTTATTGTAAATGTCTTATTGTATTTGTTTCTAAAACTTTTTATCGTTTTTATCATAATTATTGTTGTGAAGCTATATTTATTTAGTTACTAGTAGTGTTTAGAGCTTCGTGGTTCCTTCTGACTTAGAATGGACCACCCTTTCTATAGATACAACATCTAAGAGAAAAAAGATTTCTTATGCAACATCTCTTCAATGTGCTAAAGGGTTATGTACTAGTACTTACTGCTACTTAAGTGGATATTTGAGAAGGGGCAGTAACCGTCGTTGTAACTACAGGAAAACGTTCTTAGGACAAAGACAGTCTTCCTTAACTTCTTGACACAGTTTAAATTTAGAAACTGCATTTACAGATTTTGTAAAAAAATTACAGTTAGCAAGAAAATGGACAGTTACTTTATTGTATGCTAATCGACCGTTTCATACAAAACTGATGTCTGTACCTAGCCGACTCAAATGTATGAAACAGCAGATTTTTTCTCGTTTCCTGTGGTAGGCTCCATGCTGAAAGTTGTTCCGAGAGTTGTCCCTTACCCCCTGTATAATAGTGTGTGTTGTCCGGTAAGTTTCTAACAATATAATCCTCGTAGAGCTCGCGACGCGACAATATTTGTGCATATTATCTATAAACTCGGTGCAACATCGAAGAGTTCACGTGTTTCTACTTCAGAAGCTGCACGACTTTGCTCCAGTTTGCCAACTTGTTAGAGCACTAGCTGCTATAATTAAATCTGTGAGTCTAAGAGACACGCGTGGGAGACGGGGTGAAAAGCTCCATCAACCTGCGGGTGCAGGTCTGAAGAACATCTCGTACGTGTTACTGCTATGATAATATGACTTACGTATACCGAGTTACATATTAATATTATGTTTCAGGGATATTATGTTTCTATAGCTGGTCAGAATTCAAATAAAAACATTTTTTTTTTCTACTCGACAATCTCTTTTCCGCTAGCTGTGTTGATTAGAAGAGAAAAAACTATGACAAACATGCATCCTGTATAAATATAAACTTCTTCTGAAATAGTGCACAATCTAAAATACATGCAAGGAGTAACAAGTAACAAAAAATAACTGTTGTTTTATACAAAACCAACTCGATTCAAATATGGTGTATAGACTCTCGACTCAAAAGTTAGCTCCATTGTGAAAGTTGTTCAGTTTGATGGCCTAAGGGTGTTTTGTTACACTCTGTAGGTATACAAAACATGGGCAATATTTCTGCACCCACCTGCCACGGGGGTTGCGACAGACCTAAGGCAACTCTATTTGTTATGATCTTTAAACCGTCACATTTCCTCTGGTACATGCATCGTTACCTAAACATTATGAGTCGGGGAAACTTGTAACAGGATCTTGGAATAATACGTCGCGTCGGCACAAATAATGTAGGTAAGGTACGATATTGAAGGAGGGATCGAAACACGATCCTTTATGTGAAGTCATTGTGTTGTGTTACAAATTGACCTCTTATTTTCGTCAACATCGTATATTGGTGCAGACGTTTTACTTGTTGAGTTGTGATGTGAATTGTGATGTGAGACGGACGGACGAGGGTACGCATTGTCCAAATATTGTGTTACAAGATAATAGATACGTCATCTTTACCTAGGTATACATTTGTATTGCGTGTCTGTATATTGAAAACATGCATTTGAAAAATGACACAGGAGGGACGAAAGATAAGTAATATTACGTTTTTTTTCTTTAGCCTATTTAATCCCACTGCTGGGCAAAGGCTTCCCCCCTCTATTCTCCATGCATCCCTGTCCTGAGCCAGTTTCATCCACTCTTCATCCCTTCCGGTGTCGACCCTGACGGCGACGTCCATTCTCGGGGACATTCTCAATATTATGTTATTATGGATAAAATGCATTAGATTATCTGTTCGTGAACGCATCACGACAAAATTGCTGAACCTATTCCTATGGAGTTTATATAAATAATAGAACTTAACACTTTTTCCGGTCACTACTGCTGCAAAACACGCCTAGTGTGTAATTTGTCATGGAAAACTGAGCCATTTTCAAACACAGCAGTAAAAGTGTCAACTTGGAGTACAATTTTAGTGTTTAATTTATCGCAATTGGCTCATTCAATCAGAAGAGTGTGTTTTGAAACTTTAAAAAAAGTTGCGCGTACGGCGGTGCGGCGTCAAGAGCTCCACTTATTCAAAGTACATAAACACATACATAGTACTCTGCACATACTATACACGACAGCGATCAATCTAACCCATAGTTGAACTCTGTGTCCATGAACATAGAGTTCAACTAAATGGGTACGTTGATCTGTCGCCGTGTGTACATACATACTATAGTCACGCGTCAGGACATTTTCCCACTTTTGTTATTCCCTCATCCACATTCATACTATCTTCATTAACTGCCGTCGTTTGAGGGTGCTCCGTAGGTACTTGTCATTTTTGCAGAAGATCCTTAATTTGATCATAAACACGTACCTGCCTATTAATGTATTATAATAACTAATTAGATACAATAGGTAGTAATGCGTCACAATACGTATTTGTGAAAAATGACACAATTATAAAATACTAGCGGCCCGTCCCGGCTTCGCACGGGTGGACGTCTAATCTTTTCTAGCAATAAATATAGCCTATGTTACTCAGGGTGAATGCAGCTTTCTAATGGTGAAAGAATTTTTTAAATCGGCCCAGTACTTTTTGAGCCTATTCATTACAAACATACAAACATACAAAAATAGGTACAAATCTTTCCTCTTTATAATATTAGTGTAGAAATAATGTTGGTTATTGTAATGAACAAAGCTCTGGTATTCTATTGTTTTTATTAAACTAGAAGACGTCGTGTGGTAAAAATCTGCATCACAGTGCTGGCCGTGTAATGTATGCATAGTTATTTGTTCATGAATAATATGATGATGCATTGCTCCCTGTTCAGAGTGACGCGACGACATAACCTCATGTTTATGAGATATTTGTAAAACATCTTTACGGGATATCATTTTATTCGGACCGCGCTCCATACAACCGAAGTCTGGTTTTATTTTCAATACTAACCAACTAAAGTCCGTGAAAGTTTTCAGAAACAGTTTAAAAACAAATGTCTAAGCTTGTATGTTGTCACATTTTCGTTAAAATATACAGTTCCGATCCTAGAATTAATTTAAGATTTGTGTGGAAATCTCTGAGGCCCTGTAACTTTAAAACGTATAGTTTTAAAGTTACAGGGCCTTAACAAAAATCTCTACAACATACAAGCATAGATATTAGTTTCAGATTGGTTCTGAAAAATTTCGTTGACTTCAATTGGTTAGTATTGAAAACTCCGTTCCGAATCGGGGGGCACGGCAGTGCCCCCGCCAAAGTCGAGCGCGAAGCAAACACTGCCGCCGTACCATCCTTTACCGGAATCATTTCGCCGCATTTTCAGGCCCCTATTTGAGAACCTCTGTATAAGACCACAACGCAGACATTTTCGTCACTATAATCATTTACTTAGGTAAAATCCAAAATTTCAAGACTTTTTTTTTTTTTTTTACACAAATTATCTAGCCACATTTAAAGTACCAGAATCTAGCCTGGACTTGTATTACGATGACTAGACAACGATATAGAATACATATATAGATACAAACATCTATGACTCGGGTACAAATATTCATATTCATCATACAAATATTTGTCCCTTACGGGATTCGAACCCGCGACCCTCGGCACAGCAGGCAGGTTTACTACCGACTGTGCTACCGGGCATTTAGTTCCGAAGTTAAGCGAAAGCAAAGTTTCGATTTTATGACGCTCACTCACTTCACTCATGATCATTAGAATAGAACTAGTACTTCCCATAAACTCAGAGAGCTGAAATTTGGTACAGATTTAGGATTTAATGGCCACATAAAGGAAAAACTATAAAAACTAGGATAATCGAAGATCTGGAGTACCTGGTGATTCACCAGTGGTGACCCTGATTAGAAAACACAAGAGCCCAACATCTAATAAAATAAATCAATATGCCCACGTTTCTACAAAAAGAAGTGAAATCCCACCAAAAACATTCTGTAAAAATCTAGCCAAGTCTCGATGGAGCTGCTTGTTTATCTCTAAAAAGTAATGAAATCTAGACTCCATGCTCCATGGCACCATTGCACCAATCTGTCACCAGAACCGCTACCCATTGACGATGGAGAATTGCCACTTGGAAAACGTTGATTCAATAACCAGTCAATTGTAGGCTTGATAAAGCTGCGTATTTGCAATGGTGTCATAGAGCACCTGGTTTTGTACCCTTGTGTACCCTTCAACGGCCAAGTCACACAACATTAACTATAATAATAAAGAAATCGCAGTAAGGAACCTTAGACTTGGCACGACTTTGTCTAGATTTCATTACTTTTTAATTAGAGATAAACAAGCAGCTCCATCGAGACTTGGCTAGTTTTTTTCAGAATTTTTTGGTGGGATATTATACTCTCCTAAATATTCGACACGCAGAGATTACATTGCGGTCCCGTTAGCGTTAGCCATACGCCTCAGAATAGACCATTATATTTCCTCCCGTTTAGGAAAAACATTATCCTTTATAGACCAGAATTAAAATTGAAAAATTTGACAGCTAGAAGCAAATCATATTACTTTTTGGTAACAAGTGTTTTCTAGCTAATTCGACCCCGCTGAATCCGAAAATGCTTGTTACCAACTCTAAATCCCAACCGGAAGTGAGATATTCATGATGGCGGTTATAACCGGAAATCGACACTTTTTTCGCCATCTAAGGTCTATTTAAACGAAATTTAAAGCTAATTTTAAGTTTTTGAGGACAAGAAATACACCCAAATACATGAAAATAGCATTTGGAATCTGCTAGTGCGTTTTTTTTTATGTGTTACTAGTGGCGTTCGCAATATCGTACGCGCAAACCACTGATACGCGTACTTGAAAACGTTTAATACTCATAACTTTTGATTTAGTTTATCGATTACGATAAATTAAAAATTAAATGTTAATACACACTATTTTCTATGCTTTTGTAAAAACCCAATTGTAATCGATTCAGTAGATTTTAAGTTATGCGTGCACAAACAAACAGACAAAGAGACGACAATTCAAGAATTGATCTTAATGCATTACATTCCTAAACCATAATTTCCTATCCCCTAATTCCCCATAAATACTCCAAATTTTGTAAATAGTTTCCCATTTTCCTTTTTATTATCATTAAATAAATGAACATTAATAAGTTTAATTAAGGCGACAGCGTAGTTGTTTGCGTCAGGGACACTGATATGATTTTACTATATTTACACCACTTCTCGAAAATGAAATGTTCAAAGGTTTGGATCATGAGTGGTGTAGCACGAAATCGCAAATATATTCCGATTCACGACGTCTGTAAGAAATTGGCTCCTGAACAAGTAACTAATCTAATGGCATTCCATGCTGTCACCGGATACGACTCCACATCGAAGATATCCTCCATAACCAAAACAGGCGCATTGGAAATTATTTAAAGGCGATACCTGTGCACTCTTAGAAGGTCTGGGATCAAACCCCCTGACAGAACAAGTGATTGCAAACGTAGAAGAGTTCATCGTCCATCTATACAAGGTACATTTCTGTAAAGAAAAACACTTTTAATCTTGGTTTTGATTGTTTTTCAAATGTTTATATTATTGCTACGTACTTACAGGTTAGTCCAGAAATCAAAACAGGTGACGCCGCACGGAGATTTTGTTTGGAGCTGTTAAGAAACCCGAGAATTTGCTTCCAACTTCCGATGCTCTACGCCTACATATTCAAAGGTGCCACTACCAGGTAAGCAGGTCAAAATATGGAAATGACATTCCGTATCCTCATTTAAAACTTACACACTTTTTCTTTCACAGGTATGCGTTTGGGAGAGCGCCCATATCGCAAAGCCTAGGGTTCCCTCTCCGGAGGACTGTGGCTGGGAAGTGCACGACACTACAATGACACTGGAGCCAATTCACATGAGGCTGCCACCTATTCCCGCCTACTGCGATGCTCTTCGTGCATGTGGTTGCAAAGGCTTGTGCCAAACGAACCAGTGCCGGTGCAGAAAAGGGTCCAACCCATGTAAAAAGATTTGTAAATGCCGAGCTCTATGTTTAAATACGCATAGCGAGGTTTCTTTGGTTATCTAAAATATTTCTTAATAAATAATAAGTATAATAATATAAACTGACTTCAAATTCTATTTTTGTGTATGTGCGTTTAATCTTGAATTCGTAATTAATTTAATATTGAATCTTTTAATAGGCCTATGCCTTGCCTACGCCTATTACTTAGAGAAATGTGGATGTTCTGAGTTTTCAGAATAACTCTGACTACCCCCTCGGGAAATATAGTCGCGAGCATAATATGCTATGCTACCTTCAATACGCTAAAGTGAGCTTTGAAACTATATGCAAGACAACTGGTAGTTATAGCAACGTTTCTGTCCACCCCGAAAGAGATTATGGTCGTGAGTGTATGAATGTCTGTATGTATGTGTATTTTATGCCCTGAAAACTAAACAATTTGGTGTTTAAATCAGGGTTATAGGTCTTAGGAGGCGTAAAATACGTCGATTTCCGGTTTTTTTGCCGCCATCTTGAATATCTCGCTTCCGGCTGGAATTTCGAGTTGGTAACAAGCATTTTCGGATTCAGCGGGGTCGAATTAGTAAGAAAACATTTGTTACTAAAAAGTAATATGATTTGCTTCTAGACTTGAAACGGAGGCCTTTTTCTCAAAATTTTACCGGTCTATTAGTCGTCTACTGAGGGATTATGTTTCTTTAGGAGCGTCTTTTTGGGTGAAAGCCACCTATCGCCGTCGCGAAGGAACATCCGCCTTAAGAATTATGTTTCTGACCGCACCGAAAGGGTCCTTCTTAATATGTTGATACTTTTTTAAGGGGATGACCAGACCATCAAACTGACCAACTTTCTCTACAGGGTGTAACAAAACACCCTAGTAATACTTAAGGGGGTGCTTCAGACCATCAAACTAAACAACTTTCACTATGGAGCCAACATCGAGAAAAAATAAATTAAATCAGCTGTCCTATACAAAACTGCAGTACCGACTCGACTAAAATGTATGGGACAGCTAATTTTTTTTATTTTTTCTCGATGTTGGCTCCATAGTAAAAGTTGTTCAGTTTCATGGTCTGAAGCACCCCCTTAAGTATTACTAGGGTGTTTTGTTACACCCTGTATAGGACCAAAACAAAATCACAAAAAAGAAATCTGCTGTCCTCCCATACATTTTTTTCGCGATTTGGATGTTGGTGCCATAAAGAAAGTTGTTCAGTTTGATGGTTTAAAGCACCCTTTTAAGCAAGTGTCCCGTTTAATTTTACACCCTGTATGTTCTGTTATCGCTGCGTAGAGATGACGTCACTTGTAACCCGCAGGTAATATTCCCTCAGGCGTCAGTGTAACGGCGCGTAGTGTATATTTTCTTTGACGGCGCGGCCCTCCGGCCGGCCCTCTGACGGGTTCGAACCCTCTCTTAGCATATAAATCAGCATCATATCTAAATCCTTGCTGATATTAAGCCCAGTTCGAGACGTGTTTGCTGAAGAACAAGAATAAATAAATATGTTAATCTGCACGGAAAGGTACCTTATGCCATAGGCGGTCGTCACTTTCAGCGTTAACAGATCGTTGATAGACGTCGTATAAAATGATGGCTTCTCTTCTCACCGTGCGTGACCTTAAAACTTTTCACAGTTTGTCGCGTATGTGCATGTGTGTTTAAGGTAGGTACATGGCTGTCTTTCTGCAGTGTGTTGTTTTTGAAAATAAAAACCAAAAGCTTTCAATTTACTTCAAATGCACACGACGGCTCGATAGCTCAGTTGGTAGTGAACCTGCGTGCTGTGTCGAGGGTCGCGGTTTCGAATCACATAAGGGGCAAATATTTGTATGATGAATATGAATATTTGTTCTTGAGTCATGGATGTTTGTATAATATGGTATATCATTATCTAGTCATCATAATAAAAGTCCAGGCTATATTCTGGTACTTCAAATGTGAGTAGGTAATTTGTGTTACAATGTAAGAAAAATTATATGCGCAAGAATGTCTGAACGGCATAAGCTAAAAAAATTAAAACCGCCTTCAAAAAAACTAAAAAGTTAAAAAATAATATTGCAGCCTATGACTTTTTCGTTCGCATCATAAGAACATTAATTTGTTTTATTGAAGTCGCTGTCAAGCCGGTACGATTCGCGACAGGGCTCGTATTTTTTGGCTTGGCTTGACACCGACTTCTATAAAAAAAATTAATGTTCTTATGATGCGAACGAAAAAAAGTCATAGGCTGCAATATTATTTTTTAACTTTTTAGTTTTTTTGAAGGCGGTTTTAATTTTTTGTTAAAATTTTGTTTATTTCACAATTTTTAGTGGTGAATTGATTAGTTCGATTTAATAGGAGTGCTTTAAATTAACAAACGCACTAGTCGGCACTACGATTTTCGAAGGTTCCCCTCGATTTCTCTGGGATCCATCATCAGATCCTGGTTTCCTTATCATGGGACCACCCTCGGAACATCTCCTTTCCAACAAAAAAAGAATCATCAAAATCGGTTCATAAACGACGAAGTTATCCGCGAACACACATAAAAAAAAAATATATATACGGTCGAACTGAGAAACCTCCTCCTTTTTTGAAGTCGGTTAAAAAATAAAAACCCTAAAATTACGACAATTAAAAACACTTCATTTTATTATTAGCCTTTAACATCCCACTGCTGGGCAAAAGCCTATTTTGTATAATAGTGTCGCTTTACTCACGCTACATGAGCTTGTATCAAAACAAAACGAACATGCTTAAAATTACTTTTCTAATCTCCTACAGAGGAGCCGAACCGCAACAGGGATCCTTTTCAAGCGGATTGACTCAAATGTGGAACTCGATCAATCTTCGACTCGATTCCGCCGTTCCTTAGTCGACTTCAGGGAATGTTATCAATATAAAAGCGGTCAAGTGCGAGTCGGGCTACTCGCGCACCGAGGGTTCCGTACCACACCACCACAGAGCACAACATTATTAACTTAGAAAAAAAAAACTTTTTATATCCGGGACCTTTAGCGCGAGACTGACTCACGCTTGGCCGATTTTTAGTATTTGTTGTTATTCTGTAAAGTTTTTTCTATAATCACACTAAGTTTGACGCTTGTATGTATTACCGTTTTTACAATAGGGCGTGCAGAAAAAACGTCGATAAAAACTAGTTTCTTGTTGAGAACCCTCCTTAATTTTTAACTTTTTGACATTTAAATTATTTGTTAACAAATCCGCCGTAATAAAGCACAATCTGAGAAAATTTCAACTAGCTAGCTATTACGGTTCAAAAGCAGCCCTAAATAGGTAGGACAGACGGACGGACGGACGGACGGACAACGTAGGCTTAGTAATAGGGTCCCGTTTTCACCCTTTGGGTACGGAACCCTAAAAATAGCAGTTCTTTATACCTACTCGTAAAACGTAAAAGTATCAGAGTTGGAAAACAAAAGCAACTGCTCGCGTTTACGTTAGAATTAGAACAGATGTTGAATAATGGAAGTGTTCCAAGTGTGATTGCTGGAGCCCCCGAAACGATAAAAAAAGAATGATTATAACCGGCCGCGGCCGGAGGGCGCGTGCGTAGCGTATGTTTACTTCTTCAGGTATGTAGGGAACTGACATGCTTACAATATTATGTCAAAATCCACCTTTACGTGTACGGCGATCGAAGAGGCGTGGCCACTTGCCAGGCCACAGAAAAGAGATGTACAGTAAAGCATCTCGATGCAAGCGCTCGAATCGAACGAGCGCCACGTACGCACGGCGACAGATCAACCTACCCATAGTTCGACCTTATATCCATGAACAAAGAGTTCAACTATGGGTAGGTTGATCTGTCGCCGTGTGTACACGGACCGCCAGTCACAGATCAATGATATACAGTACGTAGCTTACTCGATACTCTTACGTCGATTCGAGCATTTACTTCATGTAAGCGCTCGAATCGACGCACGCACACAGATGTACTTGAGCGCTCGTCTGTGTGCGTGCGTCGATTCGAGCGCTTGCATGAAGTTGCTATAAATAAATAACGCTCACAGGCACATACATTGTAATTTGTAATGATCCCAAATAAGCACTTTATAGGCTTTTTTATTATGGAAACCATACAACAGCGGCCCGAACGTATAACATCCATGACCGAACCGGGATTCGAACCCAGGACTGCCAGGACCCTGGTTTGGCAGTCCGGCGTGGTAACCATTACACCAACCGGGTCGTCACTGTATATTTCTTTTCTGTGCTTCAGTACTGTTGCGGCCTGAAGTGCTTTAGCAGGCCGTGTACACAGAGCGACACGACACAAGACGCACCCGCGCCTGTAGGCCTCGCATGCCACCCCCGAGAAAACGACAAAAATCGAGATAAGCCTCCATCTTTATTATTTTACGTAGGCCAGAAAGAGCGCGCATGACGTTTTTCTCGTTTATACGCTTTTTCGTGGGTGACATGCTAGCCTTGCTGGACGCCGCCTCGACTCCTTCTATATGCGATACGCTTATAATGTCGCGCGGCCGTTTGTTTTGCGTAGCCTGATGTTTCACCGTGTGTACGTGACGCTCGTATAGGTATGTACACACGGCGACACATCAGGTTACGCACCCTATATACCAACTACACTACGTACAAAACACAAAATAGTGCGGTAGAGAGCCTGCATAGACGCGGCTGCCGGCGCGGGCGCAGCGTGCTGTGAGACGAAACAACAACAACATACCGCACCCTCTCGCACGATTCGCAGCGTTCAACTTCTAATAGTTCAAAGTTCAAACAGGGTAACCTGACCTGTCGTCGTGCGTAGCCGGTTCGAGCGCTTGCATGAAGTTGCTGTACTGTATTTATATTATCTGTTTTCTGTGACGAGGCGCCGGCGCATACCTACAGTACGTCATTGTATGTACCTACATTATGGTACCGGTTCATACAAACATGTGGCAGACATCAGCTGGTATCGCTTGTACCCAAAGACATTCTATACAACTTGTACCTATACATGTCATAAAGTTAGCACATTGTGATACATTGTCGGTATTTCCTGTCGGTCGTGTTGTAGTGCGTATTTGCAGGGTTAAGGTCACGCTATTTTTAAACTAATTTATATTGTTGTGAATGAACGAGATCCGAACGTGAATAAGTTTTACATAATCAATTTACGTACTATTTTTATCAATTTTAAAGGAGACTGGGCAAATGTGTGTGAGAAGTGTCCATTAACCAATTGCAATACCTACGGTTTCGGTGTTTGTGTTGGGATACCTCAACTACACCCTTGTACATCAAAATCTGACTCGGCACTTTTGAGAAAAATAATAATTGAAATTTTTGCTATGTATTCGTAGACCACTTTCACCCAGTCTCCTTTTTAGCTAATGTTGTCCTACTAGTTTTGATTTGAACACCGCCGCCTAATCTTCGTTCAATGAATCGTCTGTTATGAAATCTTTAGGGGGTTGTAGAAATCGCTTGTTATCAATAAAATCGCCTTCATTATATCCCTTCTATATTTTCTTTCAGAATTTATAATATGTTGCTGTAGTGACTAATGATCTTCACCCTGCTCTGTCACTACAGTGTGAAGAGCTAGATAGTTTTTTCTCCTCTCAAACGGTGTAAGGTCAGAGAACAGAAAATTTTGCAAGGACAGGAAAGGACAACCGCCGCTCTCCCTTGAAAAAATACCTTAAAATGTATAGAAGTTTTGACTGAAGTCAAAAGTGTAATAAATTATGAGGTTTTATAAAAACGACTCAGATAGTATCATTTATTTTTATTTAACGAGTTATTCAATCATTTATGATTAATAAATTATAAAAAAGCAGCAACCCCAACATGGCTGTCAATGTTGTTTAGTAGGAGGTGTTGCAAGTACAATGTTTTTTTTATATAAAAATGATAAAAACTAATAAATCATTATAAAATAAACTAATGCCTGCAGTTAGTTTCTAGTGTTCCATAGTCCATAATAAAAATAGAAGGACGGTTATACATTTTTGGGTATTATGTGCCAGATGTCCTTTAGCCCCTAATTAGCATTCTTATATGTAGTAACCATCACACCTTTGTGTGAAAGAAAGAAAGAAAGAAAAATTATTTAGTTGGATCTCCGACACATACAATCTTACATCATGGTTACATATTTGTAAAATTTTCAAATTGTGTGCGTATGAATGCGTGCATACATGTGCGTGTGTGTGCGTAGCTGTCTTCCTGTAAATAACTGATTGATAACGTAATGAATGCCTACGCGGAAGCGATAAATAAATCTGCCCGTTACAAAAGACATCAACGGATATTCTCTTATCACTTCAACCTTGAGTGGATCTTTTTAAGGATATACCTTGATAATATGTTTGTCTTATTTGTTGGTGTATTTATTTTTAGGGTTCCGTACCCAAAGGGTGAAAACGGGACCCTATTACTAAGCCTACGTTGTCCGTCCGTCCGTCCGTCCGTCCGTCCGTCCGTCCGTCCGTCCGTCCGTCCGTCCGTCCGTCCGTCTGTCCGTCTGTCCGTCTGTCCGTCTGTCCGTCTGTCCGTCTGTCCGTCTGTCCGTCCGTCCGTCCGTCCGTCCGTCTGTCCTACCTATTTAGGGCTGTAACTTTTGAACAGTACTATTACGGTTCAAAAGTTACACAGACAGACAGACAGACCGACCAGACAAACAAACAAACAAACAAACAAATATACTTTATTTTACACCAAGACATAAGAGTAAAATACAGAGAAAAAAAATACAAAAAGGCACAAAATAAGGCGGTCTTATCGCTAAGAAGCGATTTCTTCCAGACAACCTTAGGGTAGAGGAAACGGTGTACGAAGAAAGGTAGGCGGTGTTTTCAGATAAATGACCAGAAATATCAGTAAATAAAAAAAACAAGAATAAACCTATTATAAATACATCTAAATGCAATACATAGATAAGTATATATAATATATATTCCTATAATATATATATATATATATATATATATATATATACATACACACATCATATATAAATACGCGTACTACTCAACTAAACACGATAGGAAAACATGAACTATTGACATAGGAAAAGATTTAAGTACCTACTTACATTCGGAGAAAAAATCGGAGAGGGTCAGTGATCAAGGAAATGCGACTTAACTTTCGACTTAAAAACATTCAAGGAAGGTGCACTTCGGATTGCCTCTGGCAACAAGTTCCAAAGCCGAACGGCATGAACGGAGAAGGAATGGGTGTAGAAGTTAGTGGAGTGGATGGGCATATGGAGGGAGAGGTTTTCAGAGGAACGCAGATGACGGCCAGTGGTGGAGGAAGAGAAAACAAAGCGTTCCTTGAGGTAATTAGGAGTAATGGGATTGAAGAGGATGGAGTAGAGAAGGTTAAGGATATGAGCTTCCCTACGACGTTTGACTGGGAGCCACTTAAGTCGAGCGCGGAATTCTGACACATGGTCGTACTTACGCAGACCAAAAATAAAACGAATGCACAGGTTTTGAAGTCGCTCGAGTTTATTAAGTAGCTCCACAGTCAGGTCAAGGTAGCAGGAGTCAGCGTAGTCTAGGATGGGTAATAGGAGGGATTGTGCAAGCGCAATTTTCGTGCTAGTGGGTAGAAAATTACGTAGTCGCTTCAAAGAACCGTAAGCAGCAAACATCTTCCTACTAACTTCAGCGACCTGAGGGGCCCAAGAGAGCGTGTTATCAAACATAATGCCCAAGTTTTTGACGGAGGTACTGTAAGGTATGCGTGCGCCATCAAATAATACAGGTGGTAACTGGTCAAGAGGAATCCTTGAAACAAACCAAGGACTCCCTATGACGATGACTTGGGTCTTGTTGGGATTTACCTTAAGGCCAGACCTATGTAGACATTTGAAATTTTCTCAGATTATGCGTTATTGCGGCGGATTTGTTAACAAATAATAAAAATGGCAGAAAGTTAAAAATTAAGGGGGTTTTCAACAAGAAACTAGTTTTTATCAACGTTTTTTCTTCACGCTCTATAGTAAAAACGGTAATACATACAAGCGTCAAACTTAGTGTGATTATAGAGAAAACTCTAGAGAATAACAAAAAATACTAAAAACCGGCCAAGTGTGAGTCAGTCTCGTGCTAAAGGTCCCGGACAAAAAAAGTTTTTTTTCTAAGTTAATAATGTTGTGTTCTGTGATGGTGTGGTACGGAACCCTCGGTGCGCGAGTAGCCCGACTCGCACTTGACCGGTTTTATTATTAAACCAATAACTGAACTGAACACAGTAATTTAAAGACCGGGTCAAATAATAAAAAGCATGAAAAATATCTATTTAAATAACATAACATAAAAAACCTAAACTATTTTGTTCGTAGACATGAAAAATAAAATTTTACATGTAATAGTAGAATATTTATAAACAGTTTGATAGTACGTTTAACTACTGCCCGTCGACTTTGATCTTTATCACGTTATGTAAAGTCACAATATAATTATTATTAACTACAAACAAATGTCACGTTTTTATTTTGATCACAGAATAGATAATTGTGTATACATTATATAGTTCTTAAATTTTTTTTTATTTATGTCTATTTGTTGGTGCACGCATCATTGTGAAGACTGAAGACTAAAAATTTTGATAGAGTTTTCGTTAAAACATGGATTGGAGTAACATACATTTTGTATTCCATTGCAATCGACTCACCTATCAGAAGAAATGTGAATTTAAAATGTTCGAAATATTATTTGACAATGAAGTTATTTGCATTACACGGAGATTCATATTCTTTCTTTCTAATCGTGTGGGCAGAGCCCTGGTATCAGAGTTGTTTCAGACCGCCTTACGGCCTCTGACGTGGTTTTTATGTAACGACTATTACCACCAGATAGTAGCCGAGACCAACGGCTTAACGTGCCATCCGAAGCACGGAATCATTTTTCTTTTCAGACAATCAGGTGATTCAGCCTGCAATGTCCTAACCAACTGGGGAAAAACGCACAAAGTGACATATCACTAGGTGTCCCCCGTGGGAATCGAACCCACGACCTCCGTGTCGAGAGCCAAAGCTCTTAACCACTAGATCACGGAGGCAGTTGGAGATTCATATTTAGTCGCTTTTATTAGAAAATTGTATAAACTATTAATTTTAGTAGACCTTGGTAGAAAAGTTGTTGTTGTAAGTTTATCTCAAGTAGATTTTATTAAAATCCTAAAATTATTGATAGTTGACTGTATCTCAGAGTAATTATTATATTGCCCCAACCCATGTTTTTCTCCAAGTCGCGGGCACAGCTTAGCAATTATAAATATATGTTTGTAGTAAAAGCTCAGAGATTTTAATGAGAAACACGCTATGTTTAAAATCCTCCCTTTTAATGGATATTCAATGTTTTGGAAATGGTTATTATACTCGGATCCAGATATTATACAAGTTACTATGACGATCGCGTTCCGTTACAGAGCAATTAGAAACTTTGGTATAATTACCAGATAGCAAAGCATTTATAACTAGATAAGATAATTAATAAATTGTATCTTTTGTTTCAGTTTGAACTCAAAGTGCTAAACTACTTAAGCCAAGAACAAAGGATCGTCAGCGAGCAGATAGAAGGTGGGTTGAAACTATTTGTAACTATTAAGGGAATATAATAGGGTATTTGACAGGTTTCTAATAATTGTTCTACGTTAATCACTGTTGTCTAAGTGTCTATAGAAAATGCATTATTTTACGTTCCATTACAAGAAAGAAAGCAAGAAAAAATTAAAACAAAAAATATTATTTAAATATTCCGCGAAAACACTTTTCTTGACAATATACACTCATACTCTATACGCAACTGTGTACATGCAGTTGACTAATAATACACAAAATGCGCGTCAAAAAAACAGCCCCCTTAAAAGGGGCAATTCGGTACTCTTATAATTATATTCCGTGACATACGCTCGATTTTACTCCGTCGTTTGGCAGCTTGACGACTGTTATAGAGTCATAATACTCTAGCCAGAGCCATCGGCCCATCACGCCTGACTTTATTAGACCGCAGACCTCAACGCTAGACCCAAAACTACACAATTATAGCAAACTGGTTCCCATTTGAAGCGGCCGGTGCCGGTGACCTTTAGTACTGAAAGGTATTCAGGTCGTATCAGCGATGACTAAAACCTACGAATAAGAATAACTCTAAACAAAAGCAACATAATTTCCGCTTCGGAGCATAATGTACAAAAAGCAAAATGAGCACGACACTCAAAATTCACAAATCGCAAAATGAACAATACGCAGAATGTGCAACACGCAGAATGAGCACAACACGCATAATGAGCAAAACGTAAAATGTACAAGATGACCTGTGTTCACATAACACATATCACCTGCATAACAGACCAGAAAATAGAACTTCGAAAATAGGGCTTCCAAAAAAAGTTATAACAGTGGACATTTCAAGGAGTTGGCATTTTTCGGCAAACGAAGTGCTATTGAAAGAGCTTCGAACATTTCAGTATGGAAGGTGGCATACCTACTTTCCGCCATTTTGAAAAAATCACGATTTTGCGGCCAGTCATGAAACATATGCCAATCGACAGGGAAAATTATTACAAACAGAAAATATACTTGGGTAAAATGACCTAAGTGGTATACTTTCGGAGATATAGGGGTTTGAAAATAAAAAAAAATAAAAACATTTTTTTCCGCCCAAATTGACTTTTTTGACCAGGAATAGATCGGCGAAGCTCAGGATCGATCAGGACTTAATATAATTATATAATATTATTATTATAAATAAGTTTTATTCATTTACTAAGATAAATGAAATACCTACCGTATTTCATTTATCTTAGTAAATGAATAAAACTTATTTATTATAATAATATTATATAATTATATTTTATGTTATAATTTTATATATATATTTATAATTTTATAATGTTAATGTACATAGACAAGACAGCTACGAGCAAGATGGTTGTTGTAGCAGTGTTGCTAACCATTCCGAGAGGGATTTATATGTATTTACCTATGAATTAAGTACTTGATCATCATCATCATCATCTCAGCCGATGGACGTCCACTGCTGGACAAAGGCCTCCCCAAGAATCGTCATGTGGGGAATTGCTACAGATGTCAGCACCCACAGGTTATAGCAAAGATGCCAACAGATGGCGATACCGTCGCTCTCGGAAATATGGCCCATACAAAGACAACTTTCATCGTAAATACGTAACTCGTAACCTACTACACATAAGGTTCACAATCGAATGCGAGACATAAATCGTGCAAGAGAAATAATCACAGAGATTCAATATAATTATATACAAGGTTCAACTAAGAACTGTTGGACCAGTGGACCACGGCCGGTCCCCAGGCATCACACCTAGCCTGGCGGCAGTAATTCCCTTTTTAACCTCTCTTCTGTGGAGATTCCAGACACAAAAGATTTGTTATTGTCTTAGTCACGGATCCGTGACCTACACAAACGAAGGGTTAATGGAGGAACATTCCCAGTAGCACCTCCATATTGGTGACCCTCGACAAAGAACATCGCAACCTGAACACCGCAGAGCAGCAGCACCAACACAGAGCAGCAACCAGCTTCAACCAACCCTTCACCCCCTCGACCAGGTCAAACAAGCAGCAGTCACGCCATCAACCCGAAGCCGCACCAGGTCCATTGCAGCTGTCTTCACACCGCGTCCTGGGCCTGCAGCTTGCTCAACGACAGTCAGCGTCTGCATAGAAGAATCTCCCACAACCCACGTGTCTGAGCTCACCTCCACGTGGCAGTTCTGCTCGCCTTCTCCACGCCTGTCACTCGCCCGCATCACATCAGGACTGATCTCCCTGACAGATGCACACACACGCCGCACATCGCTCGTCAGACTCACTTGACTGGAGCCCTGCACCTACCTACATGAATACAGACTGCACACTTCGAACAACTCAACGACCACCGGTCTGAGGGGGGAGTCCTGTGGGGACTTGCTACTCTAAAGATGTCAGCACCCACAAGTTATAGCAAAGATGCCAACAGATGGCGATACCGTCGCTCTCGGAAATATGGCCCATACAAAGACAACGTTCAGCGTAAATGCGTAACTCGTAACCTACTACACATAAGGTTCACAATCGAATGCGAGACATAAATCGCGCAAGATAAATAATCACAGAGATTCGATATATATACCTAAAAGGCCCAACTAAGAACTGTTAGACCACGGCCGGTCCCCAGGCATCACACCTAGCCTGGCGGAAGTACTTCCCTTTTCAATGGAGGAACATTCCCAGTAGCACCTCCATAGTCACAACGATCGGTCCTGCACTGCCCTTATCCAACGGGTTCCCGCCACCTTCACCAGGTCGTCGGTCCACCTTTTGCGGGAGGCTACCCATACCGCGCTTTCCGGTACGCGATCGCAACTCAAAAACTCTTTGGCTCCATCTACCATATCGGTTCTGCGAGCAATGTGCCCAGCTCATTGTCACTTTAGTTTCGCAATTCTTTGGGCTATGTCGGCTGCTCTGGTTCTTCTGCGGATCTCTTCATTTCTGATTCGATCTCGCAGGGAAACTCCGAACATAGCCCTCTCCATTGTCTTTTGGGTGACTTTTATCCTTTTTATGAGGCCTTGAGTGAGCGAGACGTCGTCTCAGTTCCGTATTTCATCACTGGCGATACACACTGGTCAAAGACTTTCGTCTTGAGACACTGCGGTATTTGGGACGTGAAGAGACTACGTAGTTTTTGCAACGCTGCCTTGCCGAGTCGGATTCGACAGGTTGACCTCTTTCTCGAAATTGTACCTGTCTAATTGGATAGTTTCGTCCCAGGTAAACATAATCGTCATTAACTTCAAGTGCAGAGAGGGTAAACCATAGACATTTTACATGATGTCCATGTTCATTTTCATTTTGTCCGTAGGCTAAGAATACTATCATCCCATTTCTTCCTCTGAGTGTCGTATAAGGCGACTATGGGATCCACCGAAATATGGGTAGTAGCATCCTCTGAGTACATACATTCAATCCAACTGCGATCGCCAACCCGCCTGCCAAGTGTGGCCACGGCCAACAAAACCAAAACCAGGTTCCCATTCCCTGGCGGCCCTGCTATTCCTGGCTACGGTCGCGGCCAAGGTAACGGCGAGGCAGGGTGGCATCTCCGGCAGATATAACACTCGTTCACAGACGACCAACGAGTCGAGCGCTGAACTCGAGGAAAAACTGAGCAGGCCCTGTACCCGCACTTTCGATGTTCGCTATATCGCCACTGTTTCGGTCCGCACTTCATTGGAATAGAGTTGATATTGGAGCGAAAATGTACTCGCAATTGCGCAGTTCGAATCCCGGAGTAGACCCCCTTGATACGTTGTGATATCGTTGGATTATCTGAAGTCCGAAGAGAGGGAGAGACTCGATAATCCTCGAATCCGGTAGCCTACTTTATTTCCGAGAGGGCGACCAAAACTCTCGGGCCCCAGAGTGCCGAGTTTCTGTTGCACAAAACTCGTACAGTATTTGTTAAAGGTTTTACAGGTATACCTGGGCCCCGACATCGGATCAGAAATACGATGACGAGGTAGGGACTATGTATGGGGAGGATGTCTCTAGAGCCATGTATAGTTCCAAACACACTTCACTGAAAGTCATTGAACTTGCGTCCGAGATGGCTTGTAACGACTCTCAAAACAGCTTACACTTGTAGACATGCAGATTAAGAAGCGAAATGAGCCTTTAGGTCTTCAGCAGGACATTACTTATCGCTCTTTTTGAGAAAGGGCACCTCTAGACTTCTGTTCCATGCCTGCGGCGTTTCTCCCTCGAGTATGACGTACCTAAACGAAATACTTCTAAAAGATCAGTCTTCCACCCACCTTCCGGAGCTCGGCCGTAATTCCGTCACCCAGCGCCTTATTTATTTATTTATATAACAAATGTATTACATTGTATTACAGCCTTGTTGCTCATTTGCTGTTTGGGAGCCATATTAATCTCGTACAGGCCGACGTGCGGGATATCTTTGGTATAGTGCCGGGTCAGTCTAGATCTATGTTCGTTATGTAGATTTTTAGCGGGTCCCCGTGTTCTAGTGTATACTGTCCATAGAATTTCTCAACCTTTCTCAGAAGCTTACGCTTGGACGATACTGATCCTGCCATCTTCGGTCTTCAATTTTGCTAGCTGGCTTTGGCCAATAGACGGATTGCGTAGATTTTGGAGCTTTTGTTCCACTCTATAGCCTCCCTAATAATATAGGCTCGGTGATCACAAGTCACGGATTTCGAAATCTGCTTATTGTTCTGCCTAGCTTCCGACTTTAAAAGCGTTTAACACAGAAACATTATTGAATATTTACCTCTTCGTCGACATGATGAAGTCTATCTCATTTCTTGTTCGGTTTGGGCTCATTCAGGTTCATTTGCTGTGCTCCCGCTTCATAAAGGAGGAGTTTTCATTACATCGAGTTCCTCCTCCATGAAGCCGTCCATTAGTTGGCCCCGTTAATTCCGTCGTCCAACATCAAAATAATTGTCCCACTTGCAGCTCTTCGCCGTCATTTGCCCAGTTTTGCGTTGAAGTCTCACATGACAACTTTAATGTGAAGTGTGTTTTGGAAATATACATGACCCTAGAGATATCCTCATACATAATCCCTACTTCATCATCGTATTAATTTCTGATCTAATGTCGGGGGCAGGAATACCTGTATAGCCTTTAACGAATAGTCGGACCGTTTGGTTATTTTGAGTGTAAGATACACCACCTTATTCGACACGTTTACGATCCCCTCCAAGTTATTCACAAGAGATTTTGTGGACCATATGCCCGACATCGTGCCGGGGCCCAGGACTTGAGGTCGCCCTCTCGGAAATAAAGCAGGCAGGATTTCAGGATTATCAAGTCCTTTCCCTCTCTTCGGACTTCAGATAATCCAACGATATCCCAACGTATCCTGCTCAGTTTTTCCTCGAGTTCAGCGCGCGACTCGTCGGTCTGCTGTGAACGAGTGTTATATGTTTATTACCAGGTGCAGCTGTTGTCGATTGTGATCTTGTGGTTGCCGGATCTCTGCCGGAGATTCTTCGCGCACCCTGCCTCGCCGTAACCTTGGCCGCTACTGTAGCCAGGAATAGCAGGGCCGGCAGGGAATGGGAACCTGGTTTTGATTGTGATGGCCCTGGCCACGCTTGGCAGGCGGGTTGGCGATCGCAGTTGGATTACATGTGTGTACTCAGAGGATGCTGCTACCCATCTTTTGGTGGATACCATAATCGCCTTATACTACATTCAGAGGAAGAAGTGGGATGATGCTATTCTTAGCCTACGGATAAAATGATAATGAACATGGACGATCATGTAAAATGTCTATGGTGTACCCTCTCTGCGCTTGAAGTTGTTGACGATAATGTTTACCTGGTACAAAACTATTCAATTAGGTAGGTACAATTTCGAGAAAAAGGTCAACCTGTCGAATCCGACTCGGCAAGGCAGCGTTGGAAAGCTACGTAGTCTCTTCAGTCTTCACGTCCCAAATACCGCAGTGTTTTACCCAAAAGGCAATGGAGAGGGCTATGTAACTATGTTCGGAGTTTCCCTGCGAGATCGAATCGGAAATGAAGAGAGATCAGCGCAGCAGAATCCGCTGAAGAACCAGAGCAGCTGACATAGCCCAAAGAATAGCTAAACTAAAGTGGAAATGGCCGGGGCACATTGCTCGAAGAACCGATATGGCCGATGAGGCCGAAGAGCTCTTGAGTGGCGATCGCGTACTGGAAAGCGCAGCGTGGGTAGCCCCCCGCAAAAAGTGGACCGACGACATGGTGAAGGCGGCGGGAACACGTTGGATAAGGGCAGCGCAGGACCGATCGTTGTGACGATCCTTGGAGAGGCCTATGTCCAGCAGTGGACGTCCATCGGCTAAGATGGTGATGATGATGATGATGACGATGGGGATCAAGTATTTAATACATAGGTAAATACATATAAATCCCTCTCGGAATGGTTACCAACACTGCTACTACAACCGTCTTGCTCATAGCTCTCTTACATGTAGATAGGTATTTTATTTATCTTAGTAAATGAATAAAACTTATTTATAAGAATAATATTATATAATTATATTAAATCCTGATCGATCCTGAGCTTTGCCGATCTATTCCTGATCAAAAAAGCCAATTTGGGCGCAAAAAAATGTTTTAATTTTTTATTATTTTCAAACCCCTATATCTCCGAAAGTATACCACTTAGGTCATTTTACCCAAGTATATTTTCTGTTTGTAATAATTTTCCCTGTCGATTGGCATATGTTTCATCAGTGGCCGCAAAATCGAGATTTTTTCAAAATGGCGGACAGTAGGTATGCCACTAAGGCAGGTTGCTCTTTGAACCACTAGGTAAATAATGAATTTTTTTGGCACCGACATTTTGTATGAGTTTTGGCGGCAAGGTGTAATTTTTGAATTTCTATACATTCTTATTCGTAGACTACAACGTAATAGACGTCACGTAAGCTCTGATAAATACACTGTTCCTACCATAAAGGTATCATAGAGAGGAACTGACAGCTAAGAGAGCGAGATGTACCTAGCGGCGCCACTGTATAATAGAAAGAGATACGTGACGCGAGGCAATAGAACCGTTTTTGGGAACTTGTCAGCACAATCGACTGGGTAAATATTCGTGCTCTGTGAATAATTAGTGAATCTAAAGTGAAGTTGTAGATTATTTTGTGAAATATACTAACACTATTTCATTAAATTACCTACGATTTCACGTTAGATTCACAATTATACACAGAACTCGAAGTTTTAGGGTGCCGATAAGTGCCGACAAATGCACAAAAAACGGTTTCATTTGACAACTCATGTCAGATACTCTATTCCGACAGGTATAATAACTTTATGGTTCCTACACAAAGTGCGTCGGTGGCGCGTTGCGGAGAGGCTATGGACACTCAATCATTTGGTCCGGATTCGAATCCACACGGACGACATGCCATGCCATGTACCAATGAGTTTTTCTAACTTATACAACGTCTTCATGAATAAGTGCAAAACCTCATACACCCCAACTGATTTATAACGAAATAATTGCAATGAAACAATAATTTAATTATTTTATTAATTTACATTTAAAGTTATTCGCATTTAACTTTTTATGCAAATAATATGATTTGTTATTATTTGAGAAATGAATGAAAGTGCTCATGGATACATTTTAGAAAATCTTGTTTTGTAGTAAGTAAGTAAGTAAGGTGAGTGTCCCGTTGCGGTGAGTTCACATCGAGTTCAGCATATTTTAATAATATTTTGAAGAAAAAAATACCTATATGTTGAAACCTTGATAATTTGATTCTGCTCTAGATTCTAATCTAGTTTTGCGTTTATTCATTAACACTAGCCCAGTCATTTTACGGTTTGAGCCGGGACTAATTACTAATTGCATTTTTTTTTCGCTATAATATTGAAGAGCCAATTTGAGCTTAAGAATGTACCAAAATTTAAAAAAAATTACGTCAGCAACAGATCCAATTTCAAAATATAGATATTGTCTCGTTCTAAAAAAGCCTGATGATAATTTTTTTTTGCACATAATTTAAGGCTTTACCATCATACATACATCAAACATGGTGTAAATATTTTTGTCTACTTAGAAGGTTTTGAAAAATTCATTCGTATTCTCTAATAAACACATAATTTTCTAAATTTTAATGCATATTTTATTGATCAAAAATAATGTATATTGTTAAATCTAATTCAAATGGGTGCATTGGTATTAATATTATTAATTTAAATGCCTTCTGGGACACACAATTTTGATTTCTATGTTGCGTATCAATTTTTTTTTAATTTGGTTTAGGATAGTGTTTTTGTCACTAAATGGTGCCGGTTACAGTTTAAAAGTACAATTAATAATTACTCCCTACCCTGCCTAACAAAACTCCGTAAAATGACTGGCCTACACGTTGTATACGTACTCTCAAACGGTGAAGGAAAACATCGTGAGGAAACCTGCAAAATGCCGGACTTGTCGTGTCGGTCGGCGGCGACTAACAGCACTGCACTAACCGGCGGCTTGCAAAATGCCGGAGAGTCCCATACATTTTAGTCGAGTCGGTCGGTACTGCAGTTTTGTATGGGACATTTCTTTTTTTCTCGATTTTGGCTCTATAGTGAAAGTTATTCAGTTTGATGGTCTGAAGCACCCCCTTAACTGGGGTGTTTTGTTATCACCCTATAGAATGAGTAATTAGGTAAAATGTAAATTACAGATACATTACATTACATAAAATATGCCGAACGATACGTCGTTTCGATACTTATACAAGAAGTAAGAAGACCGCTCCATAAAAATCAAAGGGATCTAAGTACCCATCAATATGAACAACTTTTACTACGGGACCTACTAGCAATATTAATAACTGTAAATGCAAAGTTTTGTTGGTATTAAATGCAATTAATCAACCATATCAGCCCACATCAACCCACTGCTGGGCATTGTAGGGTTTGCTAAATAAGTACACATTTACTGTTGCTCACTAGGCAGGTAGTATATGCGGAGCGCGCACGTCCGCACCCGACAAAGGCTGGCAGGCAACTGCCCCCACTACGCGTTCGCACAGACACTACATCCCTTCTTTATTTTAATTTAATTTAAGATGTATTTTGAAAACTAATGAAATAGGCATAGTAAATAAATGAAAGTACCATGATAGCCCTCGTGGATAAAATTATAATGAATTATCGTTATTGTCCTTTTAAATCAAAATAGAACGTTATTTTAGATAATAGATATTCGCTTTGTTCGTAGTTTTCGGAATATCACTGACCACCCCCTCGGGGAACATAGTCGTGAACACACGCTACTCCGCTGCGTGAAATAATACTTTACAACGTCGCTTTAATTTCAAAATTCCGACGTTGTATTTTGTTTTTATTTCAAAACCAGATAAAATACAGTGTGCACTTACGTAAAATAAGATCCCGTCGTCGCCACATGTAGGGTTTGCTAAATAAGTACACATTTACTGTTGCTCACTAGGCAGGTAGTATATGCGGAGCGCGCACGTCCGCACCCGACAAAGGCTGGCAGGCAACTGCCCCCACTACGCGTTCGCACAGACACTACAGGCATAGGCCTCCCTTATATTGGTCTACTCCTCACGGTTCTGTGCTAGTCATAGGTACTGTATGAACCCATTTTGGAATGTAGCCAATAGAAACTGCAAACTTCACATCGCCATAACAATATTTTATTAAAAGATGGCAGCCGCCCAACGTTCGGCTCCGACTATACGAGTTCATCTCAACTTTACAACTAATTGAATGATGCATATTTAAGAAACCAATTACGTTTTCTCCTTGTTTTTCTTTACATCCAGCTTCAAATCCATTTGCGTTTCGAGTCGAATAATAATAGCAGTAAGAAGTTAGTTGTATTTGTTTGGGAGTGCAGATATAGAAAGTCATTGTAGTGTGGTGTTAAATAGTAAACAAATGTTTAACTAACTAACCGATAGCTCAGCGACCCAACGATAAAGAGTACCACCTTTTTTCATAATACAACCACAACACAACACAACAACCTCATAGAGCAGAGGAAATCTAATCAGTTATGATTATTGAATGACACAATTTATTCAATGAGCACTTATTTTACATTTCATTTATTTGTTTCATAATAATATGAATTATAATATAAATAATATGCAAAATAAATAATATTATTATTTAGGTATCTCATCTACATTGCATCTGGTGAAATCAAAGCCTGTGACAAAAAACTAATAGTAAAGAAGAATTACGTAATCAGCTCGTTGAAATCTAAGAAAAATCACAAATTACATGCCACAAATATGCAGCCAATAAAAAAACCATTATAATTTTAATTTACAAAGTTTGGGTTTATTTTATGAATATTTTTGATACCTATACCTACAGTCCCATAACTGATAATGACGAGATTCTCTTTGCAATAAAAAAAACCGGCCAAGTACGAGTCGGGACTCGGGCAATTAGTGTTCCGTACTACCAGTTGTTTAAACATAGGTCATTGATGATACCACTATAAATTGACACTTACTTAGTATGTGGTCACATATTAACTGAAGATCATTTTACACTGGACTCACTGGTGTTAGTTTTTTGGGTATAGAAAAAAAACTATCCAAGTTAGAGCCATCCTGATAATTTTCCCGCCATCTACACGTTATTTCTGATGTTTATGATTTTTTTCAGATCTTTCACGGCTATATTTTTTGAAATAGAGGTGGGGACAGCAATTTCTCGGATTGAATTGAAAATTTTGTTAAACAAAGTTTTTATAAAACAATTGAAAAGTATATTTTTAGACTCGAATTTTCATAAGCTTTCAATTGATACCCCACACCATAGGGTAAAAAAAAATTTTTTTTTATTTGCCCTTTCTTACTCCCCAAATCGCCCCCCAATGTAAAAATTTAGTTTTTTTTACTTCATTTATGTTATTGGACCGCCAATTGCTATATCTGTACCGAGTTTCAACTTCCTATGTCTTACGGTCTCTGAGAAAAATGCCTGTGACAGACGGACGGACGGACGGACGGACGGACAGACACCGAGCTGATTCCATAAGTGTTCCGTTTTTCCAATTTTGGTACGGAACCCTAAAAAGGATTTCTATATTAATTTACGCTCTAAAAGATAGGGTATAGGCTATGAGACACAGAAGAGGCATTTAATGTGCAAGAAGTTTCAGAGTTTCCTTCAGCAGTGCTCCCTGCATTCTCAACTCCCGCTCGCTCTCCTCTCACCGTGTGGGGGTGACCCGGACCCCCTGCCATGTCGCGTCGCATCGAACACTTATTGCATTGCATCGCATTGAGCTTGTCTTGCCTCGCCTGTTGCTTGCTATTCGACACTGTCCTCGATACATTCCTATTGCTGAACGAGAATAGACTATAGTATAGTCACTATACAATACATACGTTGTTAAGTTACTATGAACTCTGATTGGGTGACTCTTCGAACGAAAAACGTGTACTTGCTGACTTTGCTCAAATTCTGTCAAACACCAAAGCTGCTGCGCCAACTCAACGAGCACCCAGAAAATATACATACATCAGTTGTGATGTGAGCCTATAAATGTAATGTATAAAAACAAAAAACCCGACTGCACAAAAAACTATTATATTTACTGAAAAGAGAAAAACAAGCTCTTATATTCACTAATCAATCAGGTATAACAAC
This sequence comes from Agonopterix subpropinquella, assembly GCA_922987775.1. Lineage (NCBI taxonomy): Eukaryota > Metazoa > Arthropoda > Insecta > Lepidoptera > Depressariidae > Agonopterix > Agonopterix subpropinquella. Next base: position 186,488 of record OV277706.1, on the reverse strand, counting down.
TTGGTTCGAGCAAATATAATTTGAATGTTATTAGGTAGGTATCGCAAACGGGGACAAAGAAGAATTATAAAACATACCTTAGGTACCTTCCTTGGTTTCTCCCCGCCTGCAATACCTACCTAATAACATTCAAATTATATTTGCTCGAACCAAGTTGTTATAGCTGATTGATTAGTGAATATAAGAGCTTGTTTTTCTCTTTTCAGTTAATATAATAGTTTTTTGTGCAGTCGGGTTTTTGTTTTTCTTAATAATTTAGTTTATTTCATACTTTTTAGTCTTGTGTCGAAATGGTAGGATAAAAGTACTATAATATATATATTTTTGGAATCGTCTGTTCACAAGCTTTCATTTGATACCCATATTGTAATTTTTAAGAAAAAAAAAATATTTTTTTACCCCTCTTTTATTAATTTGCAGCCGCCATATTAAAATAATATAGCCTATGTCACTCTCACGATTTTTACAAATCTAACGACACCTCATACGTCAAAATCCATCAAGCCATTTAGGCTGTAGGCCGTGCCAAAGAAATAGACATACAAACATACATACATACATACGCTCGAAAAACATAACCCTCCTTCTGGCGCAGTCGGGTAAAAAAAAACGATGACTCTTAGTTGAGACCTTGCAATATGGTGATAAGAAACCTGCGTATCTCGGACAGCACACATAAGCAAAGCCATTAAAAGTGGAGGTGGCATGGCACCCACGGTGTAGCTTAGATATAATAAGACCTTTAATACTGTACATGAAAGCAATAAATGAATTGAATTGAATTGAATAGATTAATTTCAAATATTATGGATTTTTAAACATGTTACAGCCATGTTGTGCTATTTCGAATCAAATTAAAGATTGAAAAATTAAGTCCCGGGCGGGACTTGAACCCGCACCCTTCCAAAAAGGGGAAGTGCGCTATCCAATTTCGCTACCGAGTCCACTAGCCAGAGAACGAATTTGAATAGATTAAGTTGTTTTATCTGAAGGAGGTGTGCAAATTAATTTATGATCGGTGTTTCACCAGCACAAGTGCAGGAGCTCCCGTCATCTGGCTCATTTTCTACTTTAGTTTGTCTTTTTTTGTTTTGCAATTTAGTTGTTCTTCGTTGTGTCTTGTTTTTTTCTGTTGCAATAAACATTCTTCCACAGCTTCACAATCAGTATGGGCGCAGTATTCATTAGTACACAGTGAAATACTAACAGACTGGAGACCATTAATACTACTGACGTTAACGGAGCCCTATATATTGAGCCCCGTCTGATTAATGCACTAATTACTATCGCTCCGTCGTAAATCATCGCCCGCTGTTTTAATATTCCATACATCACGCGGCACTATCTCCCCGATAGTATCTGTTATTATTAATTAAAACAAACAAAGGATACCTGCTACAGCGCCTGTGGAGGACGAGGAGGATGGGGGATGGAGGAATAGTAAATCTCTGCATGTAAATGTACCTACCGTTTCACAACCTCTCCAATCTCCATTCTCCGAAAGGTGAAGGCTACCATTATCAGAGTATCTTATCGATGTAAAAAGATGAGGTGGGTCTTTACTATCACAATCCACTTACATTTTAATACTGGTAGGTAAATTATAGATGGTTTAACGACTACACGAATAAGAAGCTCTACATCTCTACTCTTTCAAAACAAAACTCTTGTCTGTATATGCAGTATAGTGTGACGTCACAGTCGGTTCCCGCGTCGCGACGGATTCCCGTCGGGATTGTTGGTAGGTTACGCGCCCCGAACTACCGCGCTGCGGTCGACACTCGCGAGTGTAGGTATAATAACGCTATACAGGCTGTAACAAATCACCCTAGTAATATTTAAAGGGGTCATCATCAAACTGAACAAGCGAAAATGTTATATATAAATGAACATGGCGAGCAGAAAAAGTCAATCAATTAAAACTTTATCAGTTCAAAGGAACAAAATGTCTTTCACATTATAGGTAACTAACATTATCCTATTTACGAATTAATAAATTCCTCCCTATGATTAGGGAATAAAAAAAAAAACACGGTACACTTTTTATCTGACAGTATCATCCGTGTTTCATACAGTTTTGGTCCAAATGTAAAAATTTGAGATTGTAACGCCATCGACCCAGTGTCACAGAACTTCTTTTTTTAATCGAAACGCCTTATTTATTTGGTCGGGTACTAGATTCCATTCTACAGCAGTCACTTCAACGAAATATAATATGTGGCGTTAGGATGACGTCACATAGTGTAACGGAGAGGTCACTCGCCACACTCTGGTCGCGTGACTCGATTTCCCCGGGGTCCTGCCGGTGCCGCGCCGCGCCGCACACAGCGTGATGACTTGCGATGTTTGCTCACGTTGCTCGCTATATGTATTATTATTATTTTCCTCTAGTCACCTCTCTCGTGTTCCCAGGTGGGTTGACACTTGACCTAATAAACACGGTTCCTCCTCAGAATTACAGATGAACGTAGACCGGTACCTATCTGTAGTCCACCTCGTCAATGTAAGCCGCTTAAGTTTCACGGTGCAGTGATTCAGTGTGGATAGCGACCCTACTACGGGTGCATTTATTTTCTCTGTGGTGTCGATGCATATTCTCTGTTTGAAATACAATTATTGTGTTTGCTTATAGTCAAGGTGCGATACTGATGTATTGGAAAAGGATTTTTCATTTTTTTACCATAAAGGGTTGAAACAAATTGACCGACGGCGGGCCCGGCATCAAAGGCCGACTGGATCGGGAGCCTCGGAGAGATGGTGATTAATACGCCAGCAGTGTTGTTGTGTAATGGAACATCTTTATTAGGGGCAGTACAGTTTATATAGTGCTCGCTACGTGCTATAATTACATGACATATGCTACATGAGACACGTAGGAGACGTGACTATAGGAAACTGCACTGCTTGCATAAATATCCCTTACTACAAGTATTAGAAGCCGTCCGTGTTCCCATACTAATAATAGTTTTTGTATGGGCCCGGTCATACTCCGTCATTCGCCGCTGGTCAATGTGTCTCAACTCAACCCGTATTATAGGTACTATGCTTTGCGATGAGTACGGTCGTAATACAAAATAATGTCAGTTACAATTAAAATGTTATTGCAACGTTTTTAGTATTTTTTGCGTGATTTAGTACTCCTCAATATTGCAACTAAAACTTTCATCGAGAAAAAAGGTAAAGTTTTCGAACAATTAATTGGCTTGTCGTACTAGACTAGGGTACCAAACTACGGAACTATATTAGCCAGATGTACTAACAGAGTTCCTAATGTCATACAAGTTGTCTACACTCGCGACCTTCATCTATCGAGTTTTGTCGTTACTTGTAGCAAAGAGAACTAATTTGCTATTACTCAAGAAACTTCACTCACCTCCCCCACGCAAAATTAACGTCTCCTAAATGTAGTGTATGTAATTATAGTTGTCTGTAGTTAGTAGTAGTTACTTATACACGGCAGTTTGCATTATTGGTTCGCTATTTTGAATTTCGCGGTATTTCGTTGTATTCAGTTCTTTTACACGGAGAAAAATTTCTGTGACAGCAGTTTTATTTTGTAGGCTGTACTAGAAAAAGTGTTGTTGTAAATGTAATTCTCGTAAATTGAACTAAAATTTACTTTCAACAGCAAATTTTCTAGTAAAGTCTACTAAAATTAAATAGTTGCCACCGATATATTTTTTTTAGTAAACTTTACTAAAAAATGTGCTGTTGTAAGTAAATTTTAGTTAAATTTACGAGAATTACATTTACAACAACACTTTTTCTAGTACAGCCTACAAAATAAAACTGCTGTCACAGAAATTTTTCTCCGTGTACCGTGGCGTTTGAATCACCACTGAGTAAAATACTGGAAACGTCAATGCGGTTATACGTCATCTTTCCAGTTCGAGCGGTCTAATGATTAAGAGCATTGGCTCTCGAAACGGAGGTCGTGGGTTCGATTCCCACGGGGGACACCTAGTCATATTGTCACTTTGTGCCTTTTTCCCCAGTTGGTTAGGATGTGGCGGACTCTTTGGTCGACACTATTTAAATTATCTATGAGCCTTCCACGGTGCTTCCTGGACAACGGACCGTCAGAAAATAACAGACATAATATTTTCTCCCGCAAGAAAAACGTGAATTATTAATTTATTATCATTGTGTATATTTCATGTCGCATCATTCCAGCATTATAATTTCGAGTGTAAAGCCTGTTGCATTTATTTATCAAAAGTATCATCAATTCATCATCTCCTCCGAGCTTCACCTTCCGACTACCTGCACCCAACTCCACAGTGGTGACCCGCGACACCCCGAAATATGGACGGGGAGAACCAACCTACTACGTCAAAGGAGGCATTCGCAGTAGCAGTGAAGCTACCACCGTTCTGGCCGGAGGAACCGGAACTTTGGTTCGCGCAGGCCGACGCGCAGTTCACACTCTCAGGTATCACTAGGGACGCGACCAAGTACCATCATGTGATCGCTCAGCTAGATCATCGTTACGCGCAGGAAGTCAAAGATATAATAACAAATCCGCCTGAGACCGGAAAATACGATAAGCTTAAGGTAGAGCTCATTAAACGATTATCAATGTCCAGTGAAAAACGAGTGCGTCAGTTATTAATGCACGAGGAGATAGGCGATAGGAAACCGTCCCAATTTCTTAGACACCTTCAAAATTTAGGAGGTTCGAACGTTCCTGACGAACTTTTGCGATCATTATGGTCTAACCGATTGCCTCAACATGTTCAAGCCATCATCGCCACGCAACGCGGCGCTAGCCTCGATTCAGTCGCCGAACTTGCTGATAGAGTAAGCGAGATCGCGCCGGAACCCCTAGGCGCACGTCCACCTGTCAATAGCCTATCGAATAACAACGATTCTCTTATGCAGTGCATCAACGACCTAACAAAGCAGGTGGCAGCACTAGCGGCGAAGCAGGAGAGGCATGGTCGCTCACGTAGCAGGTCAGGAAGGCGTCAGAATTCCGGGAGATCGCGAAGCCGTAGCGAGTATAACCCTAAGATTAATATCTGCTGGTACCATCAGGTGCACAAGGATAAAGCCCGCAAATGCGTTAAACCCTGCGATTATAAATCGGAAAACGGGAGCAGCAATCAGTAGGGGCTTCATCTGATTGTAAAACCACGTCAAGCCGCCTATTCGTAATAGATGTAAAGACCAAGCTTCAATACCTTGTAGATACAGGCTCCGACCTATGCGTTTACCCTCGCAAACTAATTCGCCAGCGCAGACAGAACGCCGGGTATGATTTAGCAGCAGCTAATGGGACTAGTATCAGCACCTATGGCACGGTGCCACTGCCATTGGACTTAGGCTTACGCCGTGATTTTACTTGGAATTTTGTAGTGGCGGACGTGGACAGACCCATTATCGGAGCGGATTTCTTGTCACATTTCAACTTACTGGTCGACTGTCGCTACCAACGTCTCATAGATGGCGTTACATCACTGTCGATCAAGTGCACTTCAGCGCGCTCTTCCGCGTCCACACCAAGCGTCAAGGTCATAACAGGCGATTCAGAATACCATAAAATCCTTGCAGAGTACCCAGAGCTAACCAGCCCAGCAGGAGTCCCGAGGACTGTCAAACATTCGACGCAGCATTACATTCGCACAACTCCAGGACCTTCAGTGTTCTGCCGTCCTCGACGCCTGGCTCCAGAGCGCCTCAAGATCGCAAAAGCGGAATTCGAAGAAATGGTTAAGGCAGGAATCGCTCGCAGGTCAGATAGCCCATGGGCGTCCCCGCTACACATGGTGCCGAAAAAAGACAATGCTTGGAGGCCATGCGGAGACTATCGGGCGCTCAATGCGAGAACCATCCCCGACCGGTACCCTGTGCCTCACATACAAGATTACGCACAGCAACTATACGGATGCACAGTCTTCTCTACGATTGACATGGTGAAGGCGTACCACTTTATTCCGGTCCACCCGGAGGACATCATGAAAACAGCAATTACTACACCGTTTGGTTTGTTCGAGTTCCCTATGATGTCTTTCGGTTTGCGAAACGCAGCACAAACCTTCCAACGCTTTATGGATGAGACGCTACGGGACCTGGACTTCTGTTTCTCTTACATAGATGACATTCTTGTTTATTCAGCCAACGAAGAGGAGCATAAGCAGCATTTACGCATACTCTTCAAACGCCTGAGCGAAGTTGGTTTACTAGTTAACGTCAAAAAATGCTTTCTAGGACAAGCAGAAGTAAATTTCCTAGGATACACTATCACTGCCAAAGGAACACGACCTCTGGAAGCAAAGGTAGCAACCATTCTCAATTACCCCCTACCTAAAACGGTACGAGAATTACGCCGTTTTCTAGGGATGGTAAATTTTTATAGAAGGTTTATTTCAAATGCTGCTAACCTACACGCACCCCTGAACAACATTTTATCAGGCCCTAATATCAAGAGCACCCAAGAGATTTCATGGACAAAGGAATTATTGGATGTTTTTGAGAAGTGCAAGCAAAGTTTGTCGAATGCAACATTAATTGCGCATCCTTTACCAGATGCTCAGCTAGCATTAATGACCGATGCATCAGATACGGCATTAGGCGGAGTTCTCCACCAAAGAGTTGATAATTCTTGGCAACCATTAGGTTTTTTCTCAAAGAAGCTTAGCACTACGCAGACTCGATACAGTGCCTACGATAGAGAACTCCTTGCTGTCTACGAATCCGTCAAACATTTTCGACACATTTTAGAAGCACGAAATTTTACAATCTATACAGACCACAAGCCCTTGATCTACGCATTTCAACAAAAAAACGAAAAAGGCTCACCTCGCATTATGCGCCAGCTCGATTTCATATCGCAGTTTTCTACAGACCTCCGACACGTTTCTGGCAAGGAGAACGTAGTAGCAGACGCTCTTTCGCGCATGGAAGTTAACATCGCATCTATAGACTTCCCTTCTTTGGCACAATCACAGAAGAAAGACGAAGAGCTCAGTTCACTCCTAAGTGGTAATTCTAGCCTAAAACTTGAGGAAATACCGATCCCAGCCAGCAAGATCAAGCTATATTGTGACACGTCGCACAAACTTCCCAGACCATTCGTCACACAGGAGTACCGTCGTGAAGTGTTTAACTCCTTGCACAACTTAAGCCATCCCGGAGGTTCAGCTACAGTGCGGCTGGTCACGCAAAGATTTGTTTGGCCAGGGATTCGCAAGGATTGTAGAGAGTGGGCTAGGCAATGCTTGCAATGCCAACAAAGTAAAGTTTCACGTCATACCGTTTCACCTCTTTCATCATACCTAACCCCTTCATCTAGATTCTCTCATATTCACCTTGACATCGTAGGCCCATTACCTTCTTCTCAAGATTACAGGTACTGCCTCACGGTCATCGATCGCTTCACACGGTGGCCTGAGGTCATCCCGCTGAAAGACATCACTGCTGAAACCTGTGCAACTGCTCTTGTGTCCGGTTGGATTAGCAGATTCGGCTGTCCTGCACGAGTGACTACTGACCGTGGTCGCCAGTTCGAGTGTCACCTCTTCAAGGCACTTACTACCTTGGTTGGTGCACACCACTTCCGCACGACGGCATATCATCCAGCAGCAAACGGCATCATCGAACGCCTGCACCGCCAGCTCAAGGCGGCTATCATGTGCCATGCAACATCCTCACGATGGGTCGAGGTGCTACCACTAGTCCTTCTGGGCATGCGCAGTTCCTGGAAGGAGGATCTTCAATCTTCGCCCGCCGAGCTAGTTTACGGCGAAACACTACGCCTGCCTGGACAGTTTCTTTGCCCCAAAGACGATTACTCTGCGGAAGATATCAGCCAATACTCTACAAGACTCCGTTCATACATGGCAAACCTGGCACCTAAGCCTACATCATGGCATGCTAACTCACCTTTCTACGTACCTCGAGACCTACGTACTGCAACACATGTATTTCTACGGCAAGATCGAGTGAGAGCTTCGCTCGAGCCACCGTACGCTGGTCCATTCAGAGTCATTTCCAGAGAAGACAAATTTTATAAGATCGATTTGAAGGGCAAGCCATCGACAGTTTCGGTAGACCGGCTGAAGCCTGCCTTCATGGCTCGCGACGTCGGCGCTCTACCAGCAGCGGACAACACTTCAAACGCCACCCCACCACCGAGAGTCACGCGAGCTGGTCGCGTGGTTAGATTTCCAGATCATTATCATGCTGGAGCATGATTCTCCGAGGGGGGTGATGTGGCGGACTCTTTGGTCGACACTATTTAAATTATCTATGAGCCTTCCACGGTGCTTCCTGGACAACGGACCGTCAGAAAATAACAGACATAATATTTTCTCCCGCAAGAAAAACGTGAATTATTAATTTATTATCATTGTGTATATTTCATGTCGCATCATTCCAGCATTATAATTTCGAGTGTAAAGCCTGTTGCATTTATTTATCAAAAGTATCATCAATTCATCATCTCCTCCGAGCTTCACCTTCCGACTACCTGCACCCAACTCCACAAGGACATTACAGGCTGAATCACCTGATTGGAAAAATTATTCCGTGTTCGGATGGCACGTTAAGCCGTTGGGACCAACGGCTTAACGTGCCATCCGAACACGGCTACTATCTCTGGTGATAGCAGTCGTTACATTAAAACCACGTCAGAGGCCGTAAGGCGGTCTGAAAAAACTCTGACATCAGGGCTCTGCCCACACGATAAGAAAGATTCAGGGCAGTGAATTGCAATATATTCCGGTTTGCATAATCTTACAGTGGGACCCATACCGCCTCCGCTCCGTGATACGTGATCGGGCGGCGGGGCGGCGGGATGAGAGTCGACTTAGTCGTCCGAGATGGAAGGCAGCATAGTATATTGCATATGCTCACGAATATATTCCCCGATGGGGTAGTTAGTCAAAGCTAATCTTAGCCTTGAGAGTCAGAGCTTTATCCGGGTTCATGTTTGACGCTGCAATCTAATTAAAGATCTTTTGTAATTTTTGACAATATGAATGCTATAAAATATTGAATTGAATCTTACACAGCGCAGCGTTTCAAGGTCGCGTTATTGCATGAGAAAAAGCTTCACCGACTACAACAAAATGACATTCACAAATAAACAACTAAGGTCTATGAAAATTAAAAAAAAAAACTTTTTCCGTAGCTGCATACCTGTTTAGATTTTCACGATAGAATGAATAGCTTTCAACCATAAAACACTGCACATTATATTATTTAAGGCCGGTAGGTAAGAAAGGTGTTCTACATAATAAAGCTGGAGCTGGGATACACGGTAACACAAGAGAGAACAAATCTTAACACATGATAATATAATATCCCGCGGCAACACCGCCCGCACCCCGCCCCACTCTGCGCCACTTCACAGAGCTCATGATCCCGACTTACTGCTCGGATCGCGCGGGATCACTCTTATGTCGCCACATGACACAATAGACAATACTGACATTGTGTTTACACTTCACTTAAGGCCACTCCTCCCATTTGCAAGGCTCTCTTTCTTACAAGCAAACTTTTGCAATTAGCCATCCCGCTTCAATTGCGTGGCGCCGGTCGAAATTTTCCGTTTTCTTCTTTCTTTGTCAAAAGCTTACACTAGGGAAATGTCGAATGAAAATAGTATCGTTGTATCCCACGCATAGACCTTTCTGTATATGCACATACGATTATAAACAGTCGGGACTGTTCCCCACGCTATTAAAATTTTTGCAGTACCTATACATACCTATATTTAGACATGGTAACTAGATATATAAAAGGAATAGGGTTCGAAGACAAAGATGGTTACTTTTAAAATTTTTGACCAATTGGTATGAAATTAATTTGAATTTTTTGCTGTTCCAAAAACAAAATATAAATTTAAAAAACAAAAAACTGCGAAAAAAAACTATTAACTGAAAAGAGAAAAACAAGCTCTTTAATCACGAATCAGCTATAGATACCACATAGATACCATTTTCTTGAGCAAATATAATTTGAATGTTATTAGGTAGGTATCGCAAACGGGGAGAAAGAAGAATTATAAAACATACCTACCTATTATTGGTTTGTCCCCGCCTGCAATACCTACCTAATAAAATTAAAATTATATTTGCTCAAGAAAACAAAGTGGTAAAAGAGCTTGTTTTTCTCTTTTCAGCCCGTTCGCCACTATAATAGGTACAACATAATAGTTAATGATATTCAGATTGTTAAGTTGTTAATATACTTACATCGTTTTCGAAATACTGAATGGTAGACATATTTGTAACCAAGTACGTAGCGACTTTCCGGTGATTTCTCAAGTACCGGACTTACTATGTGAAGTCCTCTTATGTATGTACTCGGGTTACTGCGTATAAGACGGGATATTGTTCTCGACACGACAGTGACGCGTGCTGACGAGATATTGTTCGTGAGAACGCGACGTCGGAGTGCGATCATTCAAACGAGTAGTAGAAGATGTCAAAATTACTATGGAGATTATGCATCTTTCTACTACTCGTATGAACGTGTGATATTAAAAAATCGCACTCCTGGGCCGTATGCCGCCTCGACAACTTCTCAACAACCGGAGCTCGTTTCTTGTCTTTGAGTTACACTTCGAATGTTTTTCATACACAGCTTCATCTCAGCTTGTTGTAAACAATTGTGAAGGATAGTTCCTAAGCAATATTATGACTATAATTTCTAAGTATCTACACGTCTTCTCGTAAACACGTCACGACTGATTTGAAGACAAATACTTAGAATTATCACACACATGAGGTCCGACTCGTCTATGTAACCCCCCTGGTCGGACCTCAGGCATGAGTGCGGAGTTGCTCCTCAGACTCTCATCATGTGAAGCGAAGCCGCGACAACGAGCTAGTGTTAATCGCTCGCTCGTCGCCGTCGGCGCCTCGTGTCCGCGTCCCACTTCACTAGCTGCGACGGCGACGGAAGAGAAATTAATTAAGGAAAGTTTTTATAAAAAGCTTTGTTAGCAGCAGGAGCTTCGACGAACTAAATAAATCATTTTTGTAATTACGTGCCGAGAGGTCGAGCAGGGAGGCAAGGAAGTTTAAACAAAACTTCACCATGCTTTTAGCTAATCATCTCGGCATCTAGTAATGAGTCATTTTATCTTTGAAATCGGCGGGGTGCCAGACGTGGTCGCAAAAGTGTGTTCAAATATGAGCTATCCCGGTCTTTATAGAAAATGAAAGAGTCAGCTACTACTTTAAAAACACTTTTGCGACAAAGTCTGGCACCCTGATTCACATACTTATAGTCATAATTTTGCTAAAAGAGTGCCAAAGCACACAAACACACACACAATGCACACAACACACTCACACACACGGCACACTTGTATAATTATGCAATTATGTAGATGCAACAAACTGCATCAACACGCATAAAATACAGGGGTGTAAGTGTAAGTAAGGAAAAGCAGCTTTAACCTTTAAAACCACATACTCTACTCTACCCATCAAACTGAACAACTTTTACTACGTATGGGAGAAAACTTGTCAGGGCAAAAAAAATCTGTTGTTCCATACGAAACTGCGACAAAAACTCGACTCAAAGGTATGGAACAACTGTTTTTTTTGTTCTGACAGGTTTGCGCCCATCAGTTTGATGGGTAGAGTATGTGGTTTAAAGGTTAATTATGCTTTTCCTTACACCCTGTATAGTTGCTAGTTGTAGCAAAGATTCTGACCTTTCCGGTACGGATTATGGTCGTTTACACGATCAATATTATAATTCCCTAGTTTTAGTTTTGCTTTGTTGAAAATAAAGTGCAGTCAGTACTTCTTGTTATTTCTGAAAATATACGGAAGAAGTATTATTTCAATGACTAAGCGTTATTTTTTATTCATTGAAGAATAGTAGCCATAAATCTTCTTCCATACTGTGTGTGATTTAGCATCGTTTACATACGTACTTAGCTAGTGACGTGACGTCACACGTCTAGTGCCGATCTCTTCCGCGTCGTTGTTTGTGTCTCACCTCACATAATATGAGATAATGCGGCGTCTCGTCTCGACACGACAATCCATTACAGTACATTGTTACACAGGGTACTAACAATTAGACCGAGCGTATGGATATTATTATCTATAATTATATGAGAGTACCGTAACTGATGTGATGACTGACGCACAGCCTAAACCGCTGAAGATACAAACATAAAATTTGGAATACCTACATATTCTACTGAGAATGTAGTGCACTAAGAAAGGTTTTTAGAAAATCGACGATATAATGGTCTAAAATACAATGAATGCAAAACTTGTAAATTATTTTATTATATTATATTTTATTGAATAAAGGAATTTACAACACGACAATGACAAAAACCCGTCCCACGAAAACCTATATGGGTTTATCTTGGGAAGGGGCGTTCACGTTCGCGGACCAAATAGGTATTATATAAATAATTGTATAAATTAGCTTTATTCTACACTTCCGCGATCACACAAGCGATTTTTGAGCGTAGGCGATTTCGCAATTCTGCACAGCAAAGCAACGACATCCCAACTGCACCGCCGCGACATCACAACTGTAACGCCGCGTTATCGCTGCGATATCGTCACGATTCCTCTGCGACATTGATTGATTTCGGAAATATCGCGGCGGAATCGCGATGATATCATTTTATCAACGCTATATACGCTCAAAAATAGCTTGTGTAATATGACTCTTACTCTCGTACTAATGAATGACGATGGGATACTCAAACTTGTCTCGTATCGACTATAGGATGATGTTAGAGCAATCAAACAATTTATTATTCAAAATAATATCACATACGGCGGGCGACGGAGCGTCGGTGGCGCTTTGCGGAGCGCTATGGAAAGTTAATTTAGAGGCCTAGGTTCGAATCGTAATTGTACGTAATACGGACTGCTCTCAAACGGCGAAGGAAAACTGCATACACTGAAGAAGAAATTCCGATGCGTATGTGAAGTCTCGTAATGGGCACGCGTGGTGGACTAATGCCCATACACACCCTCTACGAGGGTAGGCCTGTGATCTGCAGTGGGTCGTATTTAGGCTGTGATGATGAATATCACATAGACATTTCTAACACCTTTCTGACGTCACTTTCATGCGCACTATTTTCAAACCACCTTATATTGCTGTTTTATGATGATCTGCATAAATTGTAAACATAGCAGAGGCAAGTTGTCACAAAGGTCAGTTGTGAGTGGAGCACACCGCCGCGTCGCGCCGCTGTCCAGTGTCCAGCCGACACGACAGCTTGTCGTCAAAGTTACCTCGTTAGCAGACCGCCGCCCGCGCCGCCTCGCCGACAAGCGCTTTAATTAAACATACAATACACTGGCCAGGCGACAATGAACCTTATTATAACTAGCGTTACAGTCTAATACATCGACGTCGGCAGGTCAGCAGTTGTTTGGAAATATGACACGTGAATTATAATCAGAGTACCTCTATCTACATGACTAGTGGGAAATTAAACGTGGTTCCGTTACTAACCGGACCTTGTTGATGTTTCATTATAATTAATGTTTCGAATAGCGGACGTGGGACCACGTTGTAGTCAGCCCGTGGCAAATTTACTGCTACCATGGAAATTGTAATCGAATTACAAAGTATTATGGATTCCTAATCGATTTCGACTATGGCGATAGCTAATCTTTATAAGAATATTTTAAAGTGCACGCGCTAAACACTCTCTTGTCCTTACCCTCCTATGTCTGATGGAGCAGGAGATCGATATGATCAGAGATGGTGTCAGATGCAGTGGTTGTAACCGGCATCTGCACGGTGGTGTGGGCAAGTGGGAGAAGGTGGTACAAAGAATAGAAAGAAGACAGCACAAAAAAAATAGCTTATGTGTAGAGTGTCAACCGAATCAAATCGAAGTATTTTGCATACTAAGTAAGTATAGCAGATTCGCATAGTTTGTGCGTCTTTTAGAGCAGGACAGACGAAATCATTTTCAAACGTGCTTATATCTCAATTATATTGTACTCTGTGGTCATAATAAAAATATGTTGATGATCAAAATAGTGTTAATCCTTGTATCTATTTTTCCGGATGAATAAATATCCTTTTTGAGGTGAAACTTCTTTAGCGGCGTTGTGCACTTTTTGGGATGGGTAAAAAATTTTAAACTCGCGTCAGGACCGTGCGCCGTGATGTAGCCTGATCGAAAATTCGTAAGCATAGATAATAGACAGGCCGTGACGTCACGTGACGTAAGACGTAAGATCTGTTAGTTTTCATTTCTGCCGGCACTCCCGTAGTGCAACCCTTTTTTTTTTAATTTTATATAAAGTGCATTTTTGTCTCAATATACATTATTTTCGGTTCGTATTCTAATTTCCGCACTATTCGAGTATACGCCAGTAACAATATTATGCCTCCTGTTCCCTGTCTTCCCTGTCCACCTCCAACCTCCCCTACACTGTGATCGACATACAATCACATCGGCTCGGCTCCGACACGACGACGACGCGACGCTGTCTGGGCCTCTACCCGCACATTCGAACTTCGCAATTGCGTGAACGTTTTCGTTCCACTGTCAACTCTATTACAATGAAGTGCGGACCGAAACAGTGGCGATATATCGAACATCGGAAGTCCGGGTATAGGGCCTGATTCCATCACAATATCGTAAAATTTAAGGGTCGCCGGTTACGGACACGTGTTGCCGCGCTACGGCGCTACGAGAACGCGCTACGCTTACTGCGTAGGCCTACGGCGCGTAGGTCCACGTTAGGCCCACCGCCATTGAAAATGATAGCTAATAAATTGAGAGAGTTGAGTGTTATTAATTCCGTATTAGGTAACTATAATATTATAACTTGGATCCGCCTTGATCCCGGACTCTTGGACTTTATTAGATTTATTTTTTAATAAGTTTTTCTCTTCTCTTGAATTTTGTCTTTGAATTCAAACTAAAAAAATAAAAATATGCGTTCGAATTGAGAAACCTCCTCCTTTTTTGAAGTCGGTTAAAAACTAAGATTCATAAGAAAAAAATATTTGAAACCAGCATAAACGCTCACTATCCATTTAATATGAAAATCCAGTTTGTAGGTCATAATGAACATTTACCAACATTGAGCAGCACCAGTACACCGAGTGAAAAATTACATCAAATAGTAATAAAAAAAATCGCCATAAAAACCATCGCTGGTTCTCGTTCAGTTCAGATTACTGAAAATTGATTGAAGCTTTAATGGACAGTGAATTACACCAGTTTAACGCGTCATCGCACCGCGCCCGCCGGCGAGGTCGGGGCACGGCGGGAGGAGGGGGTGTTGATTATACAGGGTGTAAAAAAAACCTGTTTGAGCCTTAAAGGGTTGCTTCAGACCGTCAACCAACTATGGAACAATATTTATTGAAATCGCTAAAAAAAATCAGGTGTCCCATACATTTTGGCCAAATTATTTTTGCAGTTTTTTATGGAACAGTTACTTTTTTCGCGATTTAAATGTTGGTTCCATATAGTGAAAGTTGTTCAGGTTGATGGTCTGAAGCCTATCTGAAGCAATCACTTAAGGCTCCAACAGGTTTTTTTTACATCCTGTATGTGGGGGGACGGCGCGTCGCATCAGACGCCGTCTGTAATGCGACATGTCCAGTCAGGCACGAGCGCTGACCGGTTACTACTTTAGTCATGGATTTTATTCATCGCTTAGCTTAGTGGGTGTTTATTTAAGAGCGCTTGAACGCCCAATTTATTTGCTTGCCCAAAAATGGTCATCTTGTTTCTAAGAAAAGGCATATAAATTTGTACCGCTGCTATAACCCGCGATTGCGTGATATAGCGCTATCACGCTTCCGCTCTCTTTCTATTTGCGCGCGAACGAACGAGATAAAAGACGTGATATTAAGTGATATAGCCGTATCACTTGCAACGTGCTAGCTAGGCTGGGGTTTATAACAGCGCTTTCTGTTACAGTTTCATAATAGTTTAGATAGATAGACTAGGTTGTTTTGTTACATCTTGTATACACCGAGGTGAGATGTTATAAATACACCATACTCAGAATACCAACATTTTACTTGCAGTGTAAAATACTCGTCTCGAAATTGAAGCATGTAGGTTTGTAGGACGTAGGATATTAGTGTCCTATAGCATAGCCTATAGTGTACATCTCACCTCGGTGTATCGAGTTTCCATTTTAGTCCAGATCAGATACCTACACATTTGTGTATTGTGGCTCATTGTATTTGAAGCTGAGTTGTTATAATTATGAACAAACAGTTGCAATGTGCATCTGCAACTAATGCGCCGCTATTCATTGCTCTAATTCAATACGTTATGAACAATATCTCATTTGAATACATTTCGCCCAAATGTTTGCAGCGAGCGCGAGCGGTTGCGGTAATTTCACTTTGATTTATGTTTAACATTATGGGTAGGTATTAAATTTGCTAAATATTATTAGAGCGAATTCGGTGTTCATTCACATAATAGCATTATGCTCCCAACCATAATATATTCTCCGAGGAGGAAGTCATAGATTAAATGTAGACTGATTTTGAAAAACATTATCTACAAATAAAAGCCTCTTCGAGCGCCGCGCCGGTTGGAGCTTGTTGTGAAGAGTGTAATTAATGGAGAGGGCTATGCTCGGAGTTAACCTGCGCGATCGAATGAAGAGATTCGCAGAAGAACCAGACAGAGTAGCAAACAGAGACAGACAGGCATGGATACTTAATTATGAGGGTCCGGCTTCAAACCCGCACGGACGAGATGCCAAATACCAATGAGTTTTTCTAAATTATTTACGTCATAACGACTACATCGTGAGGAAACCTGCATACGTTATTATATCTAATAGCTATCAGCCTCACTCAGATTTCCGTCTTCAATCCATTAACGTCACGTCTCACGTCACGTCACGTCACGTCACGTCACGTCACGTCACGTCACGTCACACGGTGCTCGGAGACAACGTTTCAAGTCAGTTGATCGAGTTATCATCACACGTAATTAGAAGGCTGTAGGTAATATTCAGTTAAATGCTTACGTCATCGGATGTCTCTTGTTGCAATGGTCTGTATCTTTTGTCCCCACACTCCTCTCGGCACAATGCGTGTCGGTCGTCGTGGTCCCCGTCCCACGTTCCCTCAGCCCCCCGCCGCGCCGCCACGTGGTCGACACGACACTCTTCAGGTGTAGTGAAAGGAAGCAACAAGTTTGTCTATATACTTTCAACATTCAATGGACTGTGACACTTTACTCGTAGCTTCATGTCAAAAATAATTTTTTGATTGTGACTGATATAATATCATTCCTTAGATCTAATTTTAACACTTTAGTTAAATATTGTCACGTGTTCACATTTATTATATTTCATAAAATACACGTCAGAAACTTATTATTATTTATATTATATTACCGCTTACGTACGTCATTGCGGTGTGTAGTCGTGAGAGTTTTCAGAATTTACCTGAAGTTCTTCTTCATCCCGTGGCAGTTGTAACAAATACAGAAATAATATGTCGAAAGTGTAATTTGGAGGATGAGTTTTAACTCAACCTCTCTCGTTTATGATTTATCATAAACGCGATGAAAACTGTTATATACGAAGTACTTTATACTTAAGTGAATTCATCATTATAAAATTCGTTCATTTTAGTGCCTCGTTCAGAAATGCCTCCGTGGTCTAATGGTTAAGAGCACTGGCTCTCGACACGGAGGTCGTGGGTTCGATTCCCACGGGGGACACCTAGTGATATGTCACTTTGTGCGTTTTTCCCCAGTTGGTTAAGACATTGCAGGCTGAATCACCTGATTGTCTGAAAAGAAAAATGATTCCGTGTTTCAGATGGCACGTTAAGCCGTTGGTCCCGGCTACTATCTCTGGTGGTAGTAGTCGTTACATAAAAACCACGTCAGAGGCCGTAAGGCGGACGTTGACACCAGGGCTCTGCCCACACGATAAGAAGAAGAATTATAAAATTCGTTCATTTTAGTTCCTTTCACATAAATTATTTCAATGAAGTGAGAATTGGGAAGCGGCGGGTATCGATGGCTTCACAACTTTTTAATTTCCACTTCCACTCAAAGTACAGTTTCCAGTTTCTTCAGGAATGCCAACTCTTTGAAAACGGTTCAACTTTGTCAATTTTCCGTTTTATTGTTAAAGTTGTGAAAGTGATCGTATTCAATATAGCTGTCTGTACTTAGTTGTATAATGGCTTCCAGTATTTGATCTTTTGTGTTTGACACGAAGTCCATGCCTTTTAGGGTTGTATCTGTCGTATGTATGTATATATCGAAAAATCATACAGCGAATTACCAAAAACCAAGTGCAAAAACTAAATGAGTCAGTTAACGATAGAGTGGTTTTTATCTTTTTATATCTAGAATCTAGATACACAGATAGGGTCAGATCTACCTGAAACAGACGAGAATGCCTGAAAGGACTAATGAATGTGGAGGAAGCTAGAGAGGTTTGTCAGTATCGTAGCGGGTGGCGTTCCTTTGTCTCTGCCTACCCCTGTGGGAGACAGGCGTGAGAATATGTATGTATGAATGGACACAGATAAGCATAAAGGTGTTCGTGTGAGAGGAAATACTATGAGTGTGCGCGGAACCTATGACGGCTGCTGAACTCACGTGCATCCAGTGAGTTATGAGGATATCATATATATCTGGCGCTAATCTGACGGGAATGGGATGCAGATGTGGGCGGGGCGGTGCGGCGGTGCGGCGGGGGGCGGGTGGCGGACGGACGGACGGGCGAGCTGATGGATGATGCGCGGCTCCAGCGTGATATATTCACGTCGCGCCCCGCCGGTGCCCGCCCGCGCTGCCCACTACAGTTTGATAGAGGTCTAATGGCTCTAACAGTTTTTGTATCTCATGGAAATTTATTAAACTTTTGGCAGCTATTTCGCTCGCGTTATATTTCATATCGCCCGGTATGGTATTTTAGGTTCTAATTCGTAGGTTTGATTCCCACGGGGAATAGTCCTAGTGTAATTTTTTTTTATTTTCTTTTTATTTATTTAACAAAATATGTATTACATTGCATTACAGCTAAAACCTTTTCACAATGTAACTTATAGGTATATGTCACTTTGTGCACTTTTCTCCAGTTGGTTAGGACATTGCAGGCAAATGATTGTAGAAAAATGATTCCGTGCTTCGGATGGCACGTTAAGCCTTTGGTCCCGGCTAGTATCTCTGGTGGTAGTAGTCGTTGCATAAAAAAACACGTCAGTGGCCTTAAGGCGGGCTGAAAAAACTCTGACGCTCTGCCACACGATGAAGTAAACAAAAGGTTGCAGGAGTATTGCTAGACCTCAGTTCTGCTTTTGACACGGTTGACCACGAAATTTTACTTAGGAAATTGGAACACTATGGCGTACGTGGGAATACCCTTGCATTGTTCAAATCTTATTTGACTTGTAGGAAACAATACATAGAAATTAAGAACACTGAAGACAGACACGAAATAGTATACAGGGTGATTTGTAATAGGTCTGTATGGCTTAAAGGGGAAAGAGTACAGCCCATTAGAAGTCTAAAACTGTATGGAACCCCTGGTCGAAAATCACTGGTTTCGGAAATAATTGACACTTTAACTTTTTTTCGAAAATTACCAAAATTTATGGTAAACGCATAAAAATAAAAATAAATACTTATTGCATGCATTTTTTTTTTTCGTTTTCTGTTTACTGGATAAATTATTCATAAACTAAAAACAAAAAATCTCATAAGTTACTTCAAATTTTAAAGTTATGAGAGCTAAAAGTCGTAACATTACAAAAAAAAAATACTTTATTGAAATTTCAATTAACTTTTGAGGAAAATATCTTCAAATGACTTGTCGTACAAACGATGTCAATAAATTCCATGTTTCCTTAGCTTTCTAAAAAGGTATAATAAGTGCACAAAATTCTCAAAAACCGCACAAAAAACTCAGTTATTGTCGAGTAGGTAAACCGTAAGCTACACGTTTTTATTACTTAAAGCTCCTGTAACAACGTTATTGACAAAAAACTCCTTTACCATATCGCCTTTCTAACTCTGATAAAGGATCTTATGGATGTACAGTGGCGGTCTGTTCAAGCTTTACCTTTTGACAGCTGTCATGTTCTTAAGTCAAAGCAGTAAAGATTATTTTCCCTATTATGAACACAAATGCCATACGACGTAATAAACAGTAGGGTAAAAACACTTTTAAACTTTTAAAACACTTGATTTTTATTTAAAAAACACTTTGTTTATTTCAAATCTTGTTCAAATTGTCTGCCTTGATTTCTTATACACGCACGGAGTCGTTTTCTCAAGTTGGAACGAGTTACAACCCCGGTAAGTTCTCGCTGTATTTGATCAGCAGCTGCTAATATTCGGTTTCTTAACTCTTCAACATCATTTACTGGTGTAGTGTAGACTAAGTCTTTCATGTAACCCCATAAGAAATAGTCGCAGGGTGTTAAATCCGGGCACCTTGCCGGCCATGGCGTCGGTCCACCCCTACCAATCCAGCGGAGTGGAAAATTTTCGTCCAGCCATTCTCTGACACTAGTGCGGTAGTGCGCTGGGCAGACATCGTGCTGAAATATCATTTGTTGCAGGTTGGCTAGCGGAACATCTTCGAGAAGTTCGTCCAATTGGTTACGAAGAAAGTCTTCGTAAGCTTCACCATTCAAGTTATTGGGTAAAAAGTATGGCCCAACTATGTATTTGTCGATAATACCCATCCACACGTTTAATGAAAATCTTATTTGATGAGCTCCTTCTTTGGCTACGTGAGGATTTTCACCCCGTGAAGCCCAGTAGTGAATATTGTGGTAATTGGTAATACCGTCACGATCAAACTTTGACTCATCAGTCCACAAGATCCTGCTCAGAAATGTGTTGTCTTCAGAGTCCATATGTTGCATATACCGACAGAAATCCACACGTCTTGCAGGGTCTCCCTCCTCTATGGCGTGAACAGGCGTGTAGTCATTATCTCCATGGCGAACTTCAGTAACGAAGAGTACACAGACATAGTGTTTGTGTATGGATTCTGTGACGGTAATACTGGAGAGGCCAGAAGGGAGTACATACGCCGATTCCCAAATCGTCGTGTACCGAGTCATCAAGTATTTTCTGCGGCGTTTCAACGTCTGAGGGAAAGTGGAAGTGTCCACGAGCGACGTCATGATGCCGGTAGACCTCGTGTACCGACTGCAGATCAAGAAGAGGAGATACTGGATCGTTTTACCAGAGATCCAAATACATCTACCCGCGTCGTAGCTAGGGAAATGGGATTATCTCAGTACAATGTGTGGTTCACTCTTCATTCAGCCAGACAGTATCCCTTTCACTACACGCCTGTTCACGCCATAGAGGAGGGAGACCCTGCAAGACGTGTGGATTTCTGTCGGTATATGCAACATATGGACTCTGAAGACAACACATTTCTGAGCAGGATCTTGTGGACTGATGAGTCAAAGTTTGATCGTGACGGTATTACCAATTACCACAATATTCACTACTGGGCTTCACGGGGTGAAAATCCTCACGTAGCCAAAGAAGGAGCTCATCAAATAAGATTTTCATTAAACGTGTGGATGGGTATTATCGACAAATACATAGTTGGGCCATACTTTTTACCCAATAACTTGAATGGTGAAGCTTACGAAGACTTTCTTCGTAACCAATTGGACGAACTTCTCGAAGATGTTCCGCTAGCCAACCTGCAACAAATGATATTTCAGCACGATGTCTGCCCAGCGCACTACCGCACTAGTGTCAGAGAATGGCTGGACGAAAATTTTCCACTCCGCTGGATTGGTAGGGGTGGACCGACGCCATGGCCGGCAAGGTGCCCGGATTTAACACCCTGCGACTATTTCTTATGGGGTTACATGAAAGACTTAGTCTACACTACACCAGTAAATGATGTTGAAGAGTTAAGAAACCGAATATTAGCAGCTGCTGATCAAATACAGCGAGAACTTACCGGGGTTGTAACTCGTTCCAACTTGAGAAAACGACTCCGTGCGTGTATAAGAAATCAAGGCAGACAATTTGAACAAGATTTGAAATAAACAAAGTGTTTTTTAAATAAAAATCAAGTGTTTTAAAAGTTTAAAAGTGTTTTTACCCTACTGTTTATTACGTCGTATGGCATTTGTGTTCATAATAGGGAAAATAATCTTTACTGCTTTGACTTAAGAACATGACAGCTGTCAAAAGGTAAAGCTTGAACAGACCGCCACTGTACATCCATAAGATCCTTTATCAGAGTTAGAAAGGCGATATGGTAAAGGAGTTTTTTGTCAATAACGTTGTTACAGGAGCTTTAAGTAATAAAAACGTGTAGCTTACGGTTTACCTACTCGACAATAACTGAGTTTTTTGTGCGGTTTTTGAGAATTTTGTGCACTTATTATACCTTTTTAGAAAGCTAAGGAAACATGGAATTTATTGACATCGTTTGTACGACAAGTCATTTGAAGATATTTTCCTCAAAAGTTAATTGAAATTTCAATAAAGTATTTTTTTTTTGTAATGTTACGACTTTTAGCTCTCATAACTTTAAAATTTGAAGTAACTTATGAGATTTTTTGTTTTGAGTTTATGAATAATTTATCCAGTAAACAGAAAACGAAAAAAAAAATGCATGCAATAAGTATTTATTTTTATTTTTATGCGTTTACCTTAAATTTTGGTAATTTTCGAAAAAAAAGTTAAAGTGTCCATTATTTCCGAAACCAGTGATTTTCGACCAGGGGTTCCATACAGTTTTAGACTTCTAATGGGCTGTACTCTTTCCCCTTTAAGCCATACAGACCTATTAAAAATCACCCTATATAAATCAAAAATGACAAGCATTACTCGAGGAGTCCCCCAGGGCTCTATTCTGGGTCCTATATTTTTCATAATTTTTACGAATGACCTGATAAGTTTTATTAATAATGTGGTACAAGATACAAAATTAGTCATATTTGCAGATGATACTAACGCAGTTATATCTGCTGACAATTCGGAAGACCTCGGCCTTAAAGTAAATGCTGCTCTATCTGCCTTCCACGCATGGTTTCAAGCAAATAACTTGAAACTAAACTTAAGTAAAACAAACATTATATTATTTAGAACAACTGCAAGAAATAAAGAACAATTGGATATTTGTTTAAATGGACATCAAATTAATTTGGTAGAGAGCGCCAAATTTCTAGGTGTGTGGATAGACTCATATTTAAACTGGAAGGACGAGTTAGATGCGATCGAGAAATCAATAAGCTCAGCGTGTTATGCGCTTCGAAGTCTGCGAGATGAGATAACATTACCTCAGTTAAAGATCGTATACTATGCTCTAGTAGAGTCCAAATTGCGTTATAGTATCAAAATGTGGGGAAATAGCTATCAGTATAATATTAGTAAGGCTTTCGTAATGCAAAAAAGAGCGATGCGTACTATAGTAAGAATACCACAGTGGGAATCCTGTAGGCCTTACTTCATAGAATTAGACATACTAACAGTACCTGGTCTCTACATTTTCGTCCTTCTGGTAGACCTCAAGAAGAATTTATATAAGTATGAGAGTTTAGAAGAAAGATCATTAAGGTTGACCACGAGGCGCAAAGCTCTTAAATCAGATGTACAACCTAAACTCGAGGTTGTGCGGCATTGTGCGCGATATCAAGCTGTGCGTCTATTTAATGAACTGCCCGTTGAATATAGGGAAGAAATGAGCTTCAATCATTTCAAACACAAGTTGAAAGCGCTTCTTTTGAAAAGGTGTTTATATTCCGTAGATGAGTTTTTTGTGGTATAATTGTTACAATTTGGTAATTGAGTTAAATCATTAATGTATTTTGTATTAAATTTGTATTATGACATTCAGTTCAATTCAATTCTGACATTATTATGAAATTTGTATTATGACATTCAATTCAATTCTGACATTACTTGACATTATGATTAATTTAAAATTGAATACTTGTTTAATATTGAATATTTATGTAATACGGAAAAAATATGTAAATTATGAATTTTATATTGACTTGTTGTTGTAAATTTATACTAAATGTTATTCTGTGTTTTATATGTAACTTATTAGGTTTTTCTTTAGCTTTTATTTCAAACACAATGTAATTTGTATATGAATAAATAAATATGATATGATATGAAGGTTCCAATTTAAATAATGTCGACATCAGTTATTATTATTCTATACTCGTAGAACCCCATGCTTGCACGGGCTCGTCTCTTTGCCTTTCCTATTATAGTGGGAAATAGGCGGGACTTTATATAGATTAGATAGATACACTCGTCTCCAATTCTTGAAGAATTCCCGAGACAAACGCAGATTTTCTTACTTTTTGCATGGCATAAGCATAAGCATATGCTCACGACTTTATTCCCCAAGGGGGTAGTCAGAGATATTCTTACTTTTTGCGTGATTGAAATACTTATTATACGAAAAATCCTACGTAGCTCAAGCAATCAGGTTTGATAGTCAAAGGTTTATTGGGCTACTGTAAAATAAAAAATATCATTGCAAAATAATAGCTTGTGCTCCATTAATCTTTTGAGCAACATCGTATAAAAAGTAAGGTCATTTTATTTAGGAAGCCTGTTACCAAGTCAGTCTGTTGTTCGTCTTCACGAGCGCAGTGCGTTATCTATACTCCATTTCAAATAGCAACGAAATGTCATGAATTATAGAAACAGAGATTTGAAACACTTCCTCAACTTCACTTATTCTTAGAACAGTTTTAGTAACGTCCAAGATATGCCGGATAGTATATCTTTCTGATAAAAATAGTACATTACTGCAGCGGCCAGCAACAAAGGCATTGATGGACGAACGTGTAAATGTGGGCCGAGGCGGAGCCGAGGCACACATACGTAAGACCATCAATGCCTAGTTGTGGCCAAGGCTTGTATAGTACTTTTCTCAAACAATGCGCGGAAATTAAAACAGTAAATTGTCTCTGTTTTCAAAATCAATGACGAACAACGAACAACAAATTGTTTTTATATTTAATAAACAGCTTTCTATTTGCAAGCCAGTTCAAAATTTAAATAAAACCTTTGATGAGTTACCTCCTTGGTCGCCATGTTTCGGAATAAAAGATCGTTCCATTTTTAAATTACACGACAGATATGAGTTTACTATGTAATTTACTTGGCCGCTAAACACGACAGATATGGATTTTCATACAACATTGAAGGCCGCTGCGCGCATGTATCCAGCGCGCGCGCGCGTGTATGTGGCCAGTACAGCAATTTCGATTTATCTCGAAGAAGGTTGTCAAAATAATGCTCACATTTCCAAGCATGTTTGAGAAATAGTACATTACTGCAGAGGCCAGCAACAGAGGCATTGATGGACGAACGTGTAAATGTGGGCCGAGGCGAAGCCGAGGCACACATACGTAAGTCCATCAATGCCTAGTTGTGGCCAAGGCTTGTATAGTACTTTTCTCAAACAATGCGCGGAAATTAAAACAGTAAATTTTCTCAAATAATTCGCGGAAATTAAAACTCTTTTCAAATTCAATGACGAACAACGAACAACAATTTGTTTTTTTTTTTAATAAACAGCTTTCTATTTGCAAGCCAGTTCAAAATTTAAATAAAACCTTTGATGAGTTACCTCCTTGGTCGCCATGTTTCGGAATAAAAGATCGTTCCATTTTTAAATTACACGACAGATATGAGTTTACTATGTAATTTACTTGGCCGCTAAACACGACAGATATGGATTTTCATACAACATTGAAGGCCGCTGCGCGCATGTATCCAGCGCGCGCGCGCGTGTATGTGGCCAGTACAGCAATTTCGATTTATCTCGAAGAAGGTTGTCAAAATAATGCTCATATTTCCAAGCATGTTTGAGAAATAGTACATTACTGCAGAGGCCAGCAACAGAGGCATTGATGGACGAACGTGTAAATGTGGGCCGAGGCGAAGCCGAGGCACACATAAGTAAGTCCATCAATGCCTAGTTGTGGCCAAGGCTTGTATAGTACTTTTCTCAAACAATGCGCGGAAATTAAAACAGTAAATTTTCTCAAATAATTCGCGGAAATTAAAACTCTTTTCAAATTCAATGACGAACAACGAACAACAATTTGTTTTTTTTTTCAATAAACAGCTTTAAAAAAAAACATTCAAAATTTTGCAATCCAGTTCGAAATTTAAATAAAACCTTTGATGAGTTACCTCCTTGTCGCCATGTTTCGGAATAAAAGATCGTTCCATTTTTAAATTACACGACAGATATGAGTTTACTATGTAATTTATTTGGCCGCTAAACACGACAGATATGGATTTTCATACAACATTGCCGGCCGCTGCGCGCATGTATTTGGCCAGTACAGCAATTTCGATTTATCTCGAAGAAGGTTGTCAAAATAATGCTCACATTTCCAAGCATGTTTGAGAAAAATATATTTACAAATCAGAATTGGCCAGAAAGCTATATAGGAATCGGAAAATCTTATCATCTTTATTTGAAACGAGCTTTTACCCGCGACTTCGTCCGCATAAATTATATACCAGATTTTAAGTCAGATGATAAGCTATCAAACAAAAAAAGTTTCATCAAAATCGGTTCAGTAGTTTTTGCGTGATACTCGAACAAACAAACACACAAACAAACAAACGAACAAACAAACTAACAAACAAACAAACAGACAGACAAAAAATCCAAAAATTGGTGATTTGGAATCAGGGACATCTAAATATACCGTACCACCGTACCGGACCATATCGTAATTTTTTTTGTAAATATCTTCAATGTACAGACAAATTTCTGTTACAGTTTTATAATAGTTTAGATGAAGTATAATTATGTTTGTGGCAGCAAGGCAGGTGCAGTGTGACTACTTTTAGTAGATTTCTACTTTTTTGGTAGATTTAGAGCAAAGAGAACGATGATTTAATTGTGGGAAATTGTTAAGTAGAAATTAGGTAAGTATTCGATAATTTGATCAAAAATGCAAGGATTCATTCAGGTAATGCAAAAAATCAAAGCTGGCAATACAAATGGCTGTGAAAATGATTGCAGAGGGTTTTCCGGAATTTCTAGTAAAGCTTTAGCTTTTAGTATGGTTTGCAGCAAAATTAATCTTATCGCCTAATGTTGTTTTTACAAAAGAGGGTTTATAAGATACAGAAAACTGTACCAACTTTGCATATAATAGGGACGACCCATAATATTTATTAAGATTTATTTGGAAGTTTAAGCATCCATGTTACAAAAGGATGAAAGCCGATAAGAATTAAACAAAAATGCAAAGATAACATGATTCATGATGAGCGTTTACATAATAACAAAAAATTAAAACCGCCTTCAAAAAAACTAAAAAGTTAAAAAATAATATTGCAGCCTATGACTTTCTCGTTCGCATCATAAGAACATTAATTTGTTTTATTGAAGTCGCTGTCAAGCCGGTACGATTCGCGACAGGGCTTGCATTTTTTGGCTTGGCTTGACACCGACTTCTATAAAACAAATTAATGTTCTTATGATGCGAACGAGAAAGTCATAGGCTGCAATATTATTTTTTAACTTTTTAGTTTTTTTGAAGGCGGTTTTAATTTTTTGTTAAAATTTTGTTTATTTCACAATTTTCAGTGGTGAATTCATTAGTTCGATTTAATAGGAGTGCATTAAATTAACAAACGCACTAGTCGGCACTACGATTTTCGAAGGTTCCCCTCGATTTCTCTGGGATGCCATCATCAGATCCTGGTTTCCTTATCATGGTACCACCCTCGGGACATCTCCTTTCCAACAAAAAAAGAATCATCAAAATCGGTTCATAAACGACGAAGTTATCCGCGAACACACATAAAAAAAAATATATACGGTCGAACTGAGAAACCTCCTCCTTTTTTGAAGTCGGTTAAAAATGATAATATTTTGTTCAAAAACGTGTTTAATATTAAATTTTAACCATCTGGAACGACATAAATATCAGTAGTAGAATTTAAGTAGAATTTGAAACTGTACCTACTTGGTAGATTTTGCTAGATTCACTGAAAAAAAAAGTGGTCACGCTGGGCAGGTGTATCGTGGTGCAACGGAAAAGGACATCGAGTCACTTCGATTACATTAAAATGGCAAGATAGGTGACTAGCTTTATAGCGCATGGACCGTATAAATTGAGCCCCGTCGCCAAATTTACTTAGTTGGAATACGAGCGGCATTGCGTGATTGAGGAACTTTTTGATTTTAGGCGGAATAAAGGTACCTCAATGCCTTCGTATGCTTTTAATCGTTCTACTAATTCTACAAAAAAAAAATTTCACGGCATTACCTTACTAAGCCGTACTAACTCGTTAGTACATGAAAAGCAGATTCATTGTTCAAGTACGTAATGCAAAAACGACACCTATCTTCCGCTATTTAGATTTAATCAAAGTTGAGTCATTAGTAGCATTATCTACAGCTTCATCTACTAAGACTGATCAGGCATTCTTACGAAGTAGATCTTTTCTTAAATCCGTTCCCTGCCAGTAGCTCGCTGCATCGTTGCAGCGTGCATAGCTCGGTGCGCGCTAATGAATGCAGCGCGGCCGCCTTCGGCTCGGCTCGTTCGGCGCTCCATTACCTCACATTATACTTTTCCGCAATAAAGTATATTCATTTCAATGTTAACGTAACGAGCGCAGCAAAAGAAAGTCGTTAAGGTTTTGTGTGCAACATTTTTTAAAATTGCAAATTGCAAGAGAATAATTTTAAAATAAAAGCGTTTGGTTTTAACTATGGCAATAAAAAAGCTACGACAGGTTCGCGGCGTTTACAATGAACTATAATAATCCTAAATAATCGATGCGGCAATTAATAGGATGTTGCAAATTTCCTCGCCTCAAAAAAGCTAAAACGGTCGTCAGTATTTATCATACATAATGTGTTGCATGCATGTGATGAGATCGTGTTGATATTACTGTTAGTCTTCATGTATTGCATTAGCCGCAGTAATGAAGTTCCTGAGATCATTTGTAACGTAAGTAACATGCCAGTCACGATGTTAAATGTGGTACGTGTTATTATTAGAACCACGTATCATAATAGTGTTATACGAGTATTATACGTTACTAGAGTTAACCCGCGACTTCGTCCGCACAAATTATATACTTACCAGATTTTAAGTCAGATCAGAAGCTATCAAATAAAAAAAGGTTTATCAAAATCGGTTCAGTAGTTTTTGCGTGATGCTCGTTCAAACAAACAAACAAACAAACACACAAACAAACAAACAGACAGACAAAAAATCAAAAAATTGGTGATTTGGAATCAGGGACTCTTAAAAACCACATCGTAACTTTTTTTTGTTAATATCTTCAATGTACAGACACACTTCTGTTACAGTTTTATAATAGTTTAGATATAGTGCTATCCGTGGGTGACAGCTTCCTCCCTAGAGATGCATGGAGCGATGAGCGTCTTACATCGATCGCATCGACTTTTAGTTTATTATAAATATCATATGAAATATTGCACACAATTTTAAGGAGTTGATCAAACCATCAAACTAAATTTTTCCAGAAAATCCTTGTACAGAACGTCCAGATTTGTATAGTGCCCAAACAAAATATTTCAATGTTCGATAGTGAGTAGGTAGAACGTCGCATTTTAATAACAAGCGGACACAGTCTGCGATCGGACCACCAACTTCAGTGCGGAAGACAGTTTATTAAGCAAACGTGACTTTTCAGACTAAGACGTACGAGAGATACTGATTGCTACTGATGTCTGAAACTACACTTTTGAAATCAGTTATCTTCGGAGCGCACAAATATGAACTATAATCAGCAGAGATAAAGTAGAATACAACATGAGCATGAGCAAGGTAGCACTGCGCTCTGCGGTCATTTATGATGTGAATTAGCCCTAACGTAGCAAGACGTCGCGGCCAATTTCACTCGCGGAACTTCAATATCCGCCCGAACCTGAGCGAGGGCATTTCTTATCCAACTAATTTGGGGAATTCCATTCCCCCTCCCCCCTACCCCCTCCCCCCCTCGCCCAAGTACACCACAAGTTTTCTTAAACAATTTGTTCCCCTTAAATTGGATTTCGTTTTTCCGGCTGCCCATGATGAGGGGAGAGACAATGAAAATAGAGATATGAACGTTATAAAAAGTTGAACGAGCTATGAGGGACCGGAACTTTGTCGTACGTGTCGCGTTCCAGCGGAAGCCACGATGCGGGAAGGCAGGGAGGTACTCTTGCGTCGCCGACACGATGTCGTCGGGCGCGGGTATAGGCTTCCCGGCTAAGGTTGCTAGGTGTCCATGTTTGGCTTTTGCGGTCGTGGTCGGTCATTTAGATTCTAGTCCGGACTTTCTTCTTCTTGCCATACAGCGCAGAGCGAGCAGGGCACTGAAAACTGAAGTGAAGCGAATCGCGCGGCTCCACCGATTTTGGTGATACAATTTTAATTTAATCGAGGTTTTTAACGGGACATAAAAACATAGTTCCCATGGAGCGAGACGCTGCAAATTCGACATGTCTGGCCAAAATATCCATATAATATCTGGCCCTGGAAATCATGTTGTGCTTTTTCTTTCACAATTCATTTAGATTTTACATTTCTTTGATGATTTTGCGTTTAGGAAAAATTACCTGGCAACCCTATTCCCAACGGAAGTGCGTGAGATTACGCGTGGTTTACTGCCTCACATCCGGCCGACGCGACGCGACGCGTGGACCGCGCAATCGTCACTACTGCTCTCACAACACAGAATTTAACTTTGGGATCTGTTCCGCGCACTACAGTCATGTACGTATGATCGTGTGGTACACGCTCCTCACCGCGCCCCGCACCCCGAGCCCCATGCCCGCACCCGCCTGCGGTCCGGCGACACGTCTCCTCCATCAAACGCTTATAATGAAGTGCCCGTTTCGGAACATCGCTTAATACCATCCCGAGTTCCCGACACATACTTGACACGTCATGCTTTTAACTTGTCACAAATACAGGGTGTTAGGGTAAACAGTTGCATTACTTTAAGGGGTGATTGTACACATGATACTGGACATCTTTCCCCTAAGAAACCTATAGGAAATTCTAAAAAGAAAACGACTTTGCATACAAAATTGCGATCAGCTGATTGCAATTAGTAAGGGAAGTCCAAAATCTGATTTACGAATTTCCTATAGGTTACAGGAAAGTTGTTTAGTATCATGGGTAGGTACAATAATTACCCCTTAAAGTCGTCCAAGTGTTTACCTTAACCACAGTATAAGAAAGAGTATCTATATTAC
The DNA here is from genome assembly GCA_922987775.1 of Agonopterix subpropinquella. Lineage (NCBI taxonomy): Eukaryota > Metazoa > Arthropoda > Insecta > Lepidoptera > Depressariidae > Agonopterix > Agonopterix subpropinquella. The sequence continues at coordinate 155,310 of OV277706.1, read as the reverse complement.
TAGATACAGTACGGACACTCCCTTCCTCCCACAAACTTTTTACCTCACCCCCTCTATCAACCTCTGGTTACTTCGCACTGGTTACTCGTTACCTAAGAAGAAGACATAAGGTTCAATTTCTTTGATTTCGCATGTGCTGACGTCAACTTGTCAAATTAAATTTTTTGTATGCAGTGTCCGGGCTGTGCCTTAACACCCTGTAGAATGCCCATACATAGTTTATTTTATATTTAAAATCACCCAGTTTCAGACTACTCCGGAGGCTGGAGTCGTGAATTTAGGTCAATAATTATGTATTTAACAGTGTTTACTCTTACCTGGTAAAGCCCAGAAGAGGTATTTAATTATAGTTTATTTTATGTGGATCTTCGAGTCGGATTCACGTGTTTTTTACGTGTTGGGCCCCGGAGTGTTTTTGGGCGCACAAAAAGAATATCTTTGAACATTTTTAGATTGAAAGGTTCTCAGACTTTTCCGTATTTTCCTCTGTCACACCTTTTTCTTTTTCCATCCGCCATTTGTCTCATCTAGATTGTTACTGGAATAATCTTATGTTTTTATTTGTCTAGAACCCAAAAAGGACCTTCTGGTGTCAAAACATAATACATTATCTTACGGTTTGCGTTAGATACAATGTATTATTTTATTATTATACCTACCCTACATGAGTAGCTGAGGTGATGACCTAAAACAATATAAATGATAATAATGGCGGATACGCCTGTTTTTGGGTCTCAGCCTTAGAGGAACCGTACATAAATGAACCTTAGCAATTTGTGTAGAGTAAAATAAAACTAACAAATGAAAAGACTAGAAACTCTTATTCTCTTTAGATAGCTTATCTTTTATTTATTTAAGATTTTATTTTAAAGCAAATTTTATTGTAAGTGATATTAAAATAATTACTACCCGAAATCTGTACGGCTTTCAGTTTTTTAAATAAATACTGTTCAATTTCGCCCCGATAGCAGGTTATCGGTCATTAAATTAAGTTACGTGATTGTACATTCACTTTTCGTCGCTGATGCAATTAAGTAAATTGGTAGTACTACGTGCTCTGAAACGAGATCACTCCTGTATGTTTTATTTTGTTATTTAAATATCGTTCTTGCCAGTTTTATATCAGGTAAAGCCGCAAGATGGCTTTATTTTTAATCTCCATAGTGAAAGTGGTTCAGTTTCATGGTCTTAAGTATGGGTCACTAATTACTAGGGTGTTTTGTTACATTTCATAAGTTATATGTCAAGACTGACAAACGAAGCTACGAACAAAAAAAACGTAAAAAAAAAATCGGTGAATTCTTAGTTAATTAACACGCACACAAAGACAAGTTGTTTGGCCCCTCACGCACACCAACCTAAGAAAGTTGGCCACTTTTGTTTTATACCGTAGAAGCGTGAGGTTCCATCTAGACATATACTTTATACTTTATCTAAGTTGGAACCCTAGTTAGGCTGTGGATGTTCTCAGTTTTCAGAATATCTCTGACAACACCTCGGGGAATATAGTCGTGAGCATATGCATTATGCATGGCTTGTTCTGGAACCCTATACGATATTTCTTTCTTCCAGGTCTCTTTTAATTAAAGCAGCTAAGAACGCACTATAAAGAAATAAAAATGTCATAAAGAAGGAATGTGCTAATATCATTAAGGTGCAGAGATAAAGTGAGGTGGGAGCGGTGGAGTGGTGGAGGAGGAGGGGGGGGGGGAGTAGAGGGTAGCAGAGGGTAGTTAAGTAGTAAACGGTAGAACGTGTTGCGTGCGGCTGACCGCGCTCTGCTTACATTAGTGATGTGCCTGCAGCCCTGCATATGTAGAATGAGAATTAAATTGGAACTCGAATTCAGAGTCCAGTACAGTATTCGATATTAATGGCACTAATTAGTAATTATAGTTTTGAGACGGGAATCTGGAATCTAGTATTCGACTACACACGGCGACACATCAAGCTACGCAAAACAACCATAAACTGGCCTCGCCACGTTAAACATTACTCTAACTACGCCCGGCCAGCTTATTTTGATTTTGCATAGCTTGATGTGTTGCCATGTGTACGTGTATCCGGAGTTCAAAATATGTTAACTATATCTATACTATATATACTATTACTATAGTCTATCTGTATCTACACTAATATTATAAAGAGGAAAGATTTGTATTTTTTTTTATTTATTTATTTGATTCAGGCAACAGTACAATATAAAAATTATCACGGGCCCATATTATAAATACCTTAACCTAAAATACATAAAAATATAACTTAATAATTAAAACACTTAACACTCCCTAGGGATTATGTCCTCGCTTCCCTAAAGCGTCTAAACACGACTCCGGTAGGCCATACTTCAGGGAGCAGGAACGTCTTCAGGTGAGCGACTGGGACCCGGAGCTTGAAGGCCTTGAAGTCTGTAGACCTGCTCTCCAGTTCCCGTACCCTCACCGGGAGAGGCCCCCCATCCTTAGTAGAGAACCTGGTGCTGAGGTGACTTAGGATGTCGTCCGCAGTCGTCTTTCTGTCCAGGCGGGAGATATATACCGGAGTCGTCATCGTGGCTGCTTTGATGTTGGAAGAAGCTGCCGGGGCGGTACCATGCAGATTTCGGCTGCGACGGTTTTTCTTTTTGACTAAGGTGAAACCGTCGTCGTCGGTGCCATTGTTATGCAGGTCACGAGCTGGTGCCGCAGGCTGTGCATCCGGAGCCCTATGCTTGCTGTTGCGAGGGGGCGCGGGGCGCGAAGGGTAGCGGCGCGGGGGGCGGCACAACACCTCCTTGAACGTAGCCTTCGTGGGCCGGGGTGTAGTTGGCTTCAAAGGGGTCACGAGAGGATGTTGTATTGTTCGGCTCGACGCAGGGGAGGCGCGAGCGCGCGGCGTGGCGGGGGGGGCATCGGCCCGCGGGCGAACTGGGTCAGTTGCAGGTGACGTAGCGCCGGGCGTCACAGAGGTGTCGGGTGTCACAGTAGCGCTGCGCCGCGCGGTTTCACTTTGCTTAGTTGGCAAATGCGAAAACGCTGGCGCAGCACTCGCTGCCTGCATTGCGGTCACCTCATGTCGCAACTCGGCGCAGGTTCGTTCCGAGGCCTCCAACTTGCCTCGAATATCGGTGATGTCGGCCCTCAACAGCTGGATGTCCTTCAGCAGCCTGGTGACGTCGACGTGGTCGAAAGTCACCGGCGGCAGCTTGTTGAGGTCCCGCACCACGTACGTGGGGACATCGTCAGGGTCAACAACCTTGAACACCCTGAAGATGTCCCGGAGGTCTTGCTTGCCGCGCCCGTCCTTCTTCCTGGTGACGAGGCGCACGGGTCCGGTCTTGGCGGTCTCGTGCAGCACCACCTTGGCGGCGTGGATGTCGTCCTCCGTGTAGCTTGACGTGCAGATCTGCTCCAGACTAAGCTCGTCCATCACGTCCAGCTTGTTCTGCACGAAGGCGAGTAGCTCGCACACCACAATGGTGTCGCTGCACTTGGCGGGATTCGCCATGACGTTCGATCTATCTAGGTCAATAGAATTGACGTTGCATCGGCTACGATCCGGTCGCTGTAGCGTCCGTCCGCGCCGGCGTTTCAGTTGCAACTGATTTTTGTGTGTGTGTATGTTTGTAATGAATAAACTCAAAAACTACTGTGCCGATTTCAAAAATTCTTTCACCATTAGATAGCTACATTTACCCTGAGTAACAAAGGCTATATTTATTGCTAGAAAAGATTTGACGTCCACCCGTGCGAAGCCGGGACGGGCCGCTAGTTTCCTATAAGGTAGTACCTATAAGGTATTCAAATCAGTACTCCAGTATAAGCTGACGCGGCGCGGGAACTGGCCGTTACATTATGTGCGCTCTGATCCTTGATCGAGTGTGCACCTTGATTAGTGCACACAACTGCCTCCGTGGTCTAATGGTTAACAGCATAATTAGGGCTCTTGACGCGGAGGTCAAGGATTCGATTCCCACGGGGGACACGTACTGATATGTCACTGTGCGTTTTTCATAGTCGGTTAGGACATTGGAGGCTGAATCACCTAATTGTCTGAAAATAAAGATGATTCCGTGCTTCGGATGGCACGTTAAGCCGTTTGTCCCAGCTACTATCTCTGGTGGTAGTAGTCGTTAGATAAAAACTACCTCAGAGGCCGTAAGGCGGTCTGGAAAAAAAACTCTGACACCAGGGCCCTACGATAAGAAGAAGTGCAAACAAAATCATAGTCGTGGTGGTCTGGTATCTAGTAGCCTCGCTTTTGTTTAGTTTAGTAAGTTGAGCATCCCAGCTAAATACTTAGATCAAATCGAGCGTCCTGATACTTTGTTAGTTAGAGATAAAAGCTTTTCCGAAATCTCCCGAGCGCGCTGCATGCAAACGCAGTTTGGTTATAAAGTATTTTCAATAATAACCAATTAAAGTCAATGATATTTTTTAAAAAAGATCTAGAAACCAATATCTATTCCTTTTAAATAAATACTTTCACTGCTAGGATTAATTTGAGATTTGTATGGAAAACTTTGAGCCACGAAACCTAGAAGTGAATATTTAAATAAAATCGGACACATAAAGCACGAATATTGGTTTCCAGATCATGTCAAAAAAAAATAATTTACTTACTTTAATTGCTTTGTTTTGAAAATATCACCAGACTGCGTTTGTATTTGTATGGAACGCGCTTCGAATTATATATACCCTTAATTAAACATAATAATTATTGTACACCTAGAGACTGGCGTAATGAATGAGAATAAAGTTTTAATCAGCGAACGCGGATTAAATAAATGCTTTGGTACACCCCCCTGCCCTCTACACCCCACCCCCCGCGGGACTCGACTGTTTCAACACGACGCCCTCAACTTTTTAATTGGAGCAAAACGTTTTTTGAGTTCTTACTAAACTGCGGTCCCGCGTACCTACGTTTATATTAACTACGTTGTTTTCATAATTAACGTTACAATGTTACACAATTAAGCGACCTGCCTAATCAGATCAACATGCCAGGCACGCTCCGTGATCCGTGACACGTGTCTCGTAGCACCGCTCGTAGCACTGATATGAGCTACGGCGTAGCGCACGTAGCATGGCGTAGCCAGGCTGTTTTATGGCAGATGAATCGGGTAGTTGTTTCGACTCTAGGGCTGAGCATGCCATACCCGAAAAAAAACGACAAAAATTTAGACGTGCCTCGATCTTTGTTTCTCTGCGGATGCGAAAAGCTGAAAACGAGCGCGAAGGCCGTTTTTATTTTTTCAAACATGATAAATTTTATATAGATAAGAACGTGTATTATAACATCCCTTTCTCAATTTTCTTTGAATTAACATTTTTATATCACGTGGAAAGTGATTTAGCTCTAATAAAAGCTGTATCCAGCATCCAGGGCATGCTGAGTCTTTGGCCTTTTTGTCATCATAAGCAATATTTTCTTTTTCTCTTACTGTGATACATTTTCATGTTGTACCTAATGCTTATGAGACAAATAAACAATTTTTTTTTCTCGGTTTGTCGTTTTGTCGTAGGTGGCATGCTAGCCGTGCACTAGACTACACAGGAACTAAGCGACGACAAACAAAATGTCATTCAGTTGGTGTGGAGCGCGAGCGTCTATAGGACAAGTTTATTTTTATTTGTGTTCGGTATCGCGTCGCGTCGTGATCCTAGTTCTATACGCGGCTTGTGTGTGTTTGTTTGTTACAACATTCGTTATTTGCTGCCCGCTGTACGAAATGTTATTACCCTCGCATAGTCTTGCTTAACTATCGATATTGGATTGTATTGATGTTTTCGATAGCATAGATAGTATTGCTTTAAAAAATGATCGATATATCAAGTGTTGAGATGCAATGGTATCGATAGTATCAATACTATCAATACAATCAAATAACTCTATCTCTTTTGTTTTTTTTGTTAGTTTGTAATAATTCTAATCACAAATAGATTATAAGAACCATTGCATTGTATCACAAAAGAGGGAAGGAACTAGCTCATGGGTATACAGTTTGCTAGTACAGGAGCTAGGGCCAAATGAATTATGTAACCTGGTTTTTCAATAAATTCTATTTTATTCTATTCGATAATAATTAATCGATTCGATTTCCTACTGCTAGTTTGCCTACTGTTAGTTTATACACACAACACATTACTACTTTTAAACTGTTTGTTTGTTAGTACGTGAACCATACAGCAATGGTTCACGTACTGACAGTCAAACCTACTCGCAAACATGTTCAAGATGCTGTTGGCGCTGCCGCTTATACTACGCATGAGGGATGTACACCGTTTGCGCATAGTAGTGTAAAAACAATCTACTCACGCATCGGCGAACATCCCCGTCGCACTACAGAATCGCAGCAGCCCCACCAGCACCCTGAATGCGTTATATAAAAAATAATTCCTAATATCTATCGGTTTGAAAATTGGGAAAAGATATACAATTTTACAATTTATAATGAATATAATAAGGTAGAAAGTTATATCTCAATTTATAATCTTTGTAAGTACGAAAATAAAATTGTATTCTTAGCTTTATCTTAATTCTGACATTGCCAAGCTGATAAGGAAAATAACCAAATTAAACTCTTGAAGCCAACGCCAGTACCGAGATAATAGGCGACGCGACCTCGTTTGTGTTTAAACGTCTTTAATATGAACTTCCTTGGTTAATAATAAGTGCACACATCGCTCGCACGTCCCTCGAATATAGACACCACGCGACGTGTCGGCGCCCGCACTCTGGAACCGAATCAGAATTAGAACCGAAATCTGAATCTTCGAATGACCAAAAAATTTTTTTCTGTTGATAAACTCTCGAAAAATGTGCGTAAAAAGTAAATTCGTTTGTAATTGAAAGAACAAGCCTGTAAACATAGATAACATTTTTGTATGGAAATTTTCAAATTCCTGTGATCAAAAAGACCGCAAACATACAGAGTAGGTCTACTGGTATGAAATGTCGAGGGTCATGCCCTCTAACCTCTACAGGGTGTAACAAAACACCCTAGTAATTCCTTCCTTTCACTGTGGAGCCAACATCTAAATCGCGAAAAAAAAAACCGCTCTTTCATACAACTGCAGTACGGTCTCGACTCAAACGTATGGGACGGCAGTTTTTTTTAATTTTTTCTGGACGTTGGCTCCATACTTAAAGTTGTTCAGATTTATGGTCTGAAGGGGATGCTTCAAGAATTACTAGGGTTTTTTGTTACATCCTGTATAACCCCTACTAGCCAATATCTTAATTAGTTTTTTTAGACTTAGAAATATACTTATGGAGGTGCAACTTGGGATGTTCCTCCATTGAAATGGGAAGATCTTCCACCAGGCTGTGTGCAGCCTGGGGACCGGCCATGGTCCATCAGTTCCTATTTGGACCTTGGATATATACATCGAATCTCTGTGATTATTTCTCTTGCGCTATTCATGTCTTGTATACGGTTTTGAACCTTACGTGTCCTGGGTCTGTGTCCTTGTGTGTGTGCGGCTAACGGGTTACCAATTTGACGTCGCAAGTTGTCTTACGTGCACATTTGCGAGTGCAACCGTAGTGCCATCTGTTAGCTTCGTTGCTATAACTTGTGGGGACTTGACACAGATGTCAAAGACCCCACATACTTTTTCTCCATATGTAGTAATTATAGTACCTACCTACCTACTCTGTCAATACAAAAAATTATCAACGATTTTTTCGACATGAAAACTGACTTTTTAGGAAAATTACGTAAAGATAAATGTGGGTTATATTGAAAGATAAAAAAAGAATTCAGACCGAAAAAAGGACTTCGAATCCAAGTCCATACAATTTTCAGATTCGGTTCCAGAGTGCGGCGCGCCACATGTCGCCTTACATGTCGACCCACCGACGCGACAAGTCTCTCTATATCAAACAAAGCTAAAGCTACTAGCACGTACAAGTTTTATCATCACTCCCGTCACGTTTAATTAATTCAATAACTTTTTATTCAGATAACAAACTTATATTATGTTATAATAATTCTCGCTCTTAGTCAGCTTTGTTATGTAAGAATGGTAACATTAAAAAAAAAGCCTTTATTTGCATTCCATATCATGACTGTTTTTACATTTTAGTGTTGTTAGTATTGTTAGTATCTTCACTTTTTAGTTTGTTAGTTTGATCATTTTTCTTTATTGTTTGAGATATGGACCCCACTTTAGGTGAAGAATGGTAACATTTATCAAGAGTAAATTAATTAGTAATGTGGAATGCATCATCGTCATCAGCCTCTATACATTCCACTAGGCACAGGAGCCTCGAGAAGGGTGTAAGGCAGTGGTTCCCAAAGTTGACTGAACCGCAACCCACATGACAAAAAAATCCAAATTCGGTTTCGGCCCTTGGTTGTCATGAATAAAATAATAAAAATAAAAAGAAAATAATCATTTATTTCAGACCAATCGAAAAATAGGGTCATAACTATTATGAATTGACTTTGCTGTGTGGTGTCGGCTTTGCTGTGTGGTGTCGGCTAAGAATAGCACCACCCTATTTCCTGCCGTGGGTGTCATAAAAGGCGACTAAGGGATTTACCGGAGGATGGGCAGCAGCATCCTCTGAGTACACACATTCAATCCAACTGCGATCGCCAACCCGCCTGCCAAGCGTGGCGATTATGGCAAATCCCCCCATTTTGGGGGAGGCCTATGTCCAGCAGTGGACGTCTATCGGCTGATATGATGATGATGAACTATTATGAATGAAGGACTAAATATGAAAAAAAAAAAACGTCAGTTCCAATCGAAAATATAAATACAAGGATTTTTTTTATTATTTATGTTATTATTTAAGTATAGCTTTAGCATCAACTTAAATATTTAGTAGTACTTTTAATCGCAGTGAGTTTGATACGTCCAATTTATTTGGGCATTTAGTTTTAATATTAATCATAGCCGAAAAACCATTACACTGTAAGGGTATTAGTCCAAAACGTGTGCCGGCCCCGTGAACTTCGCATATACATGTTGCCTAACAATGTGAAACTATCGATAGCCTATTGTTACTATACTGACCTCGAAAAATTGTAACAATTTCGATAGTGCTGTCGATAGTTTTTACTTTAAGACAAATTGATACTATCGATAGTACCGAGATGCAATACTATCGAAAATAACGATACTATCTAAGGTATCGATATTGTTACTATTTTCCAAGGTCAATCTTTCAATAGTTGGTAGATACTTATATACATAAAGGTAGGTTTATACGATGACAATTTTGCGGTGCGAATTCTGCGGCACCTCAAAAAAAGCACCGTCTACACACTTTTTGAACGATTTTTTTACGATATGCAAACGTTAGCAAGGAAAAGAGCACGCGTCTATTTTTCAGTACTAGTGACCTACGCCCGCATCCCTCGAATCTCCCGCGCCAATTTTTCGACTCGTGTAAACACGTCGTGCTATCGCTGGCACGGTTTTCTCAAGAAAATCCATACGCATGCTCCTAACAAGATTTTTTTTTTTTGTGTGAAGAAATTGGCGCCACAAAATTATCATCGTCTAAATCTGCCTTTACATCGAATACCTACTTCAGGACGTATCCTCACGACAGACGAGTGCGAATTTTCACACTTTATGTTGTGACCGACTCAGGAAGGGTTCGGCAATACCCTGCGGAGACCGCGGCGCGGGCCAAGCGCCGATGAGGAGGGGAGAGATGCCGCAGATTTTCTTTATCAGTGAGTACATTTAATTGAGAGGGAGCGGAACTGTCGCCACCTGCTGCTTTTGTTTTTAAAGACGCCTCCGCTCGGGGATTATTTTTTTCTTTTAATCCGTTAATGACTTGAATGTTTTTGAAACAAAAGCTCTGAGATCATTAGGGAAAAGGAAGTAAACATAAATATTTACTTCAGTAATGTCGTTGCCTCTTCGCACTCCGACAGTGCGATGCGAGCCAAATAAAACGACCTTTCTTCATGAAATTCCTTACTCGACTTCACATAAGTATTATAATACTAACACAGAGTACTATAATATTGCGTAAATAATACTGTAAACCAGATCATATAAACATAAAATAACGTACTTGTACTAACTACTCAATACTCATTTAATTTGTACTAACTACTCACTACTCATTTAATTACCCTCCTTCTCAGGTAGTTGGGTAAAAGTACAATAAAACCTATGGTGGCCAGTGTAAGCGACAGCAAGTCTAGCTATTCTTGTAATCGTGTCAAGACAGCAAGAAGGACCCGGTGCGGTCCAATGCGGTGTGGTGCGGTGCGGTGCGGTGCGGGCGGCGCGGCACGGCGCCCCGAAATAAATGCAATTACCGTTCGGCAGAGTGCTCTCCGCTCCGCGCGAGTATGTCGGGCGCCACGAGTGACGTTCGACCCGAAGCCTTTGATTGCTTCTCTATACTTCATCGTAATTCATACCTACCAAATACGGCATATTATAATTATTGGCATTATTATCTGACGACTTGGTTGGGGTAGTGGTTACTATGCCGGACTGCCAAAACAAGAGATCCTGGGTTTGAATCGCGGTTTGTGCCGTCGTTGTATAGTTTCCATAATAAAAAGCCTGGCAGCTTACGTTTGGTATCATTACAATACAAAGGTCCTTCTTAATATAAAACTGAACAACTCTCTCTATGGCATCAAAATCGAAATCGCGAAAAAAAAATCTGCTGCTCCATACAAAACTTGCAACCGGTACCCAAGAAGGGCAGTCGTGCCGACCCCTGCAACTACCGACCTATCGCCATTACTTCCATTCTCTGTAAAGTTATGGAAAAAGTACTTAACAGTAAGTTGATGACGTACCTAGAAGATAATGATCTACTCAGTGATCGCCAATATGGCTTCCGCCGGGGGCGATCGACTGGGGATCTTCTTGTGTATGTCACGCACTGCTGGGGCGAGGCCATCGAGAAGCACGGTGAAGCACTAGCTGCCTCACTTGACATCTCGAAGGCCTTTGACATGGTATGGCACGCTAGTTTGCTGAGCAAGCTTCCTGCTTATGGCGTCCCCGCTGATCTTTGCAGCTGGATATCTGATTTCTTGAGAGAAGTCTTGTCTCCCGGTGGGGTGACAAAAATTTTGTCAATTTTAACGCAACCAAAACACAGGCTTGTCTATTCACCGCCAAAAGGAGTCCGTTTAATCTGACTCCTACTTTCCGGGGTACATCTGTCCCTGTTTCCGACAGTCTTGAGCTTCTGGGCATGAGGTTGACCACGAAACTCAACTTCGGCGCTGACATCGAGTCTAAGGCTCAAACTGCGGCCAAAAAGGTAGGCATCCTAAACAAGGTGAAGCGGTACTTCACTCCTGGACAGCTCTTAATGTTATATAAAGCTCAGGTCCGATCCTGTATGGAGTACTGCTGCCACCTGTGGGATGGCTCAGCCAATTATCAACTTGCCGCATATCGCCTTTCTGGTTGACATCCCACATATCCGCACCAAGCGCCATTCCGATTCTTTTATAATGCGCACAGCCAAGGAGTGGAATGCCCTGAAGTGCGATTTTTGAAAATCATACGAGCGACTTGGCAGTAGAAAATGTCAATATTACTATGGAGATTATGCATCTTTCTACTGCCAATTCGCTCGTATGATTTTCAAAAATCGCACCTCTGCCTGCGTCAGTATTTCCGAGCGCTTACAACCCAAATTCCTTTAAAGTACGAGTGAATAGGCTTCTTCTGGGTAAGCTCGCTACATCTTTGACCCCATCTTCGTCCTGAGGACTGGATTGAGGTCAAGAGCAAACCCATCCTTAATATATAAAAAAAACTGCAAACCTACTCGAGCCAAACAAATCTATGAGACAGCAGTTGTTTTTTTAACGATTTCGATGATAGTCCCATAGAGAATTTTGTTTCGATTGTTAGTCTGATCATCCTCTTAAAAAACCGTCAGCATTTTAAGTTGGACCCTGTATGTGTAGGTATGTTATTTATTCAATTATTATATCTCGTCATTGAAAAAATTATCAATGGGTCTATAATGCCGCCACGAAAACACTGTGTGGTTTGTATAGCCTGTACAAGGTATTTGATACAGAATTTATGTACAGCCGGGCGTGGGCTGCTTGTCAAATACTTACACTAATCAAGCAGTACCGAAAAAGAGCCCACTTAAACTAGGCCCATCCTTCTCCAGAGCGGAATAGAGCTGCGTTTGAAACAACTTGTTTCCCTTTTGAACGGGTGGTGCCCGAGTCTTGCACACAATATATCCTCAAAGAAAGTGGAAATAAAGCTATACATAAATACATCGTTAAACTTAAAGAGCGTTTGTGCAAATAAACAACAAAGATCGGCAAGAGAGTGTATAATGGTGTGTGTGTGTGGGGGTGTGTGTGTGGGTGTGTGTGTGTGTTACGATAGGGAAACTGTCGATAGAATATCGATACTATCGTAACCTCGAAAAATTGTAACAATATCGATAGTGCGCTAATTCGACAAATTGATACTATCGATAGTATTGAGATGCAATAACATGGACAATATCGATATCCCAGAATTGATTGTATGCAATACATTCGATATGGATGCTATTGCATCCAATACTATCGATAGTCACCAATACTAATTGTTTGCAGTGCCCTACAACACTTACAGGGTCCATAATGATCTCTTAGCTTTTAAGTTTACCATCTCATGTAAGGGATGCTGTAATTAAGGAAGGCAATAAAATATTGAGTAAACTATCGATATTCCTTTACTATCGATAGTTTGTTAAACTGCGATATTCCAAAAATAGTTTTCATAATAAGTGCCTAAAGTATCTATGCATGAAAATAGTCATTACAGTCATAATATTGGTAGTTCCACTTGCTACGTAAACATTGAATAAAGGTTTATTGTTTCAGTATATTACATAGGTAACGATAATTAACAATAAAACATAACTAACTTACTAAACTACTACTACGTAAACTATTAGTTTCTCCAGGGTTGCCAGACGTACGAGGTTCCTCGTACAAATACGTGATTTAGGGTCTCTCTTACGAGGTACGATGTCAGCCTCGAACAAATATATGTACACACGGCGACAGATCAACCTACCCATAGTTCGACCTTATGTCCATGAACATAGAGTTCAACTATGGGTAGGTTGATCTGTCGCCGTGTGTACATATATTTGTTCGAGGCTGACATCGTACCTCGTAAGAGAGACCCTAAATCACGTATTTGTACGAGGTTTTAACTTAGAGAAATTATAGCATGACGCATGATTTTCCGTTGCAGACGACGTTTAGAATAAGTGAATATCTAAACCATCAATCAAAGACTAGGTATCCGATTTTTATGGTTAGTTTGTAGTTTGCCTTGTATTAGCTGCTCTTCTTCTTTTTTCGGTTTAAAACAACATTAAAACTTGATTTATTAAAACATTTTTTTTTTTTTTGCTATTTGAAAAGTCTAACATTTAATTGTGTCATGCCTATTTCTTGGGTTTTTCAAACTTTGAATGAGTGTAAGAGGTTTAATTGCCAAAGTAAGAGATTTTCCTTGCTTTTGTACAAGAGAAAATTGTCAACGTTTGGCAACCCTGAGTTTCTCTATCGATAGTTAGGCAAGACTAGCTCTGATGTGTGGGGGTGCGTGTGTGTGTGTGTGTGTCGGTGGCGCGTGTCCCGCTGTTTACTTTAGTAGTTATTTACTTACGGGCCGGCACTCGGCTGCCATGTTTACATTACTAGTTACACCGCGCGCGGCGTCATTATAACTTCATTCGGCCGCTGTTAACTTGTGAGCAAACAGTTTTACTATGCGAGTTAAGTAATTGAGTTGTAGCGGATAATTAGCGGACGTGGACGTTTGCGGAACGATCGTGCTTCGGCTTCCGTTCGGGTGTATTGACTCCGCATCATTTTGCTTACATATTGTCTGTGAAAATAATTCATCTCATGTCATTTATTCAATTAGCGATGAAATTTCTATCACATGCAACATACGTGCAATCGAAAGTCTTAATTAAACAGAAACATTTTTGTTCCGGATTCTAGGTTTTTGGAAACTATAATTGATTGATTGTTTTTCTTGGCGCAAGAAACCTCAAGATGTTTGATAATAAACTTGTTTAAAGCGCAACTCAAACTCCGCACAAAAATTGAAAAAAGTTGTGCCATAACAACTACAACAAAAACAATAAAATCAATTTGGAACCATAGACAAATCATCCATTCCCGATATTTTCTTGACAGAATGTAATAGGAAGGACGTTTTGTGTAGATTTCAGGTACACTACACTGTCCGGCAAACAAATTGACCAATGGACCGGGAGTGAGGGGTGTACGCAATGTTTGTCCCTTTCACCAACTAATTTTGTCTCAACGATTTTTGTCAAGTTGTTTGCCGGCTATTTTAAACACAGAAGTTAGCGAGCAGCTGCGTCTGAACTTAGAAAAATCTTTAAACTCTACTTGCCTCGTGCAAGTTATTAAAAAGTTCGCAAAGAAAAAAGAAATGTTTTGCCAAGTTCATTCCGGACTATTCCGGAGCGAACTGCGGCGGCAGTATAAAGGCAAGCAGAGACTTGACGTAATTGTTTTCAGTTACCAATAAGTGATGAAGAGAGACGAGCGAAGGGGTGCTGGGGGACGAGGGGAGGGGAGGATGCAATCAAGTCCATTTCCTCGAGGCGAGACGAAAGGCATTAGCGCAACGAAACGAGCGCGAGCGGTCACCGGGTCCGGGGCTAGCATCTTTTGTTCAGATGTTTACTGAACCAGTCGATATTAAGTTAAGTATACTTATAAAAGAGTTCCGTGACTTGACAGACAACGTACAGCCTAAACCACTAAATATAGAAACATGAAAATATACTGAGTGTTAGGGTAAATAGTTGCACTACTTTAAAGGGTGATTGTACCCATGAAACTGAACGAACGTATGTTACCTTTTATTATCACTTGTTTTTATTACATTTATTTATTTTTATTTTTTTATTTACATGTCTAGTCTAAACTATTATAAAACTGTAACAGATGTGTGTCTGTACATTGAAGATATTTACAAAAAAAAGATTACGATATGATTTTTAGATGTCCCTGATTCCAAATCACCAATTTTTGGATTTTTTGTCTGTCTGTTTGTTTGTTTGTTTGTTTGTTCGTTTGTTTGTTTGTTTGTTCGAGTATCACGCAAAAACTACTGAACCGATTTTGATGAAACTTTTTTTGTTTGATAGCTTATCATCTGACTTAAAATCTGGTATATAATTTATGCGAACGAAGTCGCGGGTAAAAGCTCGTGTTATTATAATTATGTAGTTTGCATAAAACATACTTGAGGGGGAAAGCTTAAACAAGTAACAGAGTGCATTGTAATATCTTTAGTACCTACTGTGATTATATCTGCTGTGTTAACATTGAAAAATAAAACCGGTCAAGTGCGAGTCGGGCTACTGCGCACCGAGGGTTCCGTACCACACCACCACAGAACACAACATTATTAACATAGAAATATTTTATAGAAAAATTTTTTTGTCCGGGACATTTACCGCGAGACCGACTCACACTTGGCCGGTTTTTAGTATTTTTGTTATTCTGTAGAGTTTGATCTATAATCACACAAAGTTTGACGCTTGTATGTATTACCGTTTTTACCATAGAGCGTGAAGAAAAAACGTTGATAAAAACTAGTTTCTTGTTGAGAACCCCCCTTAATTTTTAAGTTTTTGACATTTTTATTATTTGTTAACAAATCCGCCGTAATAACGCATAATCTGAGAATTTCTGAAATTTCAACTGTCTAGCTATTACGGTTCAAAAGTTACAGCCCTAAATATGTAGGACAGACGGACGGACGGACGGACGGACGGACGGACGGACGGACAACGTAGGCTTAGTAATAGGGTCCCGTTTTCACCCTTTGGGTACGGAACCCTAAAAATTATTTATGTATTTAACATTGCTTCATTGTTTGTTATCTTAACTATTATAAAACTGTAACCGAAGTGTGTCTGTACATTGAAGATATTTACAAAAAAAAAATTACGACATGGTTTTTACCTGTCCCTGATTCCAAATCACCAATTTTTTGATTTTTTGTCTGTCTGTTTGTTTGTTTGTTTGTTTGTTTGTTCGAGTATCACGCAAAAACTACTGAACCGATTTTGATGAAACTTTTTTTGTTTGATAGCTTATGACTTAAAATCTGGTATATAATTTATCGGACGAAGTCGCGGGTAAAAGCTCGTCAATAATAATTCTAAATCAGAATAAATAAAATAAACATAGTTTATGGAATTCTTTTTGTGCATGCATCATTTTCAAAACTGTATAATCGATACCTACTGAAGATACATGTAATACATAAACTCACGACCGAAATCTCTTTCGGGGATTCGAAAGATACCTAGTGCTTGCTTATCTTGAAGTAACATTTATTTTCTCAAACATGCTTGGAAATGTGAGTATTATTTTGACAACCTTCTTCGAGATAAATCGAAATTGCTGTACTGGCCAAATACATGCGCGCAGCGGCCGGCAATGTTGTATGAAAATCCATATCTGTCGTGTTTAGCGGCCAAATAAATTACATAGTAAACTCATATCTGTCGTGTAATTTAAAAATGGAATGATCTTTTTCTCCGAAACATGGCGACCAAGGAGGTAACTCATCAAGGTTTTATTTAAATTTCGAACTGGCTTGCAAATAGAATGCTGTTTATTGAAAAAAAAAAACAAATTGTTGTTCGTTGTTCGTCATTGATTTTGAAAAGAGTTTTAATTTCCGCGGATTATTTGAGAAAATTTACTTTTTTAATTTCCGCGCATTATTTGAGAAAAGTACTATACAAGCCTTGGCCACAACTAGGCATTGATGGACTTACGTATGTGTTCGTACGTTCGTCCATCAATGCCTCTGTTGCTGGCCGCTGCAGTAATGTACTATTTATTACAATCATTTCACTCAAAAAGTTATGAGATGTTCAAGTTTTCGAGTATGATTTTCGGTGGTCTGCGCGTACGAAGTCGCCGTAAGTCAATTAGTAGGTCAGTATGTTTATACGTAAATTAAATGCCAACCAATGCGTTCATTACACGATAGCGCACAACGTTACGTAGCACGTTTTAACGTGATCGTAAATGAAGACGTTAGGTTGGCTGTCCACCAGAGATGTGCGATGTAGCTGAGTTGTGCGAGGATGCGCAGCGAAGCGAGAAGCGAGGTAGCGGTTTGTGACTTCGAAATCTGTAGCAGAGCGTTCGTACCTCTTACGCATCTTGTACACATAATTAGCTCATATCCTTAGCACGCATCTCACGGTTGAGTTTAAAAACGAACTCGCTTAGCTAAACTCTACTCCACCAGAACTGAGCTAAGCTAAGCTATGAAGATGGAGTGATCTGATGAGTTATTTTTTCCCTGTCACGTAGTTTAGCTACATCGCACAAGTCTGGTGGACAGCCAGCCTTAAACTGTCGTCGTCACAAAGCTACAAACAAGCGGCTAATAGACAGCACGTGCTCATAATCATAATCTCGTATACACAACTCTACTCTACAACGTGTCAACGCAACGTACGTAGCGCCGCCCGGCTCGACGCCGACGAGTAGCTCTGTGGCTAGGGTTGCCAACCCTTCTATATAATATAGTATCCTACTATATTAGGGGCCCTACTACTATAATTCTGAGAAAAATATATAGTAGGCAAAACTACTATATTTTGATGAGCAAATAATTTATAGAGAATTTTAATATATTGCTACTTAGGTCCAATAAAAATGACCAATAACCTAACATTATTTTAAGAATTTTCTTTCTCTTCGTCACATCTATTCCATAAACAATTTTCTACTAAATATACTACTGAAAAGTGAGAACAAGTTTTCCTAAAGTCAGATTTATCTATTTTTTTAGAAATTATATTATTTCTATATCGAATCCAGCAACTTCTGCGTATACAGGATGCATTATTTTCTATAACAAATACGAAATAGAGAAATGATTGTTCCTTAAAAATAAGAACTTGGTAGGTATTCAAACCAAAAAGTAGCAAAAAAAAATAAAAATAAAATGTTAATTAACAAAATCGAAAAACATAACCCTCCTACTGGCGCAGTCGGGTAAAAATACTATATTTTTTGTTATTTTTCCCAGATCTACTATATTTTTTCGGGCACTAAAGCTCGAAATACTATATTTGGTCTTAAAAAAGTTGGCAACCCTATCTGTGGCACACTTCAACACTCCTCTGTTTGTTATTTTATTCTACCTTATGACGAGATTGAAGTAGTTTCATTTTACAATCAATTCATATTCAAACGTACAAAGTCAACATAATGCGACATTTTCAGTAAAGTGGATTATTTTGTTCCATTCAGCGATAACGCGACAGAAAAAACAAAAGAAGGCGGTTGAAATGAGTGGAGAGGAGACAGCTTGAACGAGACGACGCGACGCGACGCGACGATAGCATATTAATCAATGAGGTAGAGGTAGCTGTGTGACTGCGACACTCTACAGTTGAAGGCTGTGATATTAAGTCGATGCAGTATATAACAAGATAGGTGCACAAATACAGAAATACAGCTGCAGTGACAACGACGTTATAGGTCACACGCAACTTGATCATTAGTATTGGTTTCTTGTTCTGACAGGTTTGTTTGTTGTTTAGTTTGATGCGTAATTTCTCTAGGGTATGTGGATTAAAAAAAGGTTAATGATACTTTTACTTACACCCTGTAAAAGTTTTATCCATTTTATTTTCTTTTATAATTATAATACAATTTACTTAAAATTAAATAAAGTTTGTTGGATGGATCTAGATACAATACTAATAAATATATAGGTCTCCCACTGGGTTAGGCATAAGACAACGGAACGCCACCTGCTACGATCCTGACAAACCTCTCTAGCTTCCTCCACATTCGTTAGTTTTTCATGCATGCTCGTCGGTTTCGGGTAGATCAGACCTGGCCAAGTCTTTAAGCACGTCATTCAATCTAAACAGTAGGTACTATACCCTACTACAATATATCAGACATCGCTCTGCTGTGCTCATTGTGATGGCTTCCTATCTCGCGACTCGTTCACTCGTGTCCTGACGGTTTTATTGGAAACACGTTATTTTCGTTCTAACGCCTCGCTTCACTTCCTATTACATACACTTTGATTTATTTATACGAGTCGATGCTCCTTGTAATATTAATATCTATATTATTAATCCTTATTCTTATCGTGTGGGCAGAGCCCTGTAGGCCTACCATGAGTTTAAACTGTAGTAAACTACAGTAAAACTACAGTAGTAAACTACAGTTTTTGTATTGGATTTCGTACAGCGCTCCTAGTGGTTACGTTGAGAACTAATTCTGTCATACAAAATTGGCGCCGCAACTACAATAGTAACGTACAGTGAAAACTCATGGTAGGCCTACTGGTGTCAGAGTTTTTTCTGACGTGGTTTTTATGTTACGACTACTACCACCAGATATAGTAACCAGGACCAACGGCTTAACGTGCCATCTGAAGCACGGAATCATTTTTCTTTTCAGAAATTCAGCCTGTAATGTCCTAACCAACGGGGGGAAACGCACAAAGTGACATAACACTAGGTGTCCCGTGTACCTCCGTGTCGAGAGCCCGATACTCTTAACTATTAGACCACAGGGGTTGTAATATCTGTACTAATGTGTGTGTGTGTGTGTGTGTGTGTGTGTGTGTGTGTGTGTGTGTGTGTGTATATGTCAGGCCATCAGGGTAGAGAGTTGAAATGTTATACGATGTAAAAACCCAATCCATTAATGGATTAACTAATGCAAATATGTCATTTTAGGAGCGACGTAAAATGGTCGAGCCTATATAATCTGTTTGCTTATCCAATTACACGCGTTTATGTTGCCTCACATACCATACCTGGATGAGCGGGTGAAAGGTCCGACTAATACATTTATTATCAATCATCTTATTATCCTTTACGGGAGAGCAGAGACTCAGCTGTACAATAAAATAAACAAAGTTTAGCTTGGAATAGCCAGTTGTCATGAATATCCCTTAATAGCAGCGCCAGGTTCGGCTCATCAGATAAATGAGTATCAACAGCACAACAATACACATACATACATATAGGACAGTTGACTATACAGGGTGTAAGGAAAAGTATCATTACATTTGCCTTTAAACCACATACTCTACCCATCAAACTGAACAACTTTTAGCTTGGAAGCAAACCGATCGGAGAAAAAAAAACTGCTGTTGGGCGATTCCGCTATAGACGATTGTCGTCATCAATTTTCAAATCAAATTATATATTACTTTTAATGATGTTACTATAAAGAATAATATCGAATCTTAATAATATAACTACAGTTTTGAACCTAAGATCATAATTATTAAGTATCGCGCTTAGAAACATGGTTTTGTGACACCTGAAAATCGGTTGATTTTGCACCCGCGATTGCTTGAAAACTGAATAATTCATTGTTTGTTAAAATTTTCTTGAATCTTTGATTACTTAAAGCTCGATTGATTTTTCCTCTTTCAAAATATAAAGGCATAAAATTAGAAATGTTTCACAATTAACAGACTTTTGCGTTTTTGTGCTATGACCTGGAGAGGAGGGCCGATTTTGTTGCACCCGCGATAGCACTTTAAACTCTCTGGTTATATACACATTTTATTTAAACTTTTTTGAATAAATCAAAAGACAGCAAGTTAAAATGTAGCCCTTCAAAGATTAATTTAAAAGAAATTTTTTTGATTTCCTTGGTATGAAGCTTAAATACGTCTAAATGTTGCACCCAACATGCATTACAACATTTATTATATTGCATTACAACATGTATTAGGCAATAAATGTTGTCGGTGAGGCATGTGCACTGTACTACCATACATACATACATTATACCTACTGTACACAAACAACAAGAAAACCACTAGTCAACAACATGTAATCCCCAGCGTCTCTCTCACGCTCACAATAGAGATGTAAACAACGAGCGACGATGACACACAACTGTGACCTGACGACGACGACATTCACCTTACAGAAAGAAGCACAATATTACAATCTGCTTTGTGCAGTGCTGCGTTCAACTTCGAAGAGGAAATAGGAAACGTAGCAGTCGGTACGAGACGGACGGGACGACTCCAATATCCGCCACCACCGCGGCGACACGTCTCGCTTCGGGCGCAGATTACTCAATAGTTACTTTAACGGGACTTATTGTGACGTTACCGCAACCTCTCGCGCCGAGATTACACACAAACATGTATTTGGCAAAAACAAACTGTACATTTCTGGAATACAAAGTAAGTACATATACACTATACAGGGTGTTAGGGTAAACAGTTACATTACTAATTACAATATTTATTAATTACAATACAAGAAATAAAAATAAATTAGTATTCTCACATTTTCGACTCAGTAAAGTCAACACATCTTTCATGGGGCACTGTATACGCTTTTATAATAAGATACCAGAGGATATTCTAAACTTACCAGACAAAAAGTTTAAGTCCCATGTTAAACAAGTTCTCTGTAAAAAAGGTTACTATAAACTCGATGATTATTTGAATGACCAAAATGTTTGGTCTTGACAATTTAACACTATGTAATGCAATATTGTATTTTAATTGTACTTTGTACATTTTGTTTTGTTTAAAAGATGTGTGTTGTAGAGTTTCTGGCCGCATCTTCTCTCAACGGAACACCTTCCGACGCGGTGGAATAGTCAAAAAACGACGTCAAAAAGCTATCTATATGATATTATTTTGAACAAAAAAATTTTGAATTTTGAATTTTACTTTAAGGGGTGATTATACTGAACAACTTTCCCTAAGAAACCCATAGGAGATTAGCAATAAAGTTTTTGGACTTTCCATACTAAATTAAATGCAATCAGCTGATCGAACATTTGTATGAAAAGTTAAAATATTTTTTTATGTAATATTGTTAAATATTTTTGTGAATTTCTCTTAGGGAAAGTTGTTCGGTATCATGGGTAGGTACAATCACAATGTAAAGTAGTACAACTGTTTACCCTAATACCCTGTATAATATCAATCATGAAATAATCAGAATACCTACTAAACAAATATTATCAAACTTATTTTACTTTCCGATTTTTATGAAACTCAATACACACACAGATTATTACATTAGGTTATAAACATTTTATAATAAAATTGGTAGTTGTAGTCATGTTTCTGACCACCCCGAAAGAGGTTATGGTCGTGAGTTTATGTATGTACGTAAAATAACTGTAAGAACGAAATCGGGAGAAAAGCTAGTCAACAAATCAAATAGTATTATTATAAATAAAGTATCGTAAAATTGATAATGACTGTAGGTAGGTGTGCGGCAATATGTGAGGCTTCCACAATCATCAAACGGTACCTGGATGAAATGCAGAATAGATGTACCGTAACGAAATCGTTATTAAACTGAGATTGTAATGAAACTGATAAATTGTTACGAAACTGATAAGGTAAGGGTGAGATCACATAAGCATTAAAATAAATAAAATATTTATGGCATAAATCAACTTTATTAATTAACTTACATCTATATTTTTCTACTAATTGCAAAAACCTTGTCAAAAATCAATCTTATCTGCAATTTTTGTCTATACTTTTTTTGCCTCTCTGCATTAGTCATCGGTGCCATACCTGAAATTATTTAAATGTATACATATATATATTGCAATGCTTTAATAGTTTATTTAGTTTGTGTTATGTTTAATAATCTCATTATATTTTATAAAATTATTTTCATAGAACATTAAAATATAAATTTTAGTTTATAGTATTAAATTAATTAATACATATTATTTACTATTTGGGATATTACTTGATGTCTAATGTTAAAAAAAACAGTATTATGTCACAAACTCATATGAACGAGACCTTAGTGTAACGAAACTGAGAGCTCAGTTTCGTTGCGTAACGAAACGTTACGAAACTGATAAAATAAACTGAGAAATCTTAACCTCAAAAATATTTGCTACCCAAATCGCTATTGGTTTGACAATAACTTATATCCCAGCGGTAATTATATCTCTTACGCAAGAAAAATCAGCAAATAACTGACAAATTACACTTACCGGAAATAGGAAAATCGCGTTATTAACCCTGATATTGATATTTGACAAAATGCTAGTCATACACCAACCTCGAACTGCGAAGCAAAATACGGCCATCTTAATGTCAATATTTTGACGTAACTTGAGAAAATGTTTCCATTTTATAAAAATACAATCGAATGGTAGAATTGTTGTTGTAATTGTGCCCAAAATGTCGTTACTAACCCTGAGTTACGAAATTAACAAAAATGGAGACAAACATTTAATACGCTAATCTTATGACTAAATCGTTTCCTTTTAATTCCAGCCTATTCCAATCTGACAATTTAGATAATAAGTGGTCATTTTAACCAAAAAAAAGCTAAATTAAACTAAGAAAAATTTATTTATTAATATTCAAAGTTGACAAGGTAGTGGAGAGACATATAAAATTTGTATGAAAGTTATATTAGTATTAAATTTTAAAAATATAATAATTCGTGCCTCATTGCGCGTATCAAAAAAATAAAAAATGGGCTTAATTGGGAAATAAATACACTGCTCAGAATTATGGAAATAATTTTAATCAAGGAAAGAGAAAAGACGGTATCTTGTTTTAAACTTACGGGACAACTTAAATTGTATCTATGTACATCCGTTCTGCATTTCACCCACCTGTAGTTTCATTCCGGTATACATTTGATTAATTAATTAAACGATGAGACTGCATCTAATAAATAAATAGGAATGGATACAAACGGCTTCGTCATTACTCTGCTCTCAGCGGGATACACGAACGTTTCATATAAATACAAAATAAGCATTTATACAGTTCCAACACATAATGCAACATTACTCTTTACTTACTTCATTGATAAATGTACCTAAAAATAGTATCATAATAATTGTCTTGCCCATTTATTATTTGGGGTCGGCGCAATATGTCATCCTCTTCCATTCAACTCTCTTAGCCGTCGCGTAGTTTCAGCACTCACTCCTTTCTTACACATATCATCCTTCACACAATCCATCCATCTTTTCTTCAGTCTTCCTCTCCTACCACAGCCACCCACATTCATACCCAACACTCGTCTCGTAATATGACACTCGTCTCTCCGCATCATATGCCCAATGCCCATACCGCTATAATATAAATTACCCTGCAATTTTTCCGTCATAGGTGCAACTTTCAAACTTCCTCTAATATACTCATTCCTAATCTTGTCCATTCTAGTCCTTAAAATAGTAGCAAAGTTTGAAATGTACCACCTCATTCTTGACCGTGTGTAGCACGTGACTATTTAAAGCAATTTACTATTTATCTTTTCCTAGGAAAAGGCACCCAACACTTCTTCTTGACACGTCGTCGCCTTCAATCCTTAAATATACTTTAAATGAACCTTGGAAAGATGTAACTTCACTATCGGCACAAGAAATAGTACATATTCACCGATTGAAAGGGGATAATTATTACAAAACTAAAAGAATAATAGAAGACGGGCCGCACGTGAGGTGTGCCGTGTGGTGAGGCACCTAGTTACCTCACCTTATATTGACATATCTCTTAAATTCCACACCCCTTACTAAGTACGAGGGTGTGAGGGGGAGGGGGGAGGTGACACCTGCGACTATTCCCAAGCTATGAGACTCCAATCAAGTGTTATATTTATTATAATATATAATCCCGCAAACCAATCTAATATTGCACAGATAGCAAATTGATTAATCATTGATTGAGTGTACCATTTGTACCTATTTATTTACCACCTACATAGCTGCATCATATACTTTACTATATCGCAGTGTCACTCACAAATACAACAATGTATTACACACATAAATACATAATACCTACCCCTATCTATCTAATCTGTTCTAGATGAGACAGAACGTAAGGATTTATTTCCGAATGCACTAGGAAAGTGTACCAACAGATCACCTAGGAACATAAACTGTTGTTAAAGGAAAGCATTCTGCTTGAGCTAGGAGAAACTAGATTTATTTTGATACATACTGTTCTTGTTGTTGGGTTCAATCGACAAAAGTTTAAAAAAATAGTTGTGTTTTGAGAGGACCTCGAAACACAACTTTTTTTAAAATCAAATCTATCATATTGATGAGAGAGTAAATAGTACATAATACCAAAGATTATTAAAATACGTAGATAAGAAAATGTAACAATATCAATGGAGCTAACCTATTAATATGCTCATGACCATGACCATTTAGCCCGAGAAAGTAGGTATTCCACTTTTCACTAGTAGTCAAGTGCAAAAACTGTATCCAGTGTGACAGGTTGTGATGCGTACGTTAGTAACTTTTTAATTTACAGTGGACCCAATTCACACCCCGTAATTGAAGATCGTAGGTTCCCTCACGATGTTTTCCTGGTGTTATAACTTATAAATCGTACATTTATTCCTAACAGAATTCCTAACAGCTCATTGATACGAGTATCGAGTAGTATAAATACAAAATGGTAATCGTAAACATTTATTATCGGTAGAGCGAATCTTTATAACTCTGCATCGTGTCGAACTTGAGTCGGTTCGCATTGCTTCATGGAATATGTATCAGGTGTGAGTGATAGCGCGGGAGTGCCGGTGAACAATCACGACTCGTAAGCTTTCTCGCTGCGAGGCGAGCGAGGCGGGCGAGCGTGGCGAGGCAAACAATCGACACCCCTCATTAGACAGGAGCTACAGCGCAGTCGTTCTCTTAAGGCTACTCCTCCCATCTGCAAGGCTCTCTTTCTTACAAGCAAACTTTTGCAAATAGCCATCCCGCTTCAATTGCGCGGCTCCGGTCAGAATTTTCCGTTTTCTTTGAAAACCTGTATGATTTTTTATGAATTTTCAAAAAATGAGAAAACCACATCATTTTATATTGTATTGTGAAGAATATTGTAAATTTTCATATTCTTCTGATCAACAATGTAAGAGTAAAACGGTTACAATTGGAAAAAAAGAGGTGACTTTGGAGTCGTTTTTCTTCAGTTTTATTAATTAAAAATAGATTTCGAGAAAAACCACATCACTTCTCATATCCTGTAGATTGTTCAGTTTTGTTTTCTGCTTAAAGAGTGCCATAGTTAATGTATAAAATGGTTACAAAGTTACTCAAAACTGGGCGGACGCCCCTTAATAATAACTACTGATGTAATGTACAGTACACAGCACACAATGCGCACCCCGTTCTTAATAACTACTGCTTTTAGAAACATCCTGTTTAGGTACCCTATTCATTATATTCTACTTAGTTAGCAACGGTTTACATTTTTTACATCGTTTTTCGAATCCTTCGTGTTATTTCTGTTTAAAAAAAATAAAGATAGAGGCTCTCGATTAAATCTAACGTAACAAAACATTATTCCGTTTATAAATTATAAGATATGGTAAAAAACAACAACCCTATTCATTATATTCTACTTAGCAACGGTTTACATTTTTTACATCGTTTTTCGAATCCTTCGTGTTATTTCTGTTTAAAAAAAATAAAGATAGAGGCTCTCGATTAAATCTAACGTAACAAAACATTATTCCGTTTATAAATTATAAGATATGGTAAAAAACAACAATAAAAAAATAGAATATAAAATAATTAAGGCATTAAATGAACATAATTATCAAACAGGTAATTAAAGACTGTTTTTGAGAGTTAGGTACGTTGTTTTTCTGTAGTTACGCGGTTGTTAATTAAGCTAAAGTTTAGCTTAATTGTAACCACTAAATGTAACCACAGAAAACGATTGACTTTAGCTGCTAAAGTTAATCATTTTGACGGGTACTTACCGCGTTTTTATAGATTTTGGAGTTACCGATATTTCGGCAGTGTTACAAAGTCATCCCGTGGTCAGGGTAGTTGTAACACTGCCGAAATTTCTGGAACTCCAAAATCAATAAAAACGCGGTAAAATAAAAACCCTTTACTTACTTACAAGCCGAAGAATCTTTAACTATGTTAAATTTAGCTTAATTAAAGATTCTTCGGCTGGTTCGTATGTACATACACCTTTATTATAAGGCATCGTAAAAGAAAGGGCATTATTCTTTGGCTCATCACAGATATATAATTCAGTGCCTCACTCACTCTCATACAATATTCATATCACACGACACAGGTCAAAGAAACTATTATCTTTTGAGCATCACTTTATAATATTATACAGAAGTACTAAAAAGAAATACAGGGTGAAATCGAAGACATTCGACAAATTTTGGTGGCGAGTTGTACTCCTGATTTAGATCTTATATTGCAGGGTTTTCTTGAAATCTAAATTATGAAAATAAAAGACATTATAAGCATGCCAAAACATTCAGAAGGGGTTCATAATAAACGCTCTGTGTCATACACATTTTAATTAAAAAAAATGTTTTTTAAATTAAAATTAAATAATTCCTTAAATAAACATTTTCTCATTCGAACTGTACATTTCCACCGGCCGGGGCGGCCCGGTCAACGTCCATCCCCTCGCAGGCGGAGCACCCCCGCACAACTCTAGCGAGCGCATCCCCACCGCTCGGCAAGGTCGCACGCGCTTCCCGCAAACAAAACAAAAACAGTTTCCGTTTGAACGCGATCTGATTAAGAGGTTACCGCGCTCTGTAATCAATCAGTGCCCGCTTACGTATCGGAACTTGGATTTCAGTGCAGTGTCGTATTAGGTTCAACCTGAATTTGTAAAAAAAGTCGTACACAAATCTGCAGTTTTTTGGATATGGTGATAATTTATTAATGAGAAACACGGAGGCTTCGTGAAACGCAAAGACGCTATCGCGAGATGCACCCTGCTTCTCAAGTATCATCCCTGGATAGAATTTTGCGGTCTACTCAGAATTTGATAGATTTCCGGCAACTTAATGTACCAGTGCGGCGCATTTTTCCAAAGGAACGTTCGCGCAGTTTCGAACGGTGAGTTTAATGACCGTTGGATAGGGCGAAGTGGGATGATCAGCTGGCCGCCGCGATCTCCGGATCTAACACCTTATTTGTGGGGGGAAATTAAAAGATGTGTGTATGAAACTGAATCGACCACAGTGAGTGAACTGAGAGAAAAAAATGTCAGTGCATTTGAAGCTGTAAATCAAAACCAGCGCCGTGTCGGGCTCAATTTGTGCATACGAAATGGAGGTGGTCACTTTGAACATCTGTTAAAATTAGGTAAGGACATTTTCTTTTAGTACTTAACGGACAATGGTATACCTACCATTGATTCTTATACCATAAAAATATCGTGCTTTAAATGCTTAAATTCGCCAAAACTCAACAGATGGCGCTTTTGTTTCGTACCGCTCACTCTCGCTCGCCGCGTATCGGCCGCGCATCTGTACAGTCAGTCACAAATTAAATCAGCCATAATTAATAATTACGATATTTTAAAATCTCGGACGTTATTTAATTTGGTCTAAATCTATTTTTAAAACCAGCCATATCTCGAGTATAACACTCTCTTAAATTTTGTCGATTGATTTCAATTTCACCCTGTAGATACACCGTCCATTAGTGTATTGTACATAGGTTTTATAACAGGGTTTTCTTTTTGATAACTAAAAGTAGTACTTACTAGGTATTTTGAAAGCTTCATAGAGGTATTGAATATGTTGCGGTTTTTTTTTTTTTTTTTTTATTAACTATGGGTTTGCTCTTGACCTCAATCCAGTCCTCAGGACGAAGATGGGGTCGTAGATGTAGCGAGCTTACCCAGAAGATGCCTATTCACTCGTACTTTAAAGGAATCCGGGTTGTAAGTACTCGGAAATACTGACGCAGGTAAGGCATTCTACTCCTTGGCTGTGCGCATTATAAAAGATTCAGAAAGGCGCTTGGTGCGGATATGTGGGATGTCAACCAAGAAGGGGTGATATCCCGCGGTGCGTCTGGAAGTCCGATAGTAGACAGGGGAAGGTGGGATGAGCTCATGTAGCTCTTGGGGACACTCACCGAAGTACAATCTGTAGAAGACCGACAAGCAGGCCACTCTGCGGCGGTGGGCTAGGCTATGAAGCTTGGCCTCCACCAGCTTACTATCGCCAATGAGCCTCCTGGCTCTGCGTTCAACCGAGTCGAGTGTGGCAAGTTGATACTTGGCTGAGCCATCCCACAGGTGGCAGCAGTACTCCATACATGATCGGACCTGAGCTTTATACAATACTAAGAGCTGTCCAGGAGTGAAGTACCGCTTCACCTTGTTTAAGATGCCCAGCTTTTTGGCCGCAGTTTGAGCCTTAGACTCGATGTCAGCGCCAAGTTGAGTTTCGTGGTCAAGCTTATACCCAGAAGCCCAAGACTGTCGGAAACAGGGACAGATGTACCCCGGAAAGTAGGAGTCAGATTAAACGGACTCCTTTTTGCGGTGAATAGACAAGCCTGTGTTTTGGTGGCGTTGAAGTTGACTAAATTATTGTCACCCCACTGGGAGACAAGACTTAAAGTCAAGTTTGTTCGCTCAACCATGGCCTCCCTCTGCGAGCGTATTTTATCCCCGCTGGCCCCTGCGCCAGATACATATCTCTTAATAAAATATATAATATAATATAACATATACATACGTACATTATTGTAGGAATAGAGTTTGTTCAGGGCTTTTAATGTCATTCCGGAACACGAGAGTGCCACGCTTGCTACAATCTACGGATAATATTATAATCTTATGATAACTGACGAAGTTAGCGGGTTAACTGGAGTACGACATATAATCTTAGTTGGTTGCATCACAAGCGTCCTACGCGACGACGTCTCGACACAACAAAGTAGCTCCTTGCAGCCTGTTGCTTCCTTTAGTACCGCACATTTGTCGCGTCTCGCCGCGCCATCGCCACCTTATTACACGTCGCTCTAGCTAATATTTATTATTCCTTTTCATCACAACAGGCAGGACGGGGTGTGTAGAGCATTAATAATGCACGAAGAACATACTTCATGTTATGATGTGAGGTAAAATAGTGGTGTTGCGTTGCAACGCGATACAGTATACCCACTTGCCGTGGCTGGGCGACGCTGCACGAGCGGACACATTAGGGCGATGCATGACCAGATACTTTCTTGCCTAAGCTGAGGGCACTTTGCATTTTATGGTATAAGCCTACAGTCTTACCTTTGTGCTCGTGTTATACGTCAGATAGTTTCTGAGAAAATTGCCTTTGGAAGTACATCTTCCAAGGCCAATTTTCCCGGAAACGATATACCGGCACCGGGCACCGGGCAGACACCCACGTGATCTAATAAGTGCTCCCGTTTCACAAATTTGCTACGAAACCTATATACAAATACGCGCCTTGTATGTGTACACTGATATGAGTTAAAGTGGCGACGTCGCATTATATTATTTGAACGCAAATGGTTGGTACCTTTCAGTGTTGCAGACGTGGCAGACCCTCAGATAGAGCAATCTTTACTATGAAACTATGTCTTCTTCTTACGTGTGGGCAGAGCCCTGGTGTCAGAGTTTTTTCAGACTGCCTTACGGCCTCTGACGCGGTTTTTATGAAACTATGTAGGAACACTAGGAACTGAACTAAACCGAAATCGCGAAAAGAATAATTTCAATGGATTTTTTGTTGGTGTTGTTGCTCTGTTTTATTAAATGGTCTAAAGTAACTCGTAAACAGTACATTCAAGTTTACATCCTGCATAATCACATACTTATAACAACCTTTTCTTTCCGTATAAGTACATAAATCAGATGTGCCCGTGACATTTATTGTCAACCGTGTTACAGATTAATTAATAAGTTACTACGTGCCGTAGCGTAGTGATCTCCTTCTCTAGCCGGCCGCCGGGCATCGCCTAGCACCTGCTAGAGCACAATAACACGCTCATAAAGTGTTTATGAAGCACTATAAAGTACTTTAAGTACCTAAACGACGCAAACCTCAGCTCTACCCGTGTTTATGTCCCGCTTGTGCGATGCGAACACGACACATCTCACCTACTTTTATTGCTCTTCTTTCTTATCAGAGCCCTGGCCCTGTACCCGGAATTTCGATGTTCAATGTATCGCTACTGTTTCGGTCCGCACTTCATTGTAAATAGAAATAGAGTTGACATAGGAACGAAAACTTTCACGCAATTGCGAAGTTCAAATGTGCGGGTGGAGGCCCTGATCTCAGAGTTTTTTCAGACCGCCCTACGGCCTCTCACGTGGTTTTTTCTTTTCAGACAATGAGGGTGATTCAGCCTGCAATGTCCTAACCAACTTAGGAAAAACGCGAAAGTGACATATCAGAATGAGCCCACGACCTCAGTGTCGGGAGCCAATTCTCTTAACCATTAGACCACAGAAGCAGTTTATTGCCCTAGCACTGCATCCTCACTCCCCTCCCCGCCCCGCACCCCCGTACCCCCGCACCCCGTGTCAACAGAGCGCCCGCCGCCGGCTTCAGTCGCGCTTCGGGTCGCTGGGATTAACTCTGAAGGAACCTCTGTCACAGTAGAAATACGGAATCAGTAAGAGAACTAGACCATGTCCTTAAAATTGATGCCTACTCTCGTTCAGAGAGCTGTGGTTGCCACTGACGGGTTTTATGATCGGTACGGCACGATATTACATGAGTTGTAAGGAATCTAAAGTTGAATTATCAATCTACTATCTATAGTTGATATAAGGCAGCGCCATTTTAAAATTGAGTACGCAGCAGTCGGTACTGTAGCTGTAGCCCACCGAGGTCATACTCATACTAGCGCAGAGGGCTGTGTACTTGGCGCTCGTCTGTGTGCGTGCCTCGATTCTGGCACCTATACAGATTGTCAGGGACACTATCATTAACCTTTAAACCACATACTCTACCCATCAAACTGAACTACTTTTCATACGGGAGTAAACAAAAAAGAAATCAGCTAGTCTCATACATTTATGTCGAGTAGGCGCTGCAGTTTAGTATGAAACAGCAGATTTTTTTTTGCGCTGACTGGTTCGCTCCCGTTGTAAAAGTTGTTCAGTTTGATGGGTAGAGTATGTGGTTTAAAGGTTAATGATACTTTTCCTTACACCCTGTACAGGATCTTTCTTAATATACCTACTGACACTTTTTTAAGGGGATGATTAGACCGTTAAACTAAACAACTTTCTCTATAGCACCAACATCGAAATTGCGAAAAAAAATCAGCTGTTCCATACAAAACTGCAAACCTACTCGAGCCAAATGATAAAGTTGTTTTGTTTAGTTTGACGGTCTGGTCGTCCCCTTAAAAAACTGTCAGCATATTAAGAAGGATCCTGTATATGAAGTCAGAATACCTGTGCCTCCGTCCTATATTTATATGAGCGACAAAAATGTAAATGTTTCCATCGGAAAGTCTACAGGACAAAGGCAAGGCAAGGCAGGCAATTATTCAGATTTTACGACCGCGGGGCCTGTGGGGGCGTTGTGCGGGGTACGGGGAGCGAGGCTACGCCGGACTTAGACATTTTTAGCCTTAGCTTACTGAATGATGAAAATTATAAGTGAAAACCTTTGATAAGTTACAACGTGTTAATGAATTAACGCAAAACTAGAAAGTAGTTTGTTTAGAATCGAGAGCAGAGTCGAATTATCATGGTTTCAACGTAGGTAATTTTTTTCAAAATATTAAATAATTTGTTTGCAAAATTTAAAATTTTCTGAACCCGATGTCAACCCACCGCACATGCACACTAACCCTACTTACTACCAAAACAATATCATAAAAATGTATCCATGAG
Organism: Agonopterix subpropinquella; assembly: GCA_922987775.1. NCBI lineage: Eukaryota > Metazoa > Arthropoda > Insecta > Lepidoptera > Depressariidae > Agonopterix > Agonopterix subpropinquella. Next base: position 122,656 of record OV277706.1, on the reverse strand, counting down.
TACGTTAGCGCTTTCTTTCAGTGCCGAAATGATAACAAATCATTTTTGCCTCAAAACTTAAAATGCTAATAACTTTAAATTTTAACTATCAAAGTAATTAAATTATTGTTTCAATCTAATTATTTTGTTATAAATCAGTTGGGGTGTATGAGGTTTTGCGCTAAATCATTAACACGTTGTATGTCAAGATAGACAGTCGAAGCAACGAACGCGTCGAAAAAAATATCACCGAACTCTGGGGTGATAAACCGTGTCGGTATACACGCACACAGAGATAAGTTGTATGACGCCTCACGCGCACCAACCTAAGAAAGTAGTCCACTTTTGTTTTATACGGTGGAAGCGTGAGGCTATCTAGACATATCTAAGGAGAAAACGTTTTCCGCGCACATTCAATTTTCGAGAAAATAATCAGCATGAACTAATGACCATACTTTGAGGGTCTGTTCTGTAGCACTATGACCCGAATGTGTTTTTCGATCTTATGAAAGGAAAAGTGTACAATGAAAATGCCAACAAAAATTTTAATATAATTTCCATGGCCATATTTGAAGCAATCCATATCATAGGATATAGGAATAAGGAAATTTACGTATCATATTTACGACTCAAGTATACAAGGTGTTACCAAAATTTAAATTTAGATACCATCGAACTGAATAACTGTCATGTCACTATGGGACCAATCCAATATCGAAATTGCGAAAAAAAATATCGGATGTTCCATATTAAACTACAAATCTACTCGAGTTACATGTATGGGACAGCTGATATTTTTATTCACGATTTCGATGTTGGTCCCATAGTGAAAGTAAAAGTTTTTAATGTATATTTTAACTTTTGTAACACCCAATGATATTTATAATTATGTAGCTGCTCACTGCCTATACCTATAAATACCGATAGTCTTGCACCTGTAGAAATATTTACATTCTATATCCTAGTTATTTAACGAACGAGGAGTATGTTTATTTTCAAATAGCTTTATAAAAGCTAACTACAATCATTGTTTATATAAATAATGTCGTTGCATGCCACCGCCACGTGGCGCACACCTGTTGCTGCCGCGACTCCAGACCATCAGACCCCACCCGACCGCACGACCGCGTGCGACATGTCGCACGACCACCGATATAACAAATACTTCGCCGAGATAAAGGAGAGGGAATTTCGCAATATCTCAGGAATCTGAAAAAAGCGCGAATTGTGTAAATATCTATGCGGAACGGCGCGTGTCTTAGTCGCGTCGGGTATTGTCTTTTTTGGTCTACTGTTAGCAACAAGTGAGCTCGATGCGATTGGGTATTACTGAAAGTATAACCAATATCCATGGCTATGGCACATTATGTCCCAAATCACTAATTTCCTTTTTGTAATTGTTTACTAACCATCGTTTTATAAGTCTTATTGCTACTATTAACACGATTGGATCTTTGTTGTCCTTGATAAAAAAAAAATTTTTATTATTTTTGTTTTAGCATAATATAATATGTCATTATTGTAATAATACCGGTTGATTTATTACCGTTCCGAAACTTTCAGGGGTGGTTCACACCATCAAACTGAACTTTATTACCCCTGAAAATTTCGGAACGAACGGTAAAAAAATCAAGCAGTATTATTACAATAATGACATAACATACCTATGCTAAAATAAAAATCATGATACCGAGAGTTAGAGGTGCCACACACACACGGATTCCGAACCGGAATTCCAAAACAGGGATGTGATTTTGTATAGGATTTGATACCGACGCAATTCCGAACGCAATCATGGTGGGGGAAAATCCATAATGATAATCGTAATCCTGATTCGGAATTCCGTATGTTAGAGCGGCATATGTGGCGGAATTTAGAGTTTTGCGGCGCATCTTGGGAAAGCCCTATGTTGACACGCTCCTTACCCGTGTTCCACCTGACAAGTATACTTACGCAGACCCGTTGTCTACCTGGGTGGACAGTAGGCCGATGAAGATTATTATTATTATTTGAATCTGAACAATGTTCGCAGCGATTACTCGTAGCTAGCGGTCAACTCCACCAACATGTATTGTATCCAGTGTCCAGTCGGCATGGTTCAAAGCGTACAATACAAGTTCAGATCCGTCGGTCGGTAGAGTGATGTGCACACATGCAGTGGCGGCGCGGCGCGGACATCGCGTGCAAACAAACAACTAACACTTTTAACGTAATGGCCGCTCAATGTTGACATTCACTCCGCCGACGACCGCCGTACCATACCGCTGCTCGTGTTGGTAGCCTTAAAATGGATCAATTATTAAAATGTGTTCTGTCATAATGTTGTTACGGTGCCGGTGTAGTGTAGCCTACGCGCTACGGCCGCTACAGCTACGAGTCGTAGGCCGTAGTCTACGACTCTATAAAAAATTAAATAAAATCAATTTATTTCAGACAATATCCATAGTGTTGTTAATGATTATGATTAGGAGGAAAACGTTCATACGAGTTTCGTGATAAGACTTGACTCCAGTCACGATCAAACCAAAACTTTACACAAAACATTGAAACAATAGATATCTTGTTTTATTTCAGACATCAATATTAGTTCTGACGGTTCTGACAAAGAAGGCGCGTTTTGGTTTCTTCCTAAATTTCCAAAGACAAGATAATTACGAGACATTCAATCTCCACAAGTAATCGTTGCACTCCAAATACTATATTGTACTCAGTTTCGGTGCGCGTTTCACAAATATCAATTGAAATTCAATACAAAAATAGGAATTAACTATTGTAGTATACACTCATAGGACAACCTTTATTTGCTCCATGATGAGTATATCTGTCTAAAAGATTGATTGACAATATTACAGAACCGAACTGTATCGATTGTATTGAACATTAGTATTGTAGCTTTATTTCCTATTTCTATGCTTGGTATACGAACAAATATTTTGTTTAGTGAGTGAGTTTATTTCCATTCGTAATGAAAATACGTATCCTCAGCAAATCACATTATTCCAGTCGGAGTGAATCTCTCCGGCGCGGCTCGTCGGTCGGCCGGCCGGTCGGTCGGTCCGTCGGTCGGTCGGTACGGTAGTACGGTACTCGGCATTAAATATTAATGTTCACGGCAACAACGAACTGGAGTAGAGGCAGATTTAATAAACTCTGCATTAAGTTAATGAGCTTCCTTTTCGTTCGTTTCGTTCGTCGCTACCCGCTGTCTGTTCTGTCCCTATGTATGCTTAAATCTTTAAAACTACGCAACGGATTTTGATGCGGTTTTTTTCTAATAGATAGACCGCCAGTTGCAAGTACGTTCATTAAAGATAATCCTCCATTAAATCGCTTGCTAGCTTTTATTATGACAACAGAACAAATAGTGACAGCATGAGATTTAATGGAGGATTATCTTTAATGAACGTACGTGCAACTAGCAATGAGTGATTCAAGAGGAAGGTCTATATGTATATAATACATCACTACTCATCACCATTGCATTGTTTCGGTCGGTAGACCTACCAGGGTGCTTCGCCGTCACTGGTGTGGTCCCGCCATAGTTCGCAGTAATAAGCAGTCGATGCGTAATGCTGCGTAATGCTGTATTGGTCAATTCCCAATAACAAATAATATAAACAACAACGTTTCAACATTTGTTCATAGGAATTGAGATCGCGACTCTAATGATAAAATATTTGCAGTCTGCAATAAACAAAACTTATCATTGTGAATATTTCTAATTTTTGCTGTTTCATACAAAATTACATACCTACTTAACTCTTGTAGGTATAGGACAGCTGATTTCGAGGTTATCTGAAAGCTCTTCAGTTTGATAGAATCTTAGCCACCCCTTTGAATATTACTACTTTGCTATTTTACAGCCTGTAGATATTCTGTTTTCAGAATATAGGGTAGGTACATAATATATTCTACATTCGTAGACAGAAAATTGGTAGTTGTAGCAATGTTTCTGACCACTCCGAAAGGGATTACGGTGGTGAGTTTATGTATGTATGTATTATATTGATGCGAAATACTGATAAGATGATGCGTTAACCCTGGCCCTTGCAACCTGTGGTGTCGCTGTGTCGTGTCGTGTCGTGTCCGGTGTGTATGTAGGTATAGGTACTAAACGAGATATATGTGTAGCGGCAGTAAAGGCGGCGGTTTATTGACCTAAATTGAAAAGACAAGATTGAGACGTAGACGTTCCTGGCTTTTACGAGCTCTCCTTTATCGCTCCGTATGTATACGTGACCCGCCCACGTGTGCGTGCACACTGCGCACGTGTGTGTGAGTCTGAGAGATGGGCTCGCTTGATGCGGCGATTAAACTGTTACATCTCGACGCATGTATAGTCGCTTAAATCACTACCCGTCTGTAGCTACGCCACTATCGGAGACTTCTACTGGATAGTATTTGTTTGCTTATGTGCGGTCATTGACTTACCAACTACTGGACGTCGCGTCACTTAAAAGTGCCCGAAGCAAAAGAGTAACAAAACATTATAAAGAGTAATAATTACGCGCCAGTCTTTATTTCATCCACAATCTACGCCCACGTCTATTATGCCGTGCCGCGGTGCTGTAAGAATTTTTTTAAACTCATCATTGTGTTGCCCATTTCCCATTACTTGGGGTCGGCGCAATATGTCATCCTCTTCCGTTCATCTCTCTTAGCCGTCGTTTCAACACTCACTCCTTTTTACACATATCATCCTTCACACAATCCATCTATCTTTTCTTCGGCCTGCCTCTCCTACCACAGCCAGGTACAAACATAAACATACATAAATCGTCTACATAAATGCAGAACTTGAGATTTTTACCTGTACATACAACATGATTCTATGATTTTCTGAACTCAGCTATACAATTACCTAGCTTATTTTTGAAAAAAATTTTACTTATGTGGTTGTACCTTTAAACAGACGATATTACTAACACGTACTTACGTTCATAAGTTAGTCTAAGACACTTATTTCGAGAATTTTGTATTAGACTCGACGTCCATTAGTTTGTAAGTCAATGTGTGCGGTAGTCACATTAATTTATACGCTCCGCCAGCAGAAAAACAAAATGCATCAATGAGATGCAATGCATTTTGTACATAGCAAATATACCTTCTCATTTTGCTTGCATAGTTTTAAAAAATCTCACCATGGATTAATCACTCTCTTGCTAACTTCGTAGATAGTGTAATGTAAACCTCGTCGTCAGATTCACTAGACTCGTGACGTGCAGTGCAGTGTCGTATTGGTTAGTTCTCTCGTATCTCTGCTACGCACTTGTAGTCGCAGACCAGGTATATACTTTTAAAACCATGAGGGCATTTTAAGAACGTAATTAAAGTATTACAATTCATAGGTAAATAATTTGCTCTACATTTCTAGCGTAATACAGAAAGGTTGAGGTGGCGCGGAAAAGATTACATGAATATTGAATAGGTACTATGCCTTTTAAATGGAAATTGTGTTCCGATAGCCGAGCGTGGGCTTTAACACTCGGCTCGGAGAGGGTACCGCGCGGTGCTTGTGTGTCCCCGAAGACAAGGCGGTAACGAACTAATCATTAACATTTAGTCTGTCTTGTTGCAGGTCTTGGTGGAGATGACGTGTGAACAGTGAAGTCACGCGGCGCGATGGACGACCCGGAGCGCATCGAGCGCGACGGCGCCGCCTGCACGCGCGACAACAACATCACCGCGCCGCTCGACGGTCCGTATTCCCGTCCCTCTCACGCGCTCCCCGTACCCACCGCATCGCTCACCGCCGAATGAATTCTTTGCAGGTCTCTACTGCGAGGGCACGTTCGACTCGTGGCTGTGCTGGCCGCACACGCGCGCCGGCTCCATCGCCTACGCGTCCTGCCCCGACTTCGTGCCCGGCTTCAGTCCCGAACGTACGTTTCGTCGTATCCATTACGGGTTCGCGCGTTCGCTCTTTTTCGTTTATTTTCCCTGAACTGCTTCTTTCATCGCCCCCAGTGTCGGCGCACAAGGAGTGCACGGAGAACGGGACGTGGTGGCTGCATCCGCTAACCGGCCGGCCCTGGTCCAACTACACGACCTGCGTCAAGCCGGAGGATGTCGGTATCGTATATCTGCGATCCGTTTCGTCCATACGTCGCGTTCCGTGCTAGTACTAATAGCAGCGTTGCATTGTACAGGACGTGAGCGACATCATCGCCGTGTACGAGACCGGCTACAGCGTGTCCCTGGTCGCGCTGCTGCTATCCCTCGGCATCCTTTCCTACTTCAAGTGAGTATAGCGCTCGCCGGCGTCGACGCGCGTGGTGAGCCGCACTAACCCCGTTCGTCCCGCAGGAGCCTGCGCTGCGCGCGCATCACGGTGCACATGAACCTGTTCGCGTCGTTCGCGGCGAACAACGCGCTGTGGCTGGCGTGGTACGCGCTGGTGGTGCGCTCGCCGGCCACGCTCGCCGCCTCGCCGGGCTGGTGCCGCGCGCTGAACGCGACGCTGCAGTACGCGATGCTCACCAACTACACGTGGATGCTGTGCGAGGGCGTGTACCTGCACACGGTGCTCGTGAGCGCGTTCGTGTCGGAGCGGCGCCTCGTGCGGGCGCTGCTCGCGGCCGGCTGGCTGCTGCCGGTGCCCTTCGCGGCGCTGCACGCGGGCCGGCGCGCCGCCGCCGCCGAGACGTTCTGCTGGGCCGACGAGGGCGCGCCGCGGCCCGAGCTGGCGGTGCTCGTGTGCGTGGCCGTGCTGCTGAACGTGGGCTTCCTGTGCAACATCGTGCGCGTGCTGTGCACCAAGCTGCGCGCGGGCGGCGGCGCGGGCGCGGCGGGCGGCGCGGCGCGGCCCTCCGCCACCGTGCTGCACGCGCTGCGCGCCACGTGCCTGCTGGCGCCGCTGCTCGGGCTGCAGTACCTGCTGACGCCCTTCCGGCCGCCGCGCAGCGCGCGCTACTGGCTCGCCTACGAGTACGTGGCGGCGCTGAGCACGTCGCTGCAGGGGCTCTGCGTCGCCGTGCTCTACTGCTTCTGCAACGGGGAGGTGCTCGCGCAGCTGCGCCGGCGCTGGCGCGTGCTGACGTTCCGACCGCGCGCCAACTCGACGACCAACACGACCGTCTCCGTGAGTATCCTGCGTTGCGCGCTCGCCGACTGCGCGCGGCCCCCGCGGGGGTCCCGGCGCGGCGAGGCGGAGCGTGACCGGTGCGTCGTGTTGCAGTTCGTGCGGTCGGCGGCGCCGGGCGGCGGCGAGGACAAGGTGTGACTGGGGGCGGGCGCGGTGTCGCCGGGGGGCGCCGACGACGGTGCGCCCCCCGCCGACGAGGCGGAGGGGGGGCGGCGCGGCACGGGAGGGCGACACATCCGCTTCGAATGCGTCGACAGCGATGACGACGCGCCCCCCGACACCCGCCTGCTGTGAGCGCCCCGCGCCCCGCCCCGAGCCTCCCGCGCCGTGATGTCACGTCGAGCTGTGCCGCGCGTCGTGTGTGGCGTCAAGTCACCGCTGCGGACACGTGTGATGGTATTAGTGTAACGTTGTATTAATTAACCCGCATCCTCGTAGTGTGTGTGTACATAATAGTGTAGTGTTGTTGTGGCGCCGCGCCGGACGCTGCGTCGGTGCGCGCGCGCAGTATCACAAGACATGTGAGCGCGCTCCGGACCACGTGACGTGACCGCTTAGCTTTAAGTGAATGTCATTAATGTAAACGTCACATACCATGGTGTAAAACCTGTGTACACTAGACTAAACTCATGTGGTCGACACCTCACCGAGTAGCCGGCGAGATATTTGCGTCCACTCGAGTGTCTGCACATGGTCTGCACATCTGTCTTTAACCTACCTTCTTCTTCCATACCACCGAGGATACAGAATTATATTTTTTTTAAATAGCCAGACTCTAGGGCAGGCTACCCATAAAATAATCATCAATCTTCATCCCTTCGTAACATAAAATAACCTGATGAATTGTTGATATACTGCACTGACATAAGACATCTTAACAATTTATACTTTAAAAATTTTTACTGCCTCTCTACTACCGAGTATCACTACACGCAAACACATGCAGACCTACACGCACACACACGCAAAGAGACTGGCGTCGTGTGATTGTCGCGTTGCGTAGTTTTGTTTTAGTACTAGTAGGTATTACATGTTATTTTAATGGCTAATGTTTCTCATTATTACTTTACTAATCACTATTACATTCTATAGATCGAGTAGATACTATTGTGATACAATTATAGTAGACTCGTGTTTCTCCTACAACAGCTAAGTACCTAACCAATATAAGTAAGTATACCTACCTACTCATGTTTATATTACCAACGTCGCCAAAACACTCGGAAGCCAAATTACTTTACATACTTTATGAACTAACTTATGCATTAAACTTGTACATTTCATCAAAAGTAAAGTAGGTAGGTAGGTACCTACTCTAAAGTTCCATAAAATTTTATAGCCGATAGTAAAATATTATCGTTAGCAAAAAACAAACATATTAAATGTTTCACGATGGTCTAAGTATTTCCCGTATGGATATAATTATAATTATGTCAAACTGCACAATGCTGTTATGTTCTGGCGCTGCGCTATCTAAATACGTATCTGTGTGATGCACAGATAGGGTTGCCAACTTTTTTCAGACCAAATATAGTATTTCGAGCCTAATACCCCAAAAAATATAGTAGATCGGGGATAATTAAGAAAATATATAGTATTTTTCGATTTAGTTAATTTAAAATTTTAAAAAGATAGTTTTTTGATACTATTTGTTTTGAATACCAAGTTTTTAATCTTAAGGAACAATCATCTCTCCATTTCGTATTCTTTATAGAAAATAATGCATCCTGTAAACGCAGAAGTCGCTGGAGTGGATACAGAAATAATATAACTGTTTTTTAAATTAGATAAACCTGATTTTAGGAAAACTTGTTGTCTATTTTCAGCAGTTTAGATCAAATGGAACAAGTGTGATGAAAAGATAGAAATTTTTGGAAATAATGTAAATTTATTGGGCATTTTTACTGAACCTAAGCACCAATATATTTAAATTCTTTATAAATTATTTTATCATCAAAATTTTGTAGTTTTGCCTACTATATATTTTTCTCAGAATTATAGTAGTAGGGCCCTTAACATAATAGGATACTATATAGTAGGGTTGGCAAACCTATTCACAGACAATGCTCACCTCGATGTCTCTCACTTTCACAATGTTTTATTTTCTTGGATGGTTTCCACACACACACATATAGGTACGTCAGGTGTGAAGTGTCGGGTAGTTCAGAGAGAGGGTATAAAAAGAGTAGCTCTGAGCAACACAACACCGCGTCCGAGCGACGCCGCCCGCCCCCTGCAACGTGTGACGTGTGACGTGGCGTGACGTGACGTGACATGACGAGTCACTGTTATTATGTTCGTTATCTTCACTGCGAGCAAGTGTCCTATTATTATTATTGTTGTATTATTTCGACGGTGAAGTGTAATGAAATGACCTCCTATCTGACATTTTGTTCTTTTTGTGATTCTTATGTATATGGATTTAAAATGCGATCTCGCATGTACTAGTAAGACCAACAAACTGTATGAATTAAAGGTTCCTATGACGATAAATTTACAATATAAAAACAATAATAAACGATTTTTGTCGTTACCTCTAATAAAATTTTCCTTTTGTAGATAGGAGGTCATTACACTTCATCTTCGATTTGTACCTCATAAAGCTACCAGAGGACATCACTGTTCTGTTTCAATATCTACATAATATTTGTGCATGTAAAATTTTCTTTATAATTTATCTAAATTCAATACCTAAGACACCAAAATAAAACTAGCTTAAAAAAATATTAAAAATAATATTTACATTCAGTCAAAGAGCCCTCCCCGGGTCATACCGGGTGCAAAGGAGCCCATGACGCTTGTCGCGCTTCCGCGTTGGATGGCAGTGGACAACCTTCACATACCCGGAGCGAGCTTCGTTCCCCATCTCCTGAAGTCGACGGCCAAGCGTCCGACCCCCAGCAGCCCGTGGTCACAAGAGTGTAGAATATTATCATTAATATTTTATTAAGCTAGTTTTATTTTAGTTACTTAGTTATATTTTATTGTTATTAATTTATCCCTGAATACAACTTTACCCAATTCAATACCTAACATTTAGTTCTCTTAGTACCTTTACCTACCAACTCGACAGCACCTCGAATACGCAGCAACTAAGAGAGATTTCGTATTTACTGTCGCAAGCTTACACTGAATGAAATGTTTTGTTATATACAACCAAACTTTTAGTGACTACCGAACTCTTTTGTTGCACACAATCAAACATTTGGCTATTTATAACCAAAGTTAAAGTTAAAGTTCGGTCGTCATTAAAGTTTGGTTGTATATCATGTATAGCATATGCTCACGACTATATTCCCCGAGGGGGTAGTCAGGGATATTCTGAAACTTCAGAACATCCACGTTTCACTAGTAGTACCAAAACTCTGTCCAGTCTGTCTCTGGTTGTATATAACAAAACATTTTTTTCAGTGTAATATACCTAATTAGTTACTTATGTACTATGGCTCACGATATATGATAAGACAGAAGTAGACGCAAAACCAAGAGCGTTAAGAGGATATTTTTGCGAGCGTGCCGCATACAAACGATATTTGATCCTAGTTTCAATATTAATCAATTAAGTTAATGAAATATTTTAAACACGATCTAGAAACGAATCTGTGTACCTATGTATCTGTGGTGTGTCAAAACAAAAGATGGACACTTGATCGTGAGGGTCCGGGACTCTGGGTAGGCATCCGCTCGGACGGCATGCCGTGTACCAATGAGTTTTTCTAACTTATGTACGTAATACCTACTGCTCTCTAACGGTGAAGGAAAACATCGTGAGGAAGCCGGCATAAGATAAAGAAAAAAATTCTTATGCGCATGTGTATTTGTAATTTGTATAGTCTACCAATCCGCATTGGACACGCGTGGAGGACTATCACCATCTAGGAGGGGGGTTAGGTCTGCAGTGGGACGTGATTAATTTAAGATTTGCATGGAAATCTTTACGCCACTGTAATTTTGAATTTTAATCGGTTTGAAAATTGACGTCAGTTTATCTATATTCTATGTGATATTATTTTAATAAAATTGTTTGAGTTCAGCGAAGTTATGATAAACCACAAACAGATTTTTATCAGTTTGAAGATCGTGTTTCAAAAATGTCATTGGATTAAATTGGTAAAGTAAAGTGCTCATTGAAATAAATATTTTTTTTTGTTTTTTTTTTGGTTATAATATTCAAAATAGAATTAAACGTGGCGGCAGGAGCGCGCTCGCCAGTATATCCTCTTAACTCTTTCGCGGACACTGACGGGGTATAGCAGTGATAACAATAAAAATTATATTGTGTCTCGTTCAGTGTCCGCGAATGTGTTAAGGGGCTATAGGTTCCGACGAATATTTTCTATGAGAAACGGGATTGCCCAGCCCTCCGAAAAGTGCATGCGCGTGCCGTATTTTCGATTGAAAAGAGTTAACAAAAGTACTTTTTATATATTTTTATTATGATTTTACTAGATAAACTAATGGTGAATATGTGAGTATAAATACCAATAATCTGAAACTATTTTAAGTTCTTCTAACACGAGATTTTTTTTTTAAATACGAGAATGTACGTCATCTTTGTGAAGATTTTCTATCGAGTGAAGTAATTCCAATCGTGTATTCAATTGATGATTTTACTAGATAAACTATCCAAGAATACTGAGGTATGACTTTGGTTTCAGTAAATTGTATAAATCTAGTTGAAACATGAAAACTAAAAGATCCCAGGTCCAAACGCCTCCACGGTGTTTCGTACTGTCCTGTTCCTTTATAATGTTGACAGTTACAAATGAAAGTATCCTTATCCTGCTAATGAAAATGATATGAAATAAGATATTAGACTCTTCAAAATGTTTATAATTATGTAAATAAAGAAATATTTCGCGTTAACTGATAAATGATAGATTGCGTTTATGCCATTTGTACCCTTACGTTCTTTTGATTCTGTTTTTGTTGCTGTATTTTTTGGTGTGCTAATAAAGAATATTTATGTTATGTTATGTTATGTAAGTACCTACATATTTTTAATAGATATCGAGCTAATCGATTTTCTTAGTCCCTTGAATCGTGTAATCTTATGATAGGTACCTAGCATACGTTCTGTAGTTTAGAAAATTTACCATTGTGATGTGATGAGATGGATCAGGTCAGTTACGACCTTTTCCCCGAGCTTAGTATAATCTGGTTTTGTTTTGAAATATTAGTTGTGTGTGTACTTTGTTTTGAAAAAACAATTTTTGAGCTTATTGTTTTATTTACATTCAAAATATTATCAAATTGGAGAAGATTATTAAATATTATCCAATTGGAGAAGATTATTAAATATTATCAAATTGGAGAAGATTATTAAATATTATCCAATTGGAGAAGATTATTAAATATTAGTAGATATATTATTGAAGATTTTATTTTTATAATCTGACTGAGCCTAAACGTACACTTTGTGGAAATAAGAGGGGGAAGGGAGGGTGGGGACTGTTGATGTTTATATTGTTTATTGTAATACTTCGTAGATACCTAACTGTATATAGCTGTATATAATTTTGTAAATTGGAAATATAAAAATGTTACAGAAGATCTATTTTCATTTTACTACTTCCCTCTGCAATGAAATCTCCAACACCGCCTGTCAAAATCACCTAGCTATCTTGGACGCACTATAATACAGCATGTTAGGGTAAACAGTTGCATTACTTATATGTTATTGTTAATAATTGAATGTAATATTGTTATGCCCTGACGGGGACATTGTAAATACGTTAACATCCTGTACGATTAATTGATTACTATGTACATGTATATATATGTGGCAATGCAATAAATATTTCTGATTCTGATTCTGATACTTTAAGGGGTGATTTTACCCATGATACTGAAAAACTTTCCCAAAGAAACCTACAGGAAATACGCAAAAACATTTTAGGACTTTTCATACCAAATGCAATCAGCTGATCGAACGTTTGTATGAAAAATAAAATTATTTTTTTGTGAATTTTCTATTGGGGAAAGTTGTTCAGTACCATGGGTACTACCACCCCTTAAAGTAATGCAACTGTTTACCCTAACACCCTGTAGTATACCTACAAAATTAAAGGCGCTACATATCAAAGGTGCTTCAGACCGTCAAATTGAACAACTTTCACTATGGAGCCGAAATCGAAATTGCACCAGAAAAAAATCTTCTGTTCCATAGAAAAAGTCTATGGCTACGCGACGACCCAACTGTATGAAAAAGCAGATTTTTTTCTCGCGATTTCTAAGTTGGCTCGGCACGGCACGGTTGGCGCGGCCGTGTCATGAAGCACCCTGTTTAATATGTACCTAACGCATTTAATTTTACACCTGTAGAGAGTAATTCGGCATGTCAATTTTTTTATACTTTATTTAAAAAAATGGATATAAGACAATCATTTTAAGAAACTCATTTCATCTTTTTGCCATTCATCTAGTTTAAATCAATATAAATATTTTAAGTTTATCAAGGAGATTAATTACAGGTCGTCGTGTGATCCGCTATCCTTTTATTTTTCAAGGGTTCAATGTAAAATCTGTAACATCGAAAATATTGTTATTCAGAAAATCGAAATATTATCGATATTTCAATCTTGAAATGGTTTTCGATTAGGCCCTGCCAAAAAAAACTTGACATACCGAATTGCATATCTCATTATATTAATAGCCGCCGGTAAGAGAGAAGTGCGCGGGCGCATCTGCAGCGCGGGGGGGGGGGGGGGGGGGGGGGGGCTTGCAGTATCGATCTAATTGTTTCGTCTCTATGAATACTTACATTATTGGCGACCACAACAGTAGCCTTTAAGAGGATCGTCCTTGCAGAGCGCCCTTCACGGAGCTCACTGCATAAACAAACGAACCTTCGTTTCGATCTACCTAGATCCTTTGAAAAGTTATACATAATATCAAATTAGACAGTCAAAGCTTAGAACGCGTCGAAAAAAATATCACCCAGTCTAGGCTGATAAACGATAAACCCTGTCACTATACACACCCACAGAGATAAGTTGTATGACGCCTCTCGCACACCAACCTAAGAAAGTTGACCAGTTTTGTTTTAGTAGCTCTATCTTGACATATAATTAATGAAAGGGTAGAACATTTGAATTCTAACCAGTTAAACTCAATGAAATTTGCGTTTTTCCCCAGTTGGTTCGGACATTGCCTGAAAAGAAAGAAGATTCCGTGCTTCGAATGGCACGTTAAGCCGTTGGTCCCGGGTACTATCTCTGGTGGTAGTAGTCGTTACATAAAGCCATGTCAGAGGTCGTAAGGCGGTCTGAAAAAACTCTGACACCAGGGCTCTGCCCACCACACGATAAGAAATAAAGAATGCTAGGATTAATTCAAGATTAGTATGGAAATCTTTAGGGCACTGTTACTTTGAAATTATACATTTTAATGACAATCTGACAAACTACCATTAATCAAAAGAAATATTTGTTCTTCAACACAGGCATATAGATTAGTTTCTAGATCCTGACATTAATTGATTAATATCCAAAATATAATGAAACTTTGTTTGTATAGAGCGCGCTAACGGTAATATACTCTTAAATAAACTGCACCGCGATAGACGACCGATCGACCGCCGCGGGTATTTATACAGCAACCGACCGACCCGTTGCAGGCCACTGCCATATATGAACATGCACAGGTACACAGCTGGTCTGCGGCCGCGCCGCGCCGGCGACGAGCGAGCTCAGAGAAACAACCACTAAGTAACAAAAATTATAATTAAACCACATTAAACTTAAAATATAACCTCACTTATAAGATAACGCAATAGCGAACAGTCTCCGAGAGAGAGTACAAAATAAATACAATTGTAGAGTGCTAGTACACAATAATTTTTTTTAATAAAAGCGAAGATGGAACGAGTGTAGCGCCCCGGGGCGCTGCCGGGGGCGCTGGTGTGTGGCGCGGCCGGGGCGCTTAGAAGCACTTGCGATGCACGATGCCGGGGCCGGACTCGTCGTACTCCTGCTTCGAGATCCACATCGCTTGGAAGGTGGAGAGAGAGGCCAGGATGGAGCCACCGATCCATACCGAGTATTTCCTCTCAGGGGGAGCGATGATTTTGATCTTGATGGTGGAGGGAGCGAGGGCGGTGATCTCTTTCTGCATCCTGTCGGCGATACCGGGGTACATCGTGGTGCCGCCGGAGAGTACCGTGTTGGCGTACAGGTCCTTGCGGATATCCACGTCGCACTTCATGATGGAGCTGTACACGGTTTCGTGGATTCCGCAGGATTCCATTCCCAGGAAGGAAGGCTGGAAGAGGGCTTCGGGACAACGGAACCTCTCGTTGCCGATGGTGATGACCTGACCGTCGGGCAGCTCGTACGACTTCTCCGAGGAGGTGGAGGAGGCCGCCGTCTGCATCTCCTGCTCGAAGTCCAGCGCGACGTAGCACAGCTTCTCCTTGACGTCGCGGACGATTTCCCTTTCCGCGGTGGTAGTGAACGAGTAGCCCCTCTCGGTGAGAATCTTCATAAGGTAGTCAGTCAAGTCACGACCGGCCAAGTCCAGACGGAGGATGGCGTGGGGGAGGGCGTAGCCTTCATAGATGGGCACCGTGTGGGAGACACCGTCACCGGAGTCCAGCACGATGCCGGTGGTACGACCGGAGGCGTAGAGGGAGAGCACGGCCTGGATGGCGACGTACATGGCGGGGCAATTGAACGTCTCGAACATAATCTGCGTCATCTTTTCCCTATTCGCCTTCGGGTTGAGGGGCGCCTCCGTCAGCAGGATGGGGTGCTCCTCAGGAGCGACACGCAGCTCGTTGTAGAAAGTGTGGTGCCAGATCTTCTCCATGTCGTCCCAGTTGGTGATGATGCCGTGCTCGATAGGGTACTTCAGGGTTAGGATACCTCTTTTGCTCTGAGCCTCGTCGCCGACGTAGGAGTCCTTCTGTCCCATGCCCACCATCACACCTTGGTGGCGCGGCCGGCCCACTATGGAGGGGAACACAGCGCGGGGCGCGTCGTCCCCCGCGAAGCCCGCCTTGCACATCCCGGACCCGTTGTCCACGACCAGCGCGCCCGCATCGTCGTCACACATGTTGACTGCTCGCTGTCACTTTGCGCTTCACTCTAGGGTCTTGTTCGCTCCAGCTCCGGTACGGTGCTTCTGTAACAAGAGCGAGGCGACACTATTAATACTCTCGCTGGCTCTCTGGCCGCATGCCGCGCCAGGGTCGGGATCGGGTTCACTCGGGAGTCTGGTCGCACACCGCGTGCGTCACTCGTCACTGACGGACAGTGACAAGCATTGAACTATTATTATAGGTGTGTCACTCAAACACTAGCGAAAATATAGGGCTTTTGAATCAGGAGCTCAATGCTCATTACATAACATTTTTAATCCTCAGATTATTTCGAAGTAAGTTGTAGCCCGTAGTATCTCACTGCAGAGAATGTACATTCTAGTACTAAAAGAGGTGAGAGGAGAGGGGAGTGGGGTCATATAATCCACCAGGCACTGTAAGGTAAGGCCCAGTGCGGCGGCAAGTTATTGTCAAGCTGCCTCAACTCAATCGGCCTGTTAGAACTGCAACAAACATACGGAATTCCGATGATTGTAATTTTGTATACCTCCGCATCTCCAAACGGAATTATTATTTAACGGAAAAACCATACGAAATCGTAATCCTGATTCAGAATTCCGAATCGGAATTCCGTATGTATATGTGGCGGACCTTACTTAGTTTATCTTTGCTGATTGTTGGCATTAGGATAAAGCGTGCATGGGAGTAACATAAGTACGAGTAAGTATTATGTGAAATGCATAAAGTATACATATATACAGGGTGTAAGGGACAGCCCTCCGCAAACTGAAACGGTGAACTCAGATCATCAAACTGAACAACTTTCACTATGGAGCCGGGAAACGCGAAAAAAAATCAGCTGTCCCATACATCTGAGTCGGGTAGGTATGAAAGTTTTAACATTATATTTGCTTGTTTATCTTTTATTGAGGTGCTCCATTGGCCAATAGAAGTGGTTTTTGTATTGGTGGAGATATTACAATCAGTATGCTCTAGATATGCGATGAGGATATCGGCCAAGCCCGCCCGGTCTTTATTAGACCTAGGTGAACATTTACTCAAGACTTGGCTTAAAAGACATCTCATAACTTTTTAAGAGTAAAAGAGTTGCGAATCTTGGCTACTTTTTACATGTTTTTGATGGGATTATCCGTTTCTCCTAAGTATTTATCAACAAGATAATTAAAATATGGAAAGGTGTAAAACTAATGATAAATAATTTACACAATGCATTGGAGTTGTTATACATTCACCGATTATCATTAATCTGACTACCTAGATGTTTTTTCACCTGATGCTTGAAAATTTCAATCGCAGAAATCAGTTCCCCTTGATGTAAAATATGTATATCTAAACTATTATAAAACTGTAACAGAAGTGTGTCTGTACATAGAGGATATTTACAAAAAAAAATTACGATATGGTTTTTAGGTGTCCCTGATTCCAAATCACAAATTTTTGGATTTTTTGTCTGTCTGTTTGTTTATTTGTTTGTTTGTTTGTTCGAGTATCACGCAAAAACTACTGAACCGATTGCGTTGAAACTTTTTTTGTTTGATAGCTTATCATCTGACTTAAAATCTGGTACATAATTTATGCGGACGAAGTCGCGGGTAAAAGCTCGTATACTATAATGAGGAACACCTAATGGATCGACCGAGGATGTACCTGTACAGTCGCGGTCTGAAAGATTATATTCTATTTGTATTCTGGTTGCCTGGAATAAATCACTTTTAGTGATAAGGCCGCCTTTTCTACCCTTATTGTTCATGTATATTGTTGTTGTTTTTTGTTTATTTTGGTGTGCAAATAAAGAATATTTATCTTATCTTATCTTATTCGATCCTAAGCAAAATAATATAAACTCTTGCCACTTTTTTAAGAACTAGCGAAATAATGGTCTGTGGTCCTCACCAGGAGCCCGATTGCGCTAATTTTAAACATCGAAGTTCTATTCTTATTCAATTTCAGTTCTAATCACATTGCAATCCAATTACTATTCAACTGTGCTGAATTCGGCATCGCGCTTAACTCTATGTAACTGACAGCCTTTAACGTCTGAGCGATCTGTCAAAACAGCTCTAACGGCTGTCATGAGCTGTACCGCGATTAGCGCAATACCAATTGTCCCAAAGTTATGGTTCGCCCGTATCAAATCACGGTTCAATCACTGAATATTTACCGCGATTGCAGCCCAGCGCAACTTTATTTAGCGCAATTGCTCTCCAGGAGCGCTTTAAATAAATCGCAACTGAACCATGATTAGCCTGCGTGCGAAATGCAACTTTTAACACATTCGGTTTCATTCGGTTCTATTCATTTGTAAGTCGTTAGAGCCGTTTTGACAGATCGCTCAGACGTTAAAGGCTGTCAGTCATATAGTAAATAAGTCAAGTTTAGCGCGATACGGAATTCAGCACAGTTGGATAGTAATTGGATTGCAATGTGATTAGAACTGTAACTGGATTAGGATTGAACTTGGATGTTTTAAATTAGCGCGATCGCCCTCCTGAAATGGCTGGATTCAAATAAATGTCATAGCTTTGCGTGAAAAATATAAAAAAATTCAATCACTGGCGCTCTATCATACATTTTATCAACACAACGGAACACAAATCTTCAAGGTTTTCAATGGATCGCACTCGGGGAAATGCGGCGTCCAGACAGAACCAGAATTAACTTCACACTACATCACACAGAGCAGGTTAATCAAATCGAGGTGGCACTAACACTGATTATAGAAGTAGAAATCCGGTCAACTCTTTTGGAGTGTCACTAGGAGGAACACAGAGCACTGAACTGGAGGCGATGGGAGACGCGCGCGAGTAGAGATCTTCAGTGGAGGCACTGCACTCAAGGCGCGAGCGAAGGGCGGGGCGGTAGTGCCGGCGCCGCGCGCTGCGCGCGCTATATACCGCAAGAACGGCACGCGCCGCACTCCCTACAAGGCGTTGTGCCCCGCCCGGCGCCCTCACGCACTCCACCCTCACTCCCATATAAGAGCATCGCTACCGCACTCCAATCCTATCGACGACGATCGCAAAATAGATCAACGACACGCACACACAAACATGCGTGCAGGCGACATCGATCGATCGAATGAGTGAAATAAATCGATTGTAGCTGTCGCTTCGTAATGAAGTTATTTCTAATTTTGTATTGTGAAAGTACTGCAAACAGGGCCCTCTGAACTCTATAGGCACAAGAAGCACGAAGAAGCACGGGCCTAACCGCCCGTGGCCCCGGCCTGGTGGGGCCCCGAAACTCAAGCTGAAGGTCAGGGGTCCTCGATTGCACCTCCACATTGCCGAGGTCCTGGATGAACATTATGATCCCATATGCGAGTTTTGTCGTGCACGTGAACGTGCACCCATTTTGCATTAACGTGAACCCATGTTTATGCAAAAAAACGCCTGCTCCCAGAAAGCATCGATGTGTTCACAAAGGATTGGGAACCTATTAAGCGGTCTTCTTCTTATCGTGTGGGCAGAGCCCTGGTGTCAGAGTTTTTTCAGACCGCCTTTCGGCCTCTGACGTGGATTTTATGTAACGACTACCACCACCAGAGATAGTAGCCGGGACCAACGGCTTAACGTGCCATCCGAAGCACGGAATCACTTTTCTTTTCAGACAATCTGGTGATTCAGCCTACAATATCCTAACCAACTGGGGAAAAACGCACAAAGCGACATATCACTGTGTATACCCCGTGGGAATCGAACCCACGACCTCCGTATCGAGAGCCAATGCTCTTAACCATTAGACCTCGGAGGCAGTCATTAAGCGGTGGCCGGCGAGAAATCATGATCTAAACCCGATTGAACAATTTTAGGATGAGCTGAAACAACAAGTGACAGTCAGAGACCCCCAGGCTACCTCCAGGATGCCATCGTTTCTAAATGTGATGCCTCAACAAGGCTACATAACATTTTATTAGGTCCGTGCATACCAGCATGAAAGCAGTAGGTAATTAGGGCCAGGAGAGGTTACACTAGGTTTTAGGTTAAGAAGTTTGAAAAACCAAAATGAATTTATTATTCCCTAAATGCAAATTAACACGTTCCTGCATGGGTAGCATGCCACCGTGATACAGCGCTATCACACCATCGCTCTTTTTCTCTTTGCGCACGAGCGAACGAGATAAAAGACGTGATACAGCTGTATCACGTGTAGCATGCTACGGCTTCTGGACAGTGACTGCCTATCAAAAGTTCTATTGTGTCTCGTTCACTGCCCCGGAATGAGTTAAATTATCTTTCAAATGATACCTCATAGTCATACCCTGATTTTTGTCCAAGTAGGTTTAAAAGTAATGTGGAATTTTTTTTAAAGTTCAGTTTTTTACGCTGAGTGTAAGTATACCACAAAGTTATTATGCCTTATAGAGTGTATACAGGGTAACAATGTTTCTGACCACTCCGAAAGGGATTATGGTGGTGAGTTTATGTCTTTGCTGATCTGAGTTTTTGAACTTTGGAATATGTAGACATGCTGTCCAGTTCCCGTATACCCTCACCGGGAGAGGCCTGTCATCCTGCAGGTGCTGAGCTAACTTAGGGTGTCGTCCCGTCCGCAGCCGTCCTTCTGTACCTGCAGGAGAAGTATACCGCAGCCGTCATCGTGGCTGGTTTGATGCTGGATAACTCCAACCAGCAACTGTCCTTTAAGAGGATATAATTCAGAGCGCGCTCGGTACTAACGAAGTCTGGTTTTATTTTCAATACTAACCAATAAAGTCAATGATTTTTTTCAGAAACAATCTAGAAACTAATCTTTATGCTTGTATTGTGTCAGATTTTAGTTTAAAACTGGATCAAAAAGTCGTCCGTGTAGTATCGGACAGACCAGGTGTGCGAGGTGCAAATAAAATTCGTTTCGTTAACCTACGGCTCGTTCGCCGCGCGCCGCGCGCCGCGCGCCGCGCACAGCAATGCGACCACCTGTTCGTCCGATGAAACATTTGAATCGATGATGTAGGCTGCAATGCAATGCAATCTCTCTGCCGATGCCGCTCCGGAATCGGAATTGGAATTTTGGCAGAGGAGTATCAGACAATACCTAGGTATGCCAGCTTCCTGGGTGTATCGTTCGTTTTTTTTTAAGGGCATAACTAATCGTTTTGTTGTTTTTATTTCATTAATGACAGCGATATCGATAAAACGATAATTCTTATATCCGAAGGTAAATATTATTATAGTTTTAAAGCCGGTTTTAATTTCGATTTCTTATCCTGACTATTTTGTGAATGTGATTCATACAATTATAGTAGAGTCCTGATTCTCCTACAGTAGGTACTTACTCTACCTACCTAAAGCTAACTCAACCATAGGTATCAATCATCGCGTAATTTCTCTGTATGGTATCAATATACTTCGTAACTAAGCTTCGTAATCAAGTACTCTCATGTTTATATTACCGACGACTCGTCGACGTCACCGCGCGCCATCGCGTCACGTCATCACCTCTTTGCCAAAACACTGGCCAAATTCCTTTATCTATTGTATGGACAACTTATACTTACATCTAAACTATTATAAAACTGTAACAGAAGTGTGTCTGTACATTGAAGATATTCACAAAAAAGATACGACATGGTTTTTACCTGTCCCTGATTCCAAATCACAAATTTTTGGATTTTTTGTCTGTCTGTTTGTTTGTTTGTTTGTTTGTTTATTTGTTTGTTTGTTTGTTTGGGTGTTTGTTTGTTCGAGTATCACGCAAAAACAACTGAACCTATTTTGATGAACTTTTTTTGTTTGATAGCTTATCATCTGACTTAAAATCTGGTTTATAATTTATGCGGACGAAGTCGCGGGTAAAAACTCGTAACCTAATAAAAATAAAGTAGCTGTACTCTAAACTTCTATAAAATGTTTATTATAAAATATTTTTGGTAGATAGATAGCAAAAAAAAAACTAACAATAAACAACAAAAAACACAAAACAATTTATTTGCAAAAGTAACACACACATAATATTACAGTTCACAACAATTTGGTACGAGATCGGACCGTAAAATTATTAGTATAAGAGATAAGTGTACTTTTTGCAACCATCAGCAGCAAGTCTGATTCAGTGTTTATGGGGTGTAGAGCATCTCTATGATGGGGATGGACCAGGTCTGCCTGCATAACTCCAGTCGGTTTAGGAGTTACTGATGATTAAAGGTCTTTGATTTGAACTCCTGTGTAAACTTTCATTTAAATCACATTTCGTTCACCAAACAAATAGGTGCATAATTTTACTACGATGATCGCCATGCGCAAACTACGACTTCCCCTCTCCTTTATTCCTATACCTCGATTGAAAACTTTTTTTTGTCACTGGAAACTATAGCCCACGCCGCCCTCCGCGGGCTGCGAGCCCGCGGCACAGAGCATAATACTAAGTATACTAATCTTTGAGTAGACCGATCAGAAAAACGGACCTTTTGGTCAAGTAGACTGATCGGAAAAGTTTACTGTTTGGACAAGTAGACAGATCGGGTAAGTGGACTGATCGGGAAGTAGACGGATCGGGAAAGTGGACCGTTTGGGCAAGTAGACCGATCGGGAAAGTGGACCGTTCGGGAAAGTGGACCGATGGTTCCGGAGGGGGATCTCGTACCATTTGCCAGTCACTTTTTTTTGTGTCTTTTCTGTGTCTTGTACAAGTAGTTACCCGTGACCATGGATTTAGAACCAACAATACCTATTTCCAGCTTCCTGCGTGAGTTGACCTTCTTTTAGATCTCTACCATCGCACATTGTAGGTAATATTTCATAAATCGCTGACAAAACATAGCCACGGCACAATGTTCGTTGTGCATAGGGTCACTAACTATTATTGAAACAGAAGCCTTTGTAAGCGCATACCTTATTTGTATAATAGTCTACCATCTATTATTAGGAATGAGTCGAACAAGCGTAAATACTAGACTGTTAAATAAATTCCTATTGGATAGCATTACCTAAGAACTAAGAAAATACAAAAAATGTTAAGATGTGTAATGACAGATACAATTATTTTATCGCAACGTTCGCTGTATAATATGTATAAATAAACAAATTATAGTTAAATAGTTTGAGCGTGATTGTAGCTCCCACAGACAAACCGAGCAATTGGTTTTGCGGGATTCTTTGTCATTAAGTGTTCACTGTAACTTATGTAATAATAATAAATAAATAATAATTTAGACTTAAAAACGGAGATGGTTCTTTTATCAAATTTTTCAATTTCATTACAAATGCACGAGCAAAACTCCCGTGTGCCAGTTTAGCCTAGATACTTTGAATAAAAAATCAAAGTTTACGTTTTTTGTTGGGGTATAAATATTTAAAAGCATAAAATTAAAAAATTTATAACAAATAAAATATTTTTTTATATTAAAAAAATTCTTGTAATTCAGGTGCTCCCTCAGTTAATTTATTAAATGTGCTACAAAAGGATCATATTGTGAACTATATTAATACACATAAACATGCTTGGTTAACGAGAAATTATAATTTTCTACTTTTTGGGTTTTATTCTTTAACCGCCGTTTATCGTCCCAGTTGGATAACTTGAATATAGGTACCATAAGATTCTCCACACTGAGCTTTACAAGCCACAATATTACCGCTTACCACTCCTGCGGATCCGGAAACCGGAGAAAAACGCAAAGGTAAGTTAGGGTCACAGAAAACGCAAAGTTGGGTAAAAACGAGGGGTTAAAAGGAATAGGCTAGATGTTTCTATGTGGAGTTTTAGCGTAAATCTGACCAGGGTGCACCCCTTCCCACACCATATAACTTTTCATCGGAAATATATTTTATTTATTTATTTATGAATGGATGATGGGTAAAATATGAGGAACACCTGAATTAAGGGAATTTTTAAAATATTTTTACTCCACCAAAAAACGAAAACTTTGTTTTTTTTTTCAAATTAGGTATTTATGCTAAACTTGCATACGAGAATTTGACTCATGCATAATGTGATCATTACCTGCATTGAAAAATGCGATGAAGAATGCGAAGAACTCTGTCCGTTTTTAAGGCTAAATATTAACACTATGCATCGATTAGAATGTTTTTTAAAGTGTTTTATTACTTTTAGTACAGAATAAAAATTTACTAGTTTCTGATTTATTCCTTTGTATTCACCCAACTACTTATTATAATCTATCTATAGTAACAACTATTTAAGTCTACAGGTACTATCCAGACCGAAGCTATGAGCGTTCAAAAATACGCCGAATGTCTTCGAGAAAAGGTACGGTATAGTGCGCCACTTTTTTGCCTCGTCTTGGCTTGTCACTACCGTGCCCCCAGATATAATTTCGTAAATTGGAAACATAATTATTACCTACATAAGATCTATTTTCATTTGACTACTCCCTGTTCCGTCTGCGTCGCTATCAGTCTGACTTCTATACATTATTTATTATAGCCTGGTAGAATGAAACCTGTAGCCTTCGGTAGCTCAGTCGGTAGTGAACCTGCCTGCTGTGCCGAGGGTGGTGGGTTCGAATCCCGTGAGTGGCAAATATTTGTATGATGAATATGAATATTTGTTCCCGAGTCATGGATGTTTGTATCTATATGTATACAGGGTGTAAGTGACAGCTTAGCAAATACTGAAACGGTGAACTCATACCATCAAACTGAACAACTTTCACTATGCAGCCAACTTTTTTTTTTTACTTGTCTTCAGGAAACGTGAAAAACAACAGGTGTCCCATACATTTGAGTCGGGTATGTAGGTACTGTGCAGTGCAGTATGGGACAGCAGATTTTTTTTCGCGTTTCTTGAAGTAGGCTCCATAGTGAAAGTTGTTCAGTTTGATGGTATATGAGTTCACCGTTTCAGTACACCCTGTATACAAGGTGTTACATAAAGACAAATAACCATTTAAGGAAGTGGTTTAGACCATCAAACTGAACAACTTTCACTATGGGACCAATATCGAAATCGCGAAAAATAAATCGGATGCTAAATATAAGGGATAGCTGTTTTTTTTTCGTGATTTCGAAGCTGGTCCCATAGTGAAAGTTGTTCAGTTTGATGGTCTAAACAACCCCCTTAAAAAAATAAAATTTGTATTTTTACTTCTGTAATACACTGTTATACATATAACGTTCATCATTCATAATAAATTTTAATAATTATACAAGTCCAGGCTAGATTATCTGTTACTTTAAATGTGACTAGATAATTTGTGTGACTATTTATTTATTTAATCGAAGGTGAGACTTGATAGTTGTCATTCGAATATAGCTCAATGATTGTGGATAGCAACTGATTGCACGTCTCATTATATTAATAGCAGATGAGAGAGTAATGCGCGGGCGCATCTGTAGCACGAGGGAGGGGGGCGAGGTGGGGTGCAGTATCGATCTGATTGTGTCGTCTCTACGAATAAATTATTGGCGACAGCATCGGTCGCCCTTAAATAAACTGCACCGCGACGGGTAACCGATCGACTGCCAGCGGGTATTTATACAGCGACTGACCGACTGCTGCTGGCCACTGCCTTATATAGGCATGCTACAGCTGCAGCGGGAACGACTCAGTGAGCTCAGTGAAACAACCAATCAGTAACAAAAATTGTAATTAAAACTCATTAAACTTAAATAACCTCACTTACACGATAGCGCAATAAATAGCGAGCAGTCTCCGAGAGAGAGTACAAAATAAATAGTACATTTGTAGAGTGCCAGTACAAAAATTGTAATAAAAGCGAACGATGGAACGCGTGTAGCGCCCCGGGGCGCTGCCGGGGGGCGCTGGTGTGTGGCGCGGCCGGGGCGCTTAGAAGCACTTGCGGTGTACGATGCCGGGGCCGGACTCGTCGTACTCCTGCTTCGAGATCCACATCGCTTGGAAGGTGGAGAGGGAGGCCAGGATGGAGCCACCGATCCATACCGAGTATTTCCTCTCAGGGGGAGCGATGATCTTGATCTTGATGGTGGAGGGAGCGAGGGCGGTGATCTCTTTCTGCATCCTGTCGGCGATACCGGGGTACATGGTGGTGCCGCCGGAGAGTACTGTGTTGGCGTACAGGTCCTTGCGGATATCCACGTCGCACTTCATGATGGAGCTGTACACGGTCTCGTGAACGCCGCACGATTCCATGCCCACGAAGGAAGGCTGGAACATAGCCTCGGGGCAGCGGAACCTCTCGTTGCCGATGGTGATGACCTGACCGTCGGGCAACTCGTACGACTTCTCCAGGGAGGTGGAGGAGGCCGCCGTCTGCATCTCCTGCTCGAAGTCCAACGCGACGTAGCATAGCTTCTCCTTGACGTCGCGGACGATTTCCCTTTCCGCGGTGGTGGTGAACGAGTAGCCCCTCTCGGTGAGGATCTTCATGAGGTAGTCGGTCAAGTCACGGCCAGCCAAGTCCAGACGGAGGATGGCGTGGGGGAGGGCGTAGCCTTCATAGATGGGCACCGTGTGGGAGACACCATCACCGGAGTCCAGCACGATGCCGGTGGTACGACCGGAGGCGTAGAGGGAGAGCACGGCCTGGATGGCGACGTACATGGCGGGGCAATTGAACGTCTCGAACATGATCTGCGTCATCTTCTCCCTGTTCGCCTTCGGGTTGAGAGGCGCCTCCGTCAGCAGGATGGGGTGCTCCTCAGGAGCGACACGCAGCTCGTTGTAGAAGGTGTGGTGCCAGATCTTCTCCATGTCGTCCCAGTTGGTGATGATACCGTGCTCGATGGGGTACTTGAGGGTGAGGATACCTCTCTTGCTCTGGGCCTCGTCGCCGACGTAACAGTCCTTCTGTCCCATGCCCACCATGACGCCCTGGTGGCGCGGCCGGCCCACTATGGAGGGGAACACAGCGCGGGGCGCGTCGTCTCCCGCGAAGCCCGCCTTGCACATCCCGGACCCGTTGTCCATGACAAGGCCACCCGCATCGTCGTCACACATGTTGACTGCTCGCTGTCACTCTGCGCTTCACTCAAGGGTCTCGTTCGCTCCGGCTCTGGTCCGGTGCTTCTGTAACAAGAGCGAGGTGACACTATTAATACTCTCGCCGGCTCTCTCTGACGCATGCCGGGCCAAGATCGGGGTCGGATTCACTCGGGAGTTGAGTCCTACACCGCGTTCGACACTCGCTACTGATTAGGGTCGCTAACTTTTTCTTGGCTTATTATAGTATTTTGGAACCAAGTGCCCAAAAGAATTTTAGATCGGGGAATAAGATAATAAGTATATAGTGGCCTCGATTCGGAGTGTACCACGACTAAACTAAACTAAATGTATTCCTGTCACTTTCTAAAATAAGATTAAGAAAAGAGACAGAAAACCAACAGCTGACATTAGTGCTGTCAAAGTGACGTTAAATGCGCAAAATAAGATGCCATCATAATGTACGCCATCTTATTTAAGTCGTTTTTGGGCGTTTAACGTCACTTTGACAGAACTAAAGTCAGCTGATGGTTTTCCGTCTCTTTTCTTAATCTTATTTTAGAAAGTGACAGGAATACATTTAGTTTAGTTTAGTCGTGGTACACTCCGAATCGAGGCCAGTATCTCTCGAACTTATTATTAGAAAATTTTATTTTTTGCTGCTTTAAAAGGGGTTTTAGGTGTTACTTTATATGGACAAATGGCATTTCTTTTTTTTGCGGCCACCGATAATTGCTCTAATCTAATTAATATCGTGGGTGTTGACATCTGTGTCAAGTCCCCACAATATCTTTATAGTGGATTTTTTTGGACGGGGTGGTAGAGTAGGTACCTTAACTGTTGTAGCTACAGGAAAACCTTCTCAGAAGACTACCCTTTAATTTTTGTGACATTTAGAAATGCATTCACGGATTTAAAAAAATTCAGTCAGCAAGAAAATGGGCAATTTACACAAAAACCTTTTTTTAATGCCAATCGATCATAATTATTCCTTATAAGGATCAAAAAGCTCTATCGGACCAACCGAGGTTACATAACTGTGTAAATAATGGACTACCTAAGGTAACGGAAAAGCGTGACCTAAGTGCCGGTTTAGGTCACGGCGGCTGCTATAAATTATATAAAACAGACTAAATGCAGAGAAAAATTTGTTGCCATTTTTCATGGTTTAATTCATATTTATTTCTCAAGAAGAAAGAATACAATTCATTAATATTTTTGAATAACAAAACGATAATTTTGATTAAGTTTAAGACTTAGGTAAATGAAGGGTATAAACAACATATAATTTTTTTCAGAAGGGCCTTCCTACCATAATTACTATTAGTACGAGTAGTGGAGCCCTCATGTATATGTACTATGAGTGGCAACCCTACTTCTGAGCATTGAGCTATTATTATAGGCAGGTCACTCAAATGGGAAATTAATAGGACAAATACCTTCACTAAATAAGGTGAGAGAAAGTAAGTAAGCCAATATTCCCGCAGGCTAGCCCAGTGCAGGAGGCAAGTTATTTTCAAGCTGCCTCATCACGCCTCCGGCTGAGCAGAACATGGGTAGGATAAAACATGCAAGGGTAGTTTGTCACTATTAGAAATTATTAATTTGCTATGATTTGAAATGAAACGGTTCTTGGGTTCGTTCTTTCGGTTTATAGTCACGACATTGTAAGAGGTAAATATGCCTAAACAGCTTATATGTACAATGTGAAGGCTGACCCATCGATCAATGTGAGTAGTTATTGATTGGTGGAGATATTACAAACAGTGTTCTATTTAATGCATCAAATTAATATTTTTAAAGGAATAAACCCAATGAACATCCTCAGTTGTTGCGGCGCGCACAAACCATGTTTGTTTATACTTTCAGTACTACCCAATTAAATAGGTAATTAATACAAATTTTAAACGCGATCTGGAAACTAATCTCTTTGCTTGTGGTTTGCCAGATTAATAATGTTTCGATGCTAGGATTAATTTAAGATTTGTATGAAAGTCTTATGTAACTTTGAAACTATACATACATTTTAAAAAAATATGACACACAAGCACGTAACGGTTGAATTTTAAAAAAAATTATTGAGTTTTATTGATTTAGTATTAGAAATACAGGGTGTAAAATCAAGTTTGGTCCCATACTAAAAGTAATTCAGTTTGATGGACTGAAGCACAACTAAAGAATGTAACCCCTGCATAATCAAACTTCGTTTGTATGGAACGCGCTGTAAGGGCTATCCTCTTACGGTATTACACAACAGAACAGAAAGCTTCAAAGTTTCCTAAGGATCACACTCAAGGCAACACGGTGTCCAGAACATCCAAGTAACTTCACACTAAATCACACAGAGCAGGTTAATCAAGTCAAGGTGGCACTAACACTGGTTATAGAGGTAGAATCCGGTCAACTGTTCTGGAGTGTCACTAGTAGGAACACAGAGCACAGAACTGGATGCGATGGAAGATGCGCGCAAGTAGAGATCAGTGGAGGCACTCACGGCGCGAGCGACAGGCGGGGCGGCAGTGCCGGCGCCGCGCGCCGAGCGCGCTATATACTGCGAGAGCGATACGCTCCGCACTCCCTACATGGCGTTCTGCCGCGCCCTCACGGACTCCACCCTCACTCCCATATAAGAGCATCGCTACCGCACTCTAATCATATCGACGACGATCGCAAAATAGATCACCGACACACACACGCACACAAACATGCACACAGGCGACATCGATCGATCGAACGAGTGCAATAGGTAAGTACATCGATTGTAGTTCTTCTTCTTTCATATAAGTATGAGCTATATCTTGCTAGCTGATTGTAGTTGTCGCTTCGTTTTAAAGCTATTTCTGTACTGTAAAGGTACTGCAAACAGTGGCGGGGCCCCGTGCACCGGGGAGGCCTTCAAATCTTGAGAAGTGATGTCCTTTTAAATAAAATCCAAAACAAGGCCAAATCCTGTTTCGTAACTAGGAAGCAGTTTGGAGCTGGAGACCGGGCCTCCATTGCTGGGACTGCAGTTTCGAATTTGAGGCCCCATACCACTATATGTATAACTACTCTTTCTTATACTGTGCCCATACGTAGCTGTGTAGTCAAAAAAAGAATCAAAATATATTGTGCATTTTCGAGCTTCTTTTTGTTTTGGTTCTGCGCTCGGAAACTAAGTTCGCTCGCTTCAGCTTTTCTTTAACACATTTAAATCTACTCAGTGGAAAACATTTAATTTTTTTGACCACTTGTTTTTATTGAAAAATATAAAAATAGGTTAGAAAATACAAATACACGACACGACACGTATTTTTACGATTATGATCGATATTTCCAATTTATTTGTTTTTATTTTTTTGAAAAATCTAGGTTTCATGGTTGTACCTTCACCCTGACCTCATCATCTCAGCCAATTAATATCCACTGCTGGACATATGCCTCGCCCAAGGATTGCCATAACGACCGACCGGTCCTGCGCTGCCCTCATCCAACGGGTTCCCGCCGCCTTCACCAGGTCATCGGTCTACCCTGTCCACGCTGCGCTTTCCGGTACGCGGTCACCACTCAAGAACTCTTCGGCCCCATCGGCCATCGGTTCTGCAAGCAATGTGCCCTACCCACTACCACTTTAGTTTAGCAATTCTTTGGGCAATGTCAGCTACTCTGGTTCTTCTGCGGAGATCCGCAGAAGAACCAGATCCGATGAAGAGATCTTCATTTCTGATTCGATCTCGCAGGGAAGCTCCGAGCATAGCCCTCTCCATACCCCATTGGTGATTTTCAGCCTTTTTACGAGGCCTTGACTGAGTGATCACGTCTCTGTTCCACAATTATGTCATCACATCATGGCAACACACACTGATCGAAGACTTTCGTTTTTAGACACTGCGGTATTTGGGACGTGAAGATACTACGTAGCTTCCCGAACGCTTCCCAGCCGAGTTGGATTCGATTGTATTGGCTAGAGTCTAGCCTATAAGTGTGAGTGTGTGTGTTATTAAGGTGGGATACTGACATTATGGATGTAATGTCTGAAATGAACTTTATTTTGTATAAATAGGTATTTAAAAAAAAACGGCGGTAACGCCGCCAGTATTTTAGGCTCCTTTAAACCAGAAACCAATCGCGGCGGGCTCCTGGAATAGCATAGGTTCATCTTCCATCTCTTCTTTCTTTATAAATTTTCCTTTTTTAACTTTTATCGCCTATAAATATATCATTCATTAGCTATAATAAGTTCTTGTTTATAATATGTTAGTGTAGATCTAGTTTGGATAATTATTTAGTTTGTTTATAATTGTGTAGAAGGGGGCTTCTTGAAGTGAATAAATAAGTCTGCATCAAAAAATCTGTCAAAGTCAATAGAAATGGCAGTAAAAGGAATTCATCCCATTCAGCTTTATATTTAAATTTTTTAGTATTTTTCAAATAACTCGAGAAATAAGTGATAGACAAATATTATGATTTTAATGATAATTATATACGCTTTGAATGTCCAAGTGATTTTTTAATTTTGGTTCGTTTCATTAAATTAAATGATGTCCATTTCGGCTCGCTTCGCAAACTCCAGTTTTTATTTTAATGAATTGATTTCGGCATGAGCTGGAAATCGAGTTATAATATAGCAAAACCAGCTCGCTTCGTTCGCCCCTGGTTCAAAACCGTATTGTAATGACCTCATTATAATTATTGCAGTAAATTCTCTAGCTCCCTTCGCTCGCTCCTCGTTTTTTATTGTTGTTGTTTTTTTTTGTTTTGTCTTATTCAGGTCACGTGGATGTGGTGAGGTTTCAGAATATTGGATGAGAGGCTGCAGTTTAGCGTATGGCGAATGTGTCAGTTTTGTTTTTGCTGAAAAACCGACTTCAAAACAAAAAAGTAAAAAATAGTATTGCAGCCAATGACTTTTACGTTCGTTCGCATCATAAGAACATTATTATGTTTATTGAAATCGCTGTCAAGCCGGTACGATTCGCGTCTAAGCTTGTTTGGCTGGGCTTGACACCAACTCTTATAAAACAAATTAATGTTCTTTGTTGTGTGTTAATGAATCTATGAACAAATTAATGTTCTTATGATGCGAACGTAAAAGTGATCGGCTGCAATACAATTTTTAGTGTTCCATACCAAAATTTTAAAAACTGATTACTTATAGAATCAGTTTATTTTATTTTTAGTTTATTTATTTATTAAGGTACATCAAC
The DNA here is from genome assembly GCA_922987775.1 of Agonopterix subpropinquella. Lineage (NCBI taxonomy): Eukaryota > Metazoa > Arthropoda > Insecta > Lepidoptera > Depressariidae > Agonopterix > Agonopterix subpropinquella. Next base: position 90,483 of record OV277706.1, on the reverse strand, counting down.
AGCAACAATACATTATCAAAATTATAATATTAGCATGCGGTATTTTATCTAATGTAACCCCAACGAACACCAGAGTGGAAATTGCAGCCTGTCATTGCAACTTCAAGATGCATAGCAACGCCATAAGGGTTCAAGATAAAGTTTTAAGAGCTATAACATCTTCCGCAAACTCCTATAGCTGCACGGGGAGCTTATAGTTGCAGTAAGGAAATAGAATACAGCTTATGCCTACATATAAGTTCATTCTTGAACCTATTTACCACTTAAGCCTATAGTGAGAACCAGAAAGTGCATTTTGACACTAATAGCTGTGTATGGTATATACTTGGAACTCTAAAGCGCCTTATACCTGTAAAGAGGATATATTTTTAGACTATTTAAAGCAGTTGCTTAAGAGTTCAAATAGGCACTACTTTGTTACTAGCAGTTGCATCAAAGAGATAATAAAATAATCAGTGCAGCCTTTAGTTGCTTATGAGTTATAATCAGTGATCGGAACGATGGGATTTAAACTTGTCGTGTGGGGGTTTATCATGGAGTTGTTAAAACCACAAAATTTGAATCCCGTGATACCGGGAACTGTCGCATTAGTCAGCAGTACATTGTATCGAAGTAGTTATATCAATTTTAATGATCTAAATCAAAATTAAGGTAATATAATTTTTTTTCCGAATCCCGGGATTTTTTTTTCTTTCCAAATTTTCATAAGTTGTCCAGTTTGATGGTCTGAACCAACTATGGAAGTTTGGAAAGAAAAAAAATCCCGGGATTCGGAAAAAAATTATATTACCGTAATATGAATAATAATTAAATTAAACTTTTATCGATGGATTTCCCAACGAGCACCAGAGTGAAAATTGCAGCCTGTCTTGCAACTTTAAGTTGCATAGCAACGCTATAAGGGTTCAAGATAAAGAAATCCCGGGATTCGGAAAAAAATTATTTTACCATAATTTTTTTTGAGATCATTAAAATTGATATAAATAGCTTCTTCGATCCAATATACTGCTGACTAATACGACAGTTCCCGGGATCACGGAATTCAAATTAAATAAAACAAAAAATTTTGTGGTTTTAACAACTATGTTATACCCACGGCAAGTTTAGGTATTTGCAATCCCATTGTTCCGATCACTGGTTATAAGATATGAATATCTAAAAAAAATAATTCAAAGAGTAAAATTATAACTAGATCAAACATCGTTTATGTTAAATCAATAACAATGATTTTAACGCACAGTAAAATAGAATAGGATAAGATTATACAGGGTGTAATATAAAATAGGACAGTCACTTAAAGGGGTGCTTCAGACCATCAAACTGAACAACTTTTACTATGGGACCAATATTGAAATCGCGAAAAGAAATCGGCTGTAACATACATTTCAGTCGAGTTAAGTTTGCAGTTTTGTATGGGATAGCCGATTTTTTTTTCGCGATTTCAATATTGGTGCCATAGCGAAAGTTGTTCAGTTTGATGGTTTGAAGCACCCCTTTAAGTAACTGTCCCATTTTATGTTACACCCTGTATAGTAACACAATCTATGAAAATATGAATAATAATTAAATTAAACTTTAATCGATGATTATCAATTATTCAAGTCTTTGCTGTATTTATAGAAATTCTTTTCCTCGCCCTGTCCTATATCTCTGACTACCACCTCGGGGACTATAGTTGTGAGCATATACTATACTGTATTTCCACGCCGATTATTTTTTCAATATTTATATTGGATTTATTTCAATATAAATATAAATATTGATAAAAATAATCGGCGTGGAAATACGTAGCATATGCTCACGACTATAGTCCCCGAGGGGGTAGTCAGAGGTATAGGACAGGGCGTGGAAAAGAATTTCTATAAATACAGCAAAGACTTGAATCATTGATAATCCATCGATAAAAGTTTAATTTAATTATTATTGATATTTTCAATGATTGTGTTACTACAAAATCTTATCCTATTCTATTTTACTGTGCGTCAAAACAATTGTTATTGATTTTACATAAACGATGTTTGATCTAGTTATAATTTTTCTCTTTGAATAATTTTTTTAGATATTCATAACCAGTGATCGGAACGATGGGATTGTAAATACCTAAACTTGCCGTGTGGGTATAACATAGAGTTGTTAAAACCACAAAATGTATTGTGTAACGAAGTGCCCCTGTGGCGGGATGGCCAGAGGGCCTCGTTGTAAAAATATATAAATCCCTTTAGAAGGGTTGACCTATCTTTAGGTAGGATGTCTGTAGTTCTGAGGTTGCTAATAAAAAGATAGAATTATAAACAAACATACAAGTTTTATTACTGAATAACCTAATCTCGTTTACAGGTTGTTTCCCTAGCTAACTTAATTCCTATTCACTACCACTTTTTACTTACAACCCAAGCCGAGCTGAAAAGAGGGAATAAGGACCCGGCACGAGGGGGGAAGTATCGTGAAGGGTTATTTCCTTCAGGAGAATTGGCTCAAACTGTAAGACCTGACAACACTACCCGAGGAACCTCGAGCCACGCCTGGTCAGATCTTCAGAAGCTACCTACGTCCTGGTTGATCTAGGACACAGCTGCGTCCACGACCCCTCAGGTCGAGGTGTTCAAAAATTAGGGGAGGTTGGGGAGAGGAGGAGGGGAGGGACACCCGATAGTAGACCTCTGTGGTTGAGCTTCTGCCCAGTCGCCTAATACCTCAAGCCACCGTGCTTCCACTCTCGGACGCCTGCTATCGAGTCCCGGCCTAATCAATCAATCAGTCTCGCGGCAACGGCCTCTTTACTATGGTTTCTAGCGCCAGCTGCTGAAGCAGCCGGGTCATTGGGGTTGGCACCTGGTGGTGCCTCGTAGTTGTCCAGGTGTCTGCCGGCGCGGTCTAGCCCACCGAGTGGGACCCCGTTGGGGGAGGCCCGGTGAGCGAACTGCTGTCGGCAGTGTGGCCAATCAGGGGGGTTTTGTGCTGCGGAGTAGCCTACAGTCCGCCCCACGGTCCAAGGGGATCTACGGCCGTTAGCAGTTTCCGCAGCGGGGTGAGTCCTTAAAAGGGCTCAGGCATCAGGGGGTCAATTTCCGGGAAGGGATCGTCTGTGGAGAGCTCCATAGCGAGGGTGCAGCTGCCGAGGTCAGTTCGGCAGTGACGTCAGTCCGGGGGGTGCTGCGGAGAGCACACGAACCTGGCGGCATGCCAGGGTGTGTGCAGGCTCCAATGCGGTGGTATTTCTTCAGGTGCTGCCGGTGAGGTCAAGCCCACCGAGTGGGACCCCGTTGGGGGAGGCCCGGTGAGCGACCTACACGCCGGCAGTGTGGTTATCCGGGGTGCTTGAGGAGGGGCCCATGGTCCTGACGACTCGCTGAGGAGTCGAGGACGTGGGCGGGCTCCGAAGCGGTGTGTGGGCGCGACACAGATGGTCGCGGGAGGCGGGTGCGCTGCTGGTCGCACCTACGCGAGGCCAGCTTATGTTGGTTTTGTATAGCTTGATGTGTCGCTGTGTGTACATTGGATCGAAATAGTTATATCAATTTTAATGATCTGAAACAAAATTACGGTAATATAATTTTTTTTCGAATCCCGGGATTTTTTCTTTCCAAATTTTCATAGGTGGTTCAGACCATCAAATTGGACAACTTATGAAAATTTGGCACCGTTCAGTTCAGTTGTTACTATATTTGTGTAGGCGAACCATCGAAATCTTTTTAAAATGTGAAATGCGCAGGCGGACATCATCAAATTAAATAAGTAATTAAATCATGGTTTCTTGTTATTCAGTACAGTACATGAAAAAAATAAACGGCGTGGAAATACATAGCATATGCTCACGACTATAGTCCCGAGGGGGTAGTCATAGATATAGGACAGGGCGTGGAAAAGAATTTCTATAAATACAGCAAAGACTTGAATCATTGATAATCCATCGATAAAAGTTTAATTTAATTATTATTCATATTCACAAAGATTGTGTTACTACATAATCTTATCCTATTCTATTTTAATGTGCGTCTAAATCATTGTTATTGATTTTACATAAACGATATTTGATCTCTCTCTGGGGGTAGGCCCCTCACACGGTTGACCGATGTCCTGGTGAAGGCGGCGGAAAAACGTTGGATGAGGACGGCGCAGGAACGGTCATTATGGCGATCCTCGGGGGAGGCCTATGTCCAGCAGTGGACGTCCATTAGCTGAGATGATGATGATGATGATGATGTTTTCTCTAGTTATAATTTTACTCTTTGAATAATTTTTTTTTAGATATTCATATGTAACCAGTGATCGGAACGATGGGATTGTTAGGGTTGTTAAAACCACAAAATTTAGTGTTTTATTTTATTTGAATCCCGTGATCCCCGGAACTGTCGTATTAGTCAGCAGTACATTGGATCGAAGTAGTTATTATCAATTTAAATGATCTTAAACAAAATTACGGTAGTATAATTTTTTTCCGAATCCCGGGATTCCCGGGAACTGAACTGGACGGTGCCAAATTTTCATAAGTTGTCCAATTTGATGGTCTGAACCACCTATGAAAATTTGGGATGAAAAAAAAATCCCGGGATTCGGAAAAAAAATATATTACTGTAATTTTATTTCAGATCATTAAAATTGATATAACTTATTCGATCCAATGTACTGCTGACTAATACGACAGTTCCCGGGATCATGGGATTCAAATTAAATAAAACAATAAATTTTGTGGTTTTAACAACTCTAACAATCCCATCGTTCCGATCACTGGTTACATATGAATATCTAAAAAAAATATTCAAAGAGTAAAAATTTTAACTAGAGAAAACATCATCATCATCATCATCATCATCATCATCATCATCATCATCATCATCTCAGCCGATGGACGTCCACTGCTGGACATAGGCATCCCCCGAGGATCGGGATCAGATCAGATTAATCTGCACTATGAAATCCCTATGAAATCCAAACAATTCGACATATTGTAACCTTGAACTTATGCCTGCATAAAGAATGAAATTGGAGCCTATTAGCAGTTATGAACTGCAATTACAGTAATAAAAATCACTCTGAGGTCTACAAAAGTTAAAATAAGCGCCTAAAGCCGCTTAAGGGAAGCATTGAGGAAGATACTACGGCTATAGGCTGCCCACGAGCAAGCGCCATGTTTATGATCTTTTTAGGTTATCCAAGCAAATATTTGTCAACAAATAACGTAAACAGAACTGAATTTTTAAGGATTGGGACGTTGTCTCCAAACCAGTGTATCATTAAATCGACCTCAAATTATTTTATTACATAAAAAGTTGAAAAGACTGTATTCTAATACACATAATTAATTGCTTATTTGGATTATATCAAGAGCGCATCAAAATTACTCCAATAAGTGATATTTACATTATCAGTAAACTAATATGCGTTTTTAATTGCATGTACTGTACTGAATAACAAGAAACCATGAATTAATTACTTACTTATTTAATTTGATGATGGCCGCCACCGCACTTCACATTTTAATAAAAAGATTTCGATATTTTGATGGTTCGCCTACACAAATATAGGAACAACTGTACGTCTACCATGAGTTGTGATCGTAAAATCAACTGACGTGGCTACATTCGTAAGAGTGAAGACGTTGAGCGAATAGATAACATTAAATTCGCACCATGAGTTTCATCGCACGCAACGAAAATCGTTAACGTATAGACGACAGGCACTGTAGCTCATGGCGTTCCATGACTCACTTCACACTTAATCGATGTGTCTCTTTCTTATTGCCTATTAGAAACAAGGATAGCAGAATTAGCTAAAAAAAATTTGAGTCCAAGCCAAAAAAAGCTAATTTAAAAAGTATAGTGTCAATACCGTAAAGTAATACGTTTAAAATAAAAAGGTTTGTTACTGTAAGCATTGCACTGGAGTTGTTTACGTTTTTATTCTTACAGTGTTATGTGTTTGATTGAAGCGGGTTTTATAGATTAATTTAAATTTCTTTCGCAAGAATATTAAGAAAATATGATATTTATTAATCTCGAACATTGTCACACAGATTATCTAGTCGCATTTATAGTATCATTACATTAGGTTCATCCGTAAAGCGGTCACAGACAGGCTCCAAGTTTTCATCAACAAATGCCTCTGGCAATTCTTGAAGATCTTCTGACCAAACACCATCTCAAACGAGGAGCTATGGAGACGGACGGGTGAGCAGTGTCATAGCGTAATTATAACAATAGTGGGTGCGCTTAGCCGTCGCGGTGGATCTATGCTTGCGCGGTGTGCTGGGGGGTGAAGCACCGGCAGTATTGGTACCGCGCATAGGTTAATTGGTACCGGGACACGCTTCCCCCGGGCCTCCGCTCACCGCGCACGATTTGCCTGTCGCGGCCGCCGAGCGCGCTCACTAGTTTGATTACACTATGGCAGTGTATAGAGAAAGTGATCCTTAAACGAAAGTGGCAGTAGCTAGGCCATGCATTAAGGAGGCCTGATGATCACCCATCCATGACACCCACCTGGCAAACGAAATAGAGGCCGTCCTAAAATAACCTGGCGCCGCCGCTCTGTGGAAGTTGAGGCCAAAAGCCTTAACATGACCTGAGGGGATATCTACAGTGCTGTCCAAGATCGCAACCGGTGGAGAGCCCTAAATGTACCCCACGTGGGGGTGACAGGAAGAGAAGATTTAAAGTAGCAGAATCTAGCCGGACTTACAATCAAAAAGACAAAAAGAAGATGAGGTCTAGTGAATCACAGTTTGATCTATGGCGTGACTGTGTGATAGTTAGAACAGTAACATGCTTCTAGAACCATTCATGGAATTGTACAAATCGCGAAATTGTACCGATGGCGATGCTTCCATATTTTGAGTGATTTGGTCGAAACGCATTTAATTTTCTTTTTATTATTGTATGTAAATAATAAAGCTTTTATCTATAATAGAGCCGTTTATTAAATAGGTAAGTCTTAATTAAATTAAAAATTAAATTAAATCACATCATTTATTATTGAAATAACTCAGATGCATAATAACAGTGATAACAATAACAATAGTAACAATGATATTACAAACTATGTTAGTTATAAATAAAAACCTGTCAAGTGCGAGTCGGGCTACTCGCGCACCGAGGGCTCCGTAACACACAACAATAACTTACAAAAATGTTTTTTTCTCCGGGGCCTTTAGCACGAGACTGAGTAACACTTGGCCGGTTTTTATTATTTGTTGCTATACTGTAGAGTTTGTTCTATAATCACACCAAGTTTGATACTTGCATGTATTACCGTTTTTACGATAGAGCGAGAAGAATAAACGTTGATAAAAACTAGTCTCTTGTATGAGGAGAGGACACAGTGGCGTAGAGTGTGTTTCTGCCGCCCGGGGTTCCAGTTTTGCCGCCCCCTTAGTATCCCCCTTAATTTTATTTTTTCATTTTTATTATTTGTTAGCAAATTCGCCGCAATAAAGCATATTCTGTGAAAATTTCCACTATCTAGCTATTACGGTTCAAAAGTTTCAGCCCTAAATAGGTAGACTGACGGACGGACGGACGGACGTAGGCTTAGTATTAGGGTCCCGTTTATCGATGTGTCTCTTTCTTATTGTCTATTAGAAACAAGGATAGCAGTACGTCTACTTTATTCGTTTTCGTAAATTATTTGTATGGAATTCCATACAGCGCCTCTGGCGGATAGTTATGTAACTAAAATCTGCACCATGAGTAAAGTTCCTGTAGTTGACTATCGCCGTTAATGTAACTAAAACGACACTACACTTATTGTAGTTCTCAAACAATTTCGGCACCATGAGTTACATATTTGACGGATGTCATAGTAATTTACTACAACGAAAGTAGTTGCGGCTGTCACCTTAATTTTTCTCCGTGACATGGTAACTATTTGTAGGAAATCGGTCAAGTGCGAGTCGGGCTATACGCGCATCGAGGCCGAGGATTCCGTACCACACCACTACAACATATTAACGTAAAAAAAATTTTTTTTTATTCCGGGACCTTTATCGCGAGTACGACACACTTGGCCGGTTTTTATTATTTTTTTGTTATACTGTAGAGCTTGCTCTATAACACACCAAGTTTGACGCTTGCATACAGGGTGTCCCGTAAACCGACGTCAACCAGGTGGATGTTGATAGGTTAGTTCATGCCTAACCAGAATACACTAAAATAAAAAAAATCTGTCAATCAATCAATCAGTCTGTCAACATTTGACTTTAGGAAATGGTACTTAGTTTTCGAGATAAGGACAGTTTTATGAAATTCGTGAAACTCTTTACCTTATTCGCTATTTGGAGTGCCACCCCGCTACAAATTGTCTATGCAGTATCTGTGTTAAAACTGTCAATATCTCGAAAACTAAGCCACTTTTACCAAAGCCAAATTTTGATATTCCGCTTAGTCATGACCTAACCTACCAGCATGCGCCGGGTTGACGTCGCGTCGGTTTACGGGACACCCTGTATATTACCGTTTTTACCATAGAGCGAGAAGAAAAAACGTTGATAACAACTAGTTTCTTGTTGAGAACCCCCCTTAATTTTAAACTTTTTGACATTTTTATTATTTGTTAGCAAATCCGCAAACGCACATTCTGTGAAAATTTTAACTAAGTATCTAGCTCTTTTGGTTTAAAAGTTACAGCCCTAAATAGGTCGGACAGACGGACGGACGGACGGACGGACGGACGCACGGACGGACGGACAACGTAGGCTTAGTACCGTCAGTACCTAATAGGGTCCCGTTTTTACCCTTTGGGTACGGAACCCTAAAAACGTAAACAACTCCATGCCATGCTTACATAGTAACGAACCTCTTTAATTTAATCGTAGGTGTACTATATGTTATGTATGGTGTTGACACAATACGTTTTAACCCTAGAGTAGTCGCGTCCTGCCGTGAAACGCGAGTGATCGCGTGGGGAGCATTTTGCCGCTCATATAGAAAATGATTTTTATGTTACAACCTACCTACCTACTTAAATAAAATAAAATTTAACATTTTTAACGTGCCTTTTGGTTTTTGGAATAATAAATGCTTAGACGGACAAGTTCTAACAGAATATAGCATTATTTTTTGTTGGCCGGCACTTTGACATTTGGACCAAAAATGTATAAAATGCCGATGATGTCCTTTCTTGAATTTTAGTAACATCTTTATCTCAATCCGCATAAAATAAAAAAATATTTGAGCCTAATAAGAAAATTAAATGTTTTCTTCATCTACGGCATGTGTTTCAGTAAAATAGTCCTGACACATGTACACACGGCAACAGGTCAGGTTACCCGGTTTGGACTTTGAACTATTAAAAGTTGATCGTTGCGAATCGTGCGAAAGGGTGCGGTATGTTGTTGTTGTTTCGTCTTACAGCACGCTGCGCCCGCGTCGGCAGCCGCGTCTATGCAGGCTCTCTTCCGCACTATTTTGTGTTTTGTACGTAGTGTAGTTATGGGTCTATGGGGTGCGTAACCTGATGTGTCGCCGTGTGTACATAAAGTGTTCGTTGCACAGTAACTTTGCGCATCTATTGCACTCTTTTTTTGTCCTTCTATTTTTCTTGGATGGACCACTGCACATATTATATACCTTCTCTTTCTGATGGTATTTTCAGATGTTCCGATGGTAAAAATAAATTTCTCATTGGTTTCTGTAACATGCTTAAGTATTAGTATCGACTTCTTATACCTCACACGTCAATCACCTATTTTTTTTAAATCAACTAATTAAAACAAAAACACCCAACCAGAATAACCTAAATAAATATATTATTATTATATTTACATCAAAAAAACAACAAACACGATGAAACTAATAATAATTAAACGTACTGTAAAAAACCATACATGAATTTTACTTACGAGCGTAGTCGCGCAGTGAGTAATTTGCCGCCAAACGCGACACACCTACAACAACCCTTTCTTCGTGAGGTAACCCGCGCACTCAATTTCTTCTAATTTCTAAAATGGGGAGGTGAGATATGTAATGTAGGGGCAGCTACTGGGACGCTTGACTTTGACAAATGCATCGTTTACAAAATACCATTAATTTTTTGACGCAAGCGACAAAATGCTCATAGCGCGAGCACTCTAGGGTTAAATTTACTTTTTTTGGCTTGGGTTCAAAAGATTTTGGCCAGTTTTGCTATCCTTGTTTCTAATAGGCAATTAGAACGAGACACATCGATAAGTGTGAAGTGAGTCATGGAACGCCATGAGCTACAGTGCCTGTCGTCTATACGTTAACGATTTTCGTTGCGTGCGATGAAACTCATGGTGCGAATTATATGTTATCTATTCGCTCAACGTCTTCACTATTACGACTTATTGCATCAAAGCCTAAGAGGAAGGAGTCTCTTTGGTTTGGAATAAAGAGACTCCTTCCTCTTAGATCAAAGCCAAAAAAAGTCAATTTAAAAAGTATTGTGTTAATACCATAAAAGGTCAGCGTAAGCGAAAAGTTTTTAATCTAAGATTAAAGGGGTATGGGTAATATTGGCGTCTTTTTTTTTTTCATGCAGCCAGTTACCAAATGTTGTGAGTATTTTAGGGCTATTATTATCTTACATTCTGCTTACATGATTATCAAAAAAAAATTGTCCTACGGTGTAACGTTTCGGAGATATTTAATATTAAAGTTTTAAAAAATCACTCTAATAAGATCATTAAAAGTTACTCATTTAGGTTTTTTTACCACTTTATTTGTTTTTATAGCCCAGAATTATTAGTTCTAATTATTTGTGACTGATGTGTCGTTTTTGGCGTGATGATTCACGCATATTTTGTGCAGGAACGCACCGCAATCCTCGCTAATTGGCGGTCGCTCGTTTGAATTAGTATAAGTTTCTACGAACTAAATATTGTGGGTACTTAAGTGGGTAAGACTAATAATTCTGGGCTATAAAAACAAATAAAGTAGTAAAGAAACCTAAATGGGTAACAATTAATGAGCTTTTTAGAGTGATTTTTTTTAAACTTTAACATTAAATATCTCCGAAACGTTACACCGTAGGACAATTTTTTTTGGATAATAATGTAAGGTAATAATAGCCCTAAAATCCCCGCAACATTTGGTAACTGGCCGCTTAAAAAAAAAAGACTCCAACTTCCATACAAAAATTACCCATAGGCCTTAAAACGGTTTGTTACTGTAAGCATTGCATGGAGTTTTTTACGTTTTAGTGTTATGTCAGTACATATATTAAAACGTAGTGATTATATTCTCTTTGACATATATCAAAACATATATAGTGATCTGTGAGTGTTGTGTTTTGATTGAAACCGGATTTATAGTTCAATTTCAATTTATTTCGCAAGAATATTATGACAGACTCCAAGTTTTCATCAACAAATGCATCAGGCAAATCTTGAAGATCTTCTTAACAAACACCATCTCAAACGAGGAGTTATGGAGACGGACGAGTGAGCAGTGTATAGAGAAAGTGATCCTTGCCTGAAGGTGGCAGTAAGGAGACGATCACCCATCCATGACACCCACCCCCACCAGGCAAACGAAATAGAGGGGTCAGTGGGTCATTTTCGGGGCGAGGCTGTCCTAAAATAACCTGGCGCCGCCGCTCGGTGAAAGTTGAAGCCAAAAGCCTTAACATGACCTGAGGGGATATCTACAGTGCTGTCCAAGATCGCAACCGGTGGAGAGCTATTATCCAAGCCCTAAATATACCCCACAGTGACAGGAAGAGAAGAAGATTTAAAGTAGCAGTAGCAGAATCTAGCTGGACTTGCAATCAAAAAGACAAAAAGAAAATAAGGTGCAGTGAATCACAGTTTGATCTATGGCGTGACTTTGTGAGACTTAGCACCATTTGCATTTTGAGTGATTTGGTGGAAACGCATATAATGCTCTTTTTATCGTATGTAAAATAATAAAACTTTTATCTATAATAATAAGTCATTTATTTAATAGGAAAGTCTTAATTAAATAAAAAATTAAATTATTATTCAGATAACCCAGAACCAGATGCATATAAGTAATGTTAGTAACAATGATCTTACAAACTATTTTAGTTATAAATAAATAAATCCGGTCAAGTACCAGTCAGGCTACTCGCGCACCGAGGGTTCCGTACCACACCACCAACATACAAAAACATTTTTTTCTCCGGAACCTTTAGCACGAGACCGACTCACACTTGGCCGGTTTTTATTATTAGTTGTTATAAATTGTAGAGTTTGCTCTATAATCACACCAAGTTTGATACTTGCACCTATTACCGTTTTTACGAATGAGCGAAACGTTGATAAAAACTAGTCTCTTGTATGAGGACCCCCCTTAATTTTAAACTTTTTGTCATTTTTATTATTTGTTAGCAAATCCGCCGCAATAACGCATATTCCGTGAAAATTTCAACTAACTAGCTTTTACGGTTCATAAGTTACAGCCCGAAATAGGTAGAACAAAGGGACTGACGGGCGCACGGACGGACAATGTAGGCTTAGTAATAGGTAATAATAAAAACGGATCCCTGAAAAACAATAATAACAAAAGATTCCCTATCAAACAATGATGTGGGTACCTACAAGGTGGCATGCAAGCGCACCCATTGTTGCAGCATTGGGGAGTACCATATGTCTGCCAACGCGCGCAGGTTGTGGCTATTAGGGCTGCAGCGCAAACGGCCCAGCAGAGATGCACAGCTTTTGCATTAACGCGTGGAACCCATCACTGTGCGCCTCCGTAAACATATTTGAAGTACTACGGAACATTGGCAGCCCCATCAGTACCCTCAGTTGTTATACTGCACACTTAATGAATTTCACGAGGTGAGGGGGCGAAAAGGGTCCTTTTGACTTTGTGCGCGCATATGAACACTGTAGCTCCTTTGCATATTCCATTCGTCCTCAGATTCAGCTTCTGCTAACATTCTCCAAGCAAAATATACTCTTGTAGACATATTTGAAAAAAAAACTCAACAAATAAAACTGTTTCACGGAGAAAAATTTAGGTGACAGACGCAACTACTTTCGTTATAGTAAATTACTATGACATCTGTCAAATATGTAACTCATGGTGCCGAAATTGTATGGGAACTACAATAAGTGTAGTGTCATTTTAGTTACATTAACGGCGATAGTCAACTACAGCAACTCATGGTGCGGATTTTAGTCAAATTGTAGTTACATAACTATCCGCCAGAGGCGCTGTACTGAATTCAATACAAATAATTTACGAAAACGAATTTAGTTGCGTTTAATGAATTTACTATAGCAACTCATGGTAGCCCTACTGAACTGAACGTGTGCTGTCAAAACAAGATTCATTCATTTCAATCGGTCATTCGTTCACGAATGTAGTGCTATATGAGTGAATCTTATTACTTAATCTTCCATTGCAGCTACTATGGCGCTCTTAAGCAGCTACTATTATAGCTTTTCTGAAGCTTAAGGCCGCATAAAATTGTGCCTATTTGGCTATAGTGCTGCTGCATAAGGCCTACTGAGCACGCTCTATAGCTTACGCCTAGCAGCTTCAAGGAATAATTGCATTGGCTCTAAAGCCTTTATGCAGCAATTTTATGCCCGTTGGGACATGCCTATAATAGATGTACACAACAACATTCATCAGTTTAAATCACGACAATACATCAATCACACATAATAATTATTATTATAACATACATTGTAATATTCAACTAGACTTAGACATTGGAATTTTACATTAACAATATTTTAATTTTTATCTTAGTGGCGACGGGCTCACTCCCCGTCACACTGGACAGAGTTTCGGTACTACTAGTGAAACGTGGATGTTCTGATGTTTCAGAATATCTCTGACTACCCCCTCGGGGAATATAGTCGTGAGCATATGCATGCATGCATGCATGCATGCATCTTATTGTAATTTTATTGTTATTTGCATTTTATAACTTAATTAAAATTTGTAATATTATAAATTATTTATATCTATTTATAGTTTGCAATCAATTTATAATTAACAAAGGAATTAATGATATTAACAACAATGGGTCCATAATCTGACACAAATAAAAAGAATTGAATTGAATGAAAAATTAAATTAACGAAATTACTAATACTTAATAACATTTAAATTTTAGTAGTGATGCTATTTATATAATATCTACAATTATTCAAATTTACATTCTTAATACAATACAATACAAATACAATACAAAATTCTTTATTTTTCTCACCACAAACACAAAATTAATAAAAACAATAAAAATATTAAATTAAGTACAAGAGTTTGTGGGTGGAGACTGGTGCTTGGTACACTTAAATCTATTTATAACGAGTCAAAAAATATGTCTAGCTCATGTGTTTTAGAGTTAATTAAATTGTATTCCATGCTCATTCTGAAGAAGGGAGAATGTCTGAGAACATTGGTTCTGCTTAGTGGAGTACTAAAGATTCTGGTTTCGGGATGCCTGGGAATATTGTAGGGTACCGAAATCCTGATACGCTCCAGAACATTCTCGCACCTGGTAAGACCGTTTACACATTTGTAGAGGAACACTAAATCGTGCAATATACGGCGATCCCGCAAGGACTCTAATTTGAAAAATGCTCTCCTGAGATCGTACGAACTTCTGTGGGATATACCAGAAGAAACAAACGCAATGTGCCTCGTGAAGGCGCGTTGGACAGACTCCAATTGCTGGGAATGTATACAGTGGCGGGCCTAGGGTTTCAGGATAGCGCAAGCCCGAACATTATTTTATGCATATTACCTTTTTTTGTTGTAGTTTCAAACAGGTTTTGGTCGTTCGCAAAGAAAATACAGCACCGGCAATAGGCATAACTTATTCGAATAAAGACAGCCAACAATCCAATGAGTTTTGTCCAATGACCTGAGAAATACACAGATCAGGGGTAGGTTTAGGCGAAGAAATTCAGTTGTTTTTTTCAGCTAAGTTTAAAGATTTTAACTTATCTTCGCGGATCAAAACATTAACCCACTAACACAAACACCAACCAACAAATTGTTGTAAGGAATTATCCTTACAACAATTTCGTTGTTCATTGTTTATAGTCAATTATAAAGCCCACCTGATAATTTATAAGTAATAAATAACACAACACTAGAAATACCTACACAGTACCCAATTTTTATTTGCCAGCGCGCGCAATTGCTCAAACAGAACAAATGAATGAATTGAAGTTGAATAGCATTGCGGTCGCGCCGGCCGAATTTCGCATTTCTCTATGAATCTGTGGACAACTTCAGACGCAAGCAAGGCTTAAAAATTCATACTAATCGCTATATAAACGAACAATAGCTATATCTCATTATTGGTTTGTTGTCCACAGGTTAGAAAGAGAGATACGAAGCCCCAGTGAAGCCCGATTACAAGCCCACGAGTGTGAGCAAGATGACTGATCGTATCTCAACTCAGTCGCAGTATCAACTGCAAATGCCACATTGGTCGGTTGGACTTGGGTTGACTTGGGTTCATCTCTTTGTTTCAGTTTGAAAAGTTTTAGAGCGCGAACTTTTGAATAGTTCGATAAGTTTGAGGTTTGTATTTTACACTGGCCTTCAAAACTTAGTAATACACTTTTAAAATAAGGTTGTCTAGTCTAGGGTTTTGGTTAGGCAAGCCGGGCTTTTGGGCTTGTATGAACGTAACGCCACTGAATGTATAACGTACGATGCGCTCCATATTACGCTAGCGTATTCCAACTGGCTGCGCACTAGCGCGTTGTACAGAAATATTTTGGTACTTTTTTTAAATTGCTTAGTGTTTCTCCTGATAAAACCCAACATTTGAACAGATTTTTTGATCATCCTCTCGATATGAGATGAAAACTGGAGATTAGCATCCATAACGACACCGAGATCTCTTATTTCTCTCACCTCCTGCAATATGTTTCCCGCCACACTATAAGTCGAGATCAGTGGATGAAGTTTCCTTGAGTACCTGATATGAAAACATTTGGTAGGGTTTAAGTTCATGCTATTAGATATGTACCAAACTCTTATTCTATCCAGATCTTGTTAGATAAGTACAGCATCCACAGAGCTTTCGACGGTTTTATAAATTTTAAGATCATCAGTGAATAGGGCGTACTTGCAGTGATGAATCTGGTTGCCGATATCGTTAACGTACACAAGGAATAGAAGAGGACCCAATTGTGAACCCTGAGGCACGCCGGATTTAGCGTAGTACGTGTCCGATTCGTAGCCCCGTACAGATACTGACTGAGGCCTACGCGCCAGATAAGACTCAAACCATTTCAAAAGTGACCCGTGGATAACATAGAACTCCAACTTCCTCAAGAGCAATGAGTGACTTACTTTGTCGAACGCGCTGCTGAAATCAGTGTAGATCGCGTCGACCTATCGCCCCGCATCGATCTCCTGAGATAAGTTGGAGACGAAGCAAGTCAAATTGGTCTGTACCGAATATCCACTCCTAAATCCGTGCTGGTGCGGAGTCAATTTGCTATCCATAAATCGAGTCATAATAGGGCAGAGCAGAGACTCAAACAACTTTGACAGGCTTGAAAGAATTGCAATGGGTCGATAATTTTTTATATCAGTTTTTTCACCCTTCATATAAACTGGTACAATTCGAGCTCTCTTCCATTGCTCTGGAAAAATTCCCTCCTCCAAAGAACGATTGATGATCATCGACAAGGGCAATGCCAATACAGATGCACCACATTTTAAGAATACCTTGGAATAAAAATCCCGAGTTGAAAAATTTTCTTCTTCCCCTTCCGATGACCGAAATTGAAAAAATTCTCTTGTAAAAAGAATTTAAGACACTGATCTGGACCAACATTTTAAAAACTTGTACTCTTAACCAGCTTTGTAAATTGGTATAAAACTTGCGTCTAGACCTTATCGTTACAAAGTCGCTATTAATCTGAAACGAGGCGCTAATTTTAAGAAATAAAATTAAAATTATAATGTATTTTAAACGTATTGTAGTGTCTAAAATGGTTGCCTAAGAGTCGGAATTGGTCATTAAGATACTATTTACTGTTCAGATTTAAGAATTGCACTAATACCTACTGCTCAAATCAGCAGTTTCAGAGGAAATGTTGATTAAATTGATACGGTAATGTATCCATTTTTCAGAACAAAAAACATTTAATCCTATACAAAAATGACGTCATAACTGGAGACCCTGACACCTCAGAGACTGTCTTCCGGCAGTTTTAGGGTCTAGAGAACATACCTAATCCGGAAGTGAACTTTTTCAGCCTTTTTTGACCATAAGGGTTGTACAGCTGATTTTTTCTTGAGGTAGGCTCCATTTTGAAAGTTGTTTAGTTTGATGGTCTGAGTTCGCCGTTTCAGTATTTTCTAGGCTGTCACTTACACCCTGTATAGTATGTGTGTATATAGTACATACATACATACAATACATACACATACATGTACATACTATATTAATAATTGTAGCGATCGCGTAGACCAAGGTTTCTCAGGTTTATCACGTGTAGCATGCCAAGGCTTCTGAAGCCGTAGTACGCCAACCCGCGATAGCCGTGATATAGCCGTATCGCTACCCATGCTGGTCATGATAAGGTCAAAATACAACAATCGACTGAATGCTGAATCTGAATTAAGATTGAAATTGATTAAAATCGCGCCGTGAATTGACTACCTTTAAAACAAACAAGCCATCACATTAATTAGTACTAATAACATACCTATCTTTATTTTTAGTGTTCCGTAGCAAAATTGGCAAAACGTAACACATAAGGAATCAGCTTGGTGTCTGTCACAGGCATTTTTCTCAGAGACCGTAAGACATAGGAAGTTGAAACTCGGTACAGATATAGCAATCGCTGGTCCAATATCATAAATGAAGTAAAAAAATCTTAATTTTTATATTGGGGGGCAATTTGGGGAGTAAGAAAGGGTAAATAAAAAAAAAATCTGCCCTATGGTGTAGTGTAGGGTATCAACACAAGAGAGACCAGTGTAAAATGATCTTCAGTTACTATGTGACCACATACTAAGTAAGTGTCAATTTATAGTGGTTGTTATCAATGACCCATGTTAAACAACTGGTAGGTAGTACGGAACACTAATTGCCCGAGTCCCGACTCATACTTGGCCGGTTTTTTTAAAGGGGTTCGCAATGTCTTGAAAATCAAATGAGGGTACGTGGAGCTATACTAAGTTTGAGGAACCATGGCGTAAAGGTAGACTAGGTACGTTAAGAATCTTGTTCTTCATCCACTAACTTAGAGCGCGGGCGCGGTAACTCGCGTAACTTCGTTAGCATACGCTCTTTATATCCTAACATTTCTGTACTTCTTAGTAAATTATCTCCAATTTCGTCGAGGGTCTTATCCTTCGTTTCCGGTAAATACAAATACAGCAGCACCGTGCAGATCGTCGACATAACGCTGTAGAACAGGAAGCCGCCGTGTAACTTGAAATATCCAAACATGTATGGAGACAGCTTCATGAGTGTACCGAATAAAGTAACGTTATATAATCCAATCACAAACATGGAGATACTTCTAAAACTTAACGGTATTATTTCACGGTAGATAGCAGTGGACATCAATATAGGACCACAACAGATGGCAATAAAAAACACTGACAGTAATGATATAGATATGTATCTATTCTCTACTACTACATCTAACTTGATTAGGTATAAATACAATGACATGAGATACAGAAATAATATACCTATTGTTGATCCAAATAATAACAAAGATCGTCTTCGAAGGAACAAACACAAGACACAGCCCGCGTACATGCCGAGCACGGAGACCGCGTCCAACACGAGCATGCCGGTGTACGCGGCGGACTCCTCGCCCGTTATCTTCTTTATTATGTCTAGTGCGTAAACTGCGAATACTAATTTCCCAGAGAAGTGATACGACGACAGTATAGTCACACACAAAAGTACTGGTTTATAAAAATTCTTATTGAAAACTATATTTTTAATTTGATTTTTGGATGTATTATTTTTCGAGTTCTCGATATATTGTTTTTGAGATTCTATCATTACCGCTAGTTCTTTTTCAGAGTCTGCATCCGATCCTTTTAACCATCGATGTGACTGTCTGCACTTCTCAAAGTGACCTTTAGATGCCAACCACAGTGGAGATTCAGTCCAAAAAAAGGTTGTTACAATACAAAATGCAGAAGTAAAGATTCCTAAAATTGCAATCTTTTTCCAATGGAAGAAAGTACCTAAAGCATTAGAACACCAAATGCCCCAAGTGTAACTAGCAGATTTGATAGCCAAGAATAGTCCTCTATATTTAGCGGAGGAGTACTCTGAGACAATAACGATATTTATCATGCAGATGAACGCACCGATCATGCTCTGTAACACTTCGCCTACGAGTATGTGCTCCGCCGACGAACTAAACATGTACACTATGAAGCTACTCAGACTGCACAAGCTGACGAATATGAAAGGCTCCTTTCTTCCGCGGCGTTCGGTGAATATCGGCAACATAACGATCCATGGGATGGCTGCGTATCCTTGGATTGATGCTGTGGAATCATTACATTATTAATTAAATACCTATTTGAATGGCGTAATATAAGTACGTACATTATGAATTATGATACAGGGGAGCTAAGTTGATATCAACGTCAAGGTTCGATTTTAGCCCGAGCCCGAGCCGATGCCTAGAAATTCCTACCGAGGAACGTGTAATGAACGTCGTATGACGTTTTTCAACACTTGCTAGGAAAAAATAAATAGGTACTTCATCATCATCATCATCTCAGCCGATGGACGTCCACTGCTGGACATAGGCCAACCCAAGGATCGCCATAACGACCGGTCCTGCGCTGTGCCCTTATCCAACAGGTTCCCGCCGCCTTCACCAGGTCTTGGGTCCACCGTGTGGGGGGCTTACCCGCGCTGCGCTTTCCGGTACGCGGTCGCCACTCGAGAACTTTTATTTGTATACCTTTCACAAATAGTTTTTTGATAAACATATTTGTGAAAAAGTGCGCACCTGTGGTTGAGTTTACTGCTATTTCTTAAGCTAGCTTTGGCTTCAAGTACTCGCATGTGGCTGTTCCGTAACTCATATCTCTCGAAAATAATACCTTCAGTATTACGTAGGTACCTACTTAGTAGTTATGTATAGCATTTACGCTTTGGTTCGATAGTGTAGGTCGACAGCAGAAATCTGGCGAAATACCTAGGTTGTTTATTGTTCTAAATCCTTGGTCGACAGTCAAGTAGGTATGACATCGTCCTAAAATGTTGTTAAGGAATAGGTTAGGTAGGTACTAACACATCCAAGAAACCATTTCGTCACTGACAGCCGCTGTGGAGTTGGCTTCCCTCCTGAGCTGAGGAACGATGACGGTCGGGGCTCCGTTGCACAATCCTTTCGTAAAGAATAATGACCACGCACCGCTCATCACCATCAACTAGAAAACATTTTTAAAGAAGAAAAAAAAAAGAAAAAAAAAAAAAAAAAAAAGAAAAAAAAAATCTAAAGAAATCTAAAAGAATCTATGAATCTATTTTTTATTCAACTTCGAAGCTAGTCTATTCATCCTGAACTAAGTAACTAATTAGGTAACTAACATTCGAATCTTGTTGTAGGTACGATATGTTTGTCGGAAATGGGTAATATATTATAAACATAGCTTCAAGGATTTTGCATTTTATTGTGGTAGGTATATAGCTAGTAGGTACGTAGCACATTTTTAATTTTTAGGCTTTCTTTATTGAGAAATCTTTAATATTATGATGAGGGCGCCACTGAACTGTAAGATCCGCCACACACACCCGGAATATTGAATCAGGATTAATTTCGTATGGATTTTCGTCTCTCCACAATTCCGTTCGGAATTGCGGAGCTGTCAAAATCACAATCCTGATTCGGAATTCCGGATTGCAATTCCGTATGTGTGTGGCGGACCCTCAGA
This sequence comes from Agonopterix subpropinquella, assembly GCA_922987775.1. Taxonomy (NCBI): domain Eukaryota; kingdom Metazoa; phylum Arthropoda; class Insecta; order Lepidoptera; family Depressariidae; genus Agonopterix; species Agonopterix subpropinquella. The sequence goes on along the minus strand of OV277706.1, from coordinate 69,649 downwards.
GGATTGATCTCCTTTGGCGGACCTAAGACGCATAATCTTAAAAGAAAAGAAATCAATTTTAGCTAATGTGATAGGTAGATAGGTAGGTACACCAAAAATGTTGTTGAGATAGTAAATAAATACAATGTTCTTAAGTACACCATCCTCTACGGTGTTCAATCCACCTATAAGGGCTATAAGTAACCACAGCGCAGCAAAGTTTATGTGTCATCAGGCTATAATTATACAAGGTACCTAACCTTGTATAATTATAGCCTGATGACACATATAGGTACTTAGGGTTAGGGTAATAATATATAGGTACACTAGGTATGTACTTACCTGTCGCAGAAAATGTGTCCAGTTAGAACCCGCACGACGGTCGACCCTGCTGTTAACTCTTTCATATTCACACGTATCCATTATGCTATATTGACTATTAGTAACGGAGGTTTATTTTAAAATACAAAACCGTATCTGTATATCGTCGTCGTAAATGCAGGAATAATCGTAAACTGAAATAATATTATAATTATCGTCTCTAGGTGGGTAAGTAGGTAATTAAATTAGGTAGGAAAATATACTCAGGTACCATCTGAATAAACAAGGCAAGAAGACAACTGGCGAAACAATTATATTAAGTATCCATGGCCTTGCGTGTTTTTCATAATTTGATCTTTATTCAAGTAAATAATTTAATTTCATACTATATCAGTTATTGTATCGGGCACGCGTAGCGGAAGGTCAGGGTTCGATACCACACGGGACAAAATGCGATGCGGTTCCTGAAGTGCGATTTTTGAAAATCATACGAGCGAATTGGCAATGGAAAGATGCTTAATCTCCATAGTAATTTTGAAATTTTCTACTCCAAGTCGCTCGTATGATTTTCAAAAATGGCACTTCTGTGTGTATTTTGCCTACGTAAAAACGACCGACCGCTCTAACCTGCATGCCTGCATACGGTAAAGAAAAAGTCTTAATGCGTATGTGAAGTATCCCTATCAGTACTGGGCACGCGTGAAGGACTCAAATACGCGTATGTACCCCTTCGAGGGTAGGCCTTTGTCCTGCTGCAGTGGGGCGTATATTAGCTGTGTGCGCGACACTAGCGCCACACTAGCGCAGCGTACTGCCAGAATTTTTTCAGACAGCCGCGAATATCTACTATTCATCATCATCATCTCAGCCGACGGACGTCCACTGCTGGACATAGGCCTCCCCCAAGGTGAATTGTGGAGGGGGGGACGTGATCGAAACACTGCTACGTTATATCCATAGTATATTCACTATCAGACTTTCTTCCTTCTTCTACCCCCTAGAGTAGTAGACTCTACTAAATCTTATATACTTACTAAACTAATAACTATCACAGAACATGCTTATCTCTACTTAACATTATCTTATTCTAGAACGCTGCCTATCTCTTCTCTACCATCGATTGACGATACCACTATCATCAATCCTTATCCTTATCTAAACATGCTCTTAACTTACATACTAGCACGCATGCGCGTGCGCTCTCTACCACAAATACCGGTCCTGCGCCGCCCTCATCCAACGTTTTCCCGCCGCCTTCACCAGGTCGTCGGTCCACCGTGTGAGGGGCCTACCCACGCTGCGCTTTCCTGTACGCGGTCGCCACTCGAGAACTTTTCGGTCCTGCTGCGAGCAATGTGCCCCGCCCACTTAAGTTTAGCAATTCTTTGGGCTATGTCAGTTACTCTGGTTCTTCTGCGGATCTCTTCATTTCTGATTCGACCTGGCAGGAAAACTCCGAGCATAGCCCTCTTCATTGCCCTTTGGGTGACTTTCAGCCTTTTTATGAGGCCTTGAGTGAACGACCACGTCTCTGTTCCATATGGCATCACTGGCAACACACACTGATCGATTACTTTCGTTTTAAGATACTGCTGTATTTGGGACATGAAGATACTACGTAGCTTCCCGAACGCTGCCTAGCCGAGTTGGATTCGACGGTTGATCTCTTTCTCGAAGTTGGACTTACCTAACTGAATATCTACTATTATCAAAGTATTTAAATAACGTAATAGTAGATGCGCTTCTAAGAAACTGCGTGATACGCCGCCGATGCGGCAAGATGGCGGCCATGCTAAGGGTTGTTACTATCATGTTCAGAGGATCTCACTTAATATTATAAATGCGAAAGTTTGTGCCGATGTTTGGATGTTTGGATGTTTGTGTGTTTGTGGCTCAATCACGCCTAAACGGCTGAACGGATTTAGATGAAATTTGGCATGCAGATAGAATGTGTTCTGGATTAACACATAGGATACTTTTTATCCCAGCAATGGGTTACTGTGGGATTATTTCCAATGTTTTATCATGCTCACTAGCGCCGACTTGACGCTGACAGATGTATTTGGGTAGATTCCAGTAGTAAATAGTGGTTGCTTTTTTCAACACTTTTCTCAAGAGCTGTGTAGTGTTGTTGGGAAATGGTCGGATTTTTGCGCAAGAGGTTGGAGGTTCGATTCTTGGGTGAGATTTTTTTTTATACATTTTTTATCCATTTTTTAGCGGATTTGACAGAAGCAGTTTGCTGAACTTAATAATATCCTGAGATTAGATCAGATCCAATTTTAGGACAGTACGTTTTCTTTGGCTTTTTTCTTATTTAAATATGTACATACATTGTAGTGATCCCAAGCAAGCACGGCTTTTTATTATGGAAACATTACAACAACGGCACAAACATAATAATGTCCATGACCGAACCGGGATTCGAGCCCAGGACCAGGACCCTGGTTTGGCAGTCCGGCGTGGTAACTATTGCACCAAACGGGTCGTCAAATATAAAAAAATACTCTTTCTTTTAACCTTTTTTAAAGTTATATGAGGCGTATTTTAAAAGCAAGTGTGTAACAATAAAATTAGGCTAGCAGGAGCATAATTTAGTTGATTAAATTCCTGATCTCTAAGTTCATACATTTTGACCATACTTGCACTTACTCGTAACTCACGCTCAAGGCGTCTCAGAAATTAGGTCTTAAAGATTTGATTGTAAAGTAACTTAGCGGGTGAATTAAAAAATAATTAAATAAATAACGCTCACAGTCACATACATTGTAATGATCCGAAGCAAGCAGTATAGGCTTTTTATTATAGAAACCATACAACAACGGCACAAACATATTACATCCATGACCGAACCGGGATTCGAACCCAGGACCCTGGTTTGGCAGTCCGGCGTGGTAACCATTACACCAAACGGGTCGTCAAATATTTTTCTTTCTTTTAACCTTTTCTAAAGTTATTGTAGTATCGTTTTCATCTTAATAGATATCGTTAGGCGTATTTTTAACTCTAGCAGGAGCTTACAAATTGATTGAATACATCTTTGTAAGTAAGTATAATGGTAATTTGAGCCCTTAGACTAATTATATCGGGACGCGTAACCACGTGTCATTCTACTAACAAACTTTCTGCCACTTTTTGCGGGGGGCGAGGTAACATGTTATCCGCAACTTTGGATTTTATTCCCTATGACTTTAGATTCTAATTTTGAATGTTCAAAATCATGAAAAGTAGTCTCGTGTAAACACCAAACGTTCTAAGTTCAAAATTATTGTTTCGCTATTATAGGCTGTCTCGTTTAGTGATAAGGTATAAAATTGGGTGTAAATGCGCAAGATTAATTGATCTAATACCGTGGCAGAGGGGAAATGCTACCGCAAGGCCGGTCCGGATATAATTAGTCTAAGTTTGAGCCCAATCTGAGCCAATTCTACGGTATAATAATTTAGTTGCAGAAAATTTTGCCAAATGTTCGGTAATCGTTTGATTTTCGGTTCAATTATGATTCCTTGAGGATTTGTGTAGCTTAACTATAGAACATCAATCTACCACAATCTATGAAAAGATAGGTACCTACTTATCAAAAAAGTCCTTATAACACCACAGTTTGGTAATGTGCCTAGGTACTTTCATAATAGCTAAGTAAGGTTAGAAATTTACAAATGTGGCTTGAAAATAATTCTTTTAGCAAGTTGACCATTTGCTTGCTAGAATATTATCGTTCTAGCTCTTGCCTCCACCATTGTGCACTAGCCCGCGTGGTAGAGTATCCTCTATCATCATCATCATCTCAGCCGATGGACGTCCACTGCTGACATAGGCCTCCCCCAAGGATCGCCATAACGACCGGTCCTGCGCTGCCCTCATCCAACGTTTTCCCGCTGCCTTCACCAGGTCGTCGGTCCACCGTGTGAGGGGCCTACCCACGCTGCGCTTTCCGCTTATCCTCTATCCTCTAACGTTTATTTGTGAGTGGAGGTCTGTGATCCGCAGTGGGTCGTAAGATGATTATTATGCTGCTCGACACAAATAAAACACTGATAACCGACGAATAGTAGAAAAATTCAAGTGATGGATCTGTGAATGACTTTTTTTTTATACCTTCATACTTACTTTCTGATTTTGATTCAGCTTAAGTTCATGACTATTATCCTATTCTTATCCTATTATGGGGGCTGGCAAGCCAGCAACACATCAACCCAATGTTATCTTTTGTGTATTTATTTTCTTCACCATTGAACAACGTGGAAAATGAGAGAGGCAATAGCGTTCAGGGGAAGAAACCTGTAATCTCCCAGTTTTGAATAACCATCTTTCAGGACACATACGTTTAGCCACCAAGACAGCGCAGTCATACAGTATAAATGTTCCATGGTTTCCTCTTCCTCTCCGCACGCCCGGCAACTGGGATCTAGAGTGAGCTTTATCGTGCCTGTGAGGCGTAGTACCCGGTGAGGGCTCCGACGATAGCACGAGCTTTGCTCCTGCTGTTGTTCAGTATGAACTGTGGGATTCGTGGTGTTATATTGCTGATGAATTTCCTGCAATGTTGCAGACCCGAGAAGCCAGAGCATTCTAGCATGTGTATTTTATCAGCCCATTTCTTAATGGCCATTTTAATTTTACATGCCTGGGTTTCTAGACTTGGTTCTGACCATGACCTTCATGACCCTTAGACGAGACATGAGACAAAATCACATGTCCACGCAGACGAAGTCGCGGGCAACAGCTAGTATGAAATAAATAAAAGATAAGCAATTTTAAATAAGTGAAATCATTCGCTTCGTCCTTCGAGCGCTTGGAAAAGCAGAATGCCACGCTGCGATAGATTAGATTAGATTAGATTCATTTATTTCATATTATAACATGTCACAGTATTACATAAATATTTTACATAAAATGTCCATTCATAATATGATCGTCATATTGTATATTGTATAATAAAATTAAAATAAAATAGTAATGTCAAATAAAATAATGTCAAAACAATATAACCTTAAAGTTAAAAATAGTCTATTGACTATTTTAAGAATAGAAAAAATGTCAACAACAACAAACAAATTAAAAATGAATATAAAAAAAAAAAAAAAAAAAAAAAAAAAAAAAAAAAAAAAAAAACTTAAAAACTTTTTTTCAAGAATTCGTCAACAGAGTAGAACTCATTATCCAATAAAAAGTTTTTCAATCGGCGATCGAATGTTTCGTCGTTTGTTTCATTTCTTAGATCAGTGGGTAGGTGTTCGTAGTACGTGGGACCGATGACGCGCGGGTTGCTCTCAGCTAGTGCGGTACGCCGCGGCACGGATTTCAGTCGCCCAGTGTTCCGTAGCTGGCGGGTAGGACCTCCAGTACGGCGTCCGAACTCGGACAGGTTACGCCTTACGTAAGTCATGACTTCAAATAGGTACAAAGAACAGAGTGTCATTATTCCATATTGTACGAAGCGCGTTCTGCACGATGTCGTTGGTTTAATACCTGCGAGTATCCGTATGGCACGTTTTTGTAAAACAAATACACTATTGCACTCGGTGGAGTTACCCCAGAGGATAGCACCATAGGACATCAAGGAGTGGAAGTGTAAAGCCTCTACAAGTTTACAGGGATTCAAGATAAGAAGCTGCAGCTTCTGAAATCCCAAGTGAAAGCTCTGACTGGATCGGGCGTGGTGGAGCCTGCCAATGACATAGAACAGTGGCATGCCATGATTGAGGGTAAAATCGCCTTCCTCGATAATATCAGTGCATTACTGGTGCAATATTGGGGTATATTAGTGTAATATCGGTGTAATATCGATGTAATATCGGTGTAATATTAGTGCATTACTGGAGTAATATCGGTGTAATATCAGTGCATTACGGGTGCAATATCGGTGTAATATCGGTGAAATATCGGTATAATATCAGTGCATTACTGGTGTAATATCGGTGTAATTTCGATGTAATATCGGTGTAATATCGATGTAATATCGATGTAATATTGGTGCATTACTGGTGCAATATCAGTGCATTACTGGTGCAATATTGGTGTATTATCGGTGTAATATCAATGTAATGTAAGTTTGCTCATGTTCTTTTTTTATTCATAGGCGATGATGGCGTGCCCTGTTGAGACCCACTTCGGGTCCCTGAACTAGCATTAGTAAGTAAGTAAGGTTTGCTCAGGTTAGGTTAGATATTACATTAACCTAACCTGTTAGGGTTTTTTTTTTTTCAAATGTGACTACTGAGGAAAATCCATCATGGACATCTGGGAATAGAAGACCCAGATAGTGCCGGACTCGTACCGGCCAAAAACCTCAGTTTGTCTTTCCTCTTTTTCTCCGATAAAATTGTTCGGAGAATGTTGTATAGCAATTTAATTGATATTAATTTGGCGTATTTTTTTTTTCAATTTTGAGGAGGGAGGCCTTCTTTAATTAATTCTAAATTGTTATTTCAAATATTACAGCATAACAATTTAACAAATTCCAAAAATATAATATATATATACAGTATACAAGAGTCTTATTCTATTTCTTAATCTTATAACACCTATTATTACGATTCTATATAATATCTATCACAGATTTTACGCTAACCCAGTAGTTCTTCTTTTACAATTTTATAGGTTTCGGTTTTTTTCTTTTCCTCTTTCCTTAATACAAACTTAGTATATTATCATAATATACTAATTTGTACTCCATCTTTTGTAGCCAAATTATTGGGAATACCCAATAAAAATGCTCATTCATACATCCTCAAAATGTTTTTTGCTGTCCGCCAATAATTTTGCTACCATGTCTTATCTTTCCTGATCTTTCAACTTCTTCCGCAAACCTAAACAAATATTTACTACTGTGTCGTTCACTTCCTATCTTAAACTATCATTTCCATGGGGGCGCAGTTATATAAGCTTGCACCGGGCGCATAGAAGGCTATTTACGGCACTGTATATCACTTCGAAAAACTAGCACTTTTGCCTATTTTTCGGGTTTTTTTTATGCGCGGAGCAAGTGTAAAAATGATCCGTTCTCGACTGCGGATAGCTCGCGACTCCAACCTGTTAGGTTTGCTCAGGTTAGGTTTGCTCAAGTTAGGTTTGCTCAGGTTAGGTTAGGTTACGTTAGGTTAGGTTAGGTTAGGTTAGGTTAGGTTAGGTTAGGTTAGGTTAGGTTAGGTTAGGTTAGGTTCCCCCCCGAGGGTTGCCCGCCTTGTCGTGGCGGGGGGGCTTAGTAACCGTGGACGGTGGAACCCACGGTGAAGCTAAGAGGCAACCAGGCCGGCCTATTCGGGGTGTCGGTCGGCCAGAGGAGGGTGCTCCCAGCGGGCTGAACAAGTCCGCTGCGGACGCGTTGGAGGTGGGACGCGGAAGAAGAGGAGTGCCGGTATTACGGTGCGCCGTTCTCCCTATCTTCTGCGGCCGAGGTGTGGCCGGTGGTAGAACCGGCACTGGTGGGGCCGCAGGGGAAGAGGCATGTCGGTGATAAGGTGCGCCGCTTGCCCTATCCTCTGCGGCCGAGGTGTGGTCGGTGGCAGAGCCACGGACCCGATCTGCCACCGGGTGCCAGTTATCTGGTACCCATGGCCTCCTAGTAGCAGACTCGGGGGGCGTCTGCTACGGTACGGGTGGAGGCCGAGGAGGGAGGCGCACCATACCATCTGGTGCGCACATTGCGGAGGGCCTTCGGGCTTTGGTGATGGAGCCGCTTGTGGGCGGCTGCCGCCGGCGGGGTCGCGGAAGATTGCGAAAGCGTTCCCGTTACCCCGTCACAAGGCGAAGCGGAGGAAGATGGGGGGGTTTTTAGTGGGTATACCGTGGGTCTCATTAGCCTATACGGGAGTCCCACATAACCACTCGGGTGCCCCCTGCGCCCGGGTGGTATGCGTAATGCATTTTCCCCCCCGAAACAAAAAAATAAAAAAAAAAAAAAGGTTAGGTTAGGTTAGGTTCCCCGTTGCAGGTGGGTCTGCTATCGGGCGCGTCCCCCGGGTGGTGGATAGGGGAATGCCCCCCAGATATGGGGGGTACCGGCTTGCCGGCGTGAACCAACCCAAGGTGGGGTGGTCACATCATTGAGATGTGACCACCGGAGGCGGCGGGTCTTTGACTCGGCCGCGTTGTTCCCGGCGGGGCTCTCTCGAGCCCGTCAGGCGGGGTCGCGTACCCTAGTGAAAGGGTACGCCTTCAAACAAAAAAAAAAACTATTTCCAATAACCATGGACAGTACACGTGATTTTAAAATGTGTCCCCAGGTGGGTCCCTGCGATGCAGGGGAATCCCACCTCACTGATTCTTCAGTGGGCAGCCCTCCGTACTCTGGGGTGGGTAAAAATTGCGTCGTGGGCCAGCAGGAGGCTGCTGGCTCCCGTGAACACGAACCTTGCTTTTCTACATTGAACAACGATTTTGCTTCTGGCGACCTGGATGTCTACGATTTGGCAGTGGAGTCGCATACCCAGATGGTGTGCGGCAACACCAACGACTTTGGCATGACGAATTTATCGGATTCTGACACTGGCTCTCAGGCCAGTCTTATCACGGTGGGGTCTCACTCCGAGACAGAGATGCGGTCCCGACGGAAGCGATCGCGCTCTGGTGGACCATCTGACTCAGACGCAGAACCTCTTCCTGCATTGGCTAAAGGCAAAGCAAAGCCTCCGTCGAAGAGAGGCCGGGGCCGCCCACCTACTACCGGCAAATATGTCGGGGTAGCAGCGGCCCAGGGTCAACTCAACGAGGCGAAACGCGAGGCGCTACGCCTCGAGGCAGAGGCGGAATGTGCGGAGCTGGAGCGCCGCATTCTGCCACTAAGAGGCTCAATACTCTCTGAGTGCTCAAGCGAAGCGTCAGAGCCGGCTTCGGCGTCTCAACTGTCGAGTAATATCAAGGTTAGTCTGCAGATTGTCCAAAATGTGGCTTAGAAGTCGGGCAATTTGAAAGGTTCATTCCAAGGGAAACTGAACAAGGCTGTCAAATCCATTCAAGATTCCGTAGAGGAACTGAAGAAGCGCTCTGTCTCTGAGGAGACAAGGATGCTGGAAGCGGCCAATGCCAGGCTTCGGGAGGAGGTCAATGAGCTTCGCCGGGAATTAACCGAAGTGCGGATGACGCTCCACGATCGCCTTAAAGGGCCGGGGTCATCCCGTGGTGCGGCAACGCAGGTGGCTGCGGGGGAAAAACAGACCCTCGACTGTGATTCGGCTCCGGCCACGATGGTAGGACTCAAATCAATGTTTGAAGACCTTTCCAAAAGTATTATGGAGAGGGTCTCTACAATGGTTGGGGCGAGGCTGGACTCCCTGGAGGACCGGCTTCTTCCGCCAAAACGCATGCGCCCGCCTCTGGCCGGAGACAGAAAGAACGATGACGCGGCCGCTTCGAACTTGGAGCTGCTCGAGCATCCTCAGGCGGAATCTGGTCCGGTTACCACATCCAAGCCGACCAGGGGGAAAAAAGCTTCTTCTTCGACCCCCAGTGGCACCACTCCGCCTCCTCGTACGGAGGAGGCTTGGAACGTGGTAGCCGGCAAAAAGGGGAAGAAGAAGAAGCCGGCTCCAAACTCAGGCGCGGACAGGTCGCAGTCCCAGCAGGGCCCCAAGCCGGAACCGGCCCCCCAGACCCGGCCTCCAACCAAGAAGCGGCCAAGGAGAAAAACTCGTGCCCCCACCACTGCAGCTGTGGTCATTACACTGCAGGAGGACGCGGTGGAACGAGGGGCCACCTACAAGGACGCCCTGACCAAGGCCCGTCAGGAGGTGAAACTGCCGGATCTGGGTATCCCAGACGGCGTAAAAATTAGGAAGGCCGCCACGGGAGCGCGCATCATCGAGCTCCCGAAGGGGGTCGATGGTGAGACGGCTGACCGCCTGGCGCAAAAGCTCCGTGATGTCTTTGCAGGAACGGCTAGGGTGTCCAGGCCAGTTAAATGCTCCACGCTCCGTGTGTCTGGCCTGGATGACTCGGTAGACAAGGAGGATGTGCTGTCTGCGATCCTCGCAAAGACTGGCTGCGGTGCGGAGCATTTAAAGGGGGGGGAGATACGCCCTGGTCCGGGTGGCACTGGAACCATGTGGGTCCAGTGTCCCGTGGCGGCCGCCAACACCCTGTTCGCGGCAGAACGACTCTTGGTGGGCTGGAGCTCGGCGAGAGTCCACAGCATGGAGGTACGGCCTATGAAGTGCTACCGCTGCCTAGAGATAGGACACACGAGGCAGCAGTGCACAAGTGACACTGACCGCAGCGAACTCTGCTATCGCTGCGGTCAGGCAGGTCACAAGGCGGCTGAATGCTCGGCGAAGCCGCACTGCGTGGTCTGCGCCAGTGCGGGCCGGTCGGCCAATCACACGATTGGGGGGAGAAGCTGTCTCCCTCCCAAAAAAGGAGCTCGCAAGGATAAGGCCGGAAGGACCCCGGCTTCACAAAAGGAGGGTCGGTCGAAAGGCCAAGGCCAGGAGGAAATGATAGTCGATCACAACAATGGATAGTGATCGGCTACATTTCCTCCAGGCGAATCTCAACCACTGCGCCGGTGCCCAGGACCTATTGTTCCAGGCTCTGGCGCAGTGGCAAATTGACTTTGCGGTGGTGGCGGAACCGTACTATATCCCAGCCCGGTCCAATTGGGCTGGTGATACGTCGGGTTCTGTCGCCATCTGCAGTGCTAGTGCCAATCGGCCGCTTTCCCTCAAGGAAAGGAGCCAGGGCTTCGTCTCGGCCCATTGGGGGAGATTTATTGTGTTCGGGGTATACTTCTCCCCTAACAGAGTTCTAGCCGAGTTCGAGGCCTTCCTCAGCAGACTTTTAGAGGCGGTAAGAAGAGCGGCCCCGCTGCCCATAATTCTTGCTGGAGACCTGAACGCCAAGTGCACGGCTTGGGGCTCCCCTACCACTGACCCACGAGGGGACGTTTTATTAAGGTGGATCACCACGTCCGGTCTCGCTCTTTTAAATCGCGGCAACGCGCCCACCTGCGTTAGGCACAACGGGAGTTCCATTGTGGATCTATCTTTTGCCAGCCCAGCGATTGCGAGACTGGTCCAAGACTGGAGGGTGATGGAGAATATGGAGACGCTGTCTGACCATGTGTATATTCAGTTCAGCGTCTCGCAAACCAGAATGCCGAGCGTCTCCTCAGGTCGCCCAGAAGGACCGCTTGAGTTCCCGCGATGGACCCTGTCTAAGCTAGACATTGATGCGCTGGAGGAGGCAGTCATTGTTGAGGCCTGGAACCCGGTGCCCACGGCTCCAGTCTCTGTGAGCGATGAGGCGCTATGGTTCCGGAGGGCCTTGACCAGTGTCTGCGGCGCCTCCATGCCCCGCTGGCGCCGTCGACCACCAAGGAAACAGGTCTACTGGTGGTCTGACGAAATCGCGGATCTACGGGGCGCCTGCATTACAGCCCGTCGTGCCTTTCAAAGGCAACGGAGACGCCGCCCTCAAAATGAGGCCCTGGTGACACAGCTGCGGGAGGCCTACGCGGACGCCAGAAAGGCACTAAAGCAGTCCATTTGCCGTGCTAAGGACGCTGCCAGAGAAGAGATGCTGGCCGATCTCGATAGAGACCCGTGGGGCCGCCCTTACCGCTCGACACGGGGCAAAATCAGCCGTGGTCCACCGGTGGTGGAGTCGCTCCCACCAGATCGGCTGACTGCGATTGTGACGGTGTTGTTCCCAGCGCCTGAAGGCGAGGAGCATCGATCCTTTGAGCCCGGACCTGCCGAGGGGGTGACGCCGGTGTCGGAGGGCGAGATCGGCGCTTCAATCCGAAGGTTGAAGGGGCGAAAAACCGCCCCAGGCCCAGATGGCGTTCCAGGCCGGGTCTGGGTGAAGTGCTTAGGCCCACTTGAAGAGCGCCTGCGGGACCTGTTCAGCTCTTGCCTTGAGCAAGGGGAGTTCCCTCAGTGCTGGAAGGAGGGCAAACTTGTTCTCCTACAAAAGGAGGGTCGTCCACCTGACTCTCCCTCGGCCTACCGGCCGATCGTATTACTCGACGAGGCCGGGAAGCTGCTGGAGCGAGTAATTGCATCCCGCATTATCCAACATCTAATGCGGGAGGGCCCCGACCTTTCTGAGGCCCAGTATGGTTTTCGTGCCCAGCGCTCTACCATCGACGCCATACTTGATGTCAAGGCGTTCACGGAGGAGCAAGTGGCGAGGGGCGGTTCAGTGTTGGCGATATCTTTTGATATCGCCAATGCCTTCAACTCTTTGCCCTTCTCAAGTATTGAGGAGGGCCTCGAGTTCCACGGGGTTCCTCGCTACTTGCGCAAGCTTGTGGCGTCGTACCTCCGAGGGAGAGAGGTGGTGTGCGTAGGGCGAGATGGTGTGCCGGTGCGGCGCCTCACATGGTGCGGTGTTCCTCAGGGGTCGGTTTTAGGCCCTCTCCTGTGGAACATCGGCTATGATAAGGTGTTGCGTGGCGCTCTCCTCCGGGGACTGCATATCGTCTGCTATGCAGACGATACCCTACTCCTAGCCCGGGGGAGATCGTTCGAGGAGGCCACCCGCCTAGCGCAAGCCGGTTCGGGCCTAATAGTTGCCCGCATTGAAAGGCAGGGCTTGAGAGTGGCCTTGGAGAAGACAGAGGCACTCTACTTTTATGGTCGTGGTAGGCGTCCTCCTGCGGGAGCGACACTCCGCATCGGCGAGGTCGACGTCCGGGTTGGGTCTGAGATGAAATATCTCGGACTCTGCCTGGATGGAAGGTGGACTTTCGCCGAGCACTTCCACAGGCTGGCCCCGAGGCTTATTAAAGCGGCTGCGGCGCTGGGGAGTCTCCTCCCCAATGTCGGAGGGCCAGGGTCTAGCTGCCGCCGGCTCTATATGGGGGTCATCAGATCGATGGCCCTCTATGGTGCACCCGTGTGGGTGGATGCCCTGAGCGCCTCTAATAAGGCATTGCTGCGACGTCCGCAGCGTGCCATGGCACGCAGGGTAATCCGCGGCTACCGCACGGTAGCTGGAGAGGCGGCGTTTGCCCTGGCCGGTTCCCCGCCATGGGAGCTGGAGGCCCGCGTGCTGGCCGAGGTGTACCGGCGTAGCGCGCAGGTGAAGGAGCGGGGTGGTGAACCGGCTCCGGAGCAGGTGGCGAGGTGGCGCCGCCAGGCTCGCGTAATTTTACTGCAGTCCTGGCGGACCCAGCTGGCATCGCCGAATGCTGGATTGAGGGCGGTGGAGGCCATTCGGCCTCATTTGACGGCATGGCTGGAGACCTGCCACGGCCTCTCGTACCGGATGGTGCAGGTGATGACCGGGCATGGCTGCTTTGGTCATTACCTGCATCATGTGGCCAGGCGGGAGGCATCTCCACGGTGCCACCATTGTGACTGCGCGGACGATACCGCGCAGCACACTCTTGCGGAATGCCCGGCGTGGAGTGATCCGCGTGCGGAGCTGGTCGAGGTTGTAGGGCGGGATCTCTCTCTGCCAGCTATCGTCGGACAGATAGTCCGTAGCGCAGAAGCCTGGAGGGCGATGGCCTCCTTCTGTGAAACAGTCGTGACACAGAAGGAGACCGCAGAGAGGGATCGGGAGAACGATGAGTCGTCCGACCCAATCCGCAGGCGCCGCGTGGGGCGGAGGCGAGCCGTACATGTGCGGAACCTCCCGCCCTAGTAGGGTCTCTGGGTGGCAGACTGGGGAGTCTGTCACCCGATAGAGAGACCCATGATTGAAGAGCGCTCTCGGTCTCGGAGCGCTCTCCAAGAGGGCACCAGGCGCAAGCCTGGCATCTGGTGTGGGTCACGGCATTCGTGACAGTCGCCGCTAGGTCGCAGCAGTTATTGCTTTTGCGGGTCCTGCGACTTGGCCTTAGAGCGGTGGCGAGAGTCCCGGGGAGTTTTAGTTGGTAGGTCCATCCTTCGGATGGGAGTCCAACATAACCTCACTAGCGTCCCCAAGCTGGTGAGGTATGCATGAGCATTTCTCCTCGTCAAAAAAAAAAAAAAAAAAAAAAAAAAAAAAAAAAAAAAAAAGGTTAGGTTAGGTTCCCCCCCGAGGGTTGCCCGCCTTGTCGTGGCGGGGGGGCTTAGTAACCGTGGACGGTGGAACCCACGGTGAAGCTAAGAGGCAACCAGGCCGGCCTATTTGGGGTGTCGGTCGGCCAGAGGAGGGCGCTCCCAGCGGGCTGAACAAGTCCGCTGCGGACGCGTTGGAGGTGGGACGCGGAAGAAGAGGAGTGCCGGTATAACGGTGCGCCGTTCTCCCTATCTTCTGCGGCCGAGGTGTGGCCGGTGGTAGACCCGGCACTGGTGGGGCCGCAGGGGAAGAGGCATGTCGGTGATAAGGTGCGCCGCTTGCCCTATCCTCTGCGGCCGAGGTGTGGTCGGTGGCAGAGCCACGGACCCGATCTGCCACCGGGTGCCAGTTATCTGGTACCCATGGCCTCCTAGTAGCAGACTCGGGGGGCGTCTGCTACGGTACGGGTGGAGGCCGAGGAGGGAGGCGCACCATACCATCTGGTGCGCACATCGCGGAGGGCCTTTGGGCTTTGGCGATGGAGCCGCTTGTGGACGGCTGCCGCCGGCGGGGTCGCGGAAGATTGCGAAAGCGTTCCCGTTACCCCGCCACAAGGCGAAGTGGAGGAAGATGGGGGGGTTTTTAGTGGGTATACCGTGGGTCTCATTAGCCTATACGGGAGTCCCACATAACCACTCGGGTGCCCCCCTGTGCCCGGGTGGTATGTGTAATGCATTTTCCCCCCCGGAACAAAAAAAAAAAAAAAAAGGTTAGGTTAGGTTAGGTTAGGTTTTTTTTTTTTTTTTTTTTTTTTTTTTTTTTTTTTTTTTTTTTTTCCTGCCTCCAACATCTGTTCTATCGAATTACTCTTTCGTTCCAGTTCTATCATTTTTGCTTCTCGCACTTTTATCCTTCATACTATGTCTTTCTTATTTCCATCATCTTTCTTTATCTTTCAGGGTGGGATTTCCCTCTATTTCTATCCATACTACTCTGCTATTTTCTTTATTATATCTTTCTTTTTCAATCTTTATTTCAATAAAACTCTTTACACGTCTTCTTTATTTTTACATTTTTCTTAGAGCCTACGTTCCTAATTTATTTCTTATACTTTAGTTACCGAATTTATACATTCTTAATTATCTATACTTATCTCTAATACATTTACATCGTATTTTGACAGCATAGTTGCTTACGGTATTTTACTTATAAACTACTGCTTACATACTTTAGTTTCCATTTCTACAATTTTTTCTTCTTACATTTTGTATGCTAATCCCTAATATATTACATAATATTATGACAGCATATTTTCTAATCGGTTTTATTTCTTTTAATAACAATCTTTACAATTTGTTCGCAGTATTTTACAAACTTTTCTCTACTTTTGCCCTCCATTATTTCCTTCACATTTTCGGGGCATATTTTAAAATCAATTTCTTGCTCTAAGTTAAAGCGCTCTGTTGCATGCACGGGGCATTTGAACAGTACGTGCGGGATCGACTCTTCGGCGTCAGGTTCACAGATGCACGATGGGCTCTCCTTACACTTGAAGCGGTTCAAGTATTGTGAGAACCCACCGTGCCCTGTCATTATCTGTGTCCTTTCGCTGCTGACTTCTAATTTTCTTACGATCCGGTAAGCAGTCATAGCATCCGGAAAGAAAATTTTTGTAATTTCCGCGGTCTCTCCCGTCACGTATCTCCGATTCCATTCGTCAAGCGTTGCCATACGTATGCTTCGCTTGACGAACGAAACCGGACACTGGTCGTAGTCCAGTTTTCGTTTGGAATTCCCAGCGGCCTCTTTGGCAAGTTGGTCAGCTCTCTCATTGCCCTCCAGCCCTGCGTGGGCCTTTATCCAGAACAAAGTTATCATTTTGCCCTGGAGAAATATAGTTTTTATGTTATCTCTGGCTTCTACGGCTAGGGGGTGAAGGCAACTGGGGTTCTTGACCGTTTGGAGAGCTGCCATTGAGTCGCTGAAAATTCCAAAGGAAGTCGCTTCGCGCTCTAGGACTGCCCTAGTTGCCTTGCATATCGCCAGTAGCTCGGCCTGGTAAACCGTGCAATAATTTGCTAGAGCAAGTTTTCGGGCTTTGGTCTCGGTTTCGCAACTCCATTCGGATAGTGCGGCACCGACTTTGCCTCCTATCTTGCTTCCATCGGTGAAGATGCGGACGTCAAGATTTCTGTGTTGGTCTACTTGCTCTTGGTTCACCAGGCTCACGAACTCCAGGTCGATACGCTCGGCAGGGTGTGGGGCCTCCATTGCTGGAGCCATCAGCTCGATCTCCCTGTCCGCCAGCTCCGGCTGAGTTACTCCTCGCTTGGCTTCGTATAATGAAGCCGCCTCACGAACTCGGAGGTCGAGGGGGAGCAATCCAGTCAGAATAAGTGCTGAATTCAGGGAGACCGTGCGGTAAGCTCTGCACATTTTCTGCGCGATTCCGCGCTGGACTACTGCGAGCTGCTTTATAACGGCCAGCTTCGCTGCAGCCGGTGCCCAAACGCTAGCGGCATATAGGATGATAGGCTCTACTGTCGCCATATAAATGATTCTTATCACTTCGGGGTGAAGTCCCCAACTAACTTTTGCCGCTCTACACAGTTGCTTGTGGACGCCGATAGCCTTCCTGCATACGTTCGAGACATGGGTGTTAAACGTCAGTTTATCGTCTATGGTGACGCCTAGTAATTTAATTTCCTTTGACATGCCAATGTCGACCCCCCCCATGCTCAGGCGTGGTGTGTCGTATTTCAGCTTTCTTGTGATGATCATCGCATTCATCTTGTGCGGAGCGAATTTGAGCTTCTTATCGACGCCCCACGCCAAAACATGTGTGAGAGTGGCATTGGCACGTGTTTCTATTTCCCCAGCTGTCTCGCCGTCGAAGACTAGGATGACGTCATCTGCGAACGCCTGGGCGTAGTCTCCCCTGTGTTCTAGACTTTTTAGCAGAGGGTCCAGCAAGAGGTTCCAAAGAATTGGGCCCCCAATAGAACCCTGGACGCATCCCTTGTTTGTGCCCTTCTCATATTCTTCCCCGGCGTACCTGACCGTGACTCTTCTGTCCCTGAGGTAGCTGTCCATGACCCTTCTCAAGTTTAGCGGACACTTTTCCTCAGCCAGTCGGACTCTTATGGCTGGCCACCAGGCACTGTCGAAGGCTCCCTCTATGTCCAATGATACTAAAGTTATGATCTTCTTTTGATCCAGCTTGCTCTTAATGTGCTGCATTAAGTCATAGAGGGAGTCTTCGGTACTCCTTTGTGGCATGAATCCGTACTGGTGAGTACTTATCTTTGGCAATAAGTGGAACTTGAGACGGGCCACCAGCATTTTCTCATAGATCTTTCCTAATATCGATAGGAGGCCAATTGGTCGGTACGATTTCGGTGTGATGTAATTTGCTTTTCCCGGCTTCCTCAACACGATGACCGTTGCCTTCTTCCATGCTTCGGGAAAGTGATGGTGTTCAAGGCATTTGTTGAAGAAAGTCCGGAAAAGCTCGGGGTCGTTTTCGATGGCTTGGCAACATATGTCGGCTGTAAACCCGTCAGCGCCCGGGGCCTTTTTTGGGTTGAAGGACATACTTGCTTGCCTAAGTTCAGCTGTTGTGAAAGGTGGGTCACAAGGACCATCCTGGTCAACATCATTGACCTTTTCAGCTTCCGCTCTGATGTGTTGGTGGTGGGTGTTGTCGCTATCTGTAAGGTCTTCCGGGAAGAACGTTTCCGCTAGCAGCTTCACGGAACCTTTTGCATCCAAAACCTCCCCGTTATTTTCTAGTGGTATATCCTCCTCCCTGCGTGTAGTTCTTCTAATGACCCTGTAGATCCCCTCCCAAACCCCCTCCCTGTCCTGTTTGCGGCAAAAGTCCTTCCAGCTTTCGATTTGAGCTTTGGCCGCCTCTGACTCATACTCTTCTTTCTGTTTCAGGTACTCTCCAACGACCTTCGACCTTCTGACCGGAGCAGCGCATCTGATTCTACGCTTCATGGTTGCGACCTTCTTCTTCATCGCGGCGAGTTTCTCGGACCACCACGGCAAGGTAAGTTCCTCATTTCCTTTTTTCATTGGCATTGATGATTTGCATGCTTTTTCCATGA
Source organism: Agonopterix subpropinquella (assembly GCA_922987775.1). Classification (NCBI taxonomy): domain Eukaryota; kingdom Metazoa; phylum Arthropoda; class Insecta; order Lepidoptera; family Depressariidae; genus Agonopterix; species Agonopterix subpropinquella. Next base: position 51,305 of record OV277706.1, on the reverse strand, counting down.
TTTTTTCAAGTGTATTTGTTGCTGTGTCTATTTGGTCTATTGAATTTATTTTATCTATTTCTAGTTTATTGAATTTACCTTCTTGCATCAATTTTCTAAGTTTCTCGCGAAACTCAGACCAATTGGCTTTCTTTGTATTGAATTTTCTTGTGGTCCTAATAATTTTTATGCCTTTCGATTTTATGAGTCGCAGGTTGAAGACAATTCCGTTGTGGTCCGAGCTCGTGAGGCCTTCGTCTATCTTCCAGTCGTCAACCAGGTCAAGAATGTCCGTCGAACAGGCTGTTACGTCGACGAAGCTGGTATATCGTTTTCCTCCGCGGACTACATCGAAGGTCGGGATTTTTCCTCTGTTTAGTATGTTCAGGCCTAGCTCTTCCAATGCTCCTGAGACTTCGTCCCCCCTGTGGTTAGTTATCGGGCTTCCCCACCATATACTCTTTGCGTTTGCATCACCTCCAACGATGAGTTTTCTGGTTCCAATTTCTTGCTCTATCTTTTCCAGGTGTTTTAGGTACGGCTCTGTGGGCTGATCTTTCTCGAAGTAGAAGGAGACAAGCGTGATCTCCCAAGCACTGGTCTGGATCCCCACCACTACGATGTTGTTCGTGGTGAGTTTCGGGTACTGTTTGACATTCAGGTCGTGGTTGAAGACAGCTATTGCTGCCTTCACAGTCCCTTCTCCTGGATCAGTGTTTTGGAAGATCTTAACGCCCCTGTAGCTCCTCATCTCCTTTGCCCCTCCCACGTATGGCTCTTGTATAAGTGCCGCAGCGACTCCGCGCTTTTTTGCCTCTATTAGTAACTCATTTGTTGCCAACTTCTTTCGTTGGAGGTTCGCTTGTATTATTTTGCAGAGAGTTTGTTCACCATGGACGCCCTTAGCAGTACGCTATCGTCGTTCGGGCCAGCTCATCCCATTTCCGGCGTGTTGAGCAATCAGAGCTAAAGGCGTTGTGCTCTACTTGATCTAGTTTTGCCCTCGTGCAGTTCCGGCATTTGGGTGGTACGTTCACCATCCAGTCGGCACACTGCGCTTTCAGATGGGGACCCCCACAATGACTGCACAAGTCTACCGGTTCTATGCAGAGCCGTTTGCCGTGTCCGTAGCCTAAGCAGCGTGTGCACTGGACTAGTGGAGATTGGTCTTCTGCATGTATGTGCTGGAGGTCTATGCGGACGATCTCGATCTCAAGCACCCTCTGCCAGATGACGGGAGAGACACTGACGACAACGTGACACATGTGTGGGTTCCCGGTTCTCCTTCTGTATTTAACCTCCACCCTGTTTTCCCCGTCGTCGAGGTCGCGGAAAACTCCTCGGTTCTGATTCCTCAGGGCCTTGATGACGTCCCCATCTGTGTTAAATGCTAGGACGTGCCTGAGTATCAGAAGCGGGTCCTTGTTTTTCATCTCCTCGACGGCGAGGTGAGTTCCTTCCCTTTCTAACCTTTCTTTAATCTTGTTCCTTTCCTCTTTCGTTTCAAATCCCATGATCACTTTTCTGCCCTTGGCTTTCCTAACTCTTTCAACCTTGACCCAGCCTTCCTTCGCGTCCACAGCTTCCCTGACTTTTTCGAGTACCTCTTCTCCTGATTCTGTTTCGTCCGTCGATGTAACTACTATGGAGTGTAGCGTGTTTCGCTTTGATAGCGTTTTTCCCGCTTTGGTTGGCTGTTACGTTCGCGTAGGTAGTTTGTGTCACTCTTTCTAGGGTTTCTTTTTGTTTTTCTAAGGTCTCTTTTAACTCCTCCATCTTCTTGTTGCTCTCGAGCATCAACTTAGTGTGCTCCTCTATTGACGATTTCAGGTCTTGATCTGTGTTCAAGAGGAAGGTGGTGTCTATCGGTTCGGTTTCTAGGATCTTCTTTTCTTCCTTCTCTGTTGGCTTTTTCGACTTTAACTCTAGCTCGGCTTCCTTAACGAGCTGGTACAGCCGGTCCAGAGCCTCAATGACGCCGTTCTTTATATCAGTTTTTGTGTTCCGAGAGGCGTTCATGAGGGTTTTACCCTTCGAGACGCATGCTTTTGCCTCCATAGGGCGGCTGATGTGCTGCTGCCTTGGCGGGGTATGAGTTTGCGTTTGCGTTTGGGGTGGTCTGCGCGTGTCCGTAAGTTCTTTTTCTTTGGGTTAGGTTAGGTTAGGTTAGGTTAGGTTAGGTTTTTTTTTTTTTTTTTTTCTATCCTCCAACATGATCGGAGCCTTTTCTACTCTTCTATTCTTTCATACTAGTTCTCGCATTTATTCCTCTCGTACTTTTATTCCTCATACTATATTCTTTCTTTCATTCATCTTCTTTTGCTATCCTGTGGGTGGGTTTCCCACCTAACTAATCTCTAATTTCTAGTAATATTATGACAGGGTAGGTAGGTTTCTTTATTTAAGTAAGTATTACAAGGCTGAATCATTTCTTAATCTATTCTAACTCTATTTTACAATTTGGAAGTATGTATTTCTATTTGCTAATTTAAATTATTTTTATTTTCTAATTTCTATTTTGTATGATGATATTACATACTACATACTCAATATATAGTCCATCATACTTTGCTTATGCTATCTTATTTCTATTGTTTACTATTCTAACAATCTTTTTACAAAAGTCTAGGAATACATCTCTGTTTTTATTTTTCATAATTATTCGTACATTTTCTACATTTAACACTATATCCAGCCGTTGTTCCAAATCGAATCTGTCCCCGGCGAAGACAGGGCACTCCAGGATCAGATGCTCGACCGTCTCTTCGACTTCCGGGTCACAGAGGCAAGAAGGGCTCCCCTTGCACTTGAAACGGGTCAAGTACGAGGAGAACCCTCCGTGCCCCGTGAGTATTTGCGTCGTTGGACCGTCGATTTTGATCTTTCTGACCACGGGATACGCTGCCACCGCGTCAGGGAAGAAGATTTTTGTTCCAGAAGCCGTTTCCTCCGTCTTGTACCTCTTGTCCCATTCATCAATCGTCTCCATGCGAATGGTACGCTTGATGAATGAGACAGGGCACTTGTCGTAATCCGGCTTCTTCTTCGACTTTAGGGCTGCCTCCTTCGCAAGCTCGTCGGCTCTCTCATTCCCTGCCAGTCCTGCGTGCGCCTTAATCCAAAACAAAGATATTGTTTTGTTTTGAATTGTGCAACGACTCAGGTTACACCTGGCTTTGACTGCCAGGGGATGAGTAGAGCCGAGGTTTGTCACGGTCTGAAGGGCTGCTCGAGAGTCACTGTAGACTCCGAATGTGGTCTCGCTGCGCGCTAGTGCGACCTCCGTGGCTTTATACAGGGCTAGCAGTTCCGCCTGGTAGACGGTACAATACGACGATAGAGCAAGTTTGAGGGCCTTGGTCTCTGCAGCACCAGTCCAGATGGATAGCGCTGCCCCGACCCTGCCCTCAATCTTGCTCCCGTCTGTGAATATGCGCACAGCGTAATCGCTGTGGCGACAATACTCGTCTTCGTCCACCAGGTTTTGGAACTGCAGCCCTATACGTTCCGCGGGGTGTGGGGCTTGTATCTTTGGTGTCATCTTCTCGACCTCTCTATCGGCCAGCTCACGTCTGGGAACTCCCTTCTTAGCCTCGTATAACGAGGCTGCCTCACGGACTCGGAGGTCTAGAGGGAGCGTCCCCGTGAGCAAGAGGGCCGAGTTGAGTGACACCGTCCGATACGCCTTGCACATTTTTTGCGCGAAGCCCCTCTGGACCGTGCCAAGCTGTTTGCGAACACCCAATTTCTCCGCTGCCGGGGCCCAAGCTGCTGCCGCGTACAATATTACCGGCTCCACTGCTGCCGTATATATTGTTCGGATTATATCCGGGCTGAGGCCCCAGCTTACGCGGGCTGCTCTGGCTAGCTGCTTATATATTCCTATCGCTCTTTTACAGACATTGGTGACGTGGGCATTGAATGTTAACTTATTGTCGATGGTGAGTCCAAGGATCTTGATCTCAGGGGACATTCCAATGCTAACCCCTCCCATGTTCAGGCGCGGCGTGTCAAATATAAGTTTTCTGGTTATTACCATGGCACAGGTTTTGTGTGGTGCAAACTTCAACTTATTTTCGACACCCCACGCCCGGACATTTTCGAGAATAGCATTGGCCTGTCCCTCAATCTCCCGGGCCTCACCACCGTCAAAAAGCAATACCACGTCATCAGCGAATGCCTGGCAATACACCCCCTTTTGCTCCATATGCTTTAGGAGTGGGTCCAGCAGCAAGTTCCATAGGATTGGACCTCCTATGGAGCCTTGAACGCATCCCTTCTCCGTGCTCCTTCTGTGTGCGGCTCCAGAATACCGTACCTCCACTACTCTGTCACTGAGGTAGCTGTCGATGACACGCCTCAAGTTCACAGGACATTTTTCCTCTGCCAGTCTGGTCCTTATCGCTGGCCACCAAGCACTGTCGAAGGCGCCCTCGATGTCTAGAGAAACTAGTGTCACTAGTTTCTTCTCATCCAGTTTTTCGCGAATGCGTGTGATGAGCGTAACGAGGGCGTCTTCCGTACTTCTCTGTGGCATGAATCCATACTGGCGAGTACTAATCCGTGGCAACACGTAGAACTTGAGGCGGCTCATCAACATCTTCTCGTATATCTTCCCTAAAACTGGCAAGAGCCCAATTGGTCGATATGACTTTGGAGTAGTGTAGGCGTCCTTTCCTGGCTTTCTCAGCACGACAACAGTTGCCTCCTTCCAAGCCTTCGGGAAGCAGCCATGTGCCATGCATTTATTCAGGAGAGCCAGGAAGTACTCCGGGTCCGCACCGATGGCGTATGAGCATATGTCGGCTGTGAAGCCGTCAGCTCCAGGGGCTTTCCTTGGGTTGAAGGACTCGACTGCAACCTTCAGCTCTTCAATTCTAAACGGAGGATCATGTTCACCATGATCCCCTTCGTTTACCGTTTCCGCTATGGTTCTTATTTGGAGATGGTGTGTGCTGTCTTCGTCCCTCAGGTCCCTTGGATAGAAGGTTTCCGCCAGGAATCGAGCAGAGCCCTCAGCGTCCAGCGTTACATCCCCTTTCGTCAAAGGAACATCTTCTTCCCTGGGTTTGACCCTTCTAATCACTCTGTAGATCCCTTCCCACACTCCTTCCCTATCTTGCTTCCCGCAGAAGTCCCTCCAACTTTGCTTCGCTGCCTCCTCGACTGCTAATTCGTATTTCTCCTTTTCTTTTAGGTACAGGTCTACAACCATCTGCCTGCGAACCGGCGCTGCATTGCGGATCCTTCGTTTCCGGGTCGCCACCAGCCTCTTCATCGCCGCTAGTTCCTCGGACCAATATGGCAAGGTAAATGTTTCTTTAAGTTTTTTGTGTGGTATTGCACTCTCACATGTTTCTGATATAGATTTTGTGTATGTTTGTATTGTATAATCTATTTGTTCTTTACTTTTTATTTCTATGACTTTTTGTGTAGTTAATTCATTTTCTTGCATAATCTGGGTCAGTTTCTCACGAAATAGATCCCAGTTTGCTTTCTTAGTATTATATTTACGTGTTGTTCTTTCTATTTTTATTCCTTGCGATTTTTGCAGTGCTATATGAAACATTATACCATTGTGGTCCGAGCTAGTGAGGCCTTCCACTACGTGCCACCCGTCTACGAAGTTCAGCAAGTCCGCCGTGCAGGCCGTCACATCGACATGGCTGCAGTATCTTTTTCCTCCCCTGATGGTGTCGAAGGTTGGTACCTCTCCCGTGTTGAGAATATGCATGTTCATTTCGACGAGCGCTCCAGTCATTTCTTCGCCTCTAAAATCTTCAATTGGGCTACCCCACCAGGTACTTTTGGCATTCGAATCTCCTCCTATGATTAGCCTTTTGGGTCCTAATTTGTGCGCGACCTTTTTTATGTGCTCCAGGTATGGCCCTATGGGCGGGCCCCCCTCCGATTCCGGCTCAAAGTAGTAGGACACTAGGGTGATCGTCCATGCTCTGGTTCGGACTCCCACCACGACGATGTTTTCCGTGGTGTGTTCTGGGTACTGTACTATGTCAAGGCCATCGTCGAAAACGGCGATGGCTGCTTTGACAGTCCCATTTCTTGTTCCAGAGCTCTGGAAGATTCGGACACCCCGGTAATTCCTAATACTCCCTGCCGCGCCCACATAAGGCTCCTGGAGCAGTGCTATCGCCACTTTCCGCTTTTCGGCCTCAATTAGGAGCTCGTTTGTTGCCAGCTGTTTTCGCCTCAGGTTTGCTTGTAAGATTTTATACGGCTGAATGTTCTGTGGGACCACCTTAGCAATAAGCCACGGAGGCTCTAGCTAATGCGTCCCACTTTCTCCTGACTGGGCACTCTTTGCTGAAGGCGTTATGGCTTGCTTGTTTTATATCATCCCTCTTACAATTTTCGCATACTGGTGCCGTTCCCAGCAACCTCTCCGGGCACTCCGCTCTTAAATGCAGGTCTCCACAATGGCTGCAGAGATCGGCATGCTCTTTGCAGAACCGCTTACTGTGGCTGTAGCCCAGGCACCGGGTGCACTGCACCAGTGGCGATTGGTCTTCAGCAAAAACCCTTTGGAGATCTACCCGCAGTTTCTCCTCGTCAATCGCCCTTCTCCATATTTTGGGCGAGACGCTAAGGACTATGTGGCAGTTGAGGGGATTTCTTGCCTTTCGCCTATATTTTACCTCAAGGAGATTTTCCTCGCCACTGAGGCCGTCAAAAACCTCCCGGTTCTGATTCCTGAGAGCTCTGACGACTTCTGAATCATCGTGTACCTTCAGTACATCCCTCAGAATCAGAAGCGGGTTCTTGTTTTTGACCTCCTCAACGACGAGGCCCTCTCCCACAGCTTCCAATCTGTCCATCATCTTCCTTCGCTCCTGTTCTGTCTTACATCCCATAACGATCCTCCTGTTCTTAGCCTTTCTCACTCTCTCTACCTTTACCCAACCCTCCTTCGCGTCCACTGCCTTCCTCACCTTCTCTAGGACTTCCTCTCCAGTTTCTCCTTCACATTTCGAGGAGACTACTACGGAGTACAGGGATGCCTGTTCCGGGTTTTTACCCTTGTTTTGGCTTCCTGCCGTCACGTCCGCGTATGTCGCCCTCTCAATGATTTCTCTCTGCAGCTCTACCGCTTCCCTGAGTTCGTCTACTTTCCTTCCATTCTCCATGAGTAGCCTTTGGTTCTCCTCAATTTTGGCCATTATCTGGCCTTCATCTGGACTCTCTGGTATGCCCGCTTGCATCGTTTGAGTCGACATCTCCACTGTTTCCCTCCTGCTCTCCCTCTCCAGTTCGTCCTCCAATCTTCGCACTACCGGTACCCCTTTGGTCAGCTCGTAAAGCCGATCCAGTGCTTCTTTTAATTGCAGCTTGATGTCTTTTCTAAGGTTTTGGAATCTGCCGAGGTTCAACAGGCCTTTCCTGTGGACCTCAGCAGCTTCCTCTGCCTTGCTGCGAAAGCCCTTTTGGATCTTTATAGGGCTAGGTGTTAGGGGGTTTTTCTTTACCTTCGTTACTGTAGCCGTCCCGACGGACGGTTTTTGCGATTTTGTTGGGTTCTTTTTCCCTGGAGGGGTAGAACAGGTGGGTTTTGTAGGCTGGGATTCGATTCCCGCTATTGCCTGCTCAATGTTTTCAATGGACTTTCTAACGTTAAGGGGCTTTGGCATTTTAGATGGTCCTGCCTTTGGATTGTCCATAGGTGATAATGCGGCCTTTGGTCCACTTTCTTTTGCTCCAGTTGGTGTGCGGATCATGTTGGAGATGCAGTAGCCTAGTAAGCCAATAGGGGCTTTTATAATCTATATCGGGTCAATAAACCCAAGTCTGAAAATTTTTTAACAAGTCAGAGTAAATAGTAAATCTTCGGCCCAACAAGGCTCGTTCGACAACTACACAATAGTATATAGTCAAAAAGATTCGATTCGGAACAAGGCTAGCGCAGTATATAAATTTAATTAACACAATTTGTATAAATAAAATAACAAAAAAAGGACAATAGAGTCTACTCTACTAAGAGCGGCTCTATCTTGGTCTTCGGTGTGATTAATACTACCGGTATACACGTTAAAAATTGTTGAAATAACAAAAAAGGAATCTATACAAAATAATATTGCACCGAGGTTACGTACCCAATGAACTAAGGGTGGGTGGGCGGGCAAAATTTTGTTTTTCAGGCGTTTTTAGCCGGGAAAAAAGGAGGGCCGCTGCTGCGGACCAGCCTTCCCGATGATTTAGTGCAAAAGGGGAGTACCTTAGCCCCGAATTTTGGAAAAAACTAGAAAATGGTACTTTTTTAATGAAATTTTGAAGAAATTTTGAAAATCGCTGAAAGATTATATCAAAAATACCGCCGACGATACGGACTTTACAAAACTCAAAAACTTTGAAAACAATGGAAAACGAGGACTTTAAAAATGTTTTAGTATAAAAATTTTGTCAAAACTATAAATACCTGAAGAAGCTGAAATTTTTGTACGGGGAGCGCGGTCAAAATTCCGCGTTCGGAAGCGCACCCACAACCTGAAGAAGCTGAAATTTTTGTACGGGGAGCGCGGTCAAAATTCCGCGTTCGGAAGCGCACCCACAACCTGAAGAAGCTGAAATTTTTGTACGGGGAGCGCGGTCAAAATTCCGCGTTCGGAAGCGCACCCACAACCTGAAGAAGCTGAAATTTTTGTACTGGGAGCGCGGTCAAAATTCCGCGTTAGGTTAGGTTAGGTTAGGTTTTTTTTTTTTTTTTTTTTTTTTTTTTTTTTGATTACACAATGGCTATGGTTTTAGTTCAAATGTTTTTTTGATTGACTCTAATATATGTATGATGTGATACACGCAATGCGAGGCAAAAACAGGATGCTATTTGATACATTTCTGTTTTTTATCTCAACATTCTATGATACGGAATAAATCAGTCTAGTAATCTAATGTTAAACAATTAATCTTGTGAATCGATTCACATGTTAAAAGTAATGAAGAAAAGTTTTAATGCTTGATATAGATAAAATCACAAACTTATATACTGAGCAAACACAGATGCGACAAAGATATGACAATTTATAATACTCTTTATACTATATATTTCCTACAAATGAGATTACGTTGAATCTTATTTATAGGAACCAAGTTTATGTTACACTATAATCTAATTTTATTGCAGAAAACAATTTTGTACATTTGATACAAAGTGTCACATAGGACTGAAAACTGGATAATTATTACAATATTCTTTCTTTTTTTGTATGCTCTTTTTTTTTTTTTTTTTTTTTGTTTTTTTTGTTTTTTTTTTTTGTTTTTTTGTTTTTTTTTTGTTATGTATATTATATATTTGTAATACTAATATAGACATAATTACACAGGTGTGGACAAGTAAGTATTATACAATTGACTATTATAAACATTCAGGGTATACTTTATGTTCCATTAAATGATTTCAATGTCTTGAGGATGGAGCCTATAAATGCGATAAAGGATTCGGTAGTGCTTTCTTTTTCGATTACCTCTGCTAATTTGAAAGGTGACACCCTTAAGCTTCCGCAGAGCATCTCATGGTTAAAACGCGCGTAATCATATCTTGGACAGCGTTCCAAAAGGTGATCCAGGCTTTGGACGGTTATCCCGTCGCAAGGGCATTTATCATCTGTGGTAATTTTAAATCTATGAAGATATGCCTTGTGAAACCCATGACCAGTGAGAACCTGAGTGAGGAAAAATGAAATACCCGTGTGCTTCCATAGCTCCTTAATATCTGCCAGGTGTGGGAATAGTTGCTTAGTGTGTTGGCCCTGGTCCGAGCTCTCATACCTTTTCTGCCAATTGTCCATGTTCTTACAGCGTAATTCGTGTTTAACAAAGGAGATGGGGAAGCTGGCGTAGTCAGGCTGCCTATGTAAAGCAGCTGCTCGGTTGGCTTCTCTGTCTGCTGCCTCATTACCCGCAATGCCTACATGACCTTTCACCCAGGCAAATCTGATACTGCCTACCGCCTCATGTGTGTGTACCACCTTGTGTATCTGCGAGACCAGAGGGTGGGTGTTGCTCCTATTTTGTATGGCCATAAGGGAGGACATGGAATCAGAGAGTATGATGGAATCAGAGTACCTGTTTTGCATAGCCAAGCGGCAAGCACCGAGTATAGCTAGCAGCTCCGCCTGGAATACGGAACAGCTGTCATGAAGCTTGAACCTCTTAATTATTACGGGCGTAGCAGCATCTGGGTCGCAGCACACGAATGCCGCCCCGACAGACCCGTCTTCTTGCTTACTTCCATCCGTAAAAATTTGGACCGTTGTGAGTCCGCACATCTGATCCACATCATCTTGGTTATGAGCACTCAATAGTGGCGGAGGTATAGTAACTCTCCTCGCAGGATGCAAAAGTTCGTGGATGGGCGTAGGCGTCTCCAAGGAAACATCAGTGGGTAGCAGCTCAGTGGTTTTGAATAACCGTGTTGTCTCGATTGCGTGTACTTCCAGGATCTTAAGATCAAGCGGCATAAACTGTGCTAGCGCGAGTGCTGCTGTGGTAGAAACAGTGCGAAAGCTTCTGATGGCTTTAATAGCAAAGCACCTTTGAACGCTTGCCAACTTCCTTTTGATACATTTTTTCTTAACAGCATGACCCCAGATGCCGGCAGCGTAAGTGACAATGGGCTGGATGACATAATGATAGATGGTACGCACATTTTCAGGGTGAACGCCCCAGGTTGGTCTAGAATAAACGCATAAACAATTAAAAATTTTCATCGCCTTTCCTAAAATGTATTCGACGTGTCTGTTAAAATTTAGGTTTTCATCTAAAATTACCCCCAGAAGCTTTATTTGCCGCTCAAATTGCAAATCATGCCCTCCCATTGTCACTCGCGCCGCCTTGGCCCTCGGAGTGAAAGCAATCATCTGTGTCTTTGCAGGTCCGAAGGAGAGCTTGACGCTTTTTCCCCAGCTCAAAATGGACTCCAGGGCGTTTGTGATCCATGATTGCAGCTCGTCAACCTGTTTAGCCGAACCAATGAGTAGAACATCATCCGCAAAGGCCTGGACGTGGCATCCCGCCGGCAACTGCAATTCCAGGAGCTCATCCAGGATGATGTTCCACATGATAGGTCCGCAGGTAGAGCCTTGGACGCAGCCCTTGGTCATCGTCTTGGTTACCCGCGCTCCAGCGTGATCCAAAATCACTTCGCGGTTCTGGACATAACTCTGAATCAACCCATAGATGTTTTTGGGGCACTGAATATGTCGAAGCCGGTGAAAGAGCGCGGGCCACCAGGCGTTATCGAAGGCCGCTCTGATGTCCAAGGACACAGCGATCACTAGATGTTTGTTTGACTTAGCTCTCTGCACTACCTCAAGGGCAGAGCTGATGGCCGCTGTCGTGTTTGTCTGTTCCCTGAATCCAAACTGGCGATCGCAGATTAGACCAGCTTGAGATGCCTTGTAAGTGACGCGCTTGATGAACAGCTTCTCCAGCAGCTTTCCGAATACCGGCAATAGCCCAATCGGCCGGTAAGATCCGAGGGATTCGTAGTCTGGCTTACCTGGTTTTGGTATGATTTTAACGTATGCTCTCTTCCACTGAGAGGGAAAATGTTGCAGCACCAAACATCTATTCATGATGCTGGTCAACAATTTGGGATACGCAATCATGAATTGTAGGCAGATGTCTGAGCTCAGATTATCGAGTCCAGGGGCTTTCTTTGGATTCATGAACTTTAGGTGTTCCATCACCTCCTCTTCAGCAAAAGGAGGGTCATCATCAGTTGAGGGAAATTGCTCTCTGCTGTCTCGTAGTATATGATGATGAGGGTCTGAGTCAGGTGAGTCGTCAGGGTAAAAATGGTCTAGTAGCTCCCTAGCTGTCTCTTCCCCGTCGTTTGTGTAACTATCTCTTACCTTAAGAGTAGTAGGTGGTCGCCTCGGGGCGGATTCTTTGAGCAGTCTGTTGGTGAGAGACCAGACATTCTCCTTGGTCTGGAGTTCACAGAATTCCCTGAAGTTCTTAGTGGAGGCCGCGCGGAGTTCTTTGGCATAGAGTTCTTTTTTGGCAACTTGTTCTTCGAGTAGTTGGTCTAGAGGTTGTTTGCGTTTTTTTGCTATGTGTATCTGATGATGAACCTCAATTACCTCTCTTTTTCGTGACTCCAGCTCGTCACTCCACCAAGGCGGGGTATATCGGGAGCCAGACTTCTTTACCGGCATGGACTCGCGGCAAGCCGCGTGTATAATTTCAGTCACATCATCAATAAGAGCCTCAAGGGCGCTCACTTCAAGGCTGGGAATGTCGCGATCTAGTATATTCGAGGTGGCCATACGGTGATGGAGAGCGTTTTTAAAATCATTCCAGTTGGCTTTTTTATTTTTATATATGAAAGTTGAGTTATTTCCGATGCTATTACCCCCGCGTGTACCGGTAGACAAAGTGAACTCTACAGCGTTGTGTTGTGAGGTCGAGCACGCATTAATGTTAACATGCCAATCAGAGACACAATCAAATACTGAGGCGGAGGCAAGAGTGAGGTCGATGATGGAGGAGCGGTCGCGCCCATGAGTAACAGTTTCAAAAGTTGGGATGTCTCCCTTATTACAGAAAAACATATCATTTCCAAATGCCAGTTCCACCACCGCATTTCCACGTGCATCGGCCGATCTACTGCCCCACAGAGGGTGCCATCCGTTCCAGTCACCAGCGACTATACGGTGAGCGTTGCTCGTCTGTTTAAGAAAATTATCCACGCGCTCAAACGTACCCTGTCTGTCCTCATCGGGCTCAATATATACTGAAGCTATGTAGACTTTACTTGCTCCGGAATTGATCTGGACCACACTCAGGTTAGGTGTTGAGTACTGAGTCAGCCCTATGATGGGACCGCATTCGGGTTTGGCTAGTATACAGGCTTTAACAGTACCGCCGTTAGTGGGAAATTGAAAGAGATGCAGTCCTTGAATGGATTTCATCTCGTTTTTGGCGCCGACATATGGCTCAGAAATTAAGGCTAGGGTATAATCGTTGGCTATGAAGTAGCTAACCAATTCATGAAGACTATTCTTGGACCGATCTGTGTTACACTGAATTATTTTGATAATGGGCTTACAATCCATAATCGACACGATCAATGATGCGCTCCTTCATAGCTCGAATGCGTGGGCAGAAAGCGGAGGTAGCCTTGTGTCTCGTATCTGTGTTGGCCTTAAACTTATTGTTGTGAGTTATACAATTGAAACACCTGCCTGACCCGGGGATGTCCTTTTCCGGGCAGTCCATGGCTTGGTGTCCGGTGTTCGCGCAGTGAGCGCATTGCTTGACGTCTGACGAACATTTAGACTGAGTGTGCCCGAATTGCAGGCATCTGAAGCACTGTAAAAATGGAGAAAACTCCTCCGCATGTACTTGTGAGTAGTCAACAGGGATCCTCCCCAGCTCCATCATCTTGCGCCAGACCTTAGGGCTGGCCAGGAGCACGGCATTATACAATCTAGGGTTCCGGTTCCCGCGCTTGAAGCGTAGGCGCAGGTCCTCCTCACCGGTCATGAGTTCAGCTATAGATGGATTCTGACCTAAAATTACCTCTACAAGATTCTCTGCTGGAACGTCTGATGAAACACCCTTCAGAATTACCATGGGCCGCAGTCGTCGGGCCGCCTCAGCGCTAACATGCGCAGAACCCTGCAGCAACTGAAGGGTATCATCTCGCTGTTTCACATTGTTAAACTCCACCCTCAACTTATTATTAGACACGGCTTGCACCTTAGCGGGCGCGAAATCGGTGTTTCTAAAAGATACGCTTCTTCTCAGAGCTTCGATCGCGTCCTGTCTGCTTTTGACGGGCTCCTTCGGCGTAACAATAATGGCCGGTCTATTCGCCGGTGGAGATCGCGCGTCGCCGCCGCCGCTATCTCCACTGCCGCCATTTCCACTGACGCCGAAAGCAGGGGGAGGCCCCTTGCCTTTTCCGAGGCCGGGGCTGGGGTTGAGGCCACCGCCAAGCACTTGGGAGTACGACCGCTGCTGCTGTGCCGCCAGTCTCTTTACGCCCTCACCAATCTCCTCCCGCACGCATTGAATAATTTCCTCGCGCAGGCTTGCGTCAACTGTTGGTGGGGCGGGAGTAGCCGGTGCCATAGTGGAGTAGACATGGACCGCCTTGCGAATTTCATCAGCTGCCAGGGTGATGACGCGCTTGTTTACCGATGTCACGTTCTTTGTTTCGGATACGGCTGTATTGATGCACTGGGTGAGTTTGTTTATGGTAAGGATGAATGTCTCCAGGTCCTTAACGTCGATGGCGCTGGCAGAAAGGGGCGGTATATCTCCACCGGTGGGGGCCATCTTGGCAAGTTCGTAGGTAAGGAGGACGGTAGAAGTGAAGTGAGTAATACAACTTATATATGACACTTATTACTAAATCTAAGTTCTATCCAATCTAAATCAAAGTTATACAACAAAAATGTATAAGTAGTACTGCAGATTTGAAGTATTACACAAAATGATAAGGCGAGTAGAAACAAATGAAACCTATTTATAGGTGATAAACTATCTAATGAAACAGAAAGACTTTTTAAAATGCAAGCGGGAAAAATGCAGACTTTGAAAATTATTTACGTAACTCGAAATTAATTACATGAATCGGAGAATGTAATGTGCTAAATTAAGTGAAATGAAGAATAAGTGAAGAAATAATACTAAAAATGAATAAAAGTGCAAGAATAATTTAGAATATTTTTAAGAATATTTTTCCCAGAGTGCACAAAAAAAAAGAATTATTAAAGAATTTATGTTCGTATAGATGGGCTAAAGGTTAGGACAGCAAAAATGAAACAATCAGAATTTAAAAAAAAATAAAAAAGTAAAAAAATGGAAAATTAAAGACCCCTGTAGGAACGAAACTAGAGGGTCTGCGAGAGAAATTTTTACTCTGATCCTATTTTTATATGCACAGCAATACGATAGAAATGTAAGAAAAACTTAAAAACAATAAATAAAAAAGTTGATATTCACAAATCTTTTACGCAAAAATAAAGCCAAATATGAATTCCGTCGAGTTTCTGAATAAATGAATGTAATAGTGAAGGGAAGTTAAAAGAAATAGAAAAAGAAAAATTTAGAATAATTTAGAATAATTTGGGTTCGCGCTTGACCAATTATTCTTTTTTTTTTTGACTCAATTTTTTTTATTGTCTTATTAAATTAAGCAAAAATCAAAACGAATATATATTGTAATTTCTGATGTCTCTGACGTTTGTGAGCAGAGTTATGACCGAAAAACTAAAAAACAAAGAATAGTCAATAAAGGCTAAACCAATAGGTGCAGGTGCACAAATCTTTTGCAGAAACTATTTTTACTCTAGTATCTAAAGGATAAGATAGCTAGAAATGCAAAAAACTTAAAGACAAAAAAGTGAATTTTGGAAATATATTTACGTAAAATCGATGTGAAAAAAGATACTTTTTAGTAAAAATTCTATATCTTGAAAACTACTCGCGCGATTAATTTCAAACTTATGGAGATGAAGCTTAGATAGTTAGGCTACAGATTTATATAATAAAAAGTTGGGGTCAAAGATCTACCTCGTGAGCTAACAGGAGGCAAAGTCCGAGAAAAATTTTTTCTTCAGAAAAAGGCGATTTCCAGGAACAGCCGGTGTCTAAGGATAAAATCCAAGGTGCCTCCAGCCTGGGGACGTCACTGGCGACCTGATGCCACCATCAGAATCAGCCGCACTCTTCAGGTTTAGGAGATAAGCCGCCACGTGGTTTTCAGTTTTTGGAGGAAATCTCGGAGACGGTGCAAGGGATTGATCCAGAACTTTGTGGGCAGTAGCCCAGGATGGTAACTCACAGGATGACACAAGAAAAACTATATGTTATCGATCCAAAATAGGCGCCGCACGCACTTATGTGTGAAAAATTCGCGATTTTCCACTAAAACATGGATTGTACTTACGGTTTCCAACCGAATTTCACTATTTTTGCACTGTTGAACGCACAATCACAGCACCCAAGTTTGGATATAATTTCACCGCAATCCATTCACATTTATCGTCTGAAATGATTTTTAACGCGGCGCAGGTTAAAATTTGGCACTTTATCTTTAATTGTACTCACATTTATTGACCGATTTTAAAAATTGTTTCACAAATATGTAGAGGGCGTCAGCGCGCAACTTTTGATATATGACACATGGTGTTTCAAGCGAAAAAACTGATTTAAAGGATTTTTCGGCCGCGGAGCGACTGATTTTCGTGGCGCTCGGGACGGCGTCGAGCGCGAGACTGGTTAGGTTAGGTTAGGTTAGGTTAGGTTAGGTTAGGTTTCGGCTGTAACAATAACGTTGCAGCCGGAGGCTGGGAACCGGGGCGTAACCTACGCCAAAGTTCTGCGTGAGGCGGCGCAAAAGATTGCGCTCGCTGACCTCGGCATTCCCGCCGTGCAGTTCAGGGTGGGAGTGTCGGGGCAGCGAATCCTGGAGTTGCCGGGAACGGAGTCCGGAGCGAATGCCGATCGCTTGGCAGGCAAGCTGAAGGAGTTATTCAGTGAAGAGGTCATCCGGGTTGGCCGGCCCACGAAATGCGCAGAGATGCGCATTTCGGGGCTGGACGACTCGGTGACCTCCGAAGAAGTGGTCGCGGCGATCTCCCGGGTTGATGGATGCCCAACGGCATCCATCAAGGCGGGAGATATCCGCCGCGGCCACACGGGCAGTGGCACCATGTGGGTGCGCTGCCCGGTGGCAGTGGCTAGAAAGGCCTCGGAGGAGGAACGGCTGGCCGTCGGATGGTCCTCGGCGCAGGTTAAAATCCTGCCGCCGAGGCCATTAAGATGCTATCGGTGCCTCACTCCGGGGCATGTTGTAGGTGACTGCAAGTCAGAGGTGGACCGCAGCGGTCTTTGCTACCGCTGCGGGCAGGCCGGCCACCTGGCCAGGCAATGCACGTCCTCGCCGCTCTGCGTTGTATGCACGGCGGCGGGGAAACCTGCCGCGCACTGCTCGGGTAGCGCTGCATGTGCAGCAGCGCACCGACCGAAGAAGGGGAAGCCTGCGGCCGGGGCAAAGCCTCCGCCGCAGGCTCCCTCTTAGAGCCATGGGTGTCGGACTTGGGGAAGTCCGGTGCCCAAATCCAAGGGCTCGAGATGGCGTGCGCGTGTTCCCGCGCGCCACTCACACGTAGTTCAGGGGAGGAAAACGCTCCAGTCCTCCCCTTCCAGAGGCGTGGCCTGTACAGGCCGACGCTGCCGGATATGCGGAAGAGTCCTTCTGGGTTTCCCGTGTACCCGGCGTACAGGCGTAGAGGTGGAACACGGTGGGGTTTTAGCCGGTAGGAGTCCGGCATAACCCGTCGCCGTCCCCAAGGCGGCGGGTATCCATGAGGATTTCCCCACCTAAAAAAAAAAAAAAAAAAAAAGGTTAGGTTAGGTTAGGTTAGGTTAGGTTAGGTTAGGTTAGGTTAGGTTAGGTTAGGTTAGGTTAGGTTAGGTTAGGTTAGGTTAGGTTTTTTTTTTTTTTTTTTTTTTTTTTACATTTTGACGAAAAGAGGAAAATCCATCATGGACATCTGGGAAGGAAGACCCAGATAGTGCCGGACTCGTACCGGCCAAAAACCTCAGTTCGTCTTTCCTCTAGTCTCCGATAAGATTGTTCGGAGAGTATTTTGCATCGTGTGACTAGTTTTATAACGTTGTAAAGTTGTTATAATATAAATAAAAAGGATATTCTAGTCAGTCTTTTTCTTAATTAACTTAACAATTTTAATATCTAGAGGATCTTATTTTAAAGCAAACACAATCTTAAATACAATTTAGACACGCTAAGGTAGTTCATTTTTTATTATGGAATCTTCAAGGTTTGCGGTTCTTACTATTTTCGTTCCTAAGTACAAACTTGCCATATTATCATAATATGGCAATTTGTACTCTTTCTCTTGTGTAACAAAATTATTGGTGATACCTACACTATACTCTGACCTTGACATCCTCAAGATGTGGACGGCATTTGCTATCTGCCAATAACTTTGCTACCATTTCTCATCTTTGCCGATCTTGTGACTTCCTCCGCAAACCTAAACAATAATTCTCTAGCGTGTCTTTCGGCTACAATGCCAGGTAAGTTCTCGGCTGTTAACCGCTGCTCCAGTCGTATTTGCAGGTCTAGTCTTTTGGCACCGTATATAGGACAATCGAGGATAAGATGAATGATGGACTCCTCGGAACCTGTGTCGCAGATGCATAGGGGACTATCCTTAAGTTTGAACTTGTGTAGATAGAAGCCGTATCCCCCATGCCCTGTCAATATCTGTACCAACGTGGGGGTCAATTTTAGTTTTTTGACAATACTGTACGCTGCTTCTGTGTTGGGCAGGAAATACTTGGTAGTGGAGGCGGTTTCGCTCTCAGCGTACCTCTTCTCCCATTCTTTCTTCGTTTCCTGCCTAATGTTTCTCCTAATGTTGGATAGAGGGCATCGGTCGTAATCGGCCGCGGTCTTTTTAAAGAGTGCTGCCTCCTTGGCTAACACATCAGCGCGTTCGTTACCCTCTACTCCAACATGCGCCCTTATCCAGAAGAGCCGTAATGTCTTTCCCTTTTCCCTAAGCAGCTTAATGTTGCGCCTAACCTCACATGCCATAGGGTGGGACGTGTTGGGGTCACGAAGCAACTCCAAAGACGACCTGGAGTCACTGAAGATGTTGATTTCGCTGTCCGCATTTCTTAGGGCTAGTTCGGTTGCTTTCTGCAACGCGAACATCTCCGCTTGAAATACGGTACAGAATGGCTCCAGGCGGTACTTGGCACTTCGTTTCTCCGACCCATCCCTCCAGTAAGACATAGCAGCCCCGACCTTCCCTTCAATCTTGCTCCCATCCGTAAAAATGTGAGAGCCAGAGACTTGATGGTCTGCAAG
This sequence comes from Agonopterix subpropinquella, assembly GCA_922987775.1. Taxonomy (NCBI): domain Eukaryota; kingdom Metazoa; phylum Arthropoda; class Insecta; order Lepidoptera; family Depressariidae; genus Agonopterix; species Agonopterix subpropinquella. Next base: position 32,458 of record OV277706.1, on the reverse strand, counting down.
GGTTTGAGGCTGCATGTCCTCTAGGCACTGGAAGTCGATTTTCACTTCCGAGGCAGGGTGTGGTGCCTTCATGAATGACACTCTGGCCTCTACGGTCCTATCCCCTAGGTAAGATTGTGGTCGTCCCCTCTTCGCCTCGTAAAGCTTAGAGGCTTCTCGCACTCTCATGTCCAGGGGGAGAAGACCGGAGAGTACCAGCGCGGCATCCAGGGAAACTGTGCGGTAGGACTTTATGATCTTCTGGACGAAACCTCTCTGGACTGTATTAAGTTGTTTCTGCACCGACCATTTGTTCGATGCAGGAGCCCAGGCGCTTGCCGCGTACAGTACAATCGGCTCAATTACTGCCACGTATATCGTCCTGATCACCTCCGGATTCAAACCCCATGAAATTTTCGCAGCCCGACTGAGCTGTCTGAAGATACCGGTGGCTTTATTGCACACTTCACTTACGTGTTTTTGGAAAGTGAGTTTCCTGTCAATAGTTAGCCCCAGTATCTTTACCTCTTCCTTCATCGGGATTTCAGTCACGCCCATGTGGATGCAAGGAGTGTTGAACTTCAACTTGTTGGTAACAACCATGGCTTGCGTCTTGTGCGCAGCGAACTTTAGCTTGTTACCCTTTCCCCAAGCCTCCACATGCCCGAGAATCTGATCTCCCATCCGCTCAATTTCAGGCACCGTCTTTCCGGAGAAGACCAGGACGACATCGTCTGCGAAAGCCTGGCAGTAAATCCCACGCTGATCCATCTCGTCCAAGAGGGGGTCTAACAATAGGTTCCAAAAACTTGGTCCACCTATTGAGCCCTGCACGCACCCCTTTGTGGTGGACTTGCTACAGCGCTGACCTGCGTACATGACTGTCACTGTGCGGCCTGAGAAGTAGCTGGTCAACAGCCTCCTGAGGTTGAGAGGGCACCTTTTGTCCTTCAGCCGGTTCTTGATGGCTGGCCACCAGGCACTGTCGAAAGCTCCCTCGATGTCAAGAGATACAACCACGCTTATCAACTTCTTCCTCAAGTTGTCTCTGAGGTGTTGTATGAGGTCGTATAGGGAGTCTTCCGTGCAGCGCTGGGGCACGAAGCCATACTGCCTCGTGTTCATTTTCGGCAGTAGGTGCCATCTCAACCTTTTGACCACCAGCTTCTCAAATATCTTCCCCAAGACCGACAGCAACCCTATTGGTCTGTACGACTTTGCCTGGGAGTAATCATCCTTTCCCGGCTTCCGGAGTACCACGACTGCGGCCTCCTTCCACGGGTCAGGGAAGTAAGACAACTCCAGGCACTTGTTGATCAAAGCTAAGTACAGCTTCAGGTCGCACTGTATCGCCGCTCCGCAGATGTCTGCGGTGAATCCATCAGGACCGGGTGCCTTTTTGGGGTTGAATGACCTAATGACATTCTCGAGTTCCGCCTCCGTAAACGGCGGGTCCCATTTGTCGTTGGGTGCCTCTTTTCCTACGAGTTCTGCTGTTCGACGCACTATCTTGTGGTCTTCACTATCCTCCGCTTCCACGTCCTCCGGAAAGAACGTAGCGGCCAGATGTCGAGCAGATTCCTCTGTACTAAGCACCACCCCGTCCCGCATCAGAGGCTGGTCCTCGTGTCTTCTCGCAGTTTTGCGTAAGACCCTATAAACCCCATCCCACATGCTTTCCCTGTCCTGAGTTCCACAGAACGTCTTCCAGCTCGCGGTTTGGGCTTCCGCCGCTGCCTGTTCGTACTTGTCTTTCGCCTCCAGGTACTCTGCTAACACAGCCGGACGACGACGGGCTGCCGCATATGATATTCTTCTCTTTTTGGTAACCATAGTTTTCTTTAGTTTGGAGAGCTCTCCTGACCACCAAGGTGACTTAAATTTTGTCTTGTTTGAAGGCTGCGGAATTGCTTCCTTGCAGGCCTTCTCTATATTTCCTATATATGAATTTACAATTTCCTCTAAATTTTGGATGTTATTTATGTTCTGGACTGCTTCCTGATTTAAATGGCTTTCTGCAAAATTTTGACCCAATTCCCGTCTAAATTTTTCCCAATCTGCCTTTTTGCAATTGTACTTCCTTGTGGTATTTTTCTGTAAGGGTTCAGTTGGCTTGCTCAACTGTATGCTGAATGTTATAGCATTATGATCGGAACTTGTTATACCCTTGTCTACTCTCCAATTTCTAATGGCACCCAGCATTCCCGTCGTGCAAGCCGTCACGTCTACATGGCTCTGTAAAATCCTGCCGCCCCTCACTGTGTCGAAAGTTGGCGTCGGTCCCTCGTTCAGAATCTCCATGTCCATATCGGGTAGGGCTCCAGCTAAGGCCTCGCCTCTAGGGTTCTCGGATTTGGTTAGGTTAGGTTAGGTTAGGTTAGGTTAGGTTAGGTTAGGTTAGGTTAGGTTAGGTTAGGTTAGGTTAGGTTAGGTTAGGTTAGGTTAGGTTGGGGTGCTAAGGTCGGGTAACCTCCACGAGAGCTTGCCGCTTCCCGTCCCTTTGGATACGTCCGTAGGGAAGGGAAGACGGTGGAGCCGGTGCATCCTGGGCGATGTGCAGTGACTTCCCCAAAGTGGGATCTTGCTGCTCATCGGCAAATGACCCGACACGTTCGTTCCTCCACGTGTCCCTCTGGTTTTCAGAGGGCACAGTGGAGGAGCAAGGGCGGGCTCTGTGTGTACTCACCCTACCGCAGAGCAGGCAGGCGGAGGATTTTCCTCTTCTTGCCATCGTCTGCGTTCATATCGTAATCCTTTCTAGGACCGAGGGTCTTGCCTTAATCGGCCGGACCGTGAGGAGTAAACCTCTATAAAAAATCCTCAATCCTCGGCGTTGGGGCTACGTGGCGTCGAGGTGCTCGCAAGAGCGGCTGGGGAGCTCATCAGTCGTTAGCGGCCAACCCTGGGTTACCGCCTGATCTCCCAGGTGGATGTAGGGTTGCCCGGGCATCGGGGGCTCTGCTCGGGTGGACGGTTTATTTCCCCTACACTCGTGGGATTTATAATGAAAAATAACACAAAAAATTATAAAGATACGGAAGGCGGCCCATCGGGCAGTAAAAGGATGGTGCCAGTTGTTTCGCTTACGCGAGTGCAGCTGGACGACACTGAGGCAATCTCTCGGACAGAAAGCGAAGGGGAGGACACTGACGGTTCTCTGATGTCAGTGTCCTCACGGTCATCAGCGACATTGCACCCCTCCAAGACGCGAAAAAGGAAGTCGGCTGCCCACGGCAACGAGGCGCAGTCGAAGAAGAAGCAGGTCACGGTTGAGGATGAGGAGGACATCCTCAACCCGTTTGTGGCTCCTACGAGCACAAGATCCAAGGCTAACCTGCCCAAATTGGAGGACCTCACCGAGCGGTTGCGGGATCGGCCTACAGCTGATCTTTCATCCCATATCAAAGAGAACCTCCAGACTATCGAGAAGGCGATGGACAAGTCCGGGAACATCCGCGGAAACTATGTCCACATCATGCGGGTTGCGATGCTGGAAGTGCAGGCAGCGTCACAGGAAATGTCCCAAAGGGCGTCCGTTGAGCGTCTGGAAGAAGAGAACGCCAAGCTTCGAAATGAGGTCGCGCTTCTCAGCAAGGCGTTGGGCTTGCAAGATCAGAGACTTAATAGCCTGAAGTCGCAGTTGGAAGCCCACACTTCGGGCCAGGTGGACACTACTACTCCGGTAGACCTGTGGAAGGCTATGGTAGAAGGCAAGCTTGCCTTCCTCCAGGGCCAAATTCACCCGGAGGGCATAGTACGGCCTCCACTTGGGCAGAAGGCAGCTGGACTCGTTGGTCACACGTCAGCACCGAAAAATGGAAAGACGGTGGAGAACACTCCAGTGCAAGCCCCAAACGGAAAGGTGCCTACCCCTGGACAATCTGGGGAAGGGCCTAAGCTGCTTGGCGAGAAGGCCAAAAGTAGGAAGGCCCGAGGGTCTCCTCAAGATCGTGCGGCCACTGCCACCACGCATGAAGTGGTGCCTCCCTCGGCGGAACAAGAACAGCTCTGGTCCAAGGTGGTAGGCAGAAAGGCCAAGGCAAAGGCCAGTGCTGGAGCCAGGAAGGCTCCAGCCAAACTCGCGCCACCACCGAAACAATCGGCCAAGAAAATTAAGCCGCCGAGGGAGCCGAAAACTGCGGCAGTCACCATGACGATTCCCCAGGGGGCCAAAACCACCATCGCTCAGGTGATGTCGGCAGCCAAAGAGAGGGTCCAACTGGCGGAAATTGGCATCCCAAATATCCGCCAGAAAAGGTCGATCAACGGGGGTTTGCTACTTGAGGTCGCTGGGCCAGACGGCGCCGAAAAGGCGGACAAGCTGGCTCAAAAGCTTCAGGAGGTTCTGTCGGACTTGGAGGTGCGCATAGCGCGCCCCGTAAAGACTGGTGAGTTGAGAGTCTTCGACCTCGACGAATCCGTCACGCAGCAGGAAGTCGCAACTGCCATCGCTGAGGCTGGTGGTTGCAAAGCCGAGGACATTCGGGTGGGGGAGATCCAACACTCCCCCAGGCGCCTCGGCACAGTCTGGGTTCGCTGCCCTCTCGGCGCGGTCCGAAAGATCGCGACCACTGGGCGGGTGCAAGTGGGCTGGGTGTCTGTTAGGGCGGAGGTACTTGCGGCACGGCCATTGCAGTGCTACAGGTGCCTCAGGTCGGGACACACCGGCCTCCAGTGCAAAGAGGCAGCGGAAATAAGCCTGTGCTTTAAGTGCGGGCAGGACGGCCATAAAGTCAGTGAATGCACGGCCTCGGCGCCCAATTGCCCGCTTTGTGCGAGCCTTGGCCGTCCCGCCGACCATCGGATGGGGAGCAAAAGGTGCACCCCACCCAAGGAGAAGAATGGCAGAGTAGGGAGTAAGCAGGCTCCCCCCTCTGCGAATCCCCAAACGGCCGGTGGGACCTCAGCGTCTCATACGGGCAGCACTGCCCGAGGAGAGGATATGGAGGCCTAACACTCCTCCCATTAACCAAAGTCCTCCAGACTAATTTGAACCACTGCCGCGGGGCGCATGACCTGCTACTGCAAACCCTCGCGGAGTGGTCGATTGGTCTGGCAGTGATCGCGGAGCCATACGTCGTTCCATCGCACCCTCGCTGGTTTGGGGACGACCTTGGCTCCGTCGCCATTTACTGGGGAGGTGGGGAGGGTGATCCTCCATGCCTCTTTTTGCAGGCTGAACTGGGGATCGTGGTGGTGGAGTGGGGGGCCATTGTTGTGGTGGGTTGTTACGTCTCTCCCAATGGCAACCTCAACGATTACGAGGCGTACCTGGACCGGGTAGAGGGCGTGATACGTCGATACCTGCCCCGTCCGGTACTTGTCCTGGGCGACCTCAATGCCCGCTCCAGGGTTTGGGGTGACGTCCTCGACAATGCCAAGGGAGAGATGCTTCTTGAGCGATCGGCGGGGCTCGACCTACGGTTACTGAACCGGGGGTCGTGTTCGACGTGTGTTCGGTGGCAGGGGGAGTCAATCGTGGACCTCACATGGGCGACTCCCTCCGTGGAACGTATGGTGTCTGGCTGGAGGGTGGCGGAGGAGGTGGAAACGCTATCCGACCACCGCTACATCGTTTTTGATGTGGCCCTCCGCCCTCCGGTCGATGCCAATCGCCGAAGCGGCAGCCCCCAGCGACGTTGGGCACTTACTCGGCTCGACCGCGACATGTTGGTCGCCGCTGCACACGTCGCTGATTGGACCCCTACTGAAGACGAGGCCTGTCCCGAGCCGGAAACTGAGTCGTCCTGGTTCCGGGATATCATGACGTCGATCTGTGACGCCTCGATGCCCCGGGTCAGGACGACGAAGAGGCGACCGGTTTACTGGTGGTCGGAGGAGATAGCGCAGCTGCGAGTTTCCACCCTCGCTGCCCGACGCCAGTACCTAAGAGCGAGGAGGCGTCGACTAGCGACCGACGAGGAGAAGGCGGCAGCCTATGAAATGTACCGGGACTCGTCTAAGGCACTTCGGGCTACAATAGCGGATGCCAAGTCCCGGGCATGGAACGAACTTCTCGAAGGCCTCGACAGGGATCCTTGGGGCCGGCCATATAAAATGGTGCTGGGGAAGCTGCGCCCATGGGTACCTCCTCTAACGGAGACCCTGGAACCCGATTTCGTGCGAGGAGTGGTGGAGACACTCTTCCCACGGATCGGAAGGGGTGCCGTTAGGCGGGAGGAGCCGCCGCCGCCGGCATGGACTGACGACTTTTCGGTCACGACGGAGGAGCTCAAATGGGCAGTGAAGCGCCTCGCTGCGCGAAACACCGCACCAGGTCCTGACGGAATTCCGGGTCGGGCCTGGGTGTTAGCACTGACTGTGCTGGGCGATAGGCTGAGGCGTCTGTTCAGCAGCTGCTTTCGTCGTGGCCACTTTCCCATGCAGTGGAAAACGGCGAGACTGGTCCTCATAAAGAAGGAAGGGAGACCCGCGGACTCCCCCTCTGCGTACCGACCCATCTGCCTGCTGGACGAGGTAGGCAAGCTCTTTGAGCGGATTATTGCTTCCCGTATCGGCAGGCACTTGTCCAGCGATGGCCCGGACCTGTCAGATAGTCAGTTTGGCTTCCGTCAGGGTCGCTCGACAGTGGACGCGATTCTTCGCGTCCGAGCGCTGTCCGAGCAGGCTACGTCCCAGGGCAGAGTAGTGTTGGCTGTCAGTCTTGACATAGTCAATGCTTTTAACTCTCTGCCTTGGAGGGCGATCAGGGAGGCACTGGTATACCACCGTCTGCCTCCCTACCTGTGCGGCGTTGTCGGAGCGTACCTGTCTGACAGGGGCATACGCTACATGGGTCGGTACGGAAGTACCGAGCAGAGGGATGTCGTGTGCGGGGTTCCGCAGGGGTCGGTGTTAGGCCCTCTCCTGTGGAATCTCGCGTACGACGCTGTCCTGAGGACGGCACTCCCCAACGGCGTCAGTGTCGTTTGCTATGCAGACGACACTCTAGTTCTGGCCGAAGGGGAGTCCTTCGAGAGGACCATAGAGCTCGCCGAGCTCGGGGTGGCACGCATTGTGGAGAAGATCCACGAGTTGGGGCTGGAGATAGCGCCTCATAAGACCGAGGCGCTATGGTTCCATAAACGCAGGGGAGTGGTACCTCCCATTTCGACGGTGCGGGTAGGTGACGCAGAGGTCCAGGTCGGCCGTCATATAAAGTACCTGGGCCTCATTATAGACAGTCGTTGGAGCTTTGAGGAGCACATCGACCGCCTGGTCCCCCGAATCCAAAGGGTAGCGGGTGCTATGCACAGACTGCTGCCCAACCTCGGGGGACCGTGGGAGGGAGTCCGCCGCCTCTATGCAGGAGTCGTGCGATCCATTGCGCTCTATGGGGCGCCCGTATGGTCGGAGAGACTATCGGGCGTCCGGCGTCTCGCGGCCAAATTGAACGCCGCGCAGCGTCAGATCGCAATTCGGGTCGCACGCGGATACCGGACAATATCATACGAGGCGGCGAACATCCTGGCGCGGTTTCCGCCTCTGGATATCCTGGCGGACATGGACGCGAGGGTATATGACCGGATTCGCGTCCTACGTCAGAGAGGCGGGACCGTACCCGAGAGGGCGGTCGCAGAGCTCCGGAGGAAGGCTCGACGACGCGCACTTAACTGCTGGCGCGAGCGGCTCCATGAGCCGCGAAGTACGCGGCAGCGCGTCGTCAGAGCAATACTTCCCAGCTTCCAGGCCTGGCTGGACCGGGAAGGCCGAGGCGTCACCTACCGTCTTACTCAGGTGCTCACCGGACATGGCTGTTTCGGTGAGTACCTGAACAGGATCGGAAGGGAGGCTACAGCGCAGTGCCACCACTGCGGAGGCGATCAGGACTCTGCACAGCACACGCTCGAGGAGTGCCCAGCGTGGCATTCCGAGCGGCGAGTCCTGATCGAAAACATTGGAGAAGACCTCTCCCCACCGGCCCTAGTAGCGGCGATGTTGGGGAGCCGGGCGGCATGGGACGCCGCGGTCGCCTTCTGTGAGACCGTCATGGTCCAGAAGGAGAGCGCAGAGCGAGACCGCGAGCGGGCTGATCCCGCCCGAAGACGGAGACGCCGGGGACGCCAAGTTGGCCCCCCGATGCGCCACAACGACGCCCCGGGATAGGGGCGCCCAGGGTCGCGGACGGTCGGAGAAGGGGCTCAGGCAGTCCATTTTCCAAGCGACCCCTGGAAGGCAGCGGTAGTACGGCGTGGTCCCGTCCCGCTGCAGCGCAGAGGCGCTGCGGGAGTTATGGCCCGGCATCAGTGCCGAGCCGGGAGAGCTTCGGCGAAGCGCTAGGAGGGCTGTGGACGCACATTGCTTTCCCATGGCCCTTCGACATGCGCTGAGGTGACCACCGGGGGGGTTTTAGTGGGTTAAAATCCCACATAACCCGACTCCTCCCCTAAGGAGTCGGGTATCTTTCAAAGATTTCCCCCCCGTCATCAAAAAAAAAAAAAAAAAAAAAAAAAAAAAAGGTTAGGTTAGGTTAGGTTAGGTTAGGTTAGGTTAGGTTAGGTTAGGTTAGGTTAGGTTAGGTTAGGTTAGGTTAGGTTAGGTTCCCCCCCGAGGGTTGCCCGCCTTGTCGTGGCGGGGGGGCTTAGTAACCGTGGACGGTGGAACCCACGGTGAAGCTAAGAGGCAACCAGGCCGGCCTATTTGGGGTGTCGGTCGGCCAGAGGAGGGCGCTCCCAGCGGGTTGAACAAGTCCGCTGCGGACGCGTTGGAGGTGGGACGCAGAAGAAGAGGAGTGCCGGTATAACGGTGCGCCGTTCTCCCTATCTTCTGCGGCCGAGGTGTGGCCGGTGGTAGACCCGGCACTGGTGGGGCCGCAGGGGAAGAGGCATGTCGGTGATAAGGTGCGCCGCTTGCCCTATCCTCTGCGGCCGAGGTGTGGTCGGTGGCAGAGCCACGGACCCGATCTGCCACCGGGTGCCAGTTATCTGGTACCCATGGCCTCCTAGTAGCAGACTCGGGGGGCGTCTGCTACGGTACGAGTGGAGGCCGAGGAGGGAGGCGCACCATACCATCTGGTGCGCACATCGCGGAGGGCCTTCGGGCTTTGGCGATGGAGCCGCTTGTGGGCGGCTGCCGCCGGCGGGGTCGCGGAAGATTGCGAAAGCGTTCCCGTTACCCCGCCACAAGGCGAAGCGGAGGAAGATGGGGGGGTTTTTAGTGGGTATACCGTGGGTCTCATTAGCCTATACGGGAGTCCCACATAACCACTCGGGTGCCCCCCTGCGCCCGGGTGGTATGCGTAATGCATTTTCCCCCCCGGAACAAAAAAAAAAAAAAAAAAAAAAAAAAGGTTAGGTTAGGTTAGGTTTCCCCCCCGAGGGTTGCCCGCCTTGTCGTGGCGGGGGGGCTTAGTAACCGTGGACGGTGGAACCCACGGTGAAGCTAAGAGGCAACCAGGCCGGCCTATTCGGGGTGTCGGTCGGCCAGAGGAGGGCGCTCCCAGCGGGCTGAACAAGTCCGCTGCGGACGCGTTGGAGGTGGGACGCGGAAGAAGAGGAGTGCCGGTATTACGGTGCGCCGTTCTCCCTATCTTCTGCGGCCGAGGTGTGGCCGGTGGTAGAACCGGCACTGGTGGGGCCGCAGGGGAAGAGGCATGTCGGTGATAAGGTGCGCCGCTTGCCCTATCCTCTGCGGCCGAGGTGTGGTCGGTGGCAGAGCCACGGACCCGATCTGCCACCGGGTGCCAGTTATCTGGTACCCATGGCCTCCTAGTAGCAGACTCGGGGGGCGTCTGCTACGGTACGGGTGGAGGCCGAGGAGGGAGGCGCACCATACCATCTGGTGCGCACATCGCGGAGGGCCTTCGGGCTCTGGCGATGGAGCCGCTTGTGGGCGGCTGCCGCCGGCGGGGTCGCGGAAGATTGTGAAACCGTTCCCGTTACCCCGCCACAAGGCGAAGCGGAGGAAGATGGGGGGGTTTTTAGTGGGTATACCGTGGGTCTCATTAGCCTATACGGGAGTCCCACATAACCACTCGGGTGCCCCCCTGCGCCCGGGTGGTATGCGTAATGCATTTTCCCCCCCGGAACAAAAACAAAAAAAAAAAAAAGGTTAGGTTAGGTTAGGTTTGGGTCAAGGTGGCTAAGAAGGCCAAGAAGCCAAAGGCGGGGCCTAAGCCACCGCCTGCGGCCCAAAAAACAAGGAGGCCGGTGAGGTTGCGTCTCCCCCAGTCCTCGGCTGTAACAATAACGTTGCAGCCGGAGGCTGGGAACCGGGGCGTAACCTACGCCAAAGTTCTGCGTGAGGCGGCGCAAAAGATTGCGCTCGCTGACCTCGGCATTCCCGCCGTGCAGTTCAGGGTGGGAGTGTCGGGGCAGCGAATCCTGGAGTTGCCGGGAACGGAGTCCGGAGCGAATGCCGATCGCTTGGCAGGCAAGCTGAAGGAGTTGTTCAGTGAAGAGGTAATCCGGGTTGGCCGGCCCACGAAATGCGCAGAGATGCGCATTTCGGGGCTGGACGACTCGGTGACCTCCGAAGAAGTGGTCGCGGCGATCTCCCGGGTTGATGGATGCCCAACGGCATCCATCAAGGCGGGAGATATCCGCCGCGGCCACACGGGCAGTGGCACCATGTGGGTGCGCTGCCCGGTGGCAGTGGCTAAAAAGGCCTCGGAGGAGGAACGGCTGGCCGTCGGATGGTCCTCGGCGCAGGTTAAAATCCTGCCGCCGAGGCCATTAAGATGCTATCGGTGCCTCACTCCGGGGCATGTTGTAGGTGACTGCAAGTCAGAGGTGGACCGCAGCGGTCTTTGCTATCGCTGCGGGCAGGCCGGCCACCTGGCCGGGCAATGCACGTCCTCGCCGCTCTGCGTTGTATGCACGGCGGCGGGGAAACCTGCCGCGCACTGCTCGGGTAGCGCTGCATGTGCAGCAGCGCACCGACCGAAGAAGGGGAAGCCTGCGGCCGGGGCAAAACCTCCGCCGCAGACTCCCCCTTAGAGCCATGGGTGTCGGACTTGGGGAAGTCCGGCGCCCAATCCAAGGGCTCGAGATGGCGTGCGCGTGTTCCCGCGCGCCACTCACACGTAGTTCAGGGGAGGAAAACGCTCCAGTCCTCCCCTTCCAGAGGCTTGGCCTAAGGCCGTCGCTGCCGGTAAGCTGCAGAATGCCTTTGGCGGTCCAGCGAACTGGCACCCAGGCGATGCGATGGAACACGGTGGGGTTTTAGCCGGTAGGAGTCCGGCATAACCCGTCGTCGTCCCCAAGACGGCGGGTATCCATGAGGATTTCCCCACCTAAAAAAAAAAAAAAAAAAAAAAAAAAAAAAAAAAAAAAGGTTAGGTTAGGTTAGGTTAGGTTAGGTTGGGGTGCTAAGGTCGGGTAACCTCCACGAGAGCTTGCCGCTTCCCGTCCCTTTTGGATACGTCCGGAGGGAAGGGAAGACGGTGGAGCCGGTGCATCCTGGGCGATGTGCAGTGACTTCCCCAAAGTGGGATCTTGCTGCTCATCGGCAAATGACCCGACACGTTCGTTCCTCCACGTGTCCCTCTGGTTTTCAGAGGGCACAGTGGAGGAGCAGGGGCGGGCTCTGTGTGTACTTACACTACCGCAGAGCAGGCAGGCGGAGGATTTCCTTCCTTGCCACCGCCGGGGGGGGTGCGTTATCGTCTGGAGGGGGGGCTCCAGGCGACCGCGGCCTTGCCTTAATTGGCCGGGCCAAGACAAGGCGAGTCAATAAAACCCCGACAAGGAAAAGTCGTTAATAACCCCGGGGCACCTGGGCAACCCTGTGTATCTCCCTGCGGGGAGGTCCCTTGCCGCTGGAATGAGCGTCACCCAGCGGTGGACCCCGTTGTTTCGTCTCATAATCGTGGGAACAGTATGGAGGAAAATTTAAATAATAAAAATTCTCCTGCTTCGGCAGGCGCCAGGGGTGGCGTAAAATTACTCATTGGAGGGAAGAGCAGTAGAGTGCGGGTCGATTCAGACCCGGGGAGTGATTCGGACTGCAGCATCGTTTCGGCGACGTCCATTTCCGAGGGCGTTCGAAAACGACGTCTGGACGAGGTTGGTGGCCATCCTTCGTTGCAGTTAACAGCGAAGATCCCTACAGCCAAGAGGGGTAGAGGTCGTCCTCCACCCCCCTTGACTTCAGAGGCGTTAGGACGCAAAAAACATGTAAAGGTGGAGAAGTTGGACCGCGAAAGGGAGAAGTCTGTTTCGGAGGACTCCCTGACAGAGTCAATAGTAGACGACGTTTCTTCTGAGGAGGGGAATTTTGATGTTCGGCTCAAATGGAAGGATGAGGCCCTGGAGATGCTCAAGGCTTCCGCTGCCCATGTTGCGGATTCGCATCTTGAATCCTATTGGATTGCTGTGGCTAAGATTGATTCGGTGGTGAAAATGCTCAGTAAACGAGCTTCCATTGAGGAGACAAAAAGATTGCAGGCGGACAATGCCCGCCTGCAGTCTGAGATGGCTGACCTTCGGAAGGCGGTGCGGGAAATGCGGGATCGGATCACGATGCCGCCTCCTCCTGCGCCCTTAGAAGAGATAACGCGCGCCATCATGGCCCAGGTGGGGACCATGATGAGCGCGCGATTCGTCGCGTTAGAGGGGAGGCTGCTCTCCGAGGAGCGCATCCGCCCTCCTCCCGCGCATGACCTAACCCGAGTTGAGGACCCGGCAAGCTCTGGTCCTCAATCGGGCGCTGCCCCGAACCCCCCAAAGGGGAAACGAGGAGGCCCGAAACAGGGGCAGCCAAGTAGGAAGCGGATTAAGGAAGGGCCAAAACCTTCTGTGCCGCCTCGCGTAGACCTTACGAAGGAGCCGCCAAAGTCCCAGTCTTCCGGGGAGGGGGACTGGACTGAGGTGGTCAAGAAAGGGAAGAAGCCGAAGGCTGCGGCAAAGCCAACGCCCAAGGCCCAACCCAAAAGGGAGGTTAAGTTGCGCCCCCCTCAGTCGACGGCTGTGACGCTAACGTTGCAGCCTGACGCTGAGAAACGGGGCGTAACTTATGCCAATGTGTTGCGCGAGGCGACACAAAGGATTAAGTTGGCCGACCTCGGCATAACCACCCTGCAGTTTAGGGTGGGAGTGTCGGGGCAGAGAATTTTAGAGCTGCCGGGGACCGATTCCGGTAAGGAGGCCGATAAGTTGGCCGAAAGGCTGAAGCAGGAGTTTGGAGAGGAGATCCGAGTCGCTCGGCCCACGAAGTGTGCAGAGATGCGCATTTCGGAGTTGGACGACTCGGTGACCTCTGAGGAAGTGATCGCGGCGATCTCCCGGGCTGGTGGATGCCCAACGGCATCCATCAGGGCGGGAGATGTTCGCCGTGATAATACCGGACGTGGCACTGCCTGGGTGCGCTGCCCGATGGCAGCGGCCAAAAAGGCCTCGGAGGAGGGACGGATAGCCGTCGGGTGGTCCTCGGCGCAGGTTAAAATCCTGCCGCCGAGGCCATTAAGGTGTTACCGTTGCCTCTCTCCGGGGCACGTAATATCGAGTTGCAAGTCAGAGGTGGACCGCAGCGGTCTGTGTTATCGCTGCGGACAAGCCGGCCATAAGGCCGGGCAATGCAGTCTGCCGCCGCTCTGCGTTGTATGCACGGCGGCGGGGAAACCTGCCGCGCACTGCTCGGGCAGCGCTGCATGTGCAGCAGCGCACCGACCGAAGAAGGGGAAGCCTGCGGCCGGGGCAAAGCCTCCGCCGCAGACTCCCCCTTAGAGCCATGGGTGTCGGACTTGGGGAAGTCCGGCGCCCAAATCCAAGGGCTCGAGAGGGCGCGCGCGTGTTCCCGCGCGCCACTCACACGTAGTACAGGGGAGGAAACGCTCCAGTCCTCCCCTCCAAAGAGGCTTGGCCTAAGGCCATCGCTGCCGGGGAAGCGTGTCGATTCCTTCGGGGTTCCCGCGACCCCGGCACTCAGGCGATGCGATGGAACACGGTGGGGTTTTAGCCGGTAGGAGTCCGGCATAACCCGTCGTCGTCCCCAAGGCGGCGGGTATCCATGAGGATTTCCCCACCTAAAAAAAAAAAAAAAAAAAAAAAAAAAGGTTAGGTTAGGTTAGGTTAGGTTGGGGTGCTAAGGTCGGGTAACCTCCACGAGAGCTTGCCGCTTCCCGTCCCTTTTGGATACGTCCGGAGGGAAGGGAAGACGGTGGAGCCGGTGCATCCTGGGCGATGTGCAGTGACTTCCCCAAAGTGGGATCTTGCTGCTCATCGGCAAATGACCCGACACGTTCGTTCCTCCACGTGTCCCTCTGGTTTTCAGAGGGCACAGTGGAGGAGCAGGGGCGGGCTCTGTGTGTACTTACACTACCGCAGAGCAGGCAGGCGGAGGATTTCCTTCCTTGCCACCGCCGGGGGGGGTGCGTTATCGTCTGGAGGGGGGGCTCCAGGCGACCGCGGCCTTGCCTTAATTGGCCGGGCCAAGACAAGGCGAGTCAATAAAACCCCGACAAGGAAAAGTCGTTAATAACCCCGGGGCACCTGGGCAACCCTGTGTATCTCCCTGCGGGGAGGTCCCTTGCCGCTGGAATGAGCGTCACCCAGCGGTGGACCCCGTTGTTTCGTCTCATAATCGTGGGAACAGTATGGAGGAAAATTTAAATAATAAAAATTCTCCTGCTTCGGCAGGCGCCAGGGGTGGCGTAAAATTACTCATTGGAGGGAAGAGCAGTAGAGTGCGGGTCGATTCAGACCCGGGGAGTGATTCGGACTGCAGCATCGTTTCGGCGACGTCCATTTCCGAGGGCGTTCGAAAACGACGTCTGGACGAGGTTGGTGGCCATCCTTCGTTGCAGTTAACAGCGAAGATCCCTACAGCCAAGAGGGGTAGAGGTCGTCCTCCACCCCCCTTGACTTCAGAGGCGTTAGGACGCAAAAAACATGTAAAGGTGGAGAAGTTGGACCGCGAAAGGGAGAAGTCTGTTTCGGAGGACTCCCTGACAGAGTCAATAGTAGACGACGTTTCTTCTGAGGAGGGGAATTTTGATGTTCGGCTCAAATGGAAGGATGAGGCCCTGGAGATGCTCAAGGCTTCCGCTGCCCATGTTGCGGATTCGCATCTTGAATCCTATTGGATTGCTGTGGCTAAGATTGATTCGGTGGTGAAAATGCTCAGTAAACGAGCTTCCATTGAGGAGACAAAAAGATTGCAGGCGGACAATGCCCGCCTGCAGTCTGAGATGGCTGACCTTCGGAAGGCGGTGCGGGAAATGCGGGATCGGATCACGATGCCGCCTCCTCCTGCGCCCTTAGAAGAGATAACGCGCGCCATCATGGCCCAGGTGGGGACCATGATGAGCGCGCGATTCGACGCGTTAGAGGGGAGGCTGCTCTCCGAGGAGCGCATCCGCCCTCCTCCCGCGCATGACCTAACCCGAGTTGAGGACCCGGCAAGCTCTGGTCCTCAATCGGGCGCTGCCCCGAACCCCCCAAAGGGGAAACGAGGAGGCCCGAAACAGGGGCAGCCAAGTAGGAAGCGGATTAAGGAAGGGCCAAAACCTTCTGTGCCGCCTCGCGTAGACCTTACGAAGGAGCCGCCAAAGTCCCAGTCTTCCGGGGAGGGGGACTGGACTGAGGTGGTCAAGAAAGGGAAGAAGCCGAAGGCTGCGGCAAAGCCAACGCCCAAGGCCCAACCCAAAAGGGAGGTTAAGTTGCGCCCCCCTCAGTCGACGGCTGTGACGCTAACGTTGCAGCCTGACGCTGAGAAACGGGGCGTAACTTATGCCAATGTGTTGCGCGAGGCGACACAAAGGATTAAGTTGGCCGACCTCGGCATAACCACCCTGCAGTTTAGGGTGGGAGTGTCGGGGCAGAGAATTTTAGAGCTGCCGGGGACCGATTCCGGTAAGGAGGCCGATAAGTTGGCCGAAAGGCTGAAGCAGGAGTTTGGAGAGGAGATCCGAGTCGCTCGGCCCACGAAGTGTGCAGAGATGCGCATTTCGGAGTTGGACGACTCGGTGACCTCTGAGGAAGTGATCGCGGCGATCTCCCGGGCTGGTGGATGCCCAACGGCATCCATCAGGGCGGGAGATGTTCGCCGTGATAATACCGGACGTGGCACTGCCTGGGTGCGCTGCCCGATGGCAGCGGCCAAAAAGGCCTCGGAGGAGGGACGGATAGCCGTCGGGTGGTCCTCGGCGCAGGTTAAAATCCTGCCGCCGAGGCCATTAAGGTGTTACCGTTGCCTCTCTCCGGGGCACGTAATATCGAGTTGCAAGTCAGAGGTGGACCGCAGCGGTCTGTGTTATCGCTGCGGACAAGCCGGCCATAAGGCCGGGCAATGCAGTCTGCCGCCGCTCTGCGTCATATGCACAGCGGCGGGGAAGCCGGCGGATCATTGTTCGGGAAGCGCTGCCTGTTCGGTTGCGCACCGATCGAAGAAGGGGAGGTCTGCGGCCGGGGCAAAGCCTCCGCCGCAGACTCCCCCTTAGAGCCATGGGTGTCGGACTTGGGGAAGTCCGGCGCCCAATCCAAGGGCTCGAGATGGCGCGCGCGTGTTCCCGCGCGCCACTCACACGTAGTTCAGGGGAGAAAAACGCTCCAGTCCTCCCCTCCCAGAGATGTGGCCTGTACAGGCCGACGCTGCCGGGTATGCGGAAGAGTCCTTCTGGGTTTCCCGTGTACCTGGCGTACAGGCGTAGAGGTGGAACACGGTGGGGTTTTAGCCGGTAGGAGTCCGGCATAACCCGTCGTCGTCCCCAAGGCGGCGGGTATCCATGAGGATTTCCCCACCTAAAAAAAAAAAAAAAAAAAAAAAAAAAAGGTTAGGTTAGGTTAGGTTAGGTTAGGTTAGGTTAGGTTAGGTTAGGTTAGGTTAGGTTAGGTTAGGTTAGGTTAGGTTAGGTTAGGTTAGGTTGGGGTGCTAAGGTCGGGTAACCTCCACGAGAGCTTGCCGCTTCCCGTCCCTTTGGATACGTCCGGAGGGAAGGGAAGACGGTGGAGCCGGTGCATCCTGGGCGATGTGCAGTGACTTCCCCAAAGTGGGATCTTGCTGCTCATCGGCAAATGACCCGACACGTTCGTTCCTCCACGTGTCCCTCTGGTTTCAGAGGGCACAGTGGAGGAGCAGGGGCGGGCTCTGTGTGTACTTACACTACCGCAGAGCAGGCAGGCGGAGGATTTTCCTCTTCTTGCCACCGCCGGGGGGGGTGCGTTATCGTCTGGAGGGGGGGCTCCAGGCGACCGCGGCCTTGCCTTAATTGGCCGGGCCAAGACAAGGCGAGTCAATAAAACCCCGACAAGGAAAAGTCGTTAATAACCCCGGGGCACCTGGGCAACCCTGTGTATCTCCCTGCGGGGAGGTCCCTTGCCGCTGGAATGGGCGTCACCCAGCGGTGGACCCACTTAGATCGTCCCATAATCGTGGGAACAGAATGGAGAAAACTATTAAAAAAAAGTCTTCTGCTTCGGCAGGTGCCAGGGGAGGCACTAAATCACCCGTACCTTCTGCTTCGGTGGGTAGGCGTAGTTTGCGGAGTGGCGATTCGCCAGTCTTCCCGGCTTCGGCCGGTGGTTCTGGAAAGAGAACCAAGGAGTGGGTTCTTGGGTCCGAGGCTGACTCTGATGACGAGTCAGGTCTCGAATCGGTGTCGTCGCACTCAGAGGGAACTCTGAAGCGGCGACTAGATGAGTTTGGAAAGTCTGGTAGTCAGCCTGCTCCGAAAATCGGAACGGCTAGAAGGGGCAGAGGAGGCCGATCAACTGCTGGTCGGGCTGCCCCGAACGTGGTCGGAGAGGATTCCCAGTGTGAAGAGTCCTCCGACGACTCAGAGATGAAAGCGTCGATGGCTCAATTGGAGGCAAGTTTGGCAATTACTGATGCTGCGGGGTTAACCGATCCTGTGAGGAGGGCTAAACATATGGAGGAGTTTGAGAGGGAGTGCATGGTCTATGAAGAGTCTATAAAGAGGGCGAGGGGCCGTCCCCCGACCACTGGCCAGTACATAGGTCTGGCCAAGGCCAAAGAGGAGCTGAACGCCGCCAAGCGTGAGGAGCTTAGGCTTCAAGCGGAGGCGGAATATGCTGAGGAGCTTCGCTTGGCGGAGTTGGAGGTTTCTCGCCTCTCCAAGTCAGTTGAGACGGGGGGCGAGAACCCTTCAACTGAGGTAGGCTTAGTGCCCCACATTGTGGCCAATGTGGGCGTAATTAGGACCGTGGCCGGCAGGTGCAAGAACCTAAAGGGCACAGATGTGAAGGCTCTTAAAAACGCGGCGGACGCGATTGCGAGTACGGTGGAGCTTCTTGCTAGGCGCTCCACTAATGAGGAGACAGCCAGACTGCAAGCGGATAACACCCGTCTGCAGTCTGAGCTGGATCAGCTCCGCAAGGAGGTGGCGGAATTGCGCTCTCGGGTGGCTCAGCCTCCCCAAGTGCCGATCGACGAACTGACGCGCTCCATCATGGTCCAGGTCGGGACCATGATGAGCGCGCGGTTCGACGCGTTGGAGGGGAGGTTGCTCCCCGAGGAGCGCATGCGCCCTCCTTTGGCGCACGACGAATATGAAATGGAGGTCCTGGCGGATCCCGGTTCTCAGCCGGGCTCTGCCTCTAAGCTCCCTAAGGGGAAGCGAGGTGGTAAAAACCAGGGGCTGACGAGAGGAAAGCGGACAAAGGAAGGGCCGCAACCTTCTGCGTCGCCTCACGTGGGAACTGACCCTGATCCACCGACACCCCAGTCCTCGGGAGAGGCAGAATGGGTCAAGGTGGCTAAGAAGGCCAAGAAGCCAAAGGCGGGGCCTAAGCCACCGCCTGCGGCCCAAAAAACAAGGAGGCCGGTGAGGTTGCGTCTCCCCCAGTCCTCGGCTGTAACAATAACGTTGCAGCCGGAGGCTGGGAACCGGGGCGTAACCTACGCCAAAGTTCTGCGTGAGGCGGCGCAAAAGATTGCGCTCGCTGACCTCGGCATTCCCGCCGTGCAGTTCAGGGTGGGAGTGTCGGGGCAGCGAATCCTGGAGTTGCCGGGAACGGAGTCCGGAGCGAATGCCGATCGCTTGGCAGGCAAGCTGAAGGAGTTGTTCAGTGAAGAGGTCATCCGGGTTGGCCGGCCCACGAAATGCGCAGAGATGCGCATTTCGGGGCTGGACGACTCGGTGACCTCCGAAGAAGTGGTCGCGGCGATTTCCCGGGTTGATGGATGCCCAACGGCATCCATCAAGGCGGGAGATATCCGCCGCGGCCACACGGGCAGTGGCACCATGTGGGTGCGCTGCCCGGTGGCAGTGGCTAAAAAGGCCTCGGAGGAGGAACGGCTGGCCGTCGGATGGTCCTCGGCGCAGGTTAAAATCCTGCCGCCGAGGCCATTAAGATGCTATCGGTGCCTCACTCCGGGGCATGTTGTAGGTGACTGCAAGTCAGAGGTGGACCGCAGCGGTCTTTGCTACCGCTGCGGGCAGGCCGGCCACCTGGCCGGGAAATGCACGTCCTCGCCGCTCTGCGTTGTATGCACGGCGGCGGGGAAACCTGCCGCGCACTGCTCGGGTAGCGCTGCATGTGCAGCAGCGCACCGACCGAAGAAGGGGAAGCCTGCGGCCGGGGCAAAGCCTCCGCCGCAGGCTCCCTCTTAGAGCCATGGGTGTCGGACTTGGGGAAGTCCGGTGCCCAAATCCAAGGGCTCGAGATGGCGTGCGCGTGTTCCCGCGCGCCACTCACACGTAGTTCAGGGGAGGAAAACGCTCCAGTCCTCCCCTTCCAGAGGCGTGGCCTAAGGCCGTCGCTGCCGGTAAGCTGCAGAATGCCTTTGGCGGTCCAGCGAACTGGCACCCAGGCGATGCGATGGAACACGGTGGGGTTTTAGCCGGTAGGAGTCCGGCATAACCCGTCGTCGTCCCCAAGACGGCGGGTATCCATGAGGATTTCCCCACCTAAAAAAAAAAAAAAAAAAAAAAGGTTAGGTTAGGTTAGGTTAGGTTAGGTTAGGTTAGGGGTGCTAAGGTCGGGTAACCTCCACGAGAGCTTGCCGCTTCCCGTCCCTCTGGATACGTCCGGAGGGAAGGGAAGACGGTGGAGCCGGTGCATCCTGGGCGATGTGCAGTGACTTTCACAAAGTGGGATCTTGCTGCTCATCGGCAAATGACCCGACACGTTCGTTCCTCCACGTGTCCCTCTGATTAGCAGAGGGCACAGTGGAGGAGCAGGGGCGGGCTCTGTGTGTACTTACACTACCGCAGAGCAGGCCGGGAAGGAGTTCCTTCCTTGCCACCGCCGGGGGGGGGTGCGTTATCGTCTGGAGGGGGGGCTTCAGGCGACCGCGGCCTTGCCTTAATTGGCCGGGCCAAGACAAGGCGAGTCAATAAAACCCCGACAAGGAAAAGTCGTTAATAACCCCGGGGCACCTGGGCAACCCTGTGTATCTTCCTGCGGGGAGGTCCCTTGCCGCTGGAATGAGCGTCACCCAGCGGTGGACCCCGTTGTTTCGTCTCATAATCGTGGGAACAGCATGGAGAAAACTTTTAATAAAAACTCTTCTGCTTCGGCAGATGCCAGTGGTGGCATTAAATCACCTTTACCTCCCGCTTCGGCGGGCAGGCGTAGTTCCGCAGTGCCTGTTTCGACAGGTTCTGCTGCCAGTGGGGGCATAAAACCCGTAGTGTATTTGTCGGATCCCTGTTTCGACGTTGAGAATCGTCAGAGGACTCTCTCCGAATCTGATTCGGAGCTCGACTCTGATGACGCGAGTTTGGTGTCGGTTCCGTCCGACGGGTCCCTTAAACGGCGACTGGAGGATTTAGGTGGTTATTCGTCGGGTCAGTCTGGCCCGAGGAAAGGAACTGCAAAGAGGGGGAGGGGTCGCCCTCCGACTACAGGCCAATATGTTGGTTTGGCCAAGGCGAAGGAGGCCCTAAACGCCGCCAAACGTGAGGAGCTCAGGCTTCAAGCGGAGGCGGAGTACGCCGAAGAACTGCGTTCGGCGGAGATGGAGGCTTCTCGTCTCTCCGACACGATGAGTATGTTGTTGGAGGGTGAGAACATTCCTGCCGAGGTAGGATTGGTGCCCCACATTATGTCTAATGTGGGCATCATCAAGACAGTGGCGGTTAGATGCGGCCATCTGAAGGGCACGGACGTCAAGGCCCTCAAGAATGCGGCGGATGCCATTGCTCGGGCGGCGGAGCAGCTTAGCAAGCGCTCCACCTCCGATGAGACGGAGAGACTGCAGGCGGAAAATATCCGTCTGCAGTCTGAGGTGGCAGCGCTCCGTAATGATGTGGCGGAGTTGCGCACTCGGGTGGCTCAGCCGCTCCAGATGCCAATCGAGGAGATGACGCGCACCATCATGGTCCAGGTTGGGACCATGGTGAGTGCGCGTCTTGACGCGTTGGAGGGGAGGCTGCTCCCCGAGGAGCGCATCCGCCCTTCTCTCGCGCACGACCGATCCCGAGTTGAGGACCCGGCTAGTCCTGGTCCTCAATCGGTTGCTGCCCCAAACCCCCAAAAGGGGAAACGAGGAGGCCACAAACTGGGGCAGCCAAGTGGGAAGCGGACCAAGGGAGGGCCAAAAACCCTCTGTGCCGCCTCGCGATGAACAAACCCAGGAGCCACCACCAAAGTCCCAGTCCTCAGAGGCAGAATGGACCAAGGTGGTGAAGGGGAAGAAGCCGAAGGCGGTGACAAAGTCTCCGCCCAAGGCTCAACCCAAGAGGGGCGTTAAGTTGCGTCCCCCTCAGTCGTCGGCTGTGACACTCACGTTGCAGCCGGACGCTGAGAGGGGGGGCGTAACTTACCTCAAAGTGTTGCGCGAGGCGACGCAGAGGATTAAGTTGGAGGACCTCGGCATATCTGCCGTGAAGTTCAGGGTAGGAGTGTCCGGGCAGCGAATCCTGGAGCTGCCGGGCACGGAGTCCGGAGTGAACGCTGACAAGCTGGCAGGTAAGCTGAGGGAGTTGTTCGGTGAAGAGGTCATTCGAGTCGGCCGGCCCACGAAGTGCGCAGAGATGCGCATTTCGGGGCTGGACGACTCGGTGACCTCCGAGGACGTGATCGCGGCGATCTCCCGGGTTGGTGGATGCCCAACGGCATCCATCAAGGCGGGAGATGTGCACCGCGACACAACAGGCAGAGGCACTGCCTGGGTGCGCTGCCCGGTGGCAGCGGCTAAAAAGGCCTCGGTGGAGGGACGGCTGGCCGTCGGATGGTCCTCGGCGCAGGTTAAAATCCTGCCGCCGAGGCCATTGAGATGCTACCGCTGCCTCACTCCGGGGCACGTTGTTGGCTGCTGCCAATCGGAGGTGGACCGCAGCGATTTGTGCTACCGCTGCGGGCAGGCCGGCCACCTGGCCGGGAAATGCTCTTTGCCGCCGCATTGCGTTCTTTGCAATGCGGCGGGAAAGCCTGCCGAGCATTGCTCCGGGAGCGCTGCCTGCGTGGTAGCGCACCCTCCCAAGAAGAAGGGGAAACCTGCGGCCGGGGCAAAGCCTCCGCCGCAGACTCCTCCTTAGAGCCATGGGTGTCGGACTTGGGGAAGTCCGGCGCCCAATCCAAGGGCTCGAGATGGCGCGCGCGTGTTCCCGCGCGCCACTCACACGTAGTTCAGGGGAGGAAAACGCTCCAGTCCTCCCCTTCCAGAGATGTGGCCTGTACAGGCCGACGCTGCCGGGTATGCGGAAGAGTCCTTCTGGGTTTCCCGTGTACCTGGCGTACAGGCGTAGAGGTGGAACACGGTGGGGTTTTAGCCGGTAGGAGTCCGGCATAACCCGTCGTCGTCCCCAAGGCGGCGGGTATCCATGAGGATTTCCCCACCTAAAAAAAAAAAAAAAAAAAAAAAAAAAGGTTAGGTTAGGTTAGGTTAGGTTAGGTTAGGTTAGGTTAGGTTAGGTTAGGTTAGGTTAGGTTAGGTTAGGTTAGGTTAGGTTGGGGTGCCAAGGTCGGGTAACCTCCACGAGAGCTTGCCGCTTCCCGTCCCTTTGGATACGTCCGTAGGGAAGGGAAGACGGTGGAGCCGGTGCATCCTGGGCGATGTGCAGTGACTTCCCCAAAGTGGGATCTTGCTGCTCATCGGCAAATGACCCGACACGTTCGTTCCTCCACGTGTCCCTCTGGTTTTCAGAGGGCACAGTGGAGGAGCAGGGGCGGGCTCTGTGTGTACTTACACTACCGCAGAGCAGGCCGGGAAGGATTCCCTTCCTTGCCACCGCCGGGGGGGGTGCGTTATCGTCTGGAGGGGGGGCTCCAGGCGACCGCGGCCTTGCCTTAATTGGCCGGGCCAAGACAAGGCGAGTCAATAAAACCCCGACAAGGAAAAGTCGTTAATAACCCCGGGGCACCTGGGCAACCCTGTGTATCTCCCTGCGGGGAGGTCCCTTGCCGCTGGAATGGGCGTCACCCAGCGGTGGACCCACTTAGATCGTCCCATAATCGTGGGAACAGAATGGAGAAAACTATTAAAAAAAAGTCTTCTGCTTCGGCAGGTGCCAGGGGAGGCACTAAATCACCCGTACCTTCTGCTTCGGTGGGTAGGCGTAGTTTGCGGAGTGGCGATTCGCCAGTCTTCCCGGCTTCGGCCGGTGGTTCTGGAAAGAGAACCAAGGAGTGGGTTCTTGGGTCCGAGGCTGACTCTGATGACGAGTCAGGTCTCGAATCGGTGTCGTCGCACTCAGAGGGAACTCTGAAGCGGCGACTAGATGAGTTTGGTCAGTCTGGTAGTCAGCCTGCTCCGAAAATCGGAACGGCTAGAAGGGGCAGAGGAGGCCGATCAACTGCTGGTCGGGCTGCCCCGAACGTGGTCGGAGAGGATTCCCAGTGTGAAGAGTCCTCCGACGACTCAGAGATGAAAGCGTCGATGGCTCAATTGGAGGCAAGTTTGGCAATTACTGATGCTGCGGGGTTAACCGATCCTGTGAGGAGGGCTAAACATATGGAGGAGTTTGAGAGGGAGTGCATGGTCTATGAAGAGTCTATAAAGAGGTCGAGGGGCCGTCCCCCGACCACTGGCCAGTACATAGGTCTGGCCAAGGCCAAAGAGGAGCTGAACGC
The DNA here is from genome assembly GCA_922987775.1 of Agonopterix subpropinquella. Classification (NCBI taxonomy): domain Eukaryota; kingdom Metazoa; phylum Arthropoda; class Insecta; order Lepidoptera; family Depressariidae; genus Agonopterix; species Agonopterix subpropinquella. Next base: position 8,564 of record OV277706.1, on the reverse strand, counting down.
CGCCAAGCGTGAGGAGCTTAGGCTTCAAGCGGAGGCGGAGTATGCTGAGGAGCTTCGCTTGGCGGAGTTGGAGGTTTCTCGCCTCTCCAAGTCAGTTGAGACGGGGGGCGAGAACCCTTCAACTGAGGTAGGCTTAGTGCCCCACATTGTGGCCAATGTGGGCGTAATTAGGACCGTGGCCGGCAGGTGCAAGAACCTAAAGGGCACAGATGTGAAGGCCCTTAAAAACGCGGCGGACGCGATTGCGAGTACGGTGGAGCTTCTTGCTAGGCGCTCCACTAATGAGGAGACAGCCAGACTGCAAGCGGATAACACCCGTCTGCAGTCTGAGCTGGATCAGCTCCGCAAGGAGGTGGCGGAATTGCGCTCTCGGGTGGCTCAGCCTCCCCAAGTGCCGATCGACGAACTGACGCGCTCCATCATGGTCCAGGTCGGGACCATGATGAGCGCGCGGTTCGACGCGTTGGAGGGGAGGTTGCTCCCCGAGGAGCGCATGCGCCCTCCTTTGGCGCACGACGAATATGAAATGGAGGTCCTGGCGGATCCCGGTTCTCAGCCGGGCTCTGCCCCTAAGCTCCCTAAGGGGAAGCGAGGTGGTAAAAATCAGGGGCTGACGAGAGGAAAGCGGACCAAGGAAGGGCCGCAACCTTCTGCGTCGCCTCACGTGGGAACTGACCCTGATCCACCGACACCCCAGTCCTCGGGAGAGGCAGAATGGGTCAAGGTGGCTAAGAAGGCCAAGAAGCCAAAGGCGGGGCCTAAGCCACCGCCTGCGGCCCAAAAAACAAGGAGGCCGGTGAGGTTGCGTCTCCCCCAGTCCTCGGCTGTAACAATAACGTTGCAGCCGGAGGCTGGGAACCGGGGCGTAACCTACGCCAAAGTTCTGCGTGAGGCGGCGCAGAAGATTGCGCTCGCTGACCTCGGCATTCCCGCCGTGCAGTTCAGGGTGGGAGTGTCGGGGCAGCGAATCCTGGAGTTGCCGGGAACGGAGTCCGGAGCGAATGCCGATCGCTTGGCAGGCAAGCTGAAGGAGTTGTTCAGTGAAGAGGTCATCCGGGTTGGCCGGCCCACGAAATGCGCAGAGATGCGCATTTCGGGGCTGGACGACTCGGTGACCTCCGAAGAAGTGGTCGCGGCGATCTCCCGGGTTGATGGATGCCCAACGGCATCCATCAAGGCGGGAGATATCCGCCGCGGCCACACGGGCAGTGGCACCATGTGGGTGCGCTGCCCGGTGGCAGTGGCTAAAAAGGCCTCGGAGGGGGAACGGCTGGCCGTCGGATGGTCCTCGGCGCAGGTTAAAATCCTGCCGCCGAGGCCATTAAGATGCTATCGGTGCCTCACTCCGGGGCATGTTGTAGGTGACTGCAAGTCAGAGGTGGACCGCAGCGGTCTTTGCTACCGCTGCGGGCAGGCCGGCCACCTGGCCGGGCAATGCACGTCCTCGCCGCTCTGCGTTGTATGCACGGCGGCGGGGAAACCTGCCGCGCACTGCTCGGGCAGCGCTGCATGTGCAGCAGCGCACCGACCGAAGAAGGGGAAGCCTGCGGCCGGGGCAAAGCCTCCGCCGCAGACTCCCCCTTAGAGCCATGGGTGTCGGACTTGGGGAAGTCCGGCGCCCAATCCAAGGGCTCGAGATGGCGTGCGCGTGTTCCCGCGCGCCACTCACACGTAGTTCAGGGGAGGAAAACGCTCCAGTCCTCCCCTTCCAGAGGCTTGGCCTAAGGCCGTCGCTGCCGGTAAGCTGCAGAATGCCTTTGGCGGTCCAGCGAACTAGCACCCAGGCGATGCGATGGAACACGGTGGGGTTTTAGCCGGTAGGAGTCCGGCATAACCCGTCGTCGTCCCCAAGGCGGCGGGTATCCATGAGGATTTCCCCACCTAAAAAAAAAAAAAAAAAAAAAAAAAAAAAAAAAAGGTTAGGTTAGGTTGGGGTGCTAAGGTCGGGTAACCTCCACGAGAGCTTGCCGCTTCCCGTCCCTTTGGATACGTCCGTAGGGAAGGGAAGACGGTGGAGCCGGTGCATCCTGGGCGATGTGCAGTGACTTCCCCAAAGTGGGATCTTGCTGCTCATCGGCAAATGACCCGACACGTTCGTTCCTCCACGTGTCCCTCTGGTTTTCAGAGGGCACAGTGGAGGAGCAAGGGCGGGCTCTGTGTGTACTTACACTACCGCAGAGCAGGCCGGGAAGGATTTCCTTCCTTGCCACCGCCGGGGGGGGTGCGTTATCGTCTGGAGGGGGGGCTCCAGGCGACCGCGGCCTTGCCTTAATTGGCCGGGCCAAGACAAGGCGAGTCAATAAAACCCCGACAAGGAAAAGTCGTTAATAACCCCGGGGCACCTGGGCAACCCTGTGTATCTCCCTGCGGGGAGGTCCCTTGCCGCTGGAATGAGCGTCACCCAGCGGTGGACCCCGTTGTTTCGTCTCATAATCGTGGGAACAGTATGGAGGAAAATTTAAATAATAAAAATTCTCCTGCTTCGGCAGGCGCCAGGGGTGGCGTAAAATTACTCATTGGAGGGAAGAGCAGTAGAGTGCGGGTCGATTCAGACCCGGGGAGTGATTCGGACTGCAGCATCGTTTCGGCGACGTCCATTTCCGAGGGCGTTCGAAAACGACGTCTGGACGAGGTTGGTGGCCATCCTTCGTTGCAGTTAGCAGCGAAGATCCCTACAGCCAAGAGGGGTAGAGGTCGTCCTCCACCCCCCTTGACTTCAGAGGCGTTAGGACGCAAAAAACATGTAAAGGTGGAGAAGTTGGACCGCGAAAGGGAGAAGTCTGTTTCGGAGGACTCCCTGACAGAGTCAATAGAAGACGAGGTTTCTTCTGAGGAGGGGAATTTTGATGTTCGGCTCAAATGGAAGGATGAGGCCCTGGAGATGCTCAAGGCTTCCGCTGCCCATGTTGCGGATTCGCATCTTGAATCCTATTGGATTGCTGTGGCTAAGATTGATTCGGTGGTGAAAATGCTCAGTAAACGAGCTTCCATTGGGGAGACAAAAAGATTGCAGGCGGACAATGCCCGCCTGCAGTCTGAGATGGCTGACCTTCGGAAGGCGGTGCGGGAAATGCGGGATCGGATCACGATGCCGCCTCCTCCTGCACCCTTAGAAGAGATAACGCGCGCCATCATGGCCCAGGTGGGGACCATGATGAGCGCGCGATTCGACGCGTTAGAGGGGAGGCTGCTCTCCGAGGAGCGCATCCGCCCTCCTCCCGCGCATGACCTAACCCGAGTTGAGGACCCGGCAAGCTCTGGTCCTCAATCGGGCGCTGCCCCGAACCCCCCAAAGGGGAAACGAGGAGGCCCGAAACAGGGGCAGCCAAGTAGGAAGCGGATTAAGGAAGGGCCAAAACCTTCTGTGCCGCCTCGCGTAGACCTTACGAAGGAGCCGCCGAAGTCCCAGTCTTCCGGGGAGGGGGACTGGACTGAGGTGGTCAAGAAAGGGAAGAAGCCGAAGGCTGCGGCAAAGCCAACGCCCAAGGCCCAACCCAAAAGGGAGGTTAAGTTGCGCCCCCCTCAGTCGACGGCTGTGACGCTAACGTTGCAGCCTGACGCTGAGAAACGGGGCGTAACTTATGCCAATGTGTTGCGCGAGGCGACACAAAGGATTAAGTTGGCCGACCTCGGCATAACCACCCTGCAGTTTAGGGTGGGAGTGTCGGGGCAGAGAATTTTAGAGGTGCCGGGGACCGATTCCGGTAAGGAGGCCGATAAGTTGGCCGAAAGGCTGAAGCAGGAGTTTGGAGAGGAGATCCGAGTCGCTCGGCCCACGAAGTGTGCAGAGATGCGCATTTCGGGGTTGGACGACTCGGTGACCTCTGAGGAAGTGATCGCGGCGATCTCCCGGGCTGGTGGATGCCCAACGGCATCCATCAGGGCGGGAGATGTTCGCCGTGATAATACCGGACGTGGCACTGCCTGGGTGCGCTGCCCGATGGCAGCGGCCAAAAAGGCCTCGGAGGAGAGACGGATAGCCGTCGGGTGGTCCTCGGCGCAGGTTAAAATCCTGCCGCCGAGGCCATTAAGGTGTTACCGTTGCCTCTCTCCGGGGCACGTAATATCGAGTTGCAAGTCAGAGGTGGACCGCAGCGGTCTGTGTTATCGCTGCGGACAAGCCGGCCATAAGGCCGGGCAATGCAGTCTGCCGCCGCTCTGCGTCATATGCACAGCGGCGGGGAAGCCGGCGGATCATTGTTCGGGAAGCGCTGCCTGTTCGGTTGCGCACCGATCGAAGAAGGGGAGGTCTGCGGCCGGGGTAAAGCCTCCGCCGCAGACTCCCTCTTAGAGCCATGGGTGTCGGACTTGGGGAAGTCCGGCGCCCAATCCAAGGGCTCGAGATGGCGCGCGCGTGTTCCCGCGCGCCACTCACACGTAGTTCAGGGGAGGAAAACGCTCCAGTCCTCCCCTTCCAGAGATGTGGCCTGTACAGGCCGACGCTGCCGGGTATGCGGAAGAGTCCTTCTGGGTTTCCCGTGTACCTGGCGTACAGGCGTAGAGGTGGAACACGGTGGGGTTTTAGCCGGTAGGAGTCCGGCATAACCCGTCGTCGTCCCCAAGGCGGCGGGTATCCATGAGGATTTCCCCACCTAAAAAAAAAAAAAAAAAAAAGGTTAGGTTAGGTTAGGTTAGGTTAGGTTAGGTTAGGTTAGGTTAGGTTAGGTTAGGTTAGGTTAGGTTAGGTTAGGTTAGGTTAGGTTAGGTTAGGTTAGGTTAGGTTAGGTTAGGTTAGGTTAGGTTGGGGTGCTAAGGTCGGGTAACCTCCACGAGAGCTTGCCGCTTCCCGTCCCTCTGGATACGTCCGGAGGGAAGGGAAGACGGTGGAGCCGGTGCATCCTGGGCGATGTGCAGTGACTTTCACAAAGTGGGATCTTGCTGCTCATCGGCAAATGACCCGACACGTTCGTTCCTCCACGTGTCCCTCTGATTAGCAGAGGGCACAGTGGAGGAGCAGGGGCGGGCTCTGTGTGTACTTACACTACCGCAGAGCAGGCCGGGAAGGAGTTCCTTCCTTGCCACCGCCGGGGGGGGTGCGTTATCGTCTGGAGGGGGGGCTTCAGGCGACCGCGGCCTTGCCTTAATTGGCCGGGCCAAGACAAGGCGAGTCAATAAAACCCCGACAAGGAAAAGTCGTTAATAACCCCGGGGAACCTGGGCAACCCTGTGTATCTCCCTGCGGGGAGGTCCCTTGCCGCTGGAATGAGCGTCACCCAGCGGTGGACCCCGTTGTTTCGTCTCATAATCGTGGGAACAGCATGGAGAAAACTTTTAATAAAAACTCTTCTGCTTCGGCAGATGCCAGTGGTGGCATTAAATCACCTTTACCTCCCGCTTCGGCGGGCAGGCGTAGTTCCGCAGTGCCTGTTTCGACAGGTTCTGCTGCCAGTGGGGGCATAAAACCCGTAGTGTATTTGTCGGATCCCTGTTTCGACGTTGAGAATCGTCAGAGGACTCTCTCCGAATCTGATTCGGAGCTCGACTCTGATGACGCGAGTTTGGTGTCGGTTCCGTCCGACGGGTCCCTTAAACGGCGACTGGAGGATTTAGGTGGTTATTCGTCGGGTCAGTCTGGCCCGAGGAAAGGAACTGCAAAGAGGGGGAGGGGTCGCCCTCCGACTACAGGCCAATATGTTGGTTTGGCCAAAGCGAAGGAGGCCCTAAACGCCGCCAAACGTGAGGAGCTCAGGCTTCAAGCGGAGGCGGAGTACGCCGAAGAACTGCGTTCGGCGGAGATGGAGGCTTCTCGTCTCTCCGACACGATGAGTATGTTGTTGGAGGGTGAGAACATTCCTGCCGAGGTAGGATTGGTGCCCCACATTATGTCTAATGTGGGCATCATCAAGACAGTGGCGGTTAGATGCGGCCATCTGAAGGGCACGGACGTCAAGGCCCTCAAGAATGCGGCGGATGCCATTGCTCGGGCGGCGGAGCAGCTTAGCAAGCGCTCCACCTCCGATGAGACGGAGAGACTGCAGGCGGAAAATATCCGTCTGCAGTCTGAGGTGGCAGCGCTCCGTAATGATGTGGCGGAGTTGCGCACTCGGGTGGCTCAGCCGCCCCAGATGCCAATCGAGGAGATGACGCGCACCATCATGGTCCAGGTTGGGACCATGGTGAGTGCGCGTCTTGACGCGTTGGAGGGGAGGCTGCTCCCCGAGGAGCGCATCCGCCCTTCTCTCGCGCACGACCGATCCCGAGTTGAGGACCCGGCTAGTCCTGGTCCTCAATCGGTTGCTGCCCCAAACCCCCAAAAGGGGAAACGAGGAGGCCATAAACTGGGGCAGCCAAGTGGGAAGCGGACCAAGGGAGGGCCAAAACCCTCTGTGCCGCCTCGCGATGAACAAACCCAGGAGCCACCACCAAAGTCCCAGTCCTCAGAGGCAGAATGGACCAAGGTGGTGAAGGGGAAGAAGCCGAAGGCGGTGACAAAGTCTCCGCCCAAGGCTCAACCCAAGAGGGGCGTTAAGTTGCGTCCCCCTCAGTCGTCGGCTGTGACACTCACGTTGCAGCCGGACGCTGAGAGGGGGGGCGTAACTTACCTCAAAGTGTTGCGCGAGGCGACGCAGAGGATTAAGTTGGAGGACCTCGGCATACATGCCGTGAAGTTCAGGGTAGGAGTGTCCGGGCAGCGAATCCTGGAGCTGCCGGGCACGGAGTCCGGAGTGAACGCTGACAAGCTGGCAGGTAAGCTGAGGGAGTTGTTCGGTGAAGAGGTCATTCGAGTCGGCCGGCCCACGAAGTGCGCAGAGATGCGCATTTCGGGGCTGGACGACTCGGTGACCTCCGAGGACGTGATCGCGGCGATCTCCCGGGTTGGTGGATGCCCAACGGCATCCATCAAGGCGGGAGATGTGCGCCGCGACACAACAGGCAGAGGCACTGCCTGGGTGCGCTGCCCGGTGGCAGCGGCTAAAAAGGCCTCGGTGGAGGGACGGCTGGCCGTCGGATGGTCCTCGGCGCAGGTTAAAATCCTGCCGCCGAGGCCATTGAGATGCTACCGCTGCCTCACTCCGGGGCACGTTGTTGGCTGCTGCCAATCGGAGGTGGACCGCAGCGATTTGTGCTACCGCTGCGGGCAGGCCGGCCACCTGGCCGGGAAATGCTCTTTGCCGCCGCATTGCGTTCTTTGCAATGCGGCGGGAAAGCCTGCCGAGCATTGCTCCGGGAGCGCTGCCTGCGTGGTAGCGCACCCTCCCAAGAAGAAGGGGAAGCCTGCGGCCGGGGCAAAGCCTCCGCCGCAGACTCCCCCTTAGAGCCATGGGTGTCGGACTTGGGGAAGTCCGGCGCCCAATCCAAGGGCTCGAGATGGCGCGCGCGTGTTCCCGCGCGCCACTCACACGTAGTTCAGGGGAGGAAAACGCTCCAGTCCTCCCCTTCCAGAGATGTGGCCTGTACAGGCTGACGCTGCCGGGTATGCGGAAGAGTCCTTCTGGGTTTCCCGTGTACCTGGCGTACAGGCGTAGAGATGGAACACGGTGGGGTTTTAGCCGGTAGGAGTCCGGCATAACCCGTCGTCGTCCCCAAGGCGGCGGGTATCCATGAGGATTTCCCCACCTAAAAAAAAAAAAAAAAAAAAAAAAAAAGGTTAGGTTAGGTTAGGTTAGGTTAGGTTAGGTTAGGTTAGGTTAGGTTAGGTTAGGTTAGGTTAGGTTAGGTTAGGTTAGGTTAGGTTAGGTTAGGTTAGGTTAGGTTAGGTTAGGTTAGGTTAGGTTAGGTTAGGTTAGGTTAGGTTAGGTTAGGTTAGGTTAGGTTAGGTTAGGTTAGGTTAGGTTAGGTTAGGTTAGGTTAGGTTAGGTTAGGTTAGGTTAGGTTAGGTTAGGTTAGGTTAGGTTAGGTTAGGTTAGGTTAGGTTAGGTTAGGTTAGGTTAGGTTAGGTTAGGTTAGGTTAGGTTAGGTTAGGTTAGGTTAGGTTAGGTTAGGTTAGGTTAGGTTAGGTTAGGTTAGGTTAGGTTAGGTTAGGTTAGGTTAGGTTAGGTTAGGTTAGGTTAGGTTAGGTTAGGTTAGGTTAGGTTAGGTTAGGTTAGGTTAGGTTAGGTTAGGTTAGGTTAGGTTAGGTTAGGTTAGGTTAGGTTAGGTTAGGTTAGGTTAGGTTAGGTTAGGTTAGGTTAGGTTAGGTTAGGTTAGGTTAGGTTAGGTTAGGTTAGGTTAGGTTAGGTTAGGTTAGGTTAGGTTAGGTTAGGTTAGGTTAGGTTAGGTTAGGTTAGGTTAGGTTAGGTTAGGTTAGGTTAGGTTAGGTTAGGTTAGGTTAGGTTAGGTTAGGTTAGGTTAGGTTAGGTTAGGTTAGGTTAGGTTAGGTTAGGTTAGGTTAGGTTAGGTTAGGTTAGGTTAGGTTAGGTTAGGTTAGGTTAGGTTAGGTTAGGTTAGGTTAGGTTAGGTTAGGTTAGGTTAGGTTAGGTTAGGTTAGGTTAGGTTAGGTTAGGTTAGGTTAGGTTAGGTTAGGTTAGGTTAGGTTAGGTTAGGTTAGGTTAGGTTAGGTTAGGGGTTAGGTTAGGTTAGGTTAGGTTAGGTTAGGGTTAGGTTAAGGTTTAGGTTAGGTTAGGTTTAGGTAGGTTAGGTGTATG